>OX578142.1:89833221-90580721 GCA_951213105.1 Amaurobius ferox | reverse complement strand
TTGCGGACTATTTCGCAAAAAAGAAAGGCTTTTTTTTTATCCCGATTCGTACCCAAAACTAATCAGCACCAGATTCGCCCACAAGTGACTTATCTATCAAATTTTATGAAATTCGGTCCATTAGTTTATTAGTTAGAGTGGATACAAAATCTGCACAGACAGACAGAGACACAGACAGACAGACACACAGACACACACACAGACGTCACGCTAAAAATAGTTTTTTCGTATTCTAGAGGTCTCGAAACGTGTAGATCCGTCGAAAATTCGAGTTGTGATTTTCGGCATGATTTCAATACTTTCCCTATACATTACCATGTATTCCAGGGAAAGTAAAATGATGTAAATTATTTTGTTTGTCTTATCAGAAATAGGGTCCAAGTTATGAATATATAAAATTAATTTCAATATTTTAATATTTTGAATTTTTCTTTTTCGAAACTTTTTTAAAAGAAACTCTCCGAGCGAATGTTTTTTATTTTTATTTTTCTAACTTTCACTCGAAATATAGTTAACTATTAAATATAGTAATAAATAGTAGACTTTGTAAATAGTAAAGATCAAAAATGTAAACAACGCAATGACAATATATTTGAGTTTAAATGCTCATCTAAATTTGATTATTTCTACAACTAAGCCTATTTTTCACCTATGTAAAATGTAAACAGCAAAATATGTAGAATGAGTTGTATTAGAATTCCTGTATTTTTTTAACACAAAATAATTTAGTCCATGGAGTCTGCATGGCTGATATGAATGAAATATTAATTGATTTTATAAAGAGAAGGACGATTTTTTTCGATGAAGTTTTAAGCATAGAGTTTAATTATTTGTAGCTCCATGGTCTTAAATAAAATGTTAAAATAAAATAAATTATTATAGTATTGTGATGAATGAAATGAATGGGAGAAAGTTATGAATGAAATCCTGTTTTTATAGAGAGATCCAGGCATGTTATATTTTCTATGACGTCATTTGAATTAATTTCAGTTGTTTTCGATGAAGTTTTCAAATATAATAAATTATCGTAGTATTATGATAATTCTAAAACTATTACCGAGGAATGTATAACATTTTAGAGATGTTTAAACCAGGCAATTTATATTTCAATGCCGTCATTTGAATGAAGTTCATTTTTTTCGATGAAGGTTTAAGTTTTCAAATACAATAAATTAATGCAGTATAATTTTCAAAATATTACCGAGGAATGTATTGCATTTTAGACTTGTTTAAATAAAATTGCATTGAAGTTGGAAAGTGTTTCATAATCAATGCTTTAAGCATGATTGATCTTTCTTGTTTAAATTTGTAAAGCTTTTGTTATTTCAAAAACTAAAAGATCTAAATTTAAGCAATAAGCAAGAATTTGTAGCTCTTTGAAAGTCTTACAATTGTATATAATTAGATTTTAGATCGAGCTCTATTTTACCGAAAAAAACTTGAAAAAGCATCTGTCTAAACGAGGTTTTTTTTTTCATTTTTCATATTTTCACTCGAAATTTCTTCGAAACTATAAAAGATAGATATAAACAGTAAGCGACAAAATTATGCATGAAGAAATTTAGTTTCAAAATATGTATATATATATATATATATAATTATAAAAACTCTTATAATTTTCGAATAATCATCGTGTAATGTTAAAGAAGTATGAAAATTTTACCTTTTTAACACTTTACAACAAAGTTGAAAAGTGTTTATGACATTGTTCATTCTGTCTGTCTGTTTGTCTGTCTGTCTGTCTGTCCGTTAGCACGATAACTGCCGTAAAAATGACTTAATCAAAATGAAATTTTAGTATGTTGTTCAGACGGTCTGTAGAACCTATGGGAATATAAATGAATAATATCACCCAATTAGTTTTGGATTGAACCAGGGTCGAAGAAATGAAATACATTGAGCCCTATGGGACCTAATTTTTCAAACATTTTTTTAGCGGATTTAAAATTCGCAAATTGCTTCGAAAATTTTAGGTAATATTCAAATTGTTCCATAAAATATATAAAAAAAAATTCAGCGAAATATATTCAGTAGTTTTTTAAATAAAAATTAAAATAATAATTATACCTTTTATATGAAACGATCACGTGACCATGATATGAAACGATCATATGACCCACTTCAAAATGATATATGGCATAAATCTTGTTTCAAAATCGTGATTTTCTTAAGTTCTTTTTAATTCATATTGAGTGTTGTATCCGTCCTAAAACTACTTTATTTTTGCTTAAATTCTGTGTATCTACATACTGAAACAACGCAATGACAATATATTTGAGTTTAAATGCTCATCTAAATTTGATTATTTCTACAACTAAGCCTATTTTTCACCTATGTGAAATGTAAACAGCAAAATATATAGAATGAGTTGTATTAGAATTCCTGTATTTTTTTAACACAAAATAATTTAGTCCATGGAGTCTGCATGGCTGATATGAATGAAATATTAATTGATTTCATAAAGAGAAGGACGATTTTTTTCGATGAAGTTTCAAGCATAGAGTTTAATTTTTTGTAGCTCCATGGTCTTAAACAAAATGTTTAAATAAAATAAATTATTATAGTATTGTGATGAATGAAATGAATGAGAGAAAGTTATGAATGAAATCCTGTTTTTATAGAGAGATCCAGGCGTGTTATATTTTCTATGACGTCATTTGAATTAATTTCAGTTGTTTTCGATGAAGTTTTCAAATATAACAAATTATCGTAGTATTATGATAATTCTAAAACTATTACCGAGGAATGTATAACATTTTAGAGATGTTTAAACCAGGCAATTTATATTTCAATGCCGTCATTTGAATGAAGTTCATTTTTTTCGATGAAGGTTTAAGTTTTCAAATATAATAAATTAATGCAGTATAATTTTCAAAATATTACCGAGGAATGTGTTGCATTTTAGACTTGTTTAAATAAAATTGCATTGAAGTTGGAAAGTGTTTCATAATCAATGCTTTAAGCATGATTGATCTTTCTTGTTTAAGTTTGTAATGCTTATATTATTTCAAAAACTAAAAGATCTAAATTTAAGCAATAAGCAAGAATTTGTAGCTCTTTGAAAGTCTTACAATTGTATATAATTAGATTTTAGATCGAGCTCTATTTTACCGAAAAAAAACTTGAAAAAGCATCTGTCTAAACGAGGGTTTTTTTTTTCATTTTTCATACTTTCACTCGAAATATCTTCGAAACTATAAAAGATAGATATAAACAGTAAGCGACAAAATTATGCATGAAGAAATTTAGTTTCAAAATATGTATATATATATATATATATATATATATATATAATTATAAAAACTCTTATAATTTTCGAATAATCATCGTGTAATGTTAAAGAAGTATGAAAATTTTACCTTTTTTTAAGTTTGTAATGCTTATATCTTAAAAACTAAAAGTGCTATAAGCAATAAGCATGAAATTTGCATCTCATTAAAAAGCCCCATAAGTGTATATAATCAGATTTTGTATTGAGTTTATTTTTCTTTTTCAATATTAAAAAAGTTCAGTTTCATCTTATAAAATGTTATTCACATGTTATTATCAAATGTTATTATTTGCGAAGGTACAACAAATCTTTAAAACCGTTCTTTTATCAATATTTATCCGATCGCTGAGGTTGTAATTTACATGTTTTATTCATCGAAGCCATATGCTTGGCTATCTGCAGCTCATTTTAACGCTTTAAAAATTCCTAAATCCAAAATTTTGTCTTGCTTAGACTTATTAACGACATTTTAGCAGTTGTTAAACAAAATTTGAATTTTCTAATATTAGAACGTATTTCAGCTATATCTTATTTAGGATTCCGAATGTAAAAAAAAGTCTGAGCTATTTGTATTTGTACTTACCTCCTTTTTTAAATCTGATCCCCCGTTGAAAGCGAAGAATACTGGCTCAAATACAAAAAAAATTACATAAATTCCAGAGCTTAAAATTCTGAGAGCTGAGGGAACAGAAGTTGGTGAAAAAATAACATAATAAGTAAAGAACCATTGAGATGTTAAAAAAAAAGAGCACTAAAAGAAAAATATTAAAATTTTCATTTTTATTTATTTACTGGGGGCGAGATAGTTTAAAACATTAAATTTCCTTTATTTCCTAGTTTTGGAAAAGTAATGAAAGGAAATATCCGAAGATATTTCCAAATCTAACCCAAATACAACAAAAATATGGTTGCTTCCAGTTGATTAGAAATAAGGTGTGATAAAATGTGGGTGGAGGTGCAGCAAAAAACAAAAAAAAAGATCAAAATATTCGAGTAGAGTATCAAAAATAAGACGCTTCAAGAGTAAAAGAAAACAATCATATTTTTCATTTTGGAATTTGCTGACAGGGGGGATAAAAGTAAAATGCGTAAAATTTTTGTTTTTCCTGTTTTACGAAAAGGTAAGGAATGAAGACATAGGAAAACAATGGGGATGCAGCACGTCTTCTGTGACTTTTTTCGTATTTTGATGTCGTGGACAATTTGGTGTTAAAATGCGTAGTTTCAGCATAAGGCATTTGTGTTACATGAAGTATCAATCTACTTTTGAAAAGTTGTTTTACATTTCAGTATGATTAACTTGGCTTGACTCTGAAATTAAAAGGAAGGGTGGATTGGAGAGGTGAGTTCATGATAATGAAAGAAATTGTTACTCAGAGATAAATATTTTCACGGAGACAATCCCACGTAGCCGAAGTTTCCGATGAAAATCACGACTTTAGATCTTTTGAGGTCAACATAAAAAGTTCCATTTCAGTACCTCACAGTAACTTCAGATTCCGCAATACAGGAATATATAGATACAATAGACTCAAAAAGTTCATTTTTAAGATAAATCAGTGGTAAACAAGAAAGATCAATCATGCATGAAGCATTGATTATGAAACATTTTCCAAATGAATTGCAGTTTTATTTGAACATCCCTAAAATACGATACCATGGAGGTAAAAGTAAGGAGATAAAACTTTATATTAAGAAAACGACAATATCGTTTGAGACAATAATT
The DNA here is from genome assembly GCA_951213105.1 of Amaurobius ferox. Classification (NCBI taxonomy): domain Eukaryota; kingdom Metazoa; phylum Arthropoda; class Arachnida; order Araneae; family Amaurobiidae; genus Amaurobius; species Amaurobius ferox. The sequence goes on along the minus strand of OX578142.1, from coordinate 90,575,724 downwards.
CAGGTGGCGCTGGGATAAAATAAGTAGCCCTGCATTGCATGCATTTCTACGGCGAAAGGATTAAAATATTTATTTAAACTGTCAATTTTGTAGAAATAAATTATTAGCCCAATGCAAAGTAGAACTAAAACAATAAATGATATTCCTACGTATTCAAAATTATTTTACCTTTAACAATTTATTTTTATCTCTATATATTCTGTACTCTATCGTACAATTATGAATAAATACTGGTAAATTGTACTCATAATTAGGGAACCTTTCATTTAAAAATAATCAAAAATGCATATAATAAATGCTATGCCCTTCTTTTTTGTCAATAATAGAGCATGGGCACGAGCATAACTAAACAGAATGCGCAGTAGAATGCACAATGACGTAAGGGCAGAAGGTCATTATTTTTACCATAGTGGGTAAAGGCAAATAAAATTTGAAACTAAACCCATTAAACATCGAAATTTGCCTTTGTGCTGAAAGTAAATCATTTAGAATACTTGAATAATAATATATGCTTAAATATTTTATTTGATAAAGTGCACTTTAAGTGATTTTAAGTGAATGTGCACTACTACTCATTTTTACCGTAATCACTAGCTAGCATTCTGAAGATGAATAATTTACTAGAAAATTCTGCAGTATATGCGAGTGAGAAGGAAGGATACATAACGAATTTTCTTTAAAAAAAATCGTACATACAGAGGGTGTTCACATATTTTTGTAACGATTTTGAAAAAAAACATATATAAACAAAGATAAAAATTTTATTTTATAATATGTTCAATCCGATAGCCATTTTGCTGAACTATCATATTACATCTTGATTTCCAAGATAAAAGAGCTTTTCTTAAAATATCAAGGTTGATTTTGTTCCACTCCTCCACCACAATCTTCCAGAGTCCATCCAACGTTTTGGGATGCCGCTTATAAAGAGCTTGTTTTGAAAGTCCAAATGCATAGTAATCCATGGGAGACAGGTCTGGGGACTTGGGTCGGATTCATTTAAATGGAATAGCCTCAATTCCGGCTTCATTTCTCATTTTTTTTTAAAATGTAGCAGTCGATTTAAAGGTATGGCTGGTAGCCTTATCCTGATGGAACTTAACACAGTGGAAATTATTTGGATAAAGTGATGGAATGTCTTTTCTGAAAACAGTTGTTAAAACATATTTCTGATAGTAATCCGAGTTAATTTTGACATTTTTTTTTGTACTTTCCTTATTTTAAGTTTTACGTTATAAGAGAAACCAGCAATAACCATAAAACCTTTAGCAAAACTTTCCTTGTTTTCTCTGAACCAAACTTTCTCGGGTATGCATTTTTTACCTTTTTCCCAGTCAAATGTAAACTTTGACGTTTCTTTTCTTTTTTATTAATTATGTCATTTAATTTACGTGCAAAAATATTAAAAGCATGCTTTTCACATCTTTTTTTAATAATCGAATAAGAGTATTATAATTTAATAAGAGTATTTCTCTTCGGAAAGCACAAAAATATAGCCTTTGATCCATTCTTTATTTTCTAGAAACATTTTAAAGCAAAGAATACTTTTAATGATGCAGGCGATAATTAAACCCTATTCCGAATTGATGCCAGTCAGGTTTCTATTTTTTTATTTAAATTTGATTCGAGGAGAGAGTCAAAATCGTTTCAAAAATGTTTGAACACCCTCTATATATTTTATTGAAAGTGAATATTATATTTTCCTGCGAATTAAAAATATCCACTAAAGAAGAAAAATTTAGATATATTCTACTAACATTAGAGGCTAAATGACTGCAAATTTCTAAAGTAGCCGTTTTTAATGCAGAAATATTGAAAATTTATATACTGTTAATCAGGCGAATATTTCGTTTTAGAAACGTAAGGACAAAATTCTCCGTGTGAGGTGATGTGCCTATTCACAAAGCATTATGGCATTTTCAAGTGCTTCATCCGTATGAGTTTTATCTCCTTCTTTCTAACTCCATGTGCGATACATTCAGCTGTGATATTTTAATAAATCGCCTGGCTCTCTATGTAAAAGCAATGAATATTTCATTCATGCATTTTTGTTCCGAAATCCAGAGTTAAATAATTTTGCGTGAAAAAAAATCAGCAATTCCTATGGAACTCATCCTACAATCGCTTGATTTTTTTACATTCTGCATTCATTAAGATTGGGCTTTGTTGAAGAAATAATCAAAATCTGATGATCATATAAACTCGAAAATATTGTAATTGCGTTGGCGCAAAATATAGGTGCACAGAAAAACGCAAAAATAAAGCGGTTTTAGGACGGATACAACATTAAATATAAATTTCAAAAAACTTTAAAAATCACGATTTTGACGCTGTGAAAAAAGATGGATGCCATTTTTTATTTTGAAGTCGGTCACCTGATCTCTTCATGAAATTTGTCATCAAATTTGAAACTAAACCCATTATACATCGAAATTTGCCTTTGTGCTGACAGTAAATCATTTAGAATACTTGAGTAACAATATATGCTTAAATATTTTATTTGATAAAGTGCACTTTAAGTGATTTTAAGTGAATGTACACTACTACTCATTTTTGTCGTAATCACTAGCTAGCATTCTGAAGATGAATAATTTACTAGAAAATTTTGCAGTGCATGCGAGTGAAAAGGAAAGGATACATAACGAATTTTCTTAAAAAAACTCGTACATACAGAGGGTGTTCACACATTTTTGTAACGATTTTGAAAAAAAAACATATATAAACAAAGATAAAAATTTTATTTTCTAATATTTTTAATCTGATAGCCCTTTTGTTGAACTATCATATTACATCTTGATCATATTACATATTACATCTCTATCATATTACATCTATGGATGTAATTAATTTTTTAATTTTTATTTAAAAACTACCGAACATATTTTGCTGAAATTTTTTTATATATTTTATGGCATAATTTGAATACTACCTAAAATTTTCGAAGCAATTTATGAATTTTAACTTAGTGCAAAATACGCATCATACGGCAATATTAAAAATATCGACGTTTCTCACCACGCATATAACAAGCATTATTTGCACAATAGATCGTTTTACTCGTCTGAGTAGTTTCCATGGACTGTGTAGTTTCGGAAAAACAGCGGATGTCCAATTTCACAGTGCAAAATACTCATCATATGCAACATAAAAAATATTGACATTGCTCATCATGCAACAGAAATTATTCGTACAATAAATCGTTTTACTCGGTTTCCGAAATATCGCAATTAGCGAAAACTGAATATCATTCGGTAGAGGAGTTGCTGAGAGGCACTGTTGTATTGATTTTGAATTGATCGACATTAAGAAGGATCCCCCGAAACGCATAGATTTTTCAATTTAACCGAAAAGTGTTTTGTTACAGAAACAATGCTTTCCTTTAGCCAGAAAAGTAACATTTTCAGCGATACATGAACCCAACCCAAACTCAAGAACGATAAATTGTGTGCATCAAGTTGATTAAGGAGAAGGGGGGGGGGGAGAAAATAAAAAGGAAAATTCTAGACTTGGAGTGGGGTATTAAAATAAATAATGTAAACGATTATCGTCAGCAAGCCTATGAGAAACAGCAACATATTTTTATATTTTGAATTTACTCAGAGAGAGGGGGTGAAACTTATTTCATCTTGAAACTTTGCATAAGAACTTTCCTCTTTGCTTTTATGTGCAGTAATTTACAAAGCAGCTTAATACTATTATTTTCCTATGGAACATCCGATGAACAGAAAGGATTCACGTGCTTACTTCTCAAATTATAAGTTTTATGCAGGATGTTTTTCAGTATGACTGGTGAGGCTTATAACTTTTGAATGGCATAGATGCATACTGACAATTGGAAAATTGTTTTAAATTGCAAGGACAATTATATTAAAGCTCTTTCAAAACTGTCAGACGTATTTGCGCATAAAAATGCAGAAAATAACTTTTTATGCCCCATTAGCGAGGGAAATTTATTACTGAAAATTTTGCATAAAATATGAGTCCATTAAAAATGTTCTTGTCAGTTCTAAGTAAAATACTCGTAATGATATTCGTGAAACAATGTTTTGCTGTTCGTATATCAATTGAATTGTGGTTTGCAGCAAAAACAAATACACTAAGTATACTAAATCTTTATTGTGCAGGTATATGGTTCCCTAATTACTTTGAAAAGTGCTCGGTAAAAACTTGATTTTCAGTGCAAGTCCGGAATTTTATTTTATTCCCAAAGTTTTGATTTTATAGGTACGCATGACAAAATAGTAGATAATTATTTCATTAAAGCATTTTTCTAGTAATTGAAAATTTTGCCCTAAAATGGTCGCATAAAAAAATTAGATTTCGTATTTTTATGCAAATAACCCCCTCCACCTCACTCCCCCCCCCCCCGGTTAAAAATATTTTAGACAAATTTTACTTACGATTAAAAAAATTCAGGTATTTTAGATATTTTAGATAAAGTTCTATTTTGTTGACTATTACTTTGGGGCTTTTCAGCCACTGGTTTTAAGTAGTGAATGTTTCACTTATTCTTTGTTTATTTCTTGGAGCCTTGGAATCGCTGAAGTATGGAGCGAGATGGAACATGTATTTTGTTAAGGCGAAACGATGATTTCGGGGCCTATATCTCGATTTCCTGTTACCATATGTAAAGGTATCTGTACCTTTCACATGCAAATGCATTGGTTTTGTAACTTGTTTCAATAAAGTGGTTAGTGCCCCGGTCAGGGGATGCCTTTCCACAGATTGGCTCGCGTGGACCAGTACCGTTTTCTTTTTGTTTTTGTTTTCTGTGCTCGCCCTCTTTTCGGGTTGCTCAGCCGTCGTCGTTGCGGCGGCTTTAGGGAGGTGGGGATCCCAGGGAGCCGATACTTTGGTTGGTCCGCGACCTTGTGTCCCAGGTGCGCTATCGCAGTGACTTTTTTCCCGTATACCTTGGGGTAGGTTGGTGTTTATTTAAAGTTACTATTCAAAACAATTTTTCAATTGGAATTATATGTGTAGTACTAACGGTTCAAAAGTTGTATGTCTTATTAGTTTTTTGAAAAACTCTGTATAAGTTTAAAAGGGTGTTGGCTATAAAACATGAATTTCGATGACAAATAAAGAATTTAATAATTATTTCCCCGACTCTGTTCTATCACATAAAAATTTAAATGTTTATGGGCACTTAGATACAAAGAAGTCAGATTCGTAACATTGCAAAAACTTTTGCAGAAGCATTCATTGCATATTTTGAAACACGTAGATCGAACATTTTCTTAAATTCGATAAATATTACGAAAAATCAAACTATTAAATTATCTGCTTTTCAAAATAGTGCTTTTTTTTTGCTCTACTTTCAAACTACGGTATCTAGATTAGATGAGAAATAAGTATAATCAAGGCAAATAGGTACACAAGGAAAAGTAGAATTTAAGCCTCTCAGTGGCATGGAAACTAACACTTTAATTAAATTGCAACTATTTTTAGTAAGATTTATTTTGGTTATTAATGTGTGTCGTTTGATACAGTCTTAATCAAACATTAGCTCACTCAGGTTCTGTCTCTTGGTCGATACTACAATTATGCAAAATTTCAGTCCTGTAGGTATTGGGAGGGGGGATTCCGGAGGGTCTAAAGAGTCCTCTCTATTTGTCCTCTATTAATCCTCTCTATTTGTGAGTCCCTTAGAGAGAAATAAAACTTCTGACTCAGTTAGGTTCTTTCCCGTGATCGATACTACAATTGTACATAATTTCAGTCCTGTAGGTATTAGGGGGGGATTCTGGAGGGTCTAAAGATATATATCCTTTCTATTTGTAAGCCCCTTAAAGAGAAATAAAAAATCTGACTCCGTTAGGTTCTGCCTCGTAATTGGTGCTATAAGGATGAAAATATTTATTCTTCTAGATCAGTGGTCCTTTTTCTTCTTCGGCCAAAACCGTTCGCCTTACCCGAAGGTGTAAAGTATTGTTTGGACGGTCGGGAAGTACCACCCAATTTAGACAGAGAAGGAACCCAGTGAGGACTGCATCCACATGAGACGTAATCTCCTTCCCCTTCCAACAACCTCTCGGAAGGACTTACGGATCCACATATTTAACGTGTCAGTACTCCCGGTGAACACATGGACAGTTTGGACAGAGCAGGAAACGTTTCGGTCTCACGACCCTTTTCACAATTAAAAATTACAGCGGATCCACCACACCTAGTGGCTGTAACTGATGACACCTGCCCCCCTCCCCCCCAAAGAAATGTTTGCGACCTCTAGTTTAAGAGTGATTGTTCTAGAGGTGGTAACTTCACCCAGCGGTGCTGGCTTCACCTGGTGGCTTCCGGGGGGTCTGTAAAGGCACAGAAACGTTAAACAATTATTATGCAGGGTGTTTAAAAAAGATTGTATGACCAATTGTCTCTTGAACGATTGGCCTCAGGTCCATGATTCCAATTTAAGAAATACCTTAAATAAGATAAACTTTCAGATAACAACAATTTTAATCACATAACATGTTTTAGGAAAACGTACAATATTTAACCTTTTAAACGGGCCCTCTACAAAAGAAGCTCCAATTAGCAAATTATTCTTTATTCATTCAAACATATTTAAAAAAAATTCCCGGTTTTCTAACATGAAAAATAAGCCTTAATATTGTTAATTTATAAGAATTAAACCACATTGACCCGATCAAAAGACGTGGCTAAATCATAGATTTCATGTACAAAAAACGAATTTCATTAAATAAAAAACTTTCATCTGAAAACTCAAATACGTACCTGTCTTTAACAAAAGCTTTATACAGTCCTCAATTATCTGTGGAAGACTTCAATTAATGATGTCTCGAGTCATTTTGCTCGTATGACAATAGAACATCGGGTGATGGAAAATATTTTTATAATTGAAAATTTTCTTCTAAGGGGTCCGTCTAAAAAGTTACATTTCGTGCATTTTTTGTACTTTCTTTTACTAAAGGATGCCATATGACCAAAAGTTGCATTGTTTCTTGAATTGATGAATTGGGACTATAGGTCTGCCACCGATATATATATATATATATATATATATATATATATATATATATATAAAATTCGTGCAATCTTTTTATATATATATATATATATATATATAAAATTCGTGCAATCTTTTTGAAATCCTCTATTATAGATGTTGTAAAAATTCCATTATAAAGCTTTTTTAAGGGGACGGTGGAAGTTGAAATGAGCAAAAATCGACTAAAAAAAGATTTATATAACATTATTTTACACATTTAACATTTGCTTACGAGTGGGACAGCATCTATATCAAACGAAGAACCTCCCAAAAATACAGGTATTTGACACACCTTATCCCAAACAGTTCGACCCCCTTTGCAGGCATTGGCGTCCATGGAAACTGCTGACAGAAACCTTGCACCTGCTGCAGCAGGTGCAATGTTTCTGTTGGCTATTTCCATGGACGCCAATGCCTGCAAAGGGGGATTGAACTGTTTGGGATAGGGATGTCAAATACCTGTCTTTTGGGGAGGTTCTTTGTTTGGGATGGACGCTGTCCCACCCGTAAGCAAAACGTTGAATGTATTTTTTTCGAAACGGAATTTTCAAAGGTTTTACATTTTTAAAATGCTCCATGAGTCTTAATTTTTGTCTGAGATGCATGGAATTTGGCAAGAAGATACCTCTCATACTTTTTAATGAAACTGGGTATGCATTTTATAATTGGACTTTATTAAGGTAATTAAAAGTGAATAAGAACCTTATTAAATGATGAAAATTAAGTTTTAATGCAGAAAAATATTTTTTAAAAATGAACTTTCTAAGGGATTTATAAATAAATACCCAAATTTGTTCACAATATGTTTTAAGTGATCATAATGTAAAATTAATCAAAAATGTGAACAAATGGCACTCAAAGTGCATTTTCAAATTTTCGTTAAAAAAATTAAATTAAAAAAAAGTAAAAAATTATAACAAAATTTGAAAAAAATTTAATGGTATTGTATATACTAACATTAAGAGGAATATTTATGAAATATTAAAAATATTAAAAAATATTTATGACTTTGTTCATTCTGTCTCTCTGTCTGTCTGTCCGTTCGGATACGATAACAGCAGTAAAAATAACTTTATCAAGATAAAATTTTAGTATGTTTTTGAGACGGTCTGTGGGACATATGGGAATGTAAATGAATAATATCACATACACTCCGGGTTGAAAAAATGAAATACATTGAACTCCATAGGACCTAATTTTTCAAACATATTTTAAGCGAAGTTAAAATTCACAAATTGTTTCGAAAAGTTCAGGAAATTTTCAAATTATCTCATAAAATGTATAAAAGCAATTTCAGCAAAATATGTTCGGTAGTTTTTTAAATAAAAATTAAAATAATAATTACACTCATATAATATGAAGAGATCACGTGATGCACTTCAAAATAAAATATGGCACCCATCTTTTTTCAGAGTAAAACTCATGATTTTCAAATTTCTTTTAAATTTATATTTAATGTTGCATCCGTCCTAAAACCGCTTAATTTTTGCGTATTTTCTATGGATCTATATTCTGCGCCAACGCAATTACAATATTTTTTAGTTTAAATAATCATCAAACATTGATTATTTCTACAACAAAGCCTAATTTTAAAGGATGCAGAATGTAAACGAGTGACTGTACGATGAGTTGTGAAGGAACTGCAAAATTATCCTGGAGTCTAGAATAAAAGTGTATGAGCGACATATTCACTACTTTTACACAGAGAGCCAGACAGGGGCCAACGGCCGTACCGTGCTGAAAACACCGGTTCTCGTTAGATCACCGAAGTCAAGCAGCATCGGGCGCGGTTAGTACTTGGTGGGTGACCACCTCGGAACACCGCGTGCTGTTGGCCATCTCGGGTGCGGTATCCCCGTGGTTTGCGCGCTAGATTTGCACGCTACCACAAATGCCGCCGTGTTCATGCGGAGTACGATCACGTTAAACATGTGGGTCCGTAAGTCCTTCCGAGAGGTTGGTGGTAGGGGAAGGAAGGTACGGTCCCTGTGGATGCCTCCCCCACTGGGTTCCGGTCTAAATTGGGTGGCACTTCCCGGCCGTCCATACAGTTACCTTACACCTTTCTGGTAGGTCGGACGGTCTGGGTCTCAACAACAACAGAGAGCCAGACGATTTATATTTCGATTACGTCATTTGAATAAAGCTCATTGTTTTCGATGAAGATTTTAGTTTTCAAATATAATAAAAAAATTTATAGTACTGTGATAATTTAAAATATATCTGAGCTGAATGTATCGTATTTTAGAGATGTTTAAATAAAATTATATTTCAGTTGGAAAGTGTTTCATAATCAATGCTTCATGCATGATTGATCTTTCTGGTTTTAAATTTTTAGTTTCTCTCTATATATAGTATAATGAATAAGAAAAGTATTGTGACGGGGTCGAAAATTCGAATTCGAGTTTTCGACTGGAAAGCACGTTTCAAGCATCCGTGAACACGAATCAAACGTTTTTGAGATGGTGTGTGTATGTGTGTGTGTGTGTGTGTGTGTCAGTGAGTCTATGGAGATGATTTATATTTCGATGACGTCATTTGAATAAATTTCTTTTATTTGGATCAAGTTTTAAGTTTACCAAATAAAATAAATTATTGTAGCTCTGTGATAATTAAAAAAATATCACCCCTGAATATGTCGCATTTTTGAGATGTTTAAATAAAATTGCATTTCAGTTGGAAAATGTTTCATAATCAATGCTTTATGCATGATTGATCTTTCTTGTTTATTTTGACAAAGGCGTCCATTTTTAAAAACATATCACATGTATATTCCTTGTCCATCAAGTTCTAAGTACAACACACGGTTTGAGATATTTTACACTCCTGTCTAACTTTTTTTATTTGCTTGAATTTTTTATTTGGGACACATCTGGCGACCTTAATAAAATATGCCATCTTGAAGCAGCCGCAATGCTCAGTCATTTCTTAACCACTTTTGTTGCTAATGACTTATTCAAATAAAAATTATGCAGTTAACCCATTTTTTATGCTATAAAGGTTAAGTATCTTATCCTTGTATTTTTTACTAAATATGCTTTAAGTATGACCTTGAAATTTGGGTGGAATATGAATGCGATTTATATAATGCATTCGCATTGCTTAAAAAGAAATTGTAAGTAATTGGTACATTTAGTAAAAATAAAATTGTATTTCACACTACGGAAGACTCCACATAATATACGTTCGAAGTTTTCAAATTATTTTGTTTAATATTATATGGATTAAAGTAGTTTAATTTGGGCTGATATATTTTAGACTAAGTTTTTCCGTTGTCTAAATATCAAAAAGTTAAGACTGTATACATATAAACAAGAAAGATCAATCATGCTTAAAGCATTGATTATGAAACACTTTCCAACTTTAATGCAATTTTATTTAAACATCTCTGAAATGCAATACATTCCTCGGTAATATTTTAAAACTTATCACAATACTACATTAATTTATTATATTTGAAAACTTAAACCTTCATCTAAATAAATGAATTTCATTCAAATGACGGCATTGAAATATAAATTGCCTGGTTTAAATATCTCTAAAATGCGATACATTCCTCGGTAATATTTTTAAAACTATCATAATACTACGATAATTTATTATATTTGAAAACTTCATCGAAAACAACTGAAATTCATTCAAATGACGTCATAGAAAAAATAACATGCCTGGATCTCTCTATAAAAGCAGCATTTCATTCATAACATTTTCCCATTAATTTCATTCATCCCAGTACAAAAATAATTTATTTTATTTAATAACTTAAGAGCATGGAGCTACAAGTAATTAAACTCTATGCTTAAAACTTCATCGAAAAAATCGTCCTTCTCTCTGTAAAATCAATGAATATTTCATTCATATCAGCTATGCAGACTCCATGAGCTAAATAATTTTGAGTTAAAGAAATACAGCAATTCTTATACAACTCATCCTACATATTTTGCTGTTTACATTTTACATAAGTGAAAAATATGCTTCGTTGTAGAAATAATCAAATTTGGATGATCATTTAAACTCAAATATATTGTAATTGCGTTGTTTCAGTATGTAGATGCACAGAATTTAAGCAAAAATAAAGCGGTTTTAGGACGGATGCAACACTCAATATGAATTAAAAGAACTTTAAAAATCACGATTTTGAGACAAGATGGATGCCATATTTCATTTTGCAGTGCATCACGTGATCTTTTCATATCATGGTCACATGATCGCTTCATATAAGAGGTGTAATTATTATTTTAATTTTCATTTAAAAAACTACTGAATATATTTTGCTCAATTTTTTTTTATATATTTTATTATTTTATGAGAAAATGTGACTATTACCTAAAATTTTCGAAGCAATTTGTGAATTTTAAATCCGCTTAAAAATGTTTGAAAAATTAGGTCCCATAGGGTTCAATGTATTTCATTTTTTCAACCCGGGTTCAATCGAAAACTAATTGGGTGATATTATTCATTTATATTCCCATAGATCCCACAGACCGTATGAACAACATACTAAAATTTCATTTTGATTAAGTCATTTTACGGCAGTTATCGTGCTAACAGACAGACAGAATGAACAAAGTCATAAACACTTTTCAACTTTGTTGTAAAGTGTTAAAAAATCGACCGATATAGCAGGACATTAAGGATTTTGATAGACAGCAGCGGTAAGTGTTTTTAGCAACTGGTACGTTATGCAATTTAAATAACCGGTACGCTATAAAAAAATATTATCATTCAATTGTAGTTCCCGTTATGTTGTAAATTAATAAGAAAGCATAATGCACGTTTATTCTGCATTTATAAATTTCATTGAATTTTACGTTCCTTAAAAACATTATATAATGTATGGAAGTGAGTAGTGTAATGACGTCAAAATTCAAATTCGAGTTTTTAACGGAAGAGCGCATTTGAAGCATCTCCTAACTCGAATTGAACGTTTTTGAAATGATATATGTATGTGTATGTATGTTAGTGTGTGTGTGTGTGTGTGTGTGTGTGTGCGTCCGTGAACCTGTGTATGCGATATATCACGAGCAAATGGAGCGTTTCGAATGAAATTTGCTGCGATTATTGAAATCAGTGAATATTGAAACCCTATTCATTTTAAATGCGATTGAACGTTCGGGAAACTCCTAATATTTTGAATGAATTTTTAAAAAAACCATAAAAAATTAGAACATTTAGTAATGTTAAATAAATAATTATGTTTTATGTAATATTTTACTCTAAAACGAATGACATATGCTTTAGAAAGCTATCTTAAACCGTTCTCGAGATATTACAGGTTTTTTAAATAAATGCATCTAAAAATTACATAAAAGTAAACAGTATATCATCAAATATATAACACTTGATGTTGTATTTGGCGACCCAAGCTACTAATTTGGGGAAATATCGCCAAATCGGGAAGCCAAATTGAAAGAATTGACTTACACGTGTGTAGATGGGTACAATCGAAGCACCAATCTCACATAATATGTAATAACGGTGTTACCAATCACTGTTTAGTTTTTCTATTTTCTTTTATATTTTCCATTTTATAGTACATTGAGGCAAATCTTGGCCCTTTTGTTCAAAGTAACAAGGCTTGTAAATGAAATGTACCATATGAAAGTAATGTTTTGTATTCAATCCTAATGATTTTACAATTACATTACCTTCAATCCATTGTTCTTCACTCCATTTTTACAATTTGTTTCAACTCATAAGTGTTGTTTCTGGTTTTTTTATTTATTCGATTTCAAATGCTAGCTTAGATATGTGGATGATACCTTCGTGTTAGTTGATAATAGTTTCAATATTTCTAATTTACTTCGTTTAAGGAATTCCGTTGACCATTACATTCAGTTTACTCATGAAGAAGAATGCAATCACATATCTTTTCTTGATGTTTTAGTTACAAGAAATAGTTCCACATACTTAACTTCTATTTTCTGTGAACCTTTTTCATTTTTAATGCTTCTTCATGCTCGTTCTGATCATCTTGTTCAGCAAAAATCTTCTGCTTTTTACACTTATGTTTAATGTGCTTAAAATTTTTGTTCTGATTCTCAGGCACTTAATCGTGGGATTAACTTTTTGGAATCTTTGGCAACGTTTGCAGGTTATAATCCCACTATTACGACAGCTCATTTCATAAATTCAACAAGCCGAATTTGTCTTCTAACCTTCAACGTCAAGATTTTTATCCACGCAATTCTATCGTTTTACCTTCTTATTCATTTGTTAGCTATAAGGTCGGTTTTCAATATTTTTCCCTTTTCAATTTAATGTGTGTCTTTAAACCTCTTATCAACATTCAATTCTCTCGCCTTAAAATCACCTATGTCTGTAAATCTTTGGGATGTTTATCACATTCCCTGTGAATGCAGTCTTGGTTATGTTGGGCATACAAAAAGAGCTCTTAAATTTCTTATTAAGGATTCTTAATTTCTTTAAGGATATTCTTATTTTCTGTGAACCTTTTTCATTTTTAATGCTTCTTCATGCTCGTTCTGATCATCTTGTTCAGCAAAAATCTTCTGCTTTTTACACTTATGTTTAATGTGCTTAAAATTTTTGTTCTGATTCTCAGGCACTTAATCGTGGGATTAACTTTTTAGAATCTTTGGCAACGTTTGCAGGTTATAATCCCACTATTACGACAGCTCATTTCATAAATTCAACAAGCCGAATTTGTCTTCTAACCTTCAACGTCAAGATTTTTATCCACGCAATTCTATCGTTTTACCTTCTTATTCATTTGTTAGCTATAAGGTCGGTTTTCAATATTTTTCCCTTTTCAATTTAATGTGTGTCTTTAAACCTCTTATCAACATTCAATTCTCTCGCCTTAAAATCACCTATGTCTGTAAATCTTTGGGATGTTTATCACATTCCCTGTGAATGCAGTCTTGGTTATGTTGGGCATACAAAAAGAGCTCTTAAATTTCTTATTAAGGATTCTTAATTTCTTTAAGGATATTCTTATTTTCTGTGAACCTTTTTCATTTTTAATGCTTCTTCATGCTCGTTCTGATCATCTTGTTCAGCAAAAATCTTCTGCTTTTTACACTTATGTTTAATGTGCTTAAAATTTTTGTTCTGATTCTCAGGCACTTAATCGTGGGATTAACTATTTAGAATCTTTGGCAACGTTTGCAGGTTATAATCCCACTATTACGACAGCTCATTTCATAAATTCAACAAGCCGAATTTGTCTTCTAACCTTCAACGTCAAGATTTTTATCCACGCAATTCTATCGTTTTACCTTCTTATTCATTTGTTAGCTATAAGGTCGGTTTTCAATATTTTTCCCTTTTCAATTTAATGTGTGTCTTTAAACCTCTTATCAACATTCAATTCTCTCGCCTTAAAATCACCTATGTCTGTAAATCTTTGGGATGTTTATCACATTCCCTGTGAATGCAGTCTTGGTTATGTTGGGCATACAAAAAGAGCTCTTAAATTTCTTATTAAGGATTCTTAATTTCTTTAAGGATATTCTTATTTTCTGTGAACCTTTTTCATTTTTAATGCTTCTTCATGCTCGTTCTGATCATCTTGTTCAGCAAAAATCTTCTGCTTTTTACACTTATGTTTAATGTGCTTAAAATTTTTGTTCTGATTCTCAGGCACTTAATCGTGGGATTAACTTTTTAGAATCTTTGGCAACGTTTGCAGGTTATAATCCCACTATTACGACAGCTCATTTCATAAATTCAACAAGCCGAATTTGTCTTCTAACCTTCAACGTCAAGATTTTTATCCACGCAATTCTATCGTTTTACCTTCTTATTCATTTGTTAGCTATAAGGTCGGTTTTCAATATTTTTCCCTTTTCAATTTAATGTGTGTCTTTAAACCTCTTATCAACATTCAATTCTCTCGCCTTAAAATCACCTATGTCTGTAAATCTTTGGGATGTTTATCACATTCCTTGTGAATGCAGTCTTGGTTATGTTGGGCATACAAAAAGAGCTCTTAAATTTCTTATTAAGGAGCACATAAGCCATGTTCAAAACAGGAAGTTTCTAAGTCTGCAATTGCTGAATATTCTTGGAAGACTGCCTCTAATACAATCATAATTTTAAAATTTCCGAAGCTATTGGATTTGCTTTTCTCAATTGCTTCTCAGTCCAAATCTTTTATTAAAGATAATTACCCTTCCATCTCTACTGCTTCTCTTGGAAATCTCTTGTCCAATTTTCCGATTTCGTTTGCTTCCTCATTATTTTAGTTAATGTCACCATTTTCCTGTGGTTTTCATTGAATTGAGCGTTTTGGAACAATTGAATAAGGGGTTTGAATCCTTGTTGGATATTCACTTTCCTTTTCGGTATTTTACCTTTCATTTATTATCTCCCACCTCTTGTTCCTACCTCCAGGATTTTTAACTCGTTTTTCTTTTCTCGCAGTTGGCAATACCCTTTCTCTGCTTCTGTCACGTTTGCTGTTCCTGCATCAGTAGTCGATCTTTCTGTCACGATTAAAGGTTACGCCTCTTGTGTGTCCTGGCGAAGAAGGCTGTTACTGACATCGAAATCGGTTGATACCATTATCTTTGTTGTATGTTGCTTTAAACGCAGCTTTTAGTTGTTTTCTTTAGCAGCAGTTTGAGCTGTACGTATGATATTGAGATAATTTGCGTTGTTGTCCAATCATTGAAAATAAAGACTTCAATTTTTAAAATGTATTTTATGCTGCTATGTGTAATACGATTACAAAAAGTTGCAAGACTGAAACGGGCCGTTATTTGAAAGACAGGTATTTAAATCGCATTGTTTTAGGGAAAGCAATGTCATGTAATTTATGCTTAGAAAATTTTTTAATTCCTAGTTAGCATCAATGTTTTATTAATAGTTCTTATTTTGAAGAATTTATTATATGTAGTATTGTATTTGAAAAAATAGCCGCACGAGATAAAGACTCGTATTCTTTGTCGTCATGACAGTTCTTTATCAAGTACTAAATTTAAACATCTATTTTTCAGCGACATGAAATGTTGTGAAAATGTCTTTCACAAGATTTAAATGCTTGGACATACAATTCGATAATATTTCTAACATTTGTAGAATTCGTTTTCAATTTCCATTTTGCTTTCAATGATAACACAGTGCAACAAACTAATCCATAAACATTGACTGAGTTACGTTGTCTTCATGAAGCGCTTGTCAACATCAGATTGTGCATGATGTTATGAAAAGAGGCACCACAAAATATTTTTTATTTAATATAACATACAGGAAATGGGTTCTGTGGATGTCGTAGAGATATATTAAAAAAATCTTCATTCACCAGTGAAGACATGTATTGTAAAATTAAAATGTTGTTCACAGAATTTAAACTCTTAGACATACAATTAAAGAATATTTCTAGCAATAGTAGAATTATTTTCAACTTCCATTTAGCTATAAATGATAATAGAACAACAAACTAATCAATTAAATACCAACTTAATCCAGTTGTCTTTTTAAAACACTTGTCAATTTCAGATTACAAATGCTGTTATAAAGAGAGATGCAACAAAATGTTTTTATTTAATACCATAGATTAGAAATTGGTTTCTTGGGTGTCGGCTGAGGTATGTATTTGGCCCATGTAACTACTGAAATAACGAGGGAAATTCTAAGTTGTAAAATCAAACAATAGTTAGCGCGCTGTAAAATAAATTTTTCCCCAATGCTTTGAATAATTACTTCATTAATTACTTTAATGATGAGAATAGCAAAATATTTGCGCTTCGGGTACCTAATAGGCAATATAAAATGGAAAAGTCGCGTATATGCAATTTTGAAATTATACAGGGTGTCCCAAAATGATTAAAACGCGGTTTAATTATTTACCTGTTGGAGATAAGTGGGCAATGTAAATTGCAAAAATGTCGAATGTAAGGTAGGAAATAAGACTACGTTAATGAAATAGTCCTTCCATTAATTTTCAAAAAGTTACACTTTTTAAATTTTATACGACCCCCTTAGACAAATTTGGTGAATTAGAAAACTTTTATTTTTAATTCAACAAGATCATTAAACAAATCACATATCTGTATCCTTAAAATCAACTGAATTATGATAAAGGAAAAAATCTGACTTATGCCACTTTTCCGTACCATGTGAAAGGATGTTTCATCAGTAAAAATAGGGATCATAAACAAATTGACGATGGAAATTGTTTAGATAAAAAAGTACTTAAAAGTACTTCATTACTGAAAAAGTACTTAGTTATTGAAAAGTACTTAATACGTGAATGCATCCTGAACCTACGAGGAATTCGCAAAAATGTCTCCTATGTATTATCATCCAGTTTTATCTCTTTTGTGATATGTCACAAATTTATATTTCTATTTTGATATATGGTCCCCATTTACAATGTTCAATTTTCAATTAAATATAACTCGCTCAATTTTAAAGATACAGATATGCGGGGTTTTTTAATGATCTTGTTGCATTAAAAATAAAAAAAATCTGATTGATCAAATTTTTCTAAGGGGGTCGTATAAAAATTTAAAGAGTGTAATTTTTTGAAAATTAATGGAAGGACTATTTCATTAACGTAGTCTTATTTCTTATCTTACTTTCAACATTTTTGCAGTTTACATTGCCCACTTATCTCCAACAGGTAAAGAATGAAAGAGGGTTTCAATCTTTTTGGGATACCCTCTATAATGTACCGATAAATTGAAAGAAAAGATTCTTTTCAGTTATATGGCACTAATATACCCTAAAAATATATCATAAATATCGTTTTTGTTTTAAATACAGCAGATGACAATTACATATTACATTTTTATCAATCCAAGAACATGGCGTTTTCCTAAAGTGAAATAAGTTTTATTTTAGAGCTATATTTCTCTAACCATTCATATGAGAGTAACATTGAAAAGTTTCATGCCAAATACTCTTAACAATTTAAAAATAACGTGATTTGTAAAACTTTTTTGAGAAACTGTATGTCTTGAAGCTAAATCGAGAACAGTTAGTACTATCATTTTAACTCAATAAACAATCTGATATAGAGACTGCATTGTTTAACTTCTTCAATGAACTATTTAAAACTCTTCAATAGCAGTCTCATAATAATGGCTGAAGAAATATTGTTCTAAAATAAAAATTATTCCACTTTAGGAAAGCGCCATGTTTTTAGATTGATAAAAAAGCAATCTGTAATTATTGTCTGATGTGATAAAAACAAAAGACGATATGCTTGATATATAGGGTGAGTTTAAAGTCGCGCAAATCAAAGTTTAACTGCTCGTAAAAGTACCAGTGTGAGTATTTAAATGAAAGTAAAGTATTGCAGAGATTAGTTGAAATGTGACCTTTTATTTTTTGCAGGCAAACTTTAGGTGTTACAATAAATATTGAAAAGAACATTCTGCTTCACAAATGCAAAATTGTCTTCGTTTTATTCGCGAGACTCTGCGGAGCATGGCAGTATTGATATAGAAATGGCTGTTGTGATGTTCATTTTCAGCTCAACAATCGTGTGTGGATTATTCACGTAAACCACATTTTTCAGATACCCCATAGGAAAAAATCAGGGGGTGATAAATCTGGGGAATGGGGGGGCCAGAATCCCCGGGAAATTACACGCTCACCGAAAAAATCAGTTGAACGATGGATGTGCTCTTTGATGTGTGCTAAGTCGCACCGTCCTGCTGGAACGACTGGAACCAGCAGTATGGACTGGAACCAGCAGTAACGTTTGTAAAGAACCTTGTGCCCCAACCGGGACCCGAACTTGCTATCCGATGCTCTATCGTTGAGCTATTGGGACGATATTGCAAGTTCTTATCTTTGAAGTGGACTCTGAATTTTCCACCCTCTATGTCAGATTAGCGTGCAACTGGCAATCTGCCTGATCCCCTCCTTGCTATATTTATCTCAGGTTAACCTCCTGCCACTATTATTTTCACCCAAGTTAGTACCCTGCTACTACTATTTTTACCCAGGTTAGCATCCTGCGCGGTCGTTATCCTTTATCGGAGCTCCATATTCCAGAGTCCACTGAATCCGTGATAGTCGTATTAATGTCACTTTCATACTTCCGTCATCGTTGCACTAACCTACAGGGTTAATTTTTTTCGGGCGCCATTGTAAAGAACCTTACCGCCCCAACCGGGACTCGAACCCTGGATCTCCGAACTGGCCAGCCGACGCTCTACCGTTGAGCTATTGGGATGATATTGCAATTTTTTATTTTTAAAGTGGACTCTGCACGTTCATCAACTTCCAGCAGTGAACTGAACTTTGATGTACGCGACTTTAAACTCACCTTGTATTTTAAAGGACATATTAGTGCCAGCTGACTGAGAAGTATTCTGCAGTTTCAATTTCTTGGTATATTATATAATCTAAACATTTACCGTGCTCGACTTTTTAATTAGCCTGTAATAGTAAAATTGCCTGTACTGCCTGAATGTCCTTACATGATGCATTTTATCCTCATTATGTCATTATAATAGGCAAATAAAGATACATTTAGAAACTACACAAGATGATTTAATTATTTATATGCCATTGTAGATGCGTTATTAAATTGACAGTTCTGTTTTCCAACTTAATGATACAGAGAGAACGTTTTTTTGCTGATATTTTATTTTAAAACGGCAGTACAACATAGAATTCTTAAGCTATAAATTTCAATTTATATTTAAAATGGCAGCAACTATTTCTAAACTGTTTTTAAGTATTCATTTCATTTTATAGAAATGTTATAACTAGTCATTAAGCTAATCAAAATTGAATGAACAAGAGAAGGTGTGTTCCTCCAGGACTTTGCAGAGTCCACTTCGACAATAAGAGCTTGTAATGCAGCCACAGTGATTCAACGGAAGAGAGTCCTCTTCTAGCAAGATTCTTTACAACTTTTTAGTGACTACTGATCTGATTTCACACACCCTGGAAATAAAATCAGGAACACTTAGCATATACAGACCGATCGCAATTGCGGTCTGCGTGAACACCAAATCGAGCTAGCCACGATCTTTCACAGTTTGATGGCCAATGACTGAAAATGAGAGCAGGGTTTGATGAAAGCACGAGCACTTTTTCATCAATATCGATTATACAATTGCAGATCAAAGAACGATATTCTCACGCAGTACTTTATAAAAACTAATGCATTAATATCTTTTAAAGATTAACCTAACTATAAAAATTCGCTCAAACTGTTTTCAAAATTTATCTACAATGAAAATATTTCATTAATAACAGCATAAAAAAATCTGATGTGGGCAACACATGACTTTCCTTATATAATGTAATGAATTTACTACATTTACAGTAAAAAAAATAGGATTTTCTTATAGTAGATACTAATATTCTTTTCAAGATATTGAATTGTCGACAATTAGTCATCATTTTCATTGATTTAGCGTCATTTTTATCCATTTGGCGAGATTTCCGTGAATTTGGCAACATATCAAAAAGTCGCCAAGTTGGCGACATTCCGCCAAATTCGTCGCGAAAATCTATCCAAGAGTTATGGACGAAGAAATAAGCTATTCTTACAGCAGATAAATGACTATTGGCGTTCAAATACAAAAGTATTACTCAAAGTATCTTTTTTCATGAATGGTACGAGCTAGATCCACGAGAATGATGTCACTTAACTTATCGCATGGCATTACATATGAAAAGTGAACATGTTTCTCAATAGGAAATATATATATTTTTTATTTTATATGACTTTTTGATAATTTTTTTGAAAAATGTACAATATCTCGAGAATGGTTTATGTTAGCGTTCTAAAATTTATGTCAATCGTTTTCTAATGAAAAATTACATAAATGTCTATTTGCGTAACTTTATTAGCGGTTTTGATTTTTTGACGTTTTTTTTTAAAATTTCATTCGAAAATTTAGGGGGGTTCTGAACATTCGATTGCATATAAAAACAATAGGCTTCCAGTGTTTACGAATTGTGATTTTTGTACCAAATTTTGCTCGAATCGGTCCATTCGTTCGTCAGTTATCGTCTCCACAGACTCACTGACACACACACACGCACACACACTCATACACACACACACATACACACACACACACACACACACATACTTTCACACACACACACACATACACACACACACACACATACTTTCACACACACACACACACACATACTTTCACACACACAGACATCACTTCAAAAATGTCTGATTCGTGATCAGGGATGCTTGAAACGTGCTCTCCCGTCGAAAACTCGAATTCGAATTTTCGACGCCGTCACAATACTTTCCTTATACATTATGTATATAAGGAAAGTAATATTGACTAAAACCATCAATTGATTTTAAAGAAAAAACAGCATCTTTCGTCAGGATAGAGAGACGGAGCAACTGCACCATCAAAAGGCAAGAGTGCATCTGTCAGTACATAGTTGTATCGCATAACCTAGGAAGAACATCGTTGCTAAATGAAAATTAGAAAAAATTATAGAAAAAATCTAGGAATGAGGGAAATGAATTGTAGAAAAATTTAAAACCCTTTCTTACTCCGAACTTGTGTGCCTTATGTTAACATAAATAGGGAAATAACCAGTTTTGCAAGTTATATGACAACTAGCATCAATTTAATTTCAAAATTATACTTAAAAAATATTAGAAACGTACTTGGTAACAATAATACAAAACCATATTGTGTAAAATAAAATTAAGAAAACAAACTGTTTCGAGAGTTTAACTTCATCAAAAACTTCTTTAAGAAAATCAGAAACTTCAAGTCACTGTAAAAATACCAGACATTTAAAATTATGAAAATAACAAAAATTTGACCGAGAGGCCAACGGTTATGCATGATACTAACCTGGATAAAAATAGTAATAGCAGGAGAATAACCTGAGGTGAAAACAGCATGAGGTTGTCAGTCAGATTGTCGATGCACGTCAATCTGACTTTAGTGGAAGGAGAATGCAGAGTTCATTTCGACAATAAGAGCTTGCAATTCCGTCCCAATAGCTCAACGGTAGAGCGTTGGCTGGCTAGTAAGTAGACCCGTAATTCAATTCTCGGTTAGGGAAGCAAAGTTCTTTGCAAAGTGTTTCACAAATTATGTATCAAGATATTTTAGTGAGTGGGTAATCTTAATCGGGCGCTTTACTAAGTATATTGATAAATCAAAATAGTTCAAACATGTTTCGCGATTTAAAATGCACACAGTGGTCGAAAATACGTATTGGCTGATTTCAAATGTGACACTTAAGTACAAGGTATTTTAACATTTGACGATTAATTTCAGCGATGCCGGAATGCAGTTCGAAATATAAACTTCAGAGTCCGAAAACTAATTAATTTACCCACTCCACCCTTGCTTAAATTGTATTATATCACAGTATTTCACTGGAAGAAAATGGAAAAGTTTGGGAATCACTAGTTTGAAGAAAGAAAGGAAAAATTGCCTCAGAGCCAATGTCTTGGTGGTCAAAAGCACAGACCGTCTACCTGCTAAGTATACCTCGTATACAAGTTTGAGCGTAATGGATGTGATCATATGACTACGCTTGAGGAGGTAAAGTTGTTATTCTACCTTGATGCTATTCGTTCTGGCTAGTAAAACCTTGTGGAAAGAATTTGCCTAATCATGCCCTACGTGCTGATATAAATTTTATGAGTCAAAACAATTGCAAATATGGTGATCTAAACTAACGAACTTTTTAAAGATATACATTAACATAAATGTATATAATTAACATAAATATTTCATATGAAAAAATTTTACATAGCATTTCGGGAATACAAACTTCCGCTGTGTTCAATTCATTAGGGTGAAATTTATGCATGCTATATTACTACTTTTATTTATAAATATGATGCGCTATAATTTTAGTAAAATATTTATACTGCAGTAATGGTTAGGAGAAAAATAATTTTGTAAAGTGTTTACATTGTGATTGTATAAAAAGGAAGCTAAAAACTTGTCTGAAAGGTAAGATAAGATTTTTTTCCTATCTTAGACATATCAGATGTGAACTGAACAGCAGAACGCACCACAACCGTGGAGTTCTATCTAAAAATATCAGGTAAGACGTTTATTTTTCGGCGTGTCTTCTGTTTCTAATCAATTTTAATACACCAAATTATAAATCATTTTGATCAAAACAATAAATTCTATAAAGGAAACTGTCAACTTTGTCACATCGAAACTTGATCTAAATTTTCTTTATTGCTATACAACTCCAAGTGATGCACGCATGCTAAGTTGAAGTTACCATGATGAAATGCAAGCTTTCGAAAAAATATACAAATATACAATGTCACTGTTCTTGATCATTTAGCAGACGTGGACTCCCATTCACTGTCCCTTGTAGGAGATAATGCTTTCCATGAATTACTCTTGATATACCCTTGACACTGTCGAGCGAGAAATCTTCAAGGTCTCAACAACTTAAGAAATGCTATGCCCCATGTAGCTACATTTCAGACATACATACCTTATAATAAGTTTTGGCAATTTAAGATACACAATTTTCTCATTTTTGAGTCATTTTACAATCAATATATACCATATATATTTCTGATGCTTTCAAAATTTCATAACTCTATGAAGCATCTTTTGCATATTACAATAAACTTTGTCTAATCAGAGAGTCACTCTGAAAGTGGCTAACATGTTTTTTGAATATGATTATCAAAATTTTCGTAAAACAGGTACATTTACTTTTTTGAAGATTTTGTTCATAATTATAAGTTATATATGGCATTCATATTCATCTTTTATCTGGATGACTTAATAACATCTCTTTCATTATTTGATTCCAATAATTTTTCATTACTTACTGTGTTGGACCATCTGCACAATCTCTGTAATTATTACACTATGCAGATAGAAACGCAGCTCCTATATATGTATTTCTATGCCATGGCTGTCCCTTAAGAATGTCCATGCTCACAAAAATGTTTTTTTAGAATTTCAATTCCTTTTTTTTTTCCAAACTATATCACATTTAATTGTTTCACCGATGTATCTTTCTTTAGTTCTAATGAGTCTAGAAAATTAAATTCAACCACACTTTATCCATATTCCACCGAATGCTTTATCAGCGATATGCCTTTTCCAACATTTCTGTGTACTGTGAGATAATCAAGGACATCAGCTTTTTTTCAATGTGTTTTCCTGAGTTGCTATCGCGGATTTCTACATAATTTGGTGTCTCTGCACTCTTTGAAAACATTTGATAAATAATTTAATTTAATTTTTAATTCATGAAATTGCACATTCAATATTTGATCATACCTCATTACTTTAATTAAACCTATACCAATTTTTCATTAATCAGTAGAAAAAAATGTTTTACTGATTACACTGTAGTTTAGACACACATGACAAGGCATTGAATTCGGAATTATCAGTTAAAATTTATAATTCTCAAATATTGTTCATTCACACCCAATTTAAATTTAATGGGAATGGTCTTCAGCATTTGGTAATATACCAAGTATATACAACATTAAAAAAAAAATGTCTAACTAGTAAAAAAGTAACAAACAGTGAATTATCAATCAGGTGGAATATAAAAGGCAAACCTCTAGTAATCAAGCTGAAAACAAACAACAAACATCAAAGAAAGGAATCCATAATAGAATATCAAATAAAATTCAAGGATTAAAGCTTTACATGTCGAAAGCCCAGACCATTCGGCTCGTCCAAGGACTAAGAGCAGCAAGTTGAATGGCCGGAAAGCTTTACATGTGAAAAAGCCCTAGGCCTAAACAAATGCATTGTTCATTTCGATAAAACTCTTCGTCAAGTCCAAGTATTTCATCAAAATAAACACAAAATGCATGTTTCTGATGTATATATATATATATATATATATATATATATATATATACATCGTGCAAAATCAACCTGAGAACCCCGGGGGTTTGATCCAGGGGCAAAAATCGTGGTAGGCGAGTATCATAGAATTGAGCTAAAGATGTCTCCATGTTAAGCTATTAAATTATGCCCTATGAGTGTGCTCGTTTCACATTTAAATTTTTCACTCGTTACCGTATATAAAAGTTTGCTTGTGCACATCACTTGGTGCTGTTTATCAATGGAATAATTAATGCTGGGTTTCAGGGTGACAGAGCTGAAGATTTCTTTGTAAGTAGTAGTTTTGAAGAACTTAAATTAAAAAATTAAACGCTTCAACTCAGCATGTATGAATGTTGCATGTTTTGTAAGACATCTATATGTTTTTAGTCTCATTAATTGTTTCAGTGTTTTCTCTTTATGTGTTAGTGCATTTTGTAGTTCTACTATGGTAAATGCAAACCAATAAATGTGTCATATCATTCTGATACAACAATTCTTAAAATACCTGATCTGATCTTATTTGAGAATTTAAATTTGTTTTAATAAATCTAAAGTATATTTCTTTGCATAAAAAGCATAATAGAAAAGATGGAAAACAATTAAGATATTCAGAGCATCTATATGAAAAGCCTTAGAGACAGTTTATTTTATAATTAAAGCATGAAAAATAAAACACGTATGTAGTAGAATAATGTAAAATAAATATTTTAAGGCATTAACCTCATTGTGAGTCAAAATATAGCCACCTTCAAAAAAATGAGACAGGTATCTGATAAAAATCAGAAAATGCTTGTCGAATGTGTGTGAAATGTCCACAAAAACAGGAAAATGTTTGTTGTCTCCTTTTTCTTCATGTAGACCGTTCTTATTTACTTTCAAAACCTGTTTATACATTTAAATATTTATTTTATGCTGCTTGCTGACGAAGTGCTTAATTTTTCTGTTAACTTCGACAGCAGTTTTGCGCGAATTATTTAGTGAGGTACAGCGTTTAGGGAAAGAATGCTTCATATATCAAAGCATAAAAAATATTTAATCTCGCTTTTTGATTATTCTATTGCTATTGTTAAATTTGCATTGATTTTCAAAATAAGGGTTGCTATCAACATAGTATTTTATACATTTCTATCAATTTACTTTGAATAAATGTTGGACTATTCATTTATCAATTTTTATGCATAAAATGATTCTGTGTATTAAAGGTAGCTGAATTAAAATGTTTGTCTAAATCAGTTGAGTATTTTAAATTTTAAAAATCTTTTATTTTAAGTTTGTAAATTGTTACAAAGTAGAACGCTTGACGCACTTAAATTATTTATTTGAAATATACTTGATAATTTTTATAATTGTGTAGATAAATTCTGACTTATTGAACCGAGTTCATTATTGAATGGGACTTTCGTACAATCAATAATTAACTATAGGATACAACATAAATTGTTACGCAAATAAGTAAATAGATAAAAATAAGGTTAAGTAAACAGACAGTTTTCGAAATATTTGGATTTCTTTCTTCCGTGTAGATAAGTCTGGACCTGAACGCCCAAATCAGACTTAAAATATGCAGGCCAAACAGAAAAAAGCTGAACGACGAAACCTAATAAAGTAATGCCACCTAGTGCGGAAAAAGAGAAGTAAGGCGAGAAAAATAATATAGGCAGGGGAGATAAACTCTAAAAATAAATAAATAAATGCAATAAACTGAATGTTCGGAAGAAAAAAAAAAGAGCGAAAGAGAGAAACAAAGAATTAGACATGGTCATGTTAAACCTCGTACAAATAAGATGTTACTGACAAATTATTAACCAGATTACTGGTATTTTTATTAATATGAAATATTTCAATGGAATTCAAATCGAAAACTGAAGAAAAAATTTAAAAAATGGAGGCAGAAGAAAAATCAAACAGGTGACTTGTCATCCGTCAAGATTTATTAATTTCTTCATTTTTGATACAATTTTGATATTTTTTCAAGCGATGCTTTAAGGCACGCTTAGTTCGATCAGTCTACGATAATCCGCATTAACAACGAATTTGATAAATGACCAAATTATTGAACTTTTCAATAGGGTCCTTAAGAGAAGAGAATGTTTAATTGATAGGAAAGAATATCCCTTTGAAGTGAAACTTCTTAAGAATTATAGTAATTTTTTGACTAATTTCAGGATAGAAAAGAAGGCAAACAATATTACTAAATATTTTAATTAGATATTCTTTACTCAGAGGTGACTTAGAAAATTTGAAAAAGAACGATCAGAGCATTTCGGTGAGAATTCACGATGTATGGCAACAACTTTTATTAAGTCAGAATTAGAGCATAACTCAATAGCATTATAGACATAAGTGTTGACGGCGGCATGCTTTTGACTATGAGGATGGAAAGAGTTATTATAAGGGGGTAAGGTAACAGCAAAAGACTTACTGTAAATAGTGGTTATAAAGGATTTCACTTCGAAAGACCAGTGCGTCCAGGACAGAAAGATAACTACTGCATTCTAACTCGCAGATAGATATTTGCAGCGACCTTAGTGGAAAATGAAAGAAGTTATAAACACGAACACGGCATCAAGGCGAGATAGAAGAAAAATGTCAGTTACAAAGTTATGCAGCATTAAGTAATTAGTAGGAATTGATACTAAATTGATTACGAAAGGTAGTTATTTGTCATAATATGGTTGATATAACATGGTTTGACACATACTGATTGATCGAGTAACACGTTATTCAGACATTCTGTACATGCATAATTTTATATCGCAGACAAGCGGGCTTTGTCCGTTAATGATCACTAAATATAGTAACCAGTTTTTATAGCAATCACATTTTTAGCGTGTTCTGCAGACTCTGGTGCAATGCAACAAAAGTGGATCGAAGTTTAGTGTGAGTAGATCTAGTGGGGATACAACTTCAAAATTGCATCTAATCCAGAGCAAGAGTCACTAAGATAGATAAAAACAAAGATTTTCAAAAGACTCTTGGTCTTTGCTCTGATTTTTGCACGAAATTAAAAGTCATAAAGCAACAAAATTGAGTCTAAATTTAGCGTAAGCAGGTCGAGTGTGCCCATTAGATACAAATTAACTAGTAATTTCAACAATCATAGTACAATTTGACCACCTGCACTATCTTCCTTAAACAGAATAGTTCTTATATTTCCAATACTTTTCTGAACGGATCGAGGAATATCATACCCTATTTTTTTCTAAAGTCTCAATCCAGCGCTTCTCATAATGTCACGCGCCACCGATAACGAAAGTCTCAACGATAGATATGGTATTAGAACTCTGAATAATAAAATTATTTTTAATTGTTTAAATGACTTAAATATCTTTACATTTCTTGAAATGGCAACATCGTTTGCAACAATGAAATGTTAGATTTTGAAGACAAATGATGAAAAAAACAATTATTTATTCATTTATTTACAAACACCAGGCATTTGACAATTAAGCCATTAGCCTTCTAGCTTTCCAATACCTTTGAACAATACAACTAAAACCATTAAATGCAATACAAATGTGTAAATGTTCTCTATTCATAGGTTGTCCAGAATTACACAAGCTACAATTAGCTGAATTCCCAAGTCCAATTCTAAATAAAGGGGCATCGAAGCAATCATGTCCGTTAAGAAGACGAAACAAAGCAATAGCCGAACCGCCAGGGAAACTTGGAACTGGATTTGTGGTGTCAATAAAAATAAAATTTTTAACTTCATAATTGTATGAAAAAACCTTTGAAAACTCGTATCAAAAACCTAAGGCCTCTTTTAAAATTTTGGCACAAGGGCCTTTTAAAATATAGTTAGCTGTAGTTTGACAAAAAATAGATGCCATCACGAAAATTGTATTAGAAGGTAGATTTTCCAGATGGATATTTATTTAGCTCTTTTATCGATGTATTTATCGTCCCTGAATTAAAAACTCCGTAACAAAGAAACAATCGATTTTTTTTTAATTCTTACGCTTGAGCAGCGAAACTGTAACTTTTAGATTCAATTTATAAAAAAAGAGGAGATCGCAGCCATAAAATTGATGTGCGAGTTTTAATAGAAGTGTCTATCGCCCTTTTTAATAGTTTTTTGGAATTTGTCTACTTTTTAAAAAACTGTGGAAAAAGCTCTTTCGCATTTCTAGCCCCTCGGTTCTCTCCGTTTAAAAAAAATCGAGATCCTAGATTGAAAATTGAGGAAAAAGTTACGTTTTCAGAACGCTGTCGATTTTTATCTATTTTTCGGAAGTTTTTCGAACACATTTAAAATATTTTGAATTTTACATATTTTCGAAAGTTTTTTGCAATTCTTCGGATCGAATGCTATATATTAGAAAAAAACTACGAGGTGCTAGCCCAATTATTGGCTTCGAAATAAGAAGACCGACATACGTACAAACAAATATATGAACATGGGTTTTTACGCGTAGTACAAGATGGGATAATTGTAAGATGGGTACTATGCCAGTATTTGCATACATACGTTCCTGAATTGTTAACCACCGTTTCTCGGTGTTATGGCGCAGCTGCATATGGGAAAAAGATAAAATATGACAGGTGCTTATTGCTTTCCATAAGCCTGTTTCATGCGTTTCTACTCTGCTCTAAATATTTGTAAGTGACATTTTTACTTTCCCTATATAATAGTATAATGTATAGGAAAAGCAATGTGGGGGTCAAGAATTCGAATTCGAGTTTTAGACGGAAAAGCACGTTCAAGAATTCCTGAGCTCAAATCGATCGTTTTTGCGGTAATGTCGCTCTCTCTCGCTCGGTATGTGTGTGTCTGTGTGTGTGTGTGTGTGTGTGGAAGCGATATCTCACAAACGAATGGAGACTTTCGAACGAAATTTGGTACAGAAATTACAATTAGTGAAAACTAAAAGTCCTTTGATTTTACAAACAATCGTATGTTCGCCAAAGCTCCTGAATTTTCGAATGAAATTTTAGAGAATCATCAAAACAACTGAACTTTCAACAATGTCACGCAAATAATCATTTCTTATGTAATTTTTCATTAAAAATGATTGGTAAAAATTTTAGAACGTTAACATGAACCGTTCCCGAGACATTGCATTTGTTTCAAATAAATTTATGAAAAAAAATCATATAAAGTTATAAAAAGCAATCACATAAAGGAGTAACTATTGTGAAATAAGTTTACTTTTCATAAGTAGAATTATGAGATAAATTTATTGACATCATTCTCGTGGATTTAGTGCCTTCCATTCACGAAAGAAGATATTTTGTCCTATTGTTTTGTATTTTGATGCTTAACAATTCGCTAACAGTCATTTATATATAAGAAATGCTTCTCTTTCCATTTGTCTGTAACGCTTGGGGATCAATTTGGCGAACTTGATCATAATTATTGCTTGGCAATATGTCGTCCTATATTGACGAAAATATTATTAAAATTGCAAATTTAGTGCTAAGTTAACGAAAACCACGCCAAATTGATGAATTAATTATCAAAACATTTTAATATATGCACTATATTGCATATTACGGATGCTAGCCATATTAATAATTGTCAATTTAGATTAGTGCGAAATACAAGTTAATTGAGTACTTCAAAATACTCATATCTCATCTTGAAAAGCGTTAAATGTACGATTCAGAATTAAAAACACTGTGCCGTAGATCTTATACATAATTTTTTCATGAAAAAAGTAAATTCATTGTAAACATTCATTGCAAATTCATTGAAAAAAGTAAATTCATTTTTATGAAAAAAGTAAATTCATTGCATTATATGTGGAAAATCCTTTGCTGCCTACATAAGATTTTTTTTTCTAACTCGCTTTGTTGCCCAGTTCGGACGTCTAACCTCTCCAATTCTTAGCTAAGGGTGTTACAATCATTTTTATTCGATTGGATATAGCCACTTTACTTTAGATAGGCCTGACGTGTAAGTAAAGTGACTCAGGGACCTTACTCAGGGGCTACAGGGAGAGACCGTAGTCAGGGACCTTAAGCAGGGGCTACAGAGACAGACCGTACTCAGAGACTTTACTCAGGGGCCACAGGGACAGACCGTACTCAGGGGGCTACAGGGACAGATCGTAGTCAGTGACCTGTCATTCAGAAATCATTGGGTGTTATTAACTTTCTTAAGTATCCTGTATACTACTCCAAGTAATGATTATATTCGAAATTTCGGCAGCTAAAATTCTGCTCCCGTAAAAATTTGATAAATTAGAAGATAGCGTTATTTGATTGACTATACGTATCTATACGTATGTTAGCTCAAGCAGCAATACGTTCATAGGATTTTACGCTGCTTTGAGTCAAAAATTTGTAGCACAAATTAAATAAATGCAAGAGAAATATTTTCAGATTGTTACTTATCTGAGCGTGTGAAAACAGTTTTATTGGTTAAGCTTGCGAATCTCTGATATGCATAATATGCATGATTCCAAAGAAAGTCCTTAAACATTCCAATAACTTTGTAATGAACGTACCCGTTGGGTCTGTCTATACAAAAGTGACCATGCTCGATCGAATAAAAGTGACTGAAGCACACCTAGCGTAGAATTAAAAAAATTAGGATAACGAATTTGGCAACAACGCGGGGTAGACGAGGAAAGTTAATTACACAGTTGTAAAGTATTGTATAAGTAGGAATCGACGGTTAAACTGTTACAGAAGGCATTTTTAGACACAATAATTTTTGACACATTTTTGACACAATCTTTAACGCACATTTTTTGACAAACATTTCTGACACATTTTTTGACACACATTTTTGACATAATTTTTAACACACATTTTTGACATAATAGGGTTTTTGGCCCCTATTCAGGAATTCTGTAATAAACAACACTTGCAGATGAATCTTATACACAAAATGTTCAAAATGTCAGCAAAAATACATATTAGAATTTGAAATAGAATATTAACGCGTATGTTAACATTCATTGGGGGTGTCACCATGTTACAGGCCCTGATGGCGTGACTTTTTGACAAGTATTTATAGCCTTCCGTATACGTGTTTTATTCATTCCTGCTATCAATTTCAATTCATTGGACAATGCAATACAACTTAATTATATTGTTCGTCTATCTCACTTTGTTACAGAGTCAGGAGTCACCGTGTTATAGGTCCTGATGATACCACTTTTTAATAGGTATTTATTACCTTCCATATACGTGTTTCGTACATACCTGGTACCATATCTTACTAATTTGACCAATGTTCTACAATTTTGTAATTGACTTTTTTCGTTTATCTCGCTTTGCTGCCGAGTGTATCTCCTAACTTTTAAATTCTTCGCTAGAAGCGCTGCTATATATTCTATTCAAACGAATAACGTCACTTTACTATAGCAGGACCTAATGTCATGGATCTTTCCTTACAAATATATTGAAGTGCTTAAAAACTTCCGTAGGCCAGTTGAAGCATAAATTTTTATATCGAATTCGTTATATACAACGTATAATCTTCGAGACCGTTAAAAGCTTCCGTATAAAATGGATTTCCGCTTCAATAAATTCTTCTTTTAAGCAGATCTCACCGAACACCGTATACTAACATTTCTGGAAAGAACTGACTCTAAACGACATAGTGCTATGTAAGTCAGAAATATACAGTAATATTCAGCCATTGATCCATAAAAATTTTCAACTTTGGAAATCCTGCCTCGGATCATTTTTCAACTACTCTTAGATATTTTCCAAAAAGACTTTAAGGCCGCTGAAAATATTTTATTTATAAATTCTTGAAACTTTCAATTTAAAAAATTTAGCACAAATACGAATATGAATATTAACTTTCTCTACAATATATATATATATATATATATATATATATATATATATATATATATATATTGTGGTGCTGAGGAGACATATCTTTTCTGGCATTTTGATAAATTTACGCATTTCAATTACCTCTAAAGATGGATCAACCGATTTAAAATGATGTCTGTATATGTGTCTACTTAGCTATGGGTTTACGGGCACAATATCTTTCGAACAAATAGAGGGATGTGCATTCCCTACAACACATGGTAATGTATACGGAAAGTATTGGAACCGTGTCGAAAATCGGGACTCGAGTTTTTGACGAATCTACAAGTTTTGAGGATTTTAGAGCACGAAAATCCAATTTTTAGGGTGACGTCTGTGTGTGGCTGTCTGTGCGTCTGCCTGTGTATCTTCTATCGGTGTGTCTATTTGTGCATTATATGTATTCACTCAAAAACTTTTTAACGAAATTTTACAAAATGTTGTAGGTAAGTTGTTAGTTACCCTGGCGTAAGTTGTTAGTTACCCTGGCGTAAGTTGTTAGTTGCCCTGGCGTAAGTTGTTAGTTACCCTACCTCTTGTTAGTTACCCTGGCGTTGATTAGATTTTGGTATGAAATAGAACCTGCCTTTTTGCGAAATGACCCTCAAAATTCATCAAAATTTGAATTTAAAGACTATTTATTCTCAACTGTACCAATCAAATATGCGTTTTATACGTAATTTTAGACGATGAAAAGAATATGACTAAACTTATTACACTAGGACTAACCGTTCTAAAGACATTTAAGTTTTTTAGCACGCCTTAGAAATTACATCCAGCTGTCAAATGAAAACGAAAGTTTAAATAAATTGAATGTAATTTGAACTAATTATCCGTGTCTTATTTTGTTCAATTTAATAAAATTTAATGAATTATGAAAGGATGAAAGAAAAAATGAATTTGAGCTTGTAAGGAAAGGCATGTGATGCCGACATAAAATATTTTACTTTTTAAACATCAGATAGACTGATTGATTGTCAGAACGATTGGACAGTGAGGAAGATTTCAAGTTTGTGAACCTTTTTATAACTTGAAAAATCTTATTAGCTATTGTAAAAAATATCGAAGAAATGAAATAATTTTTCATGTGACATGAATCAAATCGTAAAAACTTAAGCATGCATGAAACTAGTAATTCAGGGGTCGTTAACGATATGTCTAGCATTTTATTTCTTTAGGAAATTGTATAATCCGGACTGTGCGGGCCAGAAGTCCACTTGAAGTCCGCTGCTACCCAAATTAACAAGCTCTATGTAGCCCGTAAGAGATGAGTTCAGTCGAAATAAATGCTCATAGAAATCCTCTTTCTGCATCTACTTCATTACAATTGTAGAAATGTAGAAATGTTCCCTTCCCTACATGCTTAATGGCAGAAAAAAAATAATGGTAATATTAATTTAGAAACTAACGACTATAATTTGAAATATATTCTAAATAATTACATCAAATTTTCAGACTTTACTATGATAATAATAGAGGCAATGTGTACTATTTTGAAAAAATTAAGTGAAAAAATGCGCAAAATCAGAAAGACAAAAACATAAATAAATAAATGCAGGGTATATTGTGATCCGTCCCCTAGAGCGCGCCTTAGTAACATGATGTGACGGCGAAATAGTTCATGGGGCAAAATTGAAAAGAAATTACAGTAATTTGTGATAAAAGTTATCAAACGGTTTCGGAGACAAAAAAACAGCCTTTACCTCAGGAAAAAAAGGCGAGCAGCCTTCTTTTAGCAACAGATGTTGCTGAACACCAGTATAGTTACAGTTATTTGAATCAGAGATATTATATAGACTGCGAAGTTTAATATAATATTAAATACGATTACCAGTTGCATTTTTGATCAGTGGTATTCTTCTGTTAGTGCACACTGCTTTTGACATGAGCACGGAGACTTGCTGTAATATAATTTCCATGAGTCTTTTGTATTCTTATGAGCAACAGTTACCTTCATCTATAATGATAAAGGATGCTTGTCTTTGTGCTTGTCTGTGTTGGCTATAGGGGAAAATTTAAACATCGTACTTACATGATATTTTTTGCACAGGCACTTCAGGAGCCGAGTTGATACGCCTTGGTGAGGTTTTTAAAAATTCGAATTAGTTTTTTAGTTATTCAAAGTCGAATACATTTCCCGTTCACGGGCCATCTTTTGCACGATGGCTGGTGCTGGTGCCGCCATCTATATTCACTTTCCTAACCGTAGAACTATGACATTAGCGTGAGTTTTTATTCATTATAAAATTCAGATATAGGAACATTGACACACAATCGTCATGATTAAAACAATTGTTCATGAGGATAGTTAATTCATTAATAGTTAATTCATTAGAATCGTTCACTTTCGTTCGATCCGTAGATAAAATAGGAGGTAAAATTGCCCGCTTTTTTCATTCGAACAGATAGAGACCGAAGAGATTATCATACAGTTTCGATCTTAATACCCTCGCAAAGATCAAAAAATTCTCTACCAAACAAACAAACACTTTCTAACAGATGTCGTCAAAATGCTAAGTAACGTCAATAAAAAGCTACCTCTTAACTTTTTACATGGCTCCAACATAGAGGAAAAATTTACTCATCCATGGAAGAGTTGAAGGGGCTGGTATTTGCGTTAAAGAAAACGAAGACGCCACAAAAACCGGAGGTGTTCTACCGGAGGTGTTCTACCAGAGGTGTTCTTCCAAAAGCCCTATTTTTAACAGTCTTCATCACGATTGAAACAGGGATTACTTTGTCTCATAGTACTTACTGTCACCTTTTGCAAACTTGAATGAATAAATTAAATTAATCCCTGCTGTAACTCCCGGGCAACGCAGGGAACATTTTATATTTATCAATAAAGTTACTTTTGTAAGTAAGGACTACTAGACAATTAATTGCAAAAAAAAGTTATCTTGTTTGTTGTTTTGTAGGTAATAAAATATACCAAAGGTACGAGTATGCTATAAATTAGTTAGATTTTAAGCCCCGGAGTGCATAAAATTTGTATAAAAAATTCTCTCCTATCCCCCCGCCTGTTGTATTGCGTTTCTAAAATCACGTAATCTCCTAATCGCGTAATCACCCGGATCACGTAATCTCCTAATCACGTAATCACCCGGATCACGTAATCTCCTAATCAATAATATTAAAGGAAACGTACTCAACGTTGCTCAGGATTTAAAGCAGGAATTAATTGAAATTCAATATTTTAAAAGGCCTAGTGATCCGCAGCATAGACGCATGTGCAACTATGCCCTTCCTTGCTACGCAGGTGTTATACGCCCTAAATAAGTGCTTAAACACATATTCGCTCGCTAATGCGACTACATAAGACATCATTGTTCTAGTTTCAAACAATAATCAGATAAATTAAAAACCTTGTAATTCCAAATACTGTAACATTACGTTGCTTTCAGATCACCTCACACGGAGAAAACAAATTAAAATAGAACAAAAATTATTCTACATTACAAACACCAATAAACAAACAATATTCAAACATAATATCGCCAACTTGCTGCATATCCCAAAACTCGCTAAATTGACATTATCAGTTGCTAAATGGTAGCGTTACAGACCGACAGTGATATTAACTTTTCTTAAATATATGTAAGATTTTTACTGTATTATTTAAGACTTTTATTTTTCAAGCTTTTTTTATAAGTTCATAATTTAATCTTGGAAATTGATAAATTATCACGGTTTAGAAAATATTTACTTTATCAATTATTCAAAGTGCGCTAAACATAAATTGCGTTTTTTTAAGCTGTCGTAAGTTATTATTGTTTGAGAACCTGGATATAAAATCAGTTTTAAAAATATTTTCGCTACCTGGAATATTTTGACATTAAATTAAGCAATTTAGGATAAAGTGTAGCGAAATTGGACTAGAATGTTTGTATAAATGATAAGTAAAATAAAAATAAAGATGACGGCTTTGATCATATTGTCTCATAAGAAAATAATTTAAAAGAATAAATTTATAATAAGTATAGTTTTCAAATGGTTAAAATACTGATTTTGCATGAATTTTGTAAGTAAGTACTTTTTTACACGTAGATTATGGGTATAAGATGGTTGCTTATATACCGGGTGTTTTGCAATAAGCTAAGAGAATAAAAAATTAACAGTGGGTTATAAAATTAAAGTGAACTATAAAAAATGATCAAGAAACAGAAAAGAATTTAGCTGTGATAGTTCCATCCCCTGGAGTGGATAATTTCAATAAGATACGAAATTTATTTTTTTATGCTGCGCCCTAATAATAAAATGCAAATCCATAATATTTACGCCTCGCTTAATTAGGACGAAAGAAATTTAGCCGGTACTTTTTGATGAAATATTTGCCGAGATATTCCAATTATTCCAAAATGTTTTTAATGTTAAATTGTACATCTGGCGCTTTTTCGGATAACAACATGTAAAAATATTTCCGAGTAACTTATATTTCCCGCAACTTTAAATTGACAATTATCATTATTGATTACATCCACAGTAAGCAATATAGTCCATATATTAAAATATTTTAATAAGTAATTCATCAATTTGACGTCATTTTTAAAATTTTAACAGTATTTTCGTCAATAAGGGGCGATATATATCCAATACTTCGCTATATTAGTCGCCAAATTTGTCAAATTTGTCCCCAAGCATTAGAGACAAACGAAGAGATAAATATTTCTTATATATAAATGATTGTTAATGAATTTTTGGCGTCTAAATACAAAAGTACTACACAAATTATCTCCACTCATGAAAGGAACGAACTAGATCCATGGGAATAATAATATTAACATATTTATAACATAATATTACATATGAAAAGAGAACATTATTCACACTAGTTAATACTGTTTTTGATTTTATGTCATTTTTTTGATAAATTTATGTGAAAAAGTGCAATATCTTGAGAACGGTTAATGATACATCAGTTGTTTCTTATTGAAAAATTACATAAGAAATGATTATTTACGTAATATTATTGCCGGTTTCGAATTTTTAATGATTTTATCGAAATTTCATTCAAAAATATTAGTGTCGTCCGAACATTCGTTTAACATCAACTAACTTCCAGTATTCACTGATTGTAATTTTTGTATCGAATTTCGTTTGAAACGCTCCATTCATTCTTGAGATATCGTTTCCACCGACTCATGGGAACACACACACATATACTTGCACATACACTTGCACACCTACACACACATACTTGCACACACACACACACACACACACACACACACATGTACTTACACATACAAGTGCACATACACACACGCATACTTCATTCTTGAGATATCGTTTCCACAGACTCACGGGAGCATACACCCATATACTTACACGTACACGTGCACACACACACACACATACTTGTACACACACACACACACACACACATACTTGCACATACAAGTGCACACACACACACACATACTTGCACACACACACACACACACCTTCTGGTAGGTCGGACGGTCTGGGTCTCAACAACAACAACAACACACACACACACAACACCTAAAAAACGTTCACTTCGAGTTCATGGATGCTTGAAACGTGCTCTTCCGTCGAAAACATGAATTTGAATTTTAACCCCCTTAAAATATTTTTCCTTTACAATATATTATGTATATAGAGAAAGTAATAAGTTGTTCGAAGGAAATCGGTAGCAATAGCGAATTTTAATTATTGGGTTTCGTGTTTTAAATAGATTTATAGTTGTCTCCCATATTTATTTTCGGAGTAAGTTCATGCTTGCAGTTCAGATAAAATTGAATCAGTCAAGAATTTAAAGGATCAATATAGTAGCAAATATTTTATCAAAACTGTACCGCTCGGTATCGTATACTAATTGCATTGTGCATTGGCCCCTCAAAAACCAGTCAATGTATTCTGCTTGTTAACACTCACTAAAGAGTTCTCCTAAAGAGTTATCACTAAAGAGTTCTCACTAAAGAGTAATTCTCACTAAAGAGTTCTGAAAATCAGTTGGCACAAGAAATTATTATTAATATTATAACAAGAAAGATCAATCATGCATAAGCATTGATTATGAAACACTTTCCAACTGAAATGCATTCCAACTGAAATGCAATTTCATTTAAAAATTTCTAAAATGTGATACATTCAGTGGTGATATCTTTTACAATATCACAGTACTACAGTAATTTATTATACTTAAATATTTAAAACTGTATCTAAATATACATCATCTGATTCTCTATGCAAAATCAATGAATATTTCATTCATATAACTTGTATTCCAGACTCCAGAGCTAAATAATTTTGTGTGAAACAAATTCAGCAATTCTTATGTAACTCACCTTATAATCGCTTGAGATGTTTGCATCCTGCATAAGTTAAAATTAGGCTTCGTTGAACAAATAATAAAAGTTTAGGGATCATTTAAAATCACAACTATTGTAAATGTGTAGGCACTGAATTTAGATACACAGATAATACACAGATACACAGATAATATATGTGTGTGTGTGTGTATGTATTCAAAGTATTGGAATCGTGCCGAAGATCGGAACTCGAATTTTCGAAGGATCTACACGTTTTGGGACTTCTAGAACACGAAAAAACTATTTTTAGGAAGACGTCTGTGTGTGTAAGGGTGTATCTGTGTGTGTTTCTGTGGGTCTGTGAGCATATTGCATCTACTCTAGCTGAAAAACTAATGGACCGAATTTCATAAAATTTGGTAGGTATGTTTCTTGTAGGAAACCCTGATGTTCATTAGATTATAGTACGATTCGTAGTAAAAGAATCTGCCTTCTTTGCGAAATGGCTGGCAGAAATTGCCTTTATCCACTCTAGCTAAACACCAACGGAACACATTTAACAAAATTTGGTGTATAATATTTCAATAACATACAAATGATTTACATACCAAATTTAACAAAATTTAGTATATAAATCATTTGTAGGTTATTCTAGTACGATTCGGGAAAAAGGAACGGGCTACTTTTGCGAAATGGCTCGCAAAAATCGTTAAAAATAAAAATAAAAGACTACGTGTGCTCAATTATATCAATTAAATTTCTATTTTATACGTAATTTTTGACAACAAAAAGAATAAGACTAACCCCATTACTCTAGGACTTGCCGTTCTTGAGATATTCTAATTTTTTCGTGTTTTCGCTACGTCACCTTTGACAATAAGTCCAGCTATCAAATAAGAACCAAATTCAAGTTTAACGTGCAAATTCAATGTCATATAAAATACTTATGGCTGTTATTTTATGCAGATAAACTCAAATTATTATTGAAAAAATAAAGAGAATGTGAATATGAGTCTGCAGGGAAAGACATGTGCTGCCCACATCAGAATTTTTAAAAATATTATAACAATGATTTATAGAAGTGAAGGGGGATTATTTGCAGGCCATTCCGAAAAAAAATGTAGGATCTATATTTAAAGATCCACCAAATTTTTGTAGAATAAAATGTTCAACAAATTTAAGATGTGTACCAAATTTTAACTCTCTAGGACGTAGGAAAGTGCATTAAAAATGCCATCAAATAAGTATATCATGAAGAGTTATAAAAAATTTTAAAAAAATGTGAAAAATTGTTATCTACCAAATTTATTTTAAATTGTGAAGCCTCTCTCATATACAAAATAATTAAACTCTTGGAAAGATATTTATTATATACTATATCTCTTTTTTCTTTCTGGAGGATTTCCCAAAAGTCAGAATTTAATTGAATTTGTTTTTCTCCCTATATTAAATGATTTGCAATTAAAAAAATACCTAACATTTATATATTTAATGAAACTTTTTGAATATTACCTAAAATTTTCGAAGCAATTTGTGAATTTTAAATCAGCCTACAAAATGTTTGAAAAATTAGGTCCCATACGGCTCAATGTATTTCATTTTTTCAACCCGGGTTCAATCCAAAACTAATTGGGTGATATTATTCATTTATATTCCCATAGGCCCTAGAGACCGTCTGAACAACATACTAAAATTTCATTTTGATTAGGTCATTTTTACGGCAGTTACCATTCTAACGGATAGACAGACAGACAGACAGACAGACAAAATGAACAAAGTCATAAACACTTTTCAACTTTGTTGTAAAGTGTTAAAGATGAGTCGCCGCCAATGTTTCACAAATTTCTCGTTCTCTGAGTTTCTCTGCTTCGTACCGCAAAAACTATAACATACAAAAATATAAAACAATTAATCGAATAAAGTTTTTCGATTTAAACTTTAATTTAAGAAATATTTAAAGTCATTGTCAAAGACAAAATATTTGAGTTACGAGTTCACGCCCTGGTCAGACTGCCAATAGCAAAACCAAGAATTTTTACAGACATATATCTACATAGTTGTATTCTTGCAGGACGGAGACTTTTTATTTTCAATTTTGATTTAATATGCGAGTTATTCTACTTTTTTAACACTTTACAACAAAGTTGAAAAGTGTTTATGACTTTGTTCATTCTATCTGTCTGTCTGTCTGTCTGTCTGTCTGTCCGTTAGCACGATAACTGCCGTAAAAATGACTTAATCAAAATGAAATTTTAGTATATTGTTCAGACGATCTGTAGGACCTAATTGAATATAAATGAATAATATCACCCAATTAGTTTTGGATTGAACCCGGGTTGAAAAAATGAAATACATTGAACCCTATGGGACCTGATTTTTCAAACATTTTTAAGCGGATTTAAAATTCACAAATTGCTTCGAAAATTTTAGGTAATATTCAAATTATTCCATAAACTATATAAAAAATTTCAGCGAAATATATTCAGTAGTTTTTTAAATAAACATTAAAATAATAATTACACCGTTTATATGAAGCGATCCCGTGACCATGATATGAAAAGATCACGTGACCCACTTCAAAATGAAATATGGCATCCATCTTGTCTCAAAATCGTGATTTTTACAGTTCTTTTTAATTCATATTGAGTGTTGTACCCGTCCTAAAACCACTTTATTTTTGCTTAAATTCTTTGCATCTACATACTGAAACAACGCAATTACAATATATTTAAGTTTAAATGATCATCCAAATTTGATTATTTCTACAACGAAGCCTATTTTTCACTTATGTAAAATATAAACAGCAAAATATGTTGGATGAGTTGTATTAGAATTGCTGTATTTCTTTAACACAAAATTATTCAGCTCATGGAGTCTGCATAGCTGATATGAATGAAATATTCATTGATTTTACAAAGAGAAGGACGATTTTTTTCGATAAAATTTTAAGCATAGAGTTTAATTACTCGTAGCTCCATGGTCTTAATTTTTAAACAAAATAAATTATTATAGTATTGTGATGAATTAAATGAATGGGAAATTGTTTATGAATGAAATGTTGCTTTTATAGAGAAAGCCAGGCGTATTATTTTTTCTATGACGTCATTTGAATGAATTTCAGTTGTTTTCGATGAAATTTTCAAATATAATAAATTATCGTAGTATTATGATAATTCTAAAATTATTACTAAGGAATGTATCGCATTTTAGAGATATTTAAACCAGGCAATTTATATTTCAATGCCGTCATTTGAATGAATTTCATTTTTTTCGATGAAGGTTTAAGTTTTCAAATATAATAAATTAATGTAGTATTGTGATAAGTTTTAAAATATTACCGAGGAATGTATTGCATTTTAAAGATG
The DNA here is from genome assembly GCA_951213105.1 of Amaurobius ferox. Lineage (NCBI taxonomy): Eukaryota > Metazoa > Arthropoda > Arachnida > Araneae > Amaurobiidae > Amaurobius > Amaurobius ferox. The sequence goes on along the minus strand of OX578142.1, from coordinate 90,533,522 downwards.
TTTAAATAAAATTGCGTTGAAGCTGGAAAGTGTTTCATAATCAATGCGTTAAGCATGATTGATCTTTCTTGTTCGATTTAAACATTTGTTTGGATTGAAGTAGCTCGTGAAGTGAGCTCTACGAATTCAAGTGAGTTCGAGGCGAAGCTTTTAGCGAAGCTACTTCGGGGGTTGACGACGCGTAGAGAGCAGAAGGCGGAGCCCCCTAATATAGTAAAATATAATAAATAGTAAATAATATAAAAATGCATTCCTCTTTTATTTTGAAAAACATGCATTTCGAATATAATCAAAATTAAGATGATGGAGATACATTACGCTGAAAATGCATTCATCAGATATGATGATAAATATAAAATAAATAGCCATTTTCACACGCGCTCCGCGCATTCTTAATGGCTAATAGTCACTAAATGTGGCATCTATATACGTGATAAAATGCGTTGATAACTTTTTTGAATATGAAAATCCCTTTCAGATGGGACATAAAATAGCGCACATCTTATAAATCTGTTAACGTGTTAACTGAGCAGATATTTTCAATCATTTTCACGCGCAACAAATGTATTTAACTGTAACAATTAGAAGAATTATATCGCATTAGTATTTATATTTATAAAGTCATTTCTTTATTCCGATTTCAATTGCTGGCAGTGAAAGACTACCAAATTGAGTTTTTATTGTTAATGTTTAAACTAATATTTAAATCGAAAAACTGTTTATTTCAGCGTGGTTCCCTGTTATTTCTCCTCAAATGCACCAAATTTCATGTTTTTCTATGCTATAATTTCTGCGGTTCGAGACACAGAAACTCTAGAGACGCTCCGATACGGAAGAACATGTGTCACTTTGGAAGTGTATGTAGAACTAGAATAACTCATAAACTAAATCGAAATTAATAAAGGGAAAGATTCAACTATGTAAGTATATGTCTGTAAAAATTCATAGTTTTGTTTTTGTTATACTGGCCAGACGCAAACTCGCAACGCAAATATTTTGTCTTTGACATATTTCTTAAATTAAAGTTTAAATCGAAAAACGGTTTATTTCAACGTATTTTCCAAACCTTTCTTTATAAGTGTACCAAATTTTACAATTTTATATGTTCTATTTTTTCGGTACGAAGCAGAGAAACTCGAGGAGCGAGGAATTTGTCAAACAGCCGCGGCAACGGAGTCAGGTACTTTTTTTAACATAGAGAAATAAATTAAAACGGTACAAAACCGCAAATATTATTATAAACAAACTTGCTACAATTAAAGTTTCACAAAGCTATGGAAAAAATTATATAAATCGGTTGAAATGTTTTAAAACTGTAAGTGGTCATTACAGAAAATTAAAAACAGATATGTCAATATATGTTGTTGCAGGTATCTCAGTGTCACCCAACCGGAAATCAAAACCCCGGAAATCAATCTTGTTACCCAACCGGAAATCAATCTTGTTACCCAACCGGAAATCAATCTTGTTACCCAACCGGAAATCAATCTTTGAACTAGCCAGCCCAAGTTCTACCCACTGAGACGCGATTCTACCTTCTTATCGTCGGTTTAACTTATAATTTCTTCCTTTTGAAGTTAGATCGACATATAACTGCCGATTTGAATGATCATCTTCGTATTCCCTGCCTTCTTTTATACAGGCTACAATCTATGTGTAGAAGTGCGATTATAAAGGTGCCACTGTCTCAGATGACAATCGAGCCGTATATCGTCATACTGATTAGCCAATGCTCTATCCATTGAGCTACTGAGACAAGAGTCCAACTTCTTTTCATCGAAGTGGGCCCTAAAATGCTTTCGCTTTAAAGTCAGATCATGGTAAAACTACCGATCTGAGTGACCACTTTTGTATTCTCTCGTTTTTTTATCCTGGGTCTCTTTCCAACCTCCATCATCATTATTACATCTAACCTGCTAAATTCGTTCGGGTGCCATTGTAAAGGTCTTACTGTCTCAATTGGCGATCAAACCGCGGATCTAGCCAACCGGTGTTTCAAGCATTGAGCTACTAGTACAAGATTCCAACGTTTTCAAGCCGAAGTGGACCTCTTTTGAATTCAGATCGGCGACAACTGCCGATTTTAAAGACCACCTTTGTATTTTCAGCCCCTTTTTATCCAGACTAGCATCCTGTGTGGTCGTGATGTTAAAACTAGCGCCATAATTCACAGGATCCACTGAAATTTCGTAACTGGATCTTTTCCTACTCCCATCATCATTGCATCTAACCCGTAGGGTCAATTCGTTCGGGCCGTCTGAGGTAGTTCGGTGGTTAAGGTGAGACGATCGCACACGGTAAACCCAAGTTCGATATTCGATGCTCCCCAAACTATATCTGTCTAAGCGAAAAATAGACACGTTAAATTGTAGGTACGAAAGTCCATCTGAGGTAGTCCATCTGATAGGTTAGAGAAAGGATGACATAATCCCTGCGGTTTCAACGCCCATTGGGTTTCGGTCTAAATTGGATGGCACTGTCCCTGCTGTCCAAACAGATAGCTTAAACTTTCGGGTAGATTGGGCAATCTGGGTAGGAGAGGAGAATTCGTTTGAGTGACATTGTGAAGATCTCACTGTCACGGCTGAGGATGAAACTCGAGTATTTGAACTGCTCCGCTGATGCTCTAACTATTTAACTACTGGGAAAATATTCCAACTTCTCGTAGAAGTGGACCCTATAACCTAAAGTATATGAATATATGTGAAAATCGACTGTGGACTCACACTTTAGATATTTTCGCTTGACCTCCGTGCTTAAAGTGCTACAATAATAATAATCAAACATTGATGATTGCATCAAAGAAAATTTTGTTTCAAAAAGGTAGTGATACGTGATAAACTCCTGGTGTCTATGCTCTCTCAACATTTGACTTTTAATCAATATTTTTGTTCTCGCTATTTTAAGTTCAAAATCCTGCGCTATCAACTGGGATGGGTATTTTAACAATAACGTTTCAGCGCTGAAGTGGAACGTCTTTAATGAAAATATTGACGGATTAGAACTGTAAAGTTCTAAGCTTAATGCGTAACCACTGTAATTTAGAGATAGGAATGTGATGTTTGTCTGGACACTGGCAGACGTAGATTTGATTCTTGGTGGTTATTCTAAAAGGTATTTCAATACAGTTGACGTCGGGTTTTGATCTTCAGCAATTAGTTTTATAGACTCATACCTTCAAGTTCCAATATGAAAATTTGTTAAAATTAAATCGGAAATTCTTTCAGTGTGTGTTATTTTCTGGAAAATACAGGGTCTAAATTTTTATAGGGTTAAATTTTTATTGAGCAAAAAAAGTTCAATTAGCAGAGTTGCGCTGTGCAGTAAATAATCTAAAATAAACTTGGTGAGATTGTCTGCCATATTCGGCGAGTTCTTATTAAAAATCTGATTTTAAGCGTTAGTTTTAATTAGTGTTTTTACATTATTTCTATTGTAAATATCTTTCTAAATATTGTAGATAGTCGCATCAGATTATTTCCTCTTTAACTAGTTACTGCACATCCTAGCATTTTGTAATTAAACTTTTTTTGTTCAAGGGACCCTATAAAAATGTATACCCCGTATTTTCAATAAAATACCATCCACCAAAAAATATAATATGACAGAATTTCGTATTTAATTTTTAAAAACTTTCATGTTGGAAATGTGTGTCTATAAGGCAAATTGCTGAACATCAAAAAGCGAGTTCAACTGTGCTGAGACACTTTGTAGAATAACTATCAAGACTCGAACCTACATCTTTAAATTTTTATAGAGCAAAAAAAGTTCAATTAGCAGAGTTGCGCTGTGCTGTAAATAATCTAAAATAAACTTGGTGAGATTGTCTGCCATATTCGGCGAGTTCTTATTAAAAATCTGATTTTAAGCGTTAGTTTTAATTAGTGTTTTTACATTATTTCTATTGTAAATATCTTTCTAAATATTGTAGATAGTCGCATCAGATTATTTCCTCTTTAACTAGTTACTGCACATCCTAGCATTTTGTAATTAAACTTTTTTTGTTCAAGGGACCCTATAAAAATGTATACCCCGTATTTTCAATAAAATACCATCCACCAAAAAATATAATATGACAGAATTTCGTATTTAATTTTAAAAAACTTTCATGTTGGAAATGTGTGTCTATAAGGCAAATTGCTGAACATCAAAAAGCGAGTTCAACTGTGCTGAGACACTTCGTAGAATAACTATCAAGACTCGAACCTACATCTGCCACTATTCAGACAAGCATCCTATCTTTAAATTACGGTAATTAAGCTTGGAACTTAACAGTCTCAATGCGTCAATATTTCGTTATCGTCCTACTTTAGAGCTAGAACGTAAATTGCTAAAATAAAATCTATTCCAGATAATAGCGCATGTTCTCTTGAACTTAAATTGACGAGAACAGAAATATTGATTAGGATTGAAAGTCAAATGTTGAGAGAGGGTAGACATCAAAAGCTTACCACCTCTCAGTTCCATTCAGAAACGAAACATGCTCTCATGCAAATGTCAATGCTCGCTACTTATTATTGTCGCACCTTAAGCAAAGAGATCAAGCTAAATTATCTCACGTGTGAAAAATTATATGAAATAATTTCGCATTTAATTTAAATTTACATTCAAATTTAAAGTATGTGCCTACAACCAATTTCCATAGCTCAAAACGTGAGGTCAACTATGCTGAAACACCGTATATGATTGAATTGACTGAAGTAACTTTCAGATATTGACCTGATATTGGCCGGATAAGAATGTAAGATTATAAGAGCAGTCGCTGAGCTTGAAAGTAGAGAATTAGTCTCGATGCTAAGAAGCTGTTTTGATTTCTCTATGCCGGCTTGAAAAAAGTCATATCTTTATTATTAATTAGTATTTAAGCCTGTCAAAGACAAACAATACTCTTAAAGAGTAAGCTAAAACTTGTTTTTAATATGTATTATTTTATTTAACAATATAGGGCGCTTAGCATCGAAAACAGATGTTTCAATTGAAAATTGGCTCAATTAGGTTCTGCTCTGTGGTCAAAAAGACTGACCCATGGCCGTGGTCAGTCTTTTATTTCCCCAGTGGTGGCTTAGTCCAGGAAAAAAAATCAACATAAATATAAATATAAATATAAAAACATAGGTATAAATTTGTTACATTTATTTCAAAATAGCTCCTTTAAATACATATTTTCTAGTATTAGATAGTTTTACTATCACAAAAGTAGTGCCTAAGCATACGAGTTCTTGTAGGATTTTTACAGACTGTTTATTTACACTTTCTTCCAAAAGTTAAGCTTAAGATGCAAATTCTCAAATAGCGTACTCATACGTGAATTTTATTGAGTGAAACTTGCTGTTGTCATCGATGGGGATATGCAAATATTAAATGATGTGTCCAATAGCGATTTATTCCTCGAACAATACGGAAATTAGGCATATTGTGGAAACGACTCGTTTGCACATAAAAGTTTCAATACTCAAAATTTTTTCCAAAGAGTGCAACCGTTGCTTTTAAATTAGATTACCTTTGTAAAGTAAGTATATGTTTGGAAGATCATCACCGCTAGCATGCTGTTGGGAAGTCCATCAAGGAAGTCACCAATTTTTTTCTATGGACCATTCCGTCATTTTTCATTTATGGAAACAGTTCCAATCAAGTGGGACAATTATCCGAAGACTCATTCCAGGTCATATAGGATAAATAGCATATAGGTTCCAGGATAAATAGCTACCACAGCAATAGAAAAGTCGATATCTGCCAGTACTGCGAGGCGAAGGCTACATGTCAAAGGACTTTATGCCCGAGTTCCACGATTTTTGTCCTTGGAAGACCTGACTTGAGCATCTACCGACTGCAACTGCTGTCCAAGAGCTGAAAACTGTCTGCTACTGGAGTGGCAGTTATTACCCTCTGACACGCTGAATTACCCAATTGAAAGAATGAAACACCAATGCGAAGTTTGTGTTAAAGTCAGGGCAGGCCATATAAAGGCTTGTTTGATTTGTTTGTATAGCACAAACAAGTCTTTATAGGGATGTAACAAACTTTTTCCGAATATACTAAGTGTAAATTAAGCACTTAAAAGATAAAAAAAATGTACGTAAATATATTTACTTTAATCTGATTGTTATACTTATGAATATGCTACTCAATTCACTACCTACTTGTGAAATTTGGAGTCAATCAAAGTAGAAAGTTGTTAATTATGTCTGATCTACTGATGCAGATTAACATTTGGAAGACAGTATACTATGAATAGATTTAATAGTTATAGTCAATAATTTCTGCTTTATTAATAAATATAATTGTATAATAAGTTTATGTTAAATGTAGTCATTTAAGTAGTCATAACAACAATCCACCTGCTTACGTGGGACATAGCTAACAAAAAAATTTTAAATCACGCGACGATTTTTCACACAATCACGCGATAAATGTTGATTAAATTTTTCTTTATTTACAATGAGGTTGAGTTCAGGGAATATTCTGATACATGTTGTATCTCCCTACAGCAAAGCGCGGATTAACAAGAAATAAAAACTTGCTTCTCTCTGTCATCATAAGGTACCCTCCTTCCCCTATCATCAACCTCTCGGATGGCCATACAAACCCACTTATTTAACGTGCGAACATAACACGGGACAGTTTGGGAAGAGTCGAGAATCGAACTCGGACCATTTAAGTGCAATCTCCGTGCCTTAACAACTGGTCTGTCTTACCCACAATATAGGCTGCAACTTCCAACGCCTACCTGCAAAAAAACGGGGTTAAAATGCTCGTTTTTCTGACTTTAATGACTTATAATTCGAAAATAGTTCGCCTAATTTACACACCTCTTTGATTGATTTGTTAAGTTTAATTGTTAGCAGATATTTGTCTGAAATATATATATATATACAGGGTGAGTCAGAATTGTTTTTACAAAAGCAGAGGGGTGATAGTACTCCACCAGACGAGCAATAATTACCATGGACCATAGGGTCGCATTGCACTCTGAGAGGCAGAAAAGAGGCACGTCGAACGCCGTCGAGCATGACGCTGTCAGCGCCTCAGACGTCATTGTGTACCTGCCTACGTAGTATCTCCTACGCCAGATACGAACGCAGTTACCGTATGAAATCTCGTAAGAGACCCCGCTCGGTACTTAACTTTGATATTCGGTACTAGGAACGTCCCACCTTAATCAGTTGATATTAACGAAAACTCGCGATCTTTGGTTTTCTACAAAATGTTTAAAATCCTAAACTGCTAAAATGCTAGGTTACCCTCAGATCTGCATCAACCCCCCAAACTGCTTAAACTCTTAATGTGCAACAAACTGCCACACTAGGAGCTAGGACAAATAATAAAAACAGTAAATCAAAAACCTCGAACCTCCAACTATGGACCAATGAAATAATGTCACAGTATGAAGATAAGAACCACACCTAGAGATTGGAGATTAAAGGCGCTTCGCGCCTGGTGCTCTGTTCTGGACGAAACTCTATGAAGAAGTTACCGTATGCAAATGTCCAGGGAGCAGAATCAGCACAACTGGCTCCTAGTAGGTTCCGGCAATAGCCAATCAGAGCACACGTTGCCCTTTAAAAACCGACACACCTTCAACGCTGCAAGTTATTCCCACTGGACTTTTTCTTCTGGGGCTACAGGAAATCTTTAGTGTACGAGACGCCCGTGGACTTGACGGAAGTTCTCGTCGCGCGCATCGTTGTTGCCGCAGACCACATTAACACAACACCCGGAATCTTCGAGAGGGTGCGTCAGTCATTCCTTCGCCGGTGTGAATGGTGCAACGACACGCGTGGTCGCCACTTTGAGCACTTGCTGTGAGTTTGTCGCTGCACAATAAATTTGTTTGCGCAACGTTTAGTATCGTTCATTCGCTTTCCCAACACTGGTGTACGTGCAGGTTCGTATTCTAATTTTACTCTTTTCAGCCTCTCTGAGTGCAATGCGACCCTATGTTCCATGGTAATTATTGTTCGTGTGGTGGGGTACTATCACCCCTCTGCTTTTGTAAAAACAATTCCGACTCACCCTGTATATATATATATATATATATATATATATATATATATAGATATTTGTCTGAACAGTTTTATTTCATCATTATCCTGGGAAACGTCGATAACTGGTACTCTATATTCGTAAGAGACAGCAAAGTCTTTAAAAGTATAGAAAATTGATTTCGTGTTCGTGTGGCATGACTAATTTTAAAGATATTTGCAAAGCTTCCTAGGCGAAATCCGAAACTTTTCAAGTGTCGTAATTTTGTTTTTATATTTGTGCAACATTTGTATCAAATATGTTCTCAATCGGTTAAGTGGTGTCGAAGGCATTGCAAAAGATTGCAAAATTCGCATGAATGCACTGCACGCGACATTATTAAGGCTTCAATTATATCGAGTATTGTTTATCATATTCATGTAACATTCTATTTTTATATCAAATTTGGTTTTAAATAGTGGAGTTGCTTTTAGAGAAAAATCGGCTACATAAGTTCTGGACTGGCCTTCCGAAGAAAATCTTACAAAGTGGTTCTTCGTAAACAGTATGGGCAAGAACTATTTTCGAATCGGCCAAGAAATATTATCCAGCCGAAAACAATATTTCTATTTACAGAGGTAAGTGGCAAGTTTTTTTTAACACAAGGGGGGGCTCCGCGCCCCTGCTCACTGCGCTTCACCGACCCCCGTAACTCGCTCGTGAGTCGAAAGGCTTCCCTTCCTACTCGCTTTTGCTCGTAAATCTCGCTCGTATGAACTATTTCAAGCCAAACTAATGTTTAAATCGGAAAACGATTTATTTCACCGCAGTTTCCCATTATTTCTCTACTAATGTACCAAATTTCATATTTTTTGTATGCTACAGTTTTTTCGTCACGAGACAGAGAAACTCAAGAGACGCACTCAACTCGAGAACATTTTTCAAACTCGAGAACATTTTTCACTTCAGAAGTGCATAAAAAGTTGAATAACTCATAAACTAAATCGAAATTAAAAAAAAGGGGCTCCGTTCTGCAAAAATTCAACTGTGTAGCTATATGCTTATAAAAATCCGTGGTTTTGCTATTGTTAGTCTCTATAGGATTCAAACTCGCAGTCGAAATAATTTTGTCCTTGACTTTGACACTAAATAATTCTTAAACTAAAGTTTAAATTGAAGAATGGTTTATTTCAGCGTATTCTTCAAACCTTTCTCTACAAGTGTACCAAATATGATTTTTGCGGCATGAGACAGAGAAACTCAAGAGACGCACTCAACTCGAGAATATTTTTCAAACTCGAGAACATTTTTCAAACTCGGGAACATTTTTCAGAAGCAGCTGAAAGAATTTTGTCCTTGACTTTGACACTAAATAATTCTTAAACTAAAGTTTAAATTAAAGAATGGTTTATTTCAGCGTATTCTTCAAACCTTTTTCGACAAGTGTACCAAATATGATTTTTGCGGCATGAGACAGAGAAACTCAAGAGACGCACTCAACTCGAGAACATTTTTCAAACTCGAGAACATTTATCATACTCGAGAACACTTTTCAAACTCGAGAACACTTTTCAAACTCGAGAACATTTTTCAAACTCGAAAACATTTTTCACTTCAAAAGTGCATAAAAAGTTGAATAACTCATAAACTAAATCGAAATTTAAAACAAGAAAGATCAATCATGCTTAAAGCATTGATTATGAAACACTTTCCAACTTCAATGCAATTTTATTTAAACATGTCTAAAATGCAATACATTCCTCGGTAATATTTTAAAACTTATCACAATACTACATTAATTTATTATATTTGAAACCTTAAACCTTCATCGAAAAAAATTAACTTCATTCAAATGACGGCATTAAAGTATAAATTGCCTGGTTTAAACATCTCTAAAATGTTATACATTCCTCGGTAATAATTTTAGAATTATCATAATACTACGATAATTTATTATATTTGAAAACTTCATCCAAAACAACTGAAATCCATTCAAATGACGTCATAAAAAAATAACACGCCTGGATCTCTCTATAAAAGCAGGATTTCATTCATAAATAATTCCCCCATTCATGTCATTCATCACAATAATTTATTTTATTTAAAAAATAAGACCATTGAGCTGCAAGTAAGTAAGCTCTATGCGTAAAACTTCATCGAAAAATATCGTCCTTCAGTTTTCTAAAATCAATGAATTCATATCAGCTAAGCAGACTCCATGGACTAAATGATTTTGTGTTAAAGAATTACAGCGATTCTAATACAACTCATTCTACATATTTTGCTGTTTACATTTTACATAGGTGAAAAATAGGCTTAATAGTAGAAATAATCAAATTTGGAAGAGCATTTAAACTGAAATATATTGTCATTGCGTTGTTCCAGTATGTAGATGCACAGAATTTAGGCAAAAATAAAGTAATTTTAGGACGGATACAACACTCAATATGAATTAAAAAGAACTTTAAAAATCACGATTTTGACACAAGATGGATGCCATATATCATTTTGAAGTGGGTCATGTGATCGTGTCCTATCATGGACACGTGATCGCTTAATATAAGAGGTGTTATTATTATTTTAATTTTTATTTAAAAAACAACTGAATATATTTCGCTGAATTTTTTTTATATATTTTATGGAACAATTTGAATATTGCCTAAAATTTTCGAAGCAATTTGTGAATTTTAAATCCGCTTAAAAAATGCTTGAAAAATTAGGTTCCATAGGGCTCAATGTATTCCATTTTTTCAACCCGGGTTCAATCCAAAACTATTTGGGTGATATTATTCATTTATATTCCCATAGGTCCTATAGACCGTCTGAACAACATACTAAAATTTCATTTTGATTAAGTCATTTTTACGGCAGTTATCGTGCTAACGGACAGACAGACAGACAGACAGACAGACAGACAGAATGAACAAAGTCATAAACACTTTTCAACTTTGTTGTAAAGTGTTAAAAAGGGGCTCCGTCCTGCAAAAATTCAACTGTGTAGCTATATGCTTATAAAAATCCGTGGTTTTGCTATTGTTAGTCTCTCTAAGACTCAAACTCGCAGTCGAAATAATTTTGTCCTTGACTTTGACACTAAATAATTCTTAAACTAAAGTTTAAATTGAAGAATGGTTTATTTCAGCGTATTCTTCAAACCTTTCTCTACAAGTGTACCAAATATGATTTTTGCGGAATGAGACAGAGAAACTCAAGAGACGCACTCAACTCGTGAACATTTTTCAAACTCGAGAACATTTTTCACTTCAAAAGTGCATAAAAAGTTGAATAACTCATAAACTAAATTAAAATTTAAACAAGAAAGATCAATCATGCTTAAAGCATTTATTATGAAACACTTTCCAACTTCAATGCAATTTTATTTAAACATGTCTAAAATGCAATACATTCCTCGGTAATATTTTAAAACTTATCACAATACTACATTAATTTATTATATTTGAAACCTTAAACCTTCATCGAAAAAAATTAACTTCATTCAAATGACGGCATTAAAATATAAATTGCCTGGTTTAAACATCTCTAAATGTGATACATTCCTCGGTAATAATTTTAGAATTATCATAATACTACGATAATTTATTATATTTGAAAACTTTATCGAAAACAACTGAAATTCATTCAAATGACGTCATAAAAAAATAACACGCCTGGCTCTCTCTATAAAAGCAACATTTCATTCATAAATAATTCCCCCATTCATGTCATTCATAACAATACTATAATAATTTATATTATTTAAAAATTAAGACCATGGAGCTACAAGTAAGTAAAACTCTATGCGTAAAACTTCATCGAAAATTATCGTCCGTCTCTTTCTAAAATCAATGAATATTTCATTCATATCAGCCATGCAGACTCCATGGACTAAATGATTTTGTGTTAAAGAATTACAGCGATTCTAATACAACTCATTCTACATATTTTGCTGTTTACATTTTACATAGGTGAAAAATAGGCTTAATAGTAGAAATAATCAAATTTGTATGAGCATTTAAACTGAAATATATTGTCATTGCGTTGTTAAAGTATGTAGATGCACAGAATTTAGGCAAAAATAAAGTAGTTTTAGGATGGATACAACACTCAATATGAATTAAAAAGAACTTTAAAAATCACGATTTTGAGACAAGATGGATGCCATATATCATTTTGAAGTGGGTCATGTGATCGTTTCATATCATGGACACGTGATCGCTTCATATAAGAGGTGTTATTATTATTTTAATTTTTATTTAAAAAACTACTGAATATATTTCGCTGAATTTTTTTTTTATATATTTTATGGAACAATTTGAATATTGCCTAAAATTTTCGAAGCAATTTGTGAATTTTAAATCCGCTTAAAAAATGCTTGAAAAATGAGGTCCCATAGGGCTCAATGTATTCCAGTTTTTCAACCCGGGTTCAATCCAAAACTAATTGGGTGATATTATTCATTTATATTCCCATAGGTCCTATAGACCGTCTGAACAACATACTAAAATTTCATTTTGATTACGTCATTTTTACGGCAGTTATCGTGCTAACGGACAGACAGACAGACAGACAGACAGACAGAATGAATGAACAAAGTCATAAACACTTTTCAACTTTGTTGTAAAGTGTTAAAAAGGATTGGCATGATTAAAGTTGTGACTTGATAAGTGTGCTAGAATCACTATCAGCGTTTCGACCTTTTTCATTTTAACTAGCTGCGTTCCGACATCGATTTAAAATTACTGATAATTTTTCAAAATACGGTACAATTACTGCCCAATTAATCAGATATTCGGCTTATTAAGATAATAATAAATTGCTTCGATCACTGTACAGAATACGGTCAGATTAACGGTATTCAATTTATAGGTGAAAACAAAAATATATTCTATGGTATAATGTGAATATTTCCTAAAAATTTCGAAGCAATTCGTGAATTTTAAATTTACTTAAAAAATGTTTGAAAAATTAGGTCCCATAGGGTTCAATGTATTTCAGTTTTTCAACACGGGTTCAATAAAAAACTAATTGGGTGATATTATTTATTTATATTCCCATAGGTCCTACAGACCGTCTGAACAACATACTAAAATTTCATTTTGATAAACTCATTTTTACGGCAGTTATCGTGCTAACGGACAGACAGACAGACAGACAGAATGAACAAAGTCATAAACACTTTTCAACTTTGTTGTAAAGTGTTAAAAAAGGGGCTCCGTCCTGCAAAAATTCAACTATGTAGCTATATGCTTTTAAAAATCCATGGTTTTGCTATTGTTAGTTTCTCTAGGACTCAAACTCGCAGCCGAAAGAATTTTGTCCTTGACTTTGACATTAAATATTTCTTAAACTAAAATTTAAATTGAAGAATGGTTTATTTCAGCGTATTTTTTAAACCCTTCTCTACAAGAGTACCAAATATGATAGTTTTATATGCTATGGTTTTTGCGGTATGAGGAAGAGAAACTCAAGGAACAAGAAATTTGTCAAACAGCGACGGCGGCGATGGTGTCATCAGCTACCTTTTTTTAATATAAAGAGATTTAGGGTGGCAGTTGGGGATAATTGATGAAAAAACTAACTGCACATTTAGATTTACAATGATTTTTTTATGGAATTTTGCCCAACATTTTTCAATTCAGGTTGGTTGAACCCCTGATCTTTTAAATCTCCTGTACATAGATAATGCAGACATAAATCTACAGATTCTTACAGAATTGTGTGTTTTGAAAAACAATTATAAGCAATTTCATCTGAGCGTACAATGTTAATGTGTTATAACAATATTTAATGTGTTAAAAAAATCTGATTTAAATGACCACCTGTTAATACATCTTCGACGAAACATTCGATTCATCTGTATTGTCCTTTCATTCAACTCATGTATCCTGCAACCAGAATAGCAGATACCGAGATATAAAAATAGAGAAATCTTTTGAATTTCTTGAGGGCATTGTCAAAGAAGAAGCACATTTGGGGATAAGAAGAGAATTTGGATTTTCTTCAATGTTTGTATTCCAGAGGGAAATTTATCGAAAATATGGGTTATTATTGTCTATATAAGAATTCTAAAATTCACTTTAGTACAGTCTTTATTCAGGGATTTAAATTATTAATCCCAGTTTAATTAATAACAGAAGTAAAAGGGAAAAACAGAAGTTTATAGAATTAAGAAATAAAATAAATATATATTCAAACATAAATATATATTGAAACTTAAAGATATTATAAAAAACGCACCGACATTTGGTGCCGTCACCAGCATTCGAACCTGGGGCTTTGCGACTAAAATGTAATGTACTAATCAATCCAATCCGGGTGTTGTCAGAGCATCAGAAGCGAAGCGCCTTTTACCTCCTGTATCATTCTCTGATATCATCATTTTTTACCATTACTTCAGTGACATACTAACCGCTATACAGGTGCATATGATATACTATTAAGTACTTATAGACCAGCAGGTTTTGCTTCACAACAAATATCTTCATACAGCGCATCCTGGGAGAAAAAACTGTTTAAAATCCACAAAGGATCACCTGATGCAGGTTACACTATAAAAGATTTATTTTTTTTAAAGTAATACAATTAGCACAGTACTAGTTGTTATTATCTGGATCATATGAACCATTAAACATATAACTTATTTAGTATAAATATAGACATTTTCAGATAAACGGTTCACACATGGTATATCTGGTATGGTCTGGGCCTTTCACACATGGTATATCTTCCCGGCCACTCAATTTGTTGGACTTTGGGCGAGTCGAGTGGTCTGGATTTCGACACATGGTCTATCTCTCAAGAGAGATGTCTTTCTGTAGGTTCTCTTAGTCTGTGCTCCTTTAAGTGTATTACACAGTAAAACATTTCTTTGAAATATTTTTATTGCAAAAAAAGTTCAGAAAAATCATTCGTTTTCGTTTAGGAATCACAATAATTTCCGCACCAAAAAAACTCTTTACAAGACATTTTTTAAAGTCGTAAAAGTTGACATTCTACCAGCTACCTATAGGGAAATTTCCATGAGCTTTAATGCCCATCTGTAGCCAAAAAGTTCACTCGTTGACCTTCAAATCTATAGAAACTGGGTTTGAATTTCGGATACTGATAAAAAAAAACTCTATGTATGAATATATATTTATGATTGTTTGAAATATTTTTTAAACTTTTGGCCCCTACTAAAGTAGCTTTATTGTCCTGCTAAAGTAGCCTTAGTGTTCCTGTTAAAATAGTCCTCGTAGAGCACCAAAATGATCTAATCCAATAAAATATGAGAGCTGCAAGCATTAACAAAAAAAAGTTTTTATTAGAAAATTCTTCTTGGTCAATAAAACCTTCTAGGTCCTACCGGGTAGCTGGATTTCGCTTTTCTACACGACAGCAGATTGCTACAGTGTACAGTACTGATGGTACTATAGGCATTTGAAGTGCATGTCGAAAAATGTACGCTCATGGAATAGCAGTTTTTTTTTTATTTTGTAAAATTACTATCATATTCGTACAAGTATTATTATAATTGAAGTTATTAATATTTGACATATTTACCTTTAATTTCAATCTAATTTTCAAAAAGGCCATTGTACTGTTATTGAATAGTTATTTAATTTTCCTTCAGTTATTTTTTTAATCTGCATTTAATTATTCATTGCTGTCATTAGTTACCATTATTTTTCATTAATATTTTTTAATTTTGTTATTCAGTTAGATATATATTTGTTTTCAATTAAGTTATTGTCTAATTATTTGTTTAGCTCAGTTATTTGTTAACTTTATTATTTTACATAATTTTATTTAATAGTTAGTGGTTTTGTTTTTAATTAGTTGTTTATTTTCAATAACTTTAACGCACACGCAATAGTTATTTGGTTTCATTTTGCTAAAACTAGCGTATAAATTGAAATTATTTACTCTGTGTGTTAATTTTAGTGACATAGTTATAATATTTTATGTATAATGACTTTAGTATTCAACTCACATCTACACAATAAAAAAATCTAATGTGGGAAGCACATGACTTTCCTTATATAATGCAAAGAATTTACACCTTTTACGGTCAAAAATTAATATATAAGATTCACGGTACTTTGCTTTTAACGTTGAATTGTACATTTGGCGATATTCCGGATGACAGCATATAAAACTATTTCAAAGTATCCAATTAACTTATATTCCGCGCAACTCTAAATAAACAATTATCAATATTGATAGCATCCTCAATAAGCAATATAGTCCATATATTAAAATATTTTAATAATTAATTGATCAATTAGGCGTTGGTTTCATTAATTTAGCGTCATTTTGCAATTTTTACGATATTTTCGTCAATCTGAGGCGAAATATCGCCAACTTGGCGATACTTCGCTGGATTATTCGACAAGTTCGCCAAATGCATCAAGTATTACAGACAGACAGAAAAAAGAACATTTCTTATATACTAGAAGTTATGCTCGTCATACGACGGAAATCAGAATTTGCGAAACATTACTTCCCACTTGGCGTCATTTTTAAAAATTTGGAGGCATTTTTGTCACTTAGGCAACATTTAAAAAAGTCACCAAGTTGGCGACGTCCAGCTAAATTTCTCGCCAAGCGTTATGGACAGACGAACGGCGAAATGAGTTATTCTTATAGTCTATTCTTATGTTCTTTCCAAGATATTGAACTTTCATCAATTAATTTTCATTTCATTGATTTAGTATCAGTTTCATCAATTTGGCGAATTTTTATCAATTGGGTGACATTTTCGTCAATTTGTTAACATTTCAAAAGTCACCAAGTTGGAGATATTCCGACGGGAAAATAGGTAATTCTTATAGTATATTCCTGTATTCTTTGCAAGATATTGAATTTTCGTCAATTAATCGTCATTTTCATTGATTTACCGTCATTTTTATCAATTTGGAGACATTTCTGTTAATTTGACAACACACACACACACTAGCATACACAAACACACACATATTACCATGCACATACATACTCACATACGCACACACACACTAATATACGCACATACAGAAATCACATCAAAACGCACGATCAGGTGATGTTTGAAACATGAGCTTCCGTAGGAAATTTGGATTCAAATTTTCAATTCCGTCACAATACATTTCTTATACATTTACATTATTCTCTTTATGTAGAGAAAGTAATAAATTAAAACAGCGTTCAAAGGACTTCCTGCCACGTGTACACGAGTAACAACTGTCCCCCTCTGCACGTAATTGTTTTACCCTAACAGCAAAATTCATCTGGATGACTTCATGTTCGGAATCCTACATCGAGCGACCTTCGCAGAATCTCGAAAGCGGTTAAACGGCTGTTTTATAATATAATGGAACGGCTGGCGATCCCAGCGATGTTGCATTGTGGATACAGGGTTTTCAAAGAGGCGAACTATCAATACACGTTACACGGGCGGTCATTGGTTTAGTCATTTCGTACTATTACAGTAAATGTTGTAGTACGGAAATAGTACGAGCTATCTACGATGGAATGGTCCAATCAATTTATTGTATAAACTTTTAGGTAAAAAGCTCTCTACCAGAGCAATGTATTTTGAATTGTATTAAACTTCATAATTTGATTTGAAAATTTTCCAATACCTTGAAACAGATTTAAACCTTTATAATTGCCTATATAATTTTGGATTTATTTTAGTATATAATTTTATATAGACATATATAATTTTGGATATTTTTTCCATTTATCTCGGAATGGCTTTTTTCATGATTTGTCAACTTTAAAAAAATATATTTAAAATTCCTCACAAGGTACGTATATGCAATTTTGTACAGAGCTCTTCTGTACTATTTTCAATGAATTGCCTTCAGGATATTTAATTTTTGAATAAAAATTTTGGGAAATTTAAATTTTAAGTAAAAATTTTTAAAATAGTTAATTTTCATGTTTGCTTCAAAGCAAAAAAAAAAATAATAATAATAATGTTCTTTTTTCCTTTTCTTTAATTAGGAATTTTGCAAACAATATATATTTTTAATCCGAAATATTAATCCGGATTAAATCCGGAAGACCCAAATTAACATGAAACCAGTGCATGAAAATGAAAAAATTTGTTCAGCACTCATATCAATTATTAAATATGCTTAGAATTTAATTTTTTTTTTATAAAATTTCACATTGTTCAAGAATTTTCCATATGTAATATAATCTTTCACATGCCTACATTTCAGGAAAAAAATTCATTACAAAACTCCCATAAATAAAAAAAAAATAATATTTCATGTTTCAAACCTCTTAAAAAAGAAAAGACACCCTATTTATTTATTTTATTTTTTTAGTATTGAATAGCATAAAATGTGACCTCGTCTTTTAAAGTTAGATACCACCCACCATCTTTTGCTGCTTTCTTTTTCACTGAGGAGTAACTGTCTACACAAGTGAATGCAGCATAAGCCGCAGTACTAACACTAACTCCTTCTCTTACCATATCCTTTTCTGAATGTATTTGTTTGTCAGTTCGAACACAACAAATCGCACCCACATGTTTGATGTAAAATGCTCGAAAAACATTTGCTCTATTGCTTACAACGGTAGTGGTTGGAAGCGGGTGAATATATAAACAGAATCCATGTTCGCCTTTGACGTTTGTTTGCTTGGAAAGCATAAACGCTAGATATATTCAGTCGGTCCTATGCGAAAATCGCTCCCTCAAACAGACATCAGTCATCTACCAATGTTAGTGTCGCTGACTGCGAGGTCATGGATTTTTTCATTAGCAAGATATAAAGTTATGATTGCAATCACCTACAATCAGGATCTGACTACCGCAGGGACGTGTGGGGGCAGCTGTCCATAGAGGGGCATCAAATTAAACAACTGCAGCATCGAAAAATTAACTATTGCTTCCTGAAAAGAAATGCTATCCGAATAGCTTTAGCTAGCTAAAAGATTCATTTTGGGAATATATGAGTATTCAAGAGTTTTATCATTTAATTCAATTATTTAAATTCAATTAAAATATGTCAGAACTTCATTTTGCATATCTTTTTCTAGAAAGCCATTATGTTTTTGAAAAAATATTTTTGTACATTTCATGCATACCGAAAGGTGGAAGGGGCCCCGGAGGAATGCCTGTCACGGGTCCTAATTAGGTTAAGGACCCTGCCTACAATCGTTTTATATTGTGAATACACGTATTTTGTGAGCACACTTTTTGTTTACATCTGCAATATTCTTCACAAATAATAAAAATACATTGCTTATTGAATAAACTCCTAAAACACTTCATGTAAAGGATAAGAAAAACTTGAGCAACGTATTTATGCACCAATTGAATATCAATGTAGTATACAGCTGTTTCGAGGATGCACTGAATTCCTTCGTCTGTGCTAGATATGCCAACAAAGTTGAAAAGACAAAATGATTCCATGGTACTTTACCAACATCAGTCAGCTACCGTTATAATGCTGAGATCCTTTAATCTCTAATATTATTCTGTGAAATCATCCTCATTTTTTACCACTTTGGGGCTTTCAAAATATTTATTTTGCAATTCTGTTTAGCCTAAACTTGGCATTTAGATACACATTTGGGTTTAGCAGTTTAGGGGGTTGTTACAGATCTAAATTAACTTAAGCAAAACTAGCAGTTTAAGAGGTGGATGTAGAAAAATATAATTCTTCTGAACCCTGATTATATATTAGTTAAAAGATTAAAGGAAAAGGATTCTACTGAAGTTTTCAGTAATTCCAAGTTTAGAATTGCGCAAGGTTTCTTACGAGATTTAGCTTTGCTGTGGTCATAATTATGTAAGTTAAAAATTAGTTCATTGAGAACAGTTAGAAGTTTACTAATAAAATTTAACGCGTTTTTTTATTGGAGATCTCATGGTTCTAATTTTAAACTCTTTCCTTATAATCGAGTTCCTTAAATATCTAGAGTCTTTCCTAATCATCCTAAAATTCTATTTCGCTTTGTTTCTAGAGAGTCTAACTCAATTTTACAGGCATATTCCCATACTGGCGACACATAT
This sequence comes from Amaurobius ferox, assembly GCA_951213105.1. Lineage (NCBI taxonomy): Eukaryota > Metazoa > Arthropoda > Arachnida > Araneae > Amaurobiidae > Amaurobius > Amaurobius ferox. The sequence goes on along the minus strand of OX578142.1, from coordinate 90,513,568 downwards.
AGCTTTGTAGGGGCGAACGACCGATTTATAAAGTAATACTTTATTTTGATATTTTACATTTCCATTTCCTATGAGAAGGTAAAGCATACCATTTGCCATATTGGATATTTGGTTGAAATAATTTATATCTATTTTCCAGGTTTCTTTAGAAGTAGAAAACACATAAGGATATATACCCAAGTAGCAGAATAAAAGTCCCCAGAACCAAGCAGAAAACATATAATTTAGATAACGAAAATGTCCCAACAGGACGAAACAAATCCAAATAGGATTAAACGAGTTCTAATTCCAATCTTGTGTGTTTGTTCTATATTTCGGATTGGTTTCGCTGTTCTTCACTCTTTATTTTTATACGTTCTCATAGGTGGACTTTTAATCCACGATTTGAGTATATACCTTCCGTTTCTTCAATATGTGCCCTAGGAAAGTCTTGAAAATTTGCCCTTAAAGATAATATTTTATATTACCTTCTTAATAAACCACATACTGAAATTAAATTATTTCCTCAAAGAATGGAAAAATACTATTATAATTCCTGTCCACAAGAAAAGTGAGGATGCCACGATATCATCCAATTACAAACCAAAAAGTTTGTTACCCACACTCATCCAATTAATAGGATGAAAATCCAATTAATAATTTTCTAAGGATAATTTTCTCGTTCAATTAATGGGATGAGAAAATTATCCTTAATGAATTAAATGTATACATAAGTGAAATAGACATTATAATTCCGGAAAAATTCGGACTTCGGCCAAATCACCAGTTGCTGAGAGTGGTTGAGTACATATATTCTGGACTCCAAGAGAAGACACCCACAGACGCGATTTTTCTTGACATCCAAAAAGCATTTGATGAAATTTGGCATCGCGGTTTAATTTATAAATTTATACTTAAATTCCTGATGCAGCTGTAAAACTTAATTTCGTATCTAAATGACAGGCACTTCCATGTTCGAGTTAAAAATAAACTTTCGACATTCAATTTCATAAAACGCAGTGTACTACAAGGATCCATACTTGGCACCAAACTTTGTGACATATATGACATCCCTCTGAGCACTATATGCAAACGATAGTGCGATTCTAGCAAAGACTACTTGGTTCTCAGTAATACACAAATAGTTAGAAGATCACTTAGACATACTAACCTGACTTTACAAGTAGCGTGTTAAGCTAAATCGTCAAAAATGTCAGTGGATTTACTTCTCTTATAGAAAATCCACGCCGCCCCTTTATATAAACAATCAGGTCCTTTATGGGGATAAATAAACTAAATACTTAGGTGTAACTCCACCCCTAGAAATTACATATAAATAATGTCATCAAAAAGCTAAGATTGCAACTGATATGATGTACCCTCTCATAGAAAATGGAAATTTGAATTATCAAAATATAATCGGCCATTCGCCACATAATGCTATATGCATCGCCGATATGGGAATATGTCTGTCAAACTCAATTAAATTCCCTAAAAACAAAGTAAATTAAGATTCTTAGGATGACTAGCAAAGCCCCTAGGTATTTAAGGAACTCAGTTATAAGGAAACATTTCAAAATTAAAACCATGATATCTCATTAAAAAGGATGTATTAAACGTTTTTGTTAAACTTTCAACTGCTCCCAATGAACTAACTTTTAACTGACATGATTATGATCATCGAAAGTTTAAATCTCGTAAGACACGCCGCATAGCACTACACTTGGAATAACTGAAAACTCCGGTAGCCCCCTTTTAATCTTTAAACTAATATATAATAAGGACTGGAAATATGTATATTTTTCTACATCCAGCCCTTTAACTACTAGTTTTGCTTAAGTTCATTCAGATCTGTGCCAACTCCTAAAGCTGTCAATCCCAAATGTGTATCAAAATGCCTCATTAGGAGTCTTAGGCTAAATTGCAACATAAATATTTAGAAATGCTCATTAGTGATCACTGAAGAAATGTCAAAAATGATGATGAATTCAAAGAACGATACTGGAGATAAAAGGCACTCCGCGTCAGGTGCTCTACAATACAACGTTACCCGTCTCATTTCGACTTTTTGAACATCCGGTTTGTTGGTTTGCCTACCACTGACAAAGGTAATTCAGAGTATCCTCGAATGAGCTGTATGCTGCATTATTATTCCATTTGTACTTAAATAAGTTGCTCTAGATTTTCTTAGCTAAACTAATATTTTATACAATTTTAGATTGTAACCAACCTACTAGCATCGGTATTCTGGAACACTGCAGATACCATTAGGGTAATATTTCAGAATATTATAAATACAGAAATATTTTATTTTTATTTGTATTCATACTTGTTTAACTTGTACTTACAAAACCAAAATATTTCCCCAAATAAAGCTGCTTGAAATTCGTTTTAAAACAATTTCTCCCGTCATAATCGGGCTTTAAATTTTTTAATGAAGATGCAAAATATGCATTTTATGTATAAATTTTTTATTAAAACCTCATTTAAAACAGAAATAAAACCTGAAAAATAATTTAGATGTAAACATCATATTTATAATATACGTAGAGTGTAACATCCATAAATGGGGAATTCCTACAAATATGTGATACCAACAACAATGTTTAAGGAATAAATTTATGCTTATACATATATGTATGAAAGAATATGTATTAACACACTTATGTATGCACATTTTTTGACTGCACATGTAAAAATACGTGTATTATGATCGCATTGGAATGCAAACGGGAGAAAATTAAACCTATCATGCTCTGAAAAAAAAATGTAATGAAAGAGAAGATGGAGATACCTGCTTACTACCGACACTGTCTTGGATCGGGCTGGGCGTGACGTCAATGCTCCCTATCGATTGGTTGGGCTTCGCAGTGACGTCACTGTCGCCATTGACTATGCACGGTGCAGGGGCAGTAAGAATCTTCGACCGCCACAACTGTTAGCTGCGCTGGCATCTGCCTGCAAAACGTTTAGAGGGTGTACAATTTGACACGGTGTAAAACATCGCCTAATGTCTATATGCTTAGATTAGCAGATATTCTAGGCGTTACTTGTAATTTAAAATGTGGGTAAAATCTAAAAGCATTCATTTTACTTTAAAAAAAAACCCATTAATATATTTAATATCATTATCCTATAAAATTAATGAAAAGAAAAAATTTCTATTATCGCTATACAAAATTAACTGAAGTGTAACTCAACTCGACTTTCTCATACCAGAATCCATTTTTAGTAGCATTTTATTTTTCAAATTTTGAAAGAAAAATTTGGAAACATCGATACCATGCATCCAAATGATTACAATTATAGTGTGATACCCTTCACTTTAAAGGGTTTGAAAAGATCTTACGATTGATACCATACTTGACAATGTACCCCCGGGGGACGGGTAACTTGTCCCCCGGGGGTACATTGTCAAGTATGGTATCAATCGTAACGTCCCCCGCGGGGGCTACTGATTTTGCGAGTAAAAAATTTTATCACGGCTAATTTTCACAACAATGATTGAATATATAAAGTCTCGCAATCATTGAGCCATAAATAAACCCTTTTATGCATGATTATGGCAAATTTTGTCCCTTGCTGCCATATTAAAAAAATTTAAAAATTCAAATAAATTTCGAAGTGATTGCTCGAATTTCAAAATATTCTACCTAGTTCTAGATTTTTTGATAACACAGCCGGATATAAAGTTTCGTGAAAATCCATTAACATTTGTGGCCGCTATTTTGAACACACAAGAAATCGACCACAGACATACATACATACCGACAGACAAACATCACTCCAAAAAGAGTCAATACGTGTTCAGGAGGTCTTAAAACATATATTAGCCTCGAAATTGAAAATTCTCATGAAAAGAATGGTGTAAATGCATGAATAGTGCATAAGATGTATATATATATATATATACAGTGCTCACAACTGAAATCGCAACACCATGAAGAAATTGATGTATTTTTATGAAATTCACAGAATATAATTGTAATATAGAGATGTGCAAAGGATCAAAAAATCATACTTGGGAAATGAAAGCATGGAACTTTATTAAGATTAGATCAATCTGGAATAGGCCCACCACGAGCAGCTATACAGGACTGAATACAACGAGGCATCCCGTCTATGAGATGATCCATGATGTGCTGTGGGATGGCATTCCACACAGCATGCAATTGAATTTGTAGCTGAACATGGTGTGCTGGAATTGGGATATATCTTAATCGGCGAACAATGATGTCCCAGATATGCTCAATTGTTTACAAATCCAGAGAATATGTTGTCCAAAGCAGGATATCAAAATCTTTTACATTATTCATAATTTCCCGTGCAGTATGTGGCCTGGCATTATCCTGCTGAAAAAGCAGTCCAGGCCTGGTACCACAATTCTCACAATTTCAGCGACGTATCGTTATACCGTGATAATACCAGAAACGTCGACCAAAGGTGTTCGTCCATCAAATGTTATACCACATCAAACCATGGTACCAATTAGGAGGTCTGTGTGGCGACTGATGGAAAAAGCTTCCAGGTGACCTTGTTGAAAGCGCCGCCATATGCGAATACGGCCATCTAGCATGCCAAAACAGAATCGTGATTCAGCAGTAAACAGAATTTTTCGCTATTTTGTCGACTAATTGATTCTCATTTGACACCACTGGAGGCAACGTAACCGGTGAAGACGTTGGAACGGTAGGTGTCTAAGAGGTCGTCTACCTCGGAGTCCTGTGTCATGTTAACGGTTTCGAATTGTTTGTATCGAAATTACGTTACCTCTAGTGTGGGACAAATGTAGTTGTTACACGGTAGCTGTGTTAAACTGCTGCCGCTCCACGCTTCTCAGAAGCACACGATCTTCACGTGGTGTGGTGCACCTGGAAGCTCCACTACCTGACCTTTGTGTCGTTTCGTTGTGTCTCACGAACCGTAACATCACGACCCAATAGTTCAGCGATCCATCGAAGTCTCATTCCACCCTCACGTAAGATAATGATTTGTTGCCGCTCCGTTGACAACAACTGCACGTATGCGGTACGTCGACGTACTCTTCGCATACTGTGATGATTTTTACAACCTGAAAGCAATGACGCTACAATTTAACTGTGATATCGCTCCCCGTTGAACTGGCGCTTTTATACTGCTCAGCAAAGTGTCGCCACTGTGCGTAACGAAATTGTGATCATTTGCATATTTTGCCCTGATGTTTCCATTGCCTGATTTACATAAAGCTACACCTATCACTTTATGGTGTAGCGATTTCAGTTGTGAGCCGTGTATATATATACAGGGTGTCCCAAAAACATTGATCTCGACTTTTATTCCTTAAATATTGATCTTAGACATATATAATAAATTACAAAGTTGCGCAAAAAAAGGTACAGAATTTTATGAATTCTATTAAAATTTTGAAGGGAATTAAATTTTAAGAAATATAAAATTTAATCTTTTATACGCCCCCCGTACAAAAACATTTCCAATGAGTAAAACGTGCCCCATACACTAATAAGGTGATGTACAAAATTTCAGCATTTTATCATAAAAAAATCCCAGAGATATGAAAAGACAAAAATGCTGATTTAAACCACTTTTCGATGCATCGACATAGGCTCTCAGAGTTGAAAAATCATATCGGCAGATCGCGTTTCAGGGGGTCATACACAAATTACGAAAGAAAACAATGATTATATAAATAAATAATTTTGCTATTTATTGGCACAATAGTATCTACGCTATGTAGAAATAATAACTTTACACAAAGATTATAAAGCTTGTTCAAAATGTTTTCCATCCATGGCAAAGATCCATTAAAGATAAGAGGCAGATATTATTTGCCTATGATATATTTTTGCGTTGCGTCATTTGCACTCTTGCTGTAAACATTTATATTTGAATTTGTGATTAATCCCTCACCAACTGTGTTTAAACATATCGCTGGAACTTTTAAGATAAAATGCTGAAATTTTGTACATCACCATATTAGTGTATGTGGCACATTTTAGTCATTGGAAATGTTTTTGTACGGCGGCCGTATAAAAATTTAAATTCTGTATTTCTTCAAATTTAATCCTCTGAAAATTTTTATCGATTTCATAAAATTCTGTACCTCTTTTGTAATATTTGACTTTACAATTTATTATATATGTCTATGAGCAATATTTATGGAATAAAAGTCGAGGTCAATATTTTGGGGACACCCTGTACATACATATATATATATATATATATATATATATATATATATACACACACATATATATATATATATATATGTGTGTGTGTGTATATAGAAAGAAATAATAATAAAAATAATTAATTCAAGTAAACGTGAAATATTAACATCACCATAGAAATAGAATGAAATGACGCCAAATTGAGGAATTTATTATTAAAATATTTAAATACACTACATGACAGTGGAAATGAGACACAAAGAAGGAGTGGGCAGAAAGTGATGAAAATTGACAAACAGAGAGAGAGACAGCTACGAACAATAAGTGATGTTTATTGCAACATGAAACACCTATACACTGAGCGATAACACCGTCTCGATCGGTAGGTTGTAGGACCACCGCGGGCGGCGATACATGTAGCAACATATCTAGGTACAGAGTCAATGAGCATGCGGATGGTGTCCTGTGGGATGGCTGCCCATTTCCTATCAACCATTTGCCAGAGTTCGTCTTCAGAACGCGGCGGTGGCAGCGCATGCAAACGACGTCTAATCACGTTCCAGGCGTGTTCGATTGGTGAGAGATCAGGGGAGACTCGTGGCCAGGGAAGTACCTGGGTACCTTGCAGGGCATGTTGACTGATGCGTGCTGTGTGTGGTCGAGCGTTATTCTTCTGGTAAATGGAATTGGGCACCCCCTGAAGGAAGGGTAGTGTCACCTGCCGCAGCACGTCATCCACGTATCGTTGGGCCGTCATAGTGCCCTCAATACGCACCAAAGGTGACCTGCTATCATAGGCGATGGCGCCCCAAACCATGATGCCACGTTGTCGCGCGGTGCGGCGTTCCACAGATGCGGCTGCATTGGATCTGTTACAACTTCGGCGCCAGACTCGTACACGGTGACTGTCATTGCCAGAACAGAAGTATGACTCTTCTGAGAACACAACCCTGTGTTATTCCGCCGTCCACGCGACTCTATCCCGACACCATTGCAAACGAAGGCGTACGTATTGTTATGTCAATGGCAGTCTTCTTAAAGGGCGCCATGAGTGCAGGTAGCCGGAAACAATTGGTGGATAATGGTCGATATGTTAGCATCAAGGGTGTCCTGCACATGCTACAGAAGGGCGACGGCAGTGGCCTGCGGGGCCGCCAATGCTTGCCGGCGGATGCGTCGGTCCACGCGTGCTGACGTCGCTCTGGCCGTGCAGGCACCCCTCAAACTTGCCGGATTTCCTTGTTTCAACCATCATCGCCACATCCGGTGATCCGTGGGAGCGTGTAGATAGCTGTCCGCTGAGATTTGACTTATGGACCAACCTTCCCTTCTGAGTCCGATCACCATACTCCTCGTGAAATCGGTTGTCTGCTGGAACTGCCTAGGTTGGCGGCGACCTGGCATTCTCTGCTACTACACGTTTCCTCTGAGATAAAAAAATTACAAAATGACTTCCCTGGCAGGCAGAGCGGCTCGCCTATTACCGATTCTGCAGATTCCTTCTCTTATATCTCACTCACCGTGCGCGGGACAGCATCATTTACATAACTCGGTGAGCTGCGTCTACCCTGCAATTTGCATATTTTTTCTGCCCATTCCTTATTAGTGTCTCATTTTCACTGTCGCGTAGTGTATATGAACTATACTTGCTTATTGAGGATGCTATCAATATTGATAATTGTTAATTTAGAGTTGCATAAAATATAAGTTAATTGGAAACGAAATAGTTTTAGATGTTGTCATCCGGATGTACAATTTACGGCGCCAAATGCACAATTTAACGTTACAAACACTGTGCCGTGGATCTTTTCATCACTTTTTCACCGTTAAAGAAGTAAATTCATTGCATTATATAAGGAAAGTCTTGTGCTGCCTACATCAGATTTTTTACAATGTTATTGGGGTGCTAGCGGATATATGTACCATCATATTTTGAAGCTCCACTTAATCTAAAACTTTGTGGGGTTTTGCAACTAACGAATGGAATTTGGGAGTGTCGTTTCCGATAATTCGAAAAACTTCATAGAATTTTTAATAGTAAAAACAAATCTTGTCCTCCTCCTACAAAAAAAAAAAAAAATTAGGAACTCCATTTTTTGCTTGAACGGGATACAGATAATTTGTCGAATGCTTCTAGAAACCAGACTGCAAAAAAAGTCGATGGCATTTTGTATACAAATTTTTCAAAACGAGTTTTTCAAATATTTTCGAGTATTTTCTATATTGGTCATTTTAAAATTGCTGACAGCAACACAGACATTTTGAGGTACGGTCTTAAAAACTTGTCATCGTGAACCCTCCCTCTTTTGTTCTGGAAAACTGCTATTGGTTTCTTTGTAACTTTATCTGGTAATTTTTTTACAGTTAAATTAAGGATTCAATGGCTTTTATTTTAAAGCGATGTAGGAGGGTTCGCGTATTACGTCCGTACCTTATTTTGGGCCATTTCGATTACCGAAAAGGTGTATACGAGTTTCAAAATGCTATTTCTGAGTGACGGAAAGCGGGAAGACGCGGAGATCTTGAAGGATTACGCTGGGTTGAGCATTTTAAAAGAATCAGCAGTCGGAATAAAGCCATGAGTTATAGAGCGTGTGTTCTTCTTGTGCGTTTCGTGGTGAGATGTGCATAGGTACACTGTAAAGCATTCTGCAATCCTTGCTCACTTTTTTCAGATACTTTGCTGATAATTTCGGCAAACTGATAAGACAAGCCACAATTACATGCGTCAATGAAAATTTCAGCTTTATTTCTGAGATATTCAGCTAATTATCGGCTGCCGAAGCGTTATTTTTCTATATATATATATATAAATATATATATATATATATATATATATATATATATATAAATATATATATATATATATAAATATATATATATATATATATATATATATATATATATATATATATATATATATATATATATATATATATATATATATATATATATATATATATATATATATATTCCAAAACTATCAGGAACATTACTCCCCATTACAGACAACTGATTCCTCTGAAACTTTCTGTAATATTCTTGCAAATGTTTTACAATGTCCCCCTTGCTAATTTTAAGCTTGGGGGAGCATGCGGCCGGGGAAAGGGGTGTCCCCGTTTTAAATCTGCTTTTTATCTATTTTAACGAATCTTGATGCATTTTCACATTGTATTTATCTTCTACTCTGCAGTGAGAGTACTCGATTTTCTTACACTGAACTTCTATCCACTTTTGTCGCTTCGGGATTTCTTGCAGATCTTGCTAAAAAATCGGATTGTCATAAAAACATGTCGCTATATTTAGTGATCGCATCTAATAAATTATATTAAAGTTTATTGAAAAGTTTAAAAGTTCTTAGTATAGCACTTGTGTATTCCTTAATTGCCTATATTATACGCTTAAAGATCCAATTTATGCTCCTTTGAAACGGAAAATCGGTGGAAGCACTAGATTTATTTTCGGTTCCATTCTTATCTTTGAGCACAAGATCGTATGCAATGATGATCAGTTGCGCATGCGATTCATCCCGAGGTTGTGAATGAATTATTTGAAGATTGCGGAATTCCGATATTAGAAAGAACTTATTGAGATTTCATGATTCTATAAATGCGGTATTACACTAAATTTTATCGAAGATTCCCATAATACTTTAAATAAACTTCTATTCATTGGTTTCCGTTGGTACAAGCATTATAATAGGATTAACTGCATCCCACGGCTGCCATTGAAGATTTTACTTTATGAATTTTATTTTTATTTTTTTTCCCAAATATTCGCAGATGTGAAAAGGAACTTCTTTTTATATTTTCCGAGAACGGCTGATTTCGCCGCTCACGCACGGCTGACACTTGATGATAAAGAATGGAAGAGTACTCGGGTGTAGGCAGAAACCCCAGGTCGCTGTAACTGGATATAAGGCATTGAAATGTGGGATGTTAAAGGTAGGCGGATTTAATTTCTAAGATATTTTCATATCCATTCTCTCTTTCACAACATTTTTTGGAAGATTATGAATGCACTTAAATAAAATATAAAGTATATAGAGAATTATAATTTTTTGCGATGTTCTTCAGGTAATTTATATTACTTATTAATTGTGGAGTTTTCAGTTTATTCCTATTTTTGCAATTTAGAGCTGGGGTATTTGAAGTTTTAAATGTTTAAAAATATATATGGTTCTTAGGAGCACCTTCAAGCACCTCAATAGCAGTGGAAGGAAAGCCCCTTGAGTGTATACGTTAGGTGTATCTAAAGTAAAGTGGCCATTCCCGATAGAATGAATGTGATTGCTGCACCCCTAGCAGAGAATTAAGAAAGTTAAGATAAAGAACTCGGCAATAAACCGAGATAAACGAATAAAGTTAATTACAAATTTGTAGAGCATTGTCTAATTAGTTGAAATCGACAATAAAACTGTTATAGAAAACATTTATTAAAAAAAATATGCTTATTGACGAATGGCTGACATGTTCAGGAATGCTAAAATAAGCAGCAATTACATGCACAGGAATCTAATGTACAACCTGTTCAAAATGCCCTTTGTCAGCAACAACGCACATTTGAATCCGTAAAAGATTATTATCGCATACTTTGACAAGAATTGCAGGTGTCACCGTATTACAATCCTTAATGATACGACTTTTTGACAGGTATTTATTGCCTCCCTTTTACGCGTTTCGTGCGCTTCTGATGTCAATTCTTATTAATGAGATAATCCGCTACAACTTTTTAATTGGCATTTGCCTTCTATCTCGCTTTGTTGCCCATATTGCTTTCTTAACTTTTTAAATTCTCAGATAGGGACACTACAATCACATTTGTTCGATATGTTATACAGGGTGTCCCAGAAAGATTGAAACGCGCTTTAATTCTTTACCTGTTGGAGATAAATGGGCAATGTAAATTACAAAAATGCTGAAAGTAAGATAGAAAATAAAACTACGTTAATGAAACAGTCCTCCCATAAATTTTCAAAAAGTTACACTTTTTAACTTAATCAGAAAATTTTTAATTTTAATGCAACAAGATCATTAAAAAACCGCATATCTGTATCTTTAAAATCAACTGAATTATGATAAAGGAAAAAAGCTAACTTATGCCATTTTTCCGTACCATGTGAAAGGCTGTTTCATCAGTGAAAATAGGGATCATAAACAAATTGACGATGGAAATTGTTTAGATCAAAAATACATAAATATGTGTCAAAATGTTTTATCACAAAAGCATCTAAATAAAGCATTGCACAGACAGAGAACATATAAAGCAATGATACTCACTACGCGGTTGGGTATCCTAAGTATTATCATCCAGTTTTATCTTTTTTGTGATATGTCACAAATTTACATTTCTAATTTGATATATAGCCCCCATTCACAATGTTCAATTTTCAATTAAACTCGCTCAATTTTAAAAATACATATATGAAGATTTTTTTAATGATCTTGTTGCATTAAAAATAAAAATTTTCTGATTGGCCAAATTTGTCTAAAGGGGGTCGTATAAATATTTAAAAAGAGTAATTTTTTGAAAATTAATGGGAGGATTCATATTTCATTAACGTAGTCTCATTTCCTACCTTACTTTCAACATTTTTGCAATTTATATTGTCCACTTATCTTCAACAGGTAAAGAATTAAAGCGCGTTTCAATCTTTTTGGGACACCCTGTATATGCGACAGATAAGTTAACATTATTCTTGGAAATCTAGTTCATTCACGAGAGAGGACTCCAGAGTAATTTTTGTATTTTGACGCTTAACAATTCGCCAATAGCCATTTATATATAAGAAAAGCTCTTACCTCTATTTGATTGTAACGCTTGGTGATAAATTTTGCGAACTTGGCGACAAACCGATATTTCGCCCCAGACTAACGGAAATATAATCAAAATTGCAAAAATGATCTTAAATCAACGAAAATGATGTCAAATTGGTGAATTAATTATTAAAATATTATTAATATATGGACTCTTTAAATTTAATATTTTAATATATGTTTATTGCGGCTGCTATCAACATTGATAATTGTTAATTTAGAGTTACACGGAATATAAGTTAATTGGGTACTTCGAAATAGTTTTATATGTTGCCATTCGGAAAAGCGACAATTCAATGTTGAAAGCATTGTATCGGGGATCTTATACATTATTTTTTCACTGTGAATAAAGTAAATTCATTGCATTATATAGGTAAAGTCAAGTGCTGCCCATATCAATTTTTTTTTTAAATGACGTGTAACTGAGTATACGTACCTTTCCGGTAGAGCTTTTGTGACGTGTACGAGCTTTTTCTGCATAATTTTTACTTTCCTTATATACATAATGTATAAGGAAAGTATTGTGACTGGGTCGAAAATTCGAATTCGAGTTTTCGAAGAGAGTGCACGTTTCAAACATCCCTGATCACGAATCAAACATTTTTGAGGTGATGTCTGTGTATGTGTGTGTGTGTGAAAGTATGTGTGTATGTCAGTGAGTCTGTGGAGACGATGTCTCACGAACAAATAGAGCGATTCGAATGAAATTTGGTACAAAAATCACAATCCGTGAATACTGGCAGCCTATTGCTTTTAAACGTAATCGAATATTCCGAACTCCCCTAAATTTTCGAGTGAAATTTTGAAAAAAATCATCAAAAAATCAAAACTTTTAATAGAGTTACGCAAATAGCTATTTCTTATGTAATTTTTCCTTAGAAAACGATTGACATAAACTTTAGAACGCTAGCGTAAACCGTTCTCGAGATATTGCACATTTTTTAAATAAATTTATCAAAAAATCCCATAAATTAAAAAAAATATATTAACTGTTGAGAAACATGTTCACTTTTTAAATGTTATATCATGCAATAAATTGGGTGACATCATTCTCGTGGATCTAGCTCGATCCATACATGAGAAAAGATACTTTGGGTAATACTTTTGTATTTGAATGCCAATAGTTATTTATCTACTATAAGAATAACTTATTTCTTCTTCCATAACTCTTGGCGAGATTTTGGCGCCGAATTTGGCGGAATGTCGCCAACTTGGCGACTTTTTTAATGTTGCCAAATTAACGAAAATCTCGCCAAATGGATAAAAATGGCAATAAATCAATGAAACTGACGACTAATTGACGAACATTCAATATCTTGGAAATAATATAAATATCTACTATAAGAAAAACCTATTTTTTTATTGTAAAAGTAGTAAATTCATTGCATTATAAAAGGAAAGTCATGTGTTGCCCACATCAGATTTTTTTTTCAATTAACTGCGACCTGAAGGACATTGCTCCTGGCCCTAATTTTTTTTTCATGGATCACGAACCAGTTTCCTGATTTCCAGAATTTTTAAATATATCATACATGAAAATGAAAAATTCCGTCTTTCTGAGAAATACTCGCTGTACAACGTCGCTTTTTGCACAGAGTCGCTGTACAGGGGCTTTAGTCTTTCAAGAAGATTGCAAGACTAAATATCTCTTGGACGATGGGTCGAAGACTCTTAACTCCAATTTAAGAAAATATTTAATTAAGGTAGAATACCATCGCATACAAACTGTGATCACATGACGCTTTTTATTAAAAAGAACAAATGTAACTTTTTATACGGGCCCCCTAGAAAAAAATTTCAAACATAAAAACATTTCCATAGCTTAATTAGTCAAACAAAAAAGTTCCATTTTCATACAATCAAAATTACCTGAGACATCCTTAGTTAAAGTTTTCAATGGGTAATAGGGGAATATATAGAACTTTTGTTAAAGATACGTAATCATGGAGGTTTTCGGGCGGGAAATTTATCTAACGAAATTCAATATTTGTAAGACCCCTGAAAGTTTTCGGATGGGAATTTTATTTAATGAAATTCAATTTTTGTAAGACCCCTGAAATCTATGTTTTCGCCATTTCATTAATTTGGATAAAAGTGGTTTATCTCCTATAACTTTAACAATTTTTTCACGACCAATTTTACATATTAGAGAACAATTCTTTTCTAAAAGATTTTTTAAATGAATAACGAACAATTTGCAAATTAAAACTTTTTTTTATGGAGGAATCGTATAAAAAGTTAAATATTGTACTTTTTACTTTACTTATATACATAGAGTATAAGGAAAGCATTGTGATGGGGCCAAAAATTCGAATTCGAGTTTTTGACGGATGGACACGTTTCAAGTATCCCTGAACACAAATCAAACGTTTTGAGGTGAGGTCTTTGTGTCAGTGAGACTGCGGAGATGATATCTCACGAACAAATGGAGCGATTCGAACGAAATTTGGTACAGAAATTATAATCTATAAATACTGGAAGTCTGTTGTTTTTAAATGCAATCGAATGTTCAGAACCCTAAAAATTTTCGAGTGAAATTTTGAAAAAATCATGAAATCAATACATTTAATAAAGTTACGTAAATTGTTATTTCTTATCTAATTTTCCATTAATAAACGATTAACACAAACTTTAAAACGCTAGCATAAACCGTTCTTGAGATATTGCACATTTTTCAAATGCATTTTTCAAAAAATCACATAAAATAAAAATATATATTAACTATTTTGAGATATGTTCATGTTTCATATGTAATATCCTGCCATAAATTTGGTGATATCATTCTCGTGGATCTAGCTCGTTCATTCATGAGAAAATATACTTTGGGTAATATTTTTGTATTTCGATGCCAATAGTCAATTATCTGCTATAAGAACAACTTATTTCTCCGTCCATAACGCTTGGCGAGATTTTGGTGACGAATTTGGCGGAATGTCGCCAACTTGGCGACCTTTTAAAGTGTTGCCAAATTAACGAAAATGTCCCCAAATTGATAAAAATGACGCTAAATCAATGACATTGACGACTAATTAATGAAAATTCAATATTTTGGAAAGAACATAAGAGTAGACATAAGAATAACCCATTTCTCCGTCTGTCCGTAACGTTTGGCGAGAAATTTAGCGGGACGTCGCCAACTGGGCGACTATTTTAAATGTTACCAAAGTGGCAAAAATGTCCCCAAATTGATAAAAATGACGCCAAATGGGAATTAATGTTTCACAAATTCTAATTTCCGTCATATGAAGGGGATACCTTCTGGTATTTTCTCTCCGTTTGTCTGTGACACTTGGTGATGCACTTGGTGAACTTTGAAATAATTTAGCAAATCATCGCCAACTTGGTGATATTTCTCCCCAGATTAACAAAAATATTGTCAAAATTTCAAAAATGACTCTAAATTAATGAAAATGACGCCTAATTAAGAAATTAATTATTAAAATATTTTAATATATGGACTATATTTACTATATGGACTATATTTTAATATAAGGACTATATCTATATATATTTTAATATATGAATTGAGGATGCTATCAATATTGATAATTGTTTATTTAGAGTGCTATTGTCTATTTAGAATGTTTATTTGATTTTATTTTATACACTATTTTTACTTTCCTTATATACATAATGTATAAGGGCAGTATTGTGACGGGGTCGAAAATTCGAATTCGGGTTTTCGACGGTAGAGCACATTTCAAGCATCCCTGATCACGAATCAAACATTTTTGAAGTATCTGTCTGTGTGTGTGTGTGTGTCAGTGAGACTGTGGAGACGATAACTGACGAACAAATGGACCAATTCGAACGAAATTTGGTACAAAAATCACAATCCGTAAACACTGGAAGCCTATTGCTTTTATATGCAATTGAATGTTCAGAACCCCCCTGAATTTTCGAGTGAAATTTTGAAAAAATCGTCAAAAAATCAAAGCTGCTAATAAAGTTACGTAAATAGACATTTCTTATGTCATTTTTCATTAGAAAATGATTTACATAAATTTTAGAACGCTAACATGAGCCGTTCTCGAGATATTGCACATTTTAAAAAAACATTATCAAAAAGTCATATGAAATAAAAAAAAAAATTTCCTATTGAGAAACATGTTCACTTTTCATATGTAATACCATGCGATAAATTGGGTGACATCATTCTCGTGGATCTAGCTCGTTCCATTCATGAAAAAGATAGTTTGAGTAATACTTTTGTATTTGAACGCCAATAGTCATTTATATGCTGTAAGAATAACTTATTTCTTCGTCCATAACGCTTGGCGAGAATTTGGCAAGGAATTTGGTGGAATGTCGCCAACTTGGCGACTTTTTTAAATGTTGCTAAATTAGCGAAAAACTCGCCAAATGGATAAAAATGACGACTCATTGAATGACGACTCATTGATGATGACGACATGGAAAATGACGACTCATTGATGAAAATTCGATATCTTGGAAAGAATATAAATAACTACTATAAAAATAATCTATTTCTGTTACTGTAAAAGTAGTAAATTCATTGCATTATATAAGGAAAGTCATGTGCTGCCCACATCAGATTTTTTTTCATTGCGTTATATAAGGAAAGTCATGTACTGCCCCCACATCTGATTTTTCTTTTTACCGAAATGTGTCACTTAACCAAATCTGTCGTAATATAAAAGCTAACCTTATTAGAAGTATTTCTTAAATCCTAACCATGGGTATGCGATCAATCAATAATTCAAGAGATAATCAATAGTGACATATTTTTGAAACACCCGAAACAGAAATTGGAAAAAGAAATTAGTTTATAAATAACAAATCTAAGCCTGTCTATACGCTGAATAAGATTATTTCTCTAAATATTAATGAAACGTGGACATATCCTCTTACCAAAACATTGATACTCTAAGGTGCATGTTTCATTTGGAAGACAATTGACATAAACCCAGTCACTCGCTAAGGTAGGTTTCATCTCTTATTCTGCCTAAATTGAAAGTATGAAGTTGGCTTCCTACATGAAGCTCTAAACTCTGTATGTGACTATTTTTGTTGATGAAATAAAGCTGCAAATTCACAGAAGCAGGCCTTCGAAGCTTCTAAGAGTGCTTTCAACTTTTTCTCTATTTTGTGAAATATTTACAAGCATCGAAATGCTTTCTGAAATATTGAATAAATTCTAAAAATAGACATTCTTCCCCCGTGTCATAACTTTTATGTCACGAATGCTCTATCAACCGGTCACTCATATTATTGAAACAGATTTAGTACATAGTCTCATCCGTCGACTTTGTCAAAATAGGAAATATAAATTTCAGCGTAACCTTAGACTCTCTTAATACGTATATTTTCAAATATACTCAGCTTTCAAATAAGTAGCATGGACAAATTTTCACAAAAAGTAATAAAGAAGTAGTTTAGAGTAGGATTTGACTAGAGAAGAATTAACAACACGGCACAGCACTAATATTTACATACATACCTTTTATTAACACTTTACAACAAAGTTGAAAAGTGTTTATGACTTTGTTCATTCTGTCTGTCTGTCTGTCCGTTAGCACGACAACTGCCGTAAAAATGACTTAATCAAAATGAAATTTTAGTATGTTGTTCAGACGGTCTGTAGGACCTATGGGAATATAAATGAATAATATCACCCAATACGTTTCGGATTGAACCCGGGTTGAAAAAATGAAATACATTGAGCCCTATAGGACCTAATTTTTCAAACATTTTTTAAGTGGATTTAAAATTCACAAATTGCTTCGAAAATTTTAGGTAATATTTAAATTGTTCCATAAAATATATAAAAAAAATTCAGCGAAATATATTCAGTAGTTTTTTAAATAAAAATTAAAATAATAATTACACCTCTTATATGAAGCGATCACGTGACCATGATATGAAAAGATCACGTGACCCACTTCAAAATTATATATGGCATCCATCTTGTCTGAAAATCGTGATTTTTAAAGTTCTTTTTAATTCATATTGAGTGTTGTATCCGTCCTAAAACTACTTTATTTTTGCTTAAAGTCTGTGCATCTACATACTGAAACAACGCAATGACAATATATTTGAGTTTAAATGATTATCCAAATTTGATCATTTCTACAACGAAGCCTATTTTTCACTTATGTAAAATGTAAACAGCAAAATATGTATAATGAGTTGTATTAGAATTGCTGTATTTCTTTAACACAAAATAATTTAGCCCATGGAGTCTGCATGGCTGATATGAATGAAATATTAATTGATTATATAAAGAAAGGACGATTTTTTTCGATGAAGTTTTAAGCATAGAGTTTAATTACTTGTAGCTCCATAGTCTTAATTTTTAAATAAAATAAATTATTATAGAATTGTGATGAATGAAATGAATGGGAGAAAGTTATGAATGAAATGCTGTTTTCATAGAGAGATCCAGGCGTGTCATTTTTTCTATGACGTCATTTGAATTATTTTCAATTGTTTTCGATGAAGTTTTCAAATATAATAAATTATCGTAGTATTATGATAGTTTTAAAAATATTACCGTGGAATGTATCGCATTTTAGAGATATTTAAACCAGGCAATTTATATTTCAATGCCGTCATTTGAATGAAGTTCATTTTTTTCAATGAAGGTTTAAGTTTTCAAATATAACAAATTAATGTAGTATTGTGATAAGTTTTAAAATATTACCGAGGAATGTATTGAATTTCAGACTTTGTTAAATAAAATTGCATTGAAGTTGGAAAGTGTTTCGTAATCAATGCTTTAAGCATGATTGATCTTTCTTGTTATTATTGCTATTATCGATAATAATCAGCAATTTTGAAAATGAAAGGATGGGTGCGGGAGATAAATGTTATTTGCTTTTATTCTATCCGTGATTAAAACTGAGTCAATCATTTTGTCTTCCAAAATTTCAGTAGATATAAGTTTGTTAGCGATATGCATTGCTGTCTTCATATCGGTATTCGAAAGTTGGTAGTTTTTTAATATTTTCCTTCGTCTTCATTACGGGACGATGAAACAGGGGGTCCTCGGGTCTGCCCCCTCCCGAAATTTAGGTATTTTATATATTTCATGTCATCTCTTGAAAAAAACATGCTGCTGCCAAATTTTTCCATTCAATATACTTTTAAATATTTTGTGAGATGTTTACGCATTTCAAACATATAATAATTGATTCATTATAAATGCGTTTTATTTTTGATTTTCAGATGTCTAGCTTTTCATCAAAGGTTTCGGAGTATTTTATGTCACAGTCAGAAAAAAATTTGCAAAGAAATTTCGTTCCGTGGGGACTCTTGGAATGCAAAACCAAAAGTTTTCATTAATGGGGATTTCAAGATCGAACTGCATTCAGCTAGAAGTTTATTTTATAAACATTTAAAATATCATAAATTGTGTAAATGGCTTGTTGGGACAAGAATAAATTTTCTTTATATCTGACAGATACTTGCTATAGGACATCTGAATTTATGTTTCCTAGTGGACAGCTGCGTATATATATTTTTGCAGTGTACTGTGAGAAAACGTCTGAACGATTGTAGTCAAGAGACAGCAGCTATTTTTATTATTTACAACCGTTCTCAAGTATTAGTTTAAATATATATATATTAAAAGTAAAACTGGCTCAATTTGAACTTCCTTGAAAATAATCAATTACACCTCTAACAGTCAAGGAAAGAGAACACAGAGATTACGATTTAAAATCCAAAGTAATTTATTAACTCAAACAGAGCATATACAGCTACTCGCTGTTTAAATAAAGATTCTGTACAATTAAAAGACAGAGTCTCCGTTTAAAAGCACAGTCTCCGTTTAAATTTACCTGGACACAACTAATCATACTGTGCTTGGTAATATATATGAAACTCGCGCTTTCTGGTACATATGTGAAAATATTCAAAGCTTAATATTACCCACGTTCAACTACTACCGACTTTCGGTATGAAGGCTAGAGCACCACTTTCATTATAAAGGCTAGAGCACCACTTTCGTTATAAAGGCTAAAGCACCACTTTTACTCACCATACTGGGTTCTTTTTCGGAGGATCCTTTGACGCACCTTACTATTTCATCTCGATACGAACGCACGAAACCAGCACTTCCCGCTTATTGGCATTTTCCCGGTCACATTTTGAGCCTTGAGTCATTGATTCCCCCTCTTTCTGCAACCCATCCGAAAACTTTATCTTGCCTTGCCAACAGGATCGCAGAAACTTGATTGGCTGATTCTCTGACTGGTCTACTTAACCGGAACCAATAAAAAAGTATATTGGTGGAAAATAATTCCATAATTCAAAGAAATTATAACTAACGGTTATATGGACATCACACCGTAACTTTTTAGATTATACAGGATTCATAGAATAGTTCTTAAGAAGCCCCATAACTTTGTAAAGCCTATGAGTCTACACGTTAGGTCTATATATTGTAAAATGACCATGTCCTATCGAAAAAAAGTTATTGCAGAGCACAGAAAGGAGAATTTAAAAAATTAAAACAACGGGACTCGGTAGCAAAGCAAGATAGACTACAAAGCCAATTACAAAGCTGTGTAGCATTGCTTAAATAGTAGGAGCGTTTCTCGCCTATCTCCTGTTGTTTCCGAGTTCGCTATCTTAACTTTTTAAATTCTCTACTACGGGCGCTGCAACCACTTTTATTAGATCGATGGTTAGTTTACTATAGATAGACCTAACGTATACACTCAAGAATCTTTTCTTACAATGTATTTGGGATGCTTAAAACTTTCCAAGGAACCCTTGTATTTGAAATAGACGCCATTGCAGATAACAGCAACAGTGGATAGGTTTTGCAGTTATGCGCTCGTCAGCTTGAAATAGCCGATTTTTTCAATGGCAGAAAAAAATTCTATATATGTTGCAATTTTGCGAACCTCTATGAGAAATGACAAGTTCAATCCTAACAAGTATCCGGTCTCAACATTTTTCTCAGGATGTGCACGTAACTACAATGGCCCACTTCAAAGTCATGTAACCCGGCTACACTATCACAGTATGTTTCGAAAAAGATCCGACTAAACAAAGTAATTGATTTTTTGTGAAATTTTTGGCTAGGAAACTTCTACTCTTTAATAAAAAATATCTAATGCGAACAACACATCACTTTCCTTACATAATGCAATGATTTCACCTCTTTCACAGCTAAATAATAATGTACAAGAATACCGCCCAAATGATTAAGCTCTGAGCTGTAAATTTCCATTTGGAGCGTTTCTGGATGACAACATGCAAAATTATTTCGTAGTACCTAATTAACTTATATCTCGCGCAAATTTAATTTGACAGTTAGAAATATTGCTATCGTCCGTTAAGCAATATAGTCCATATATTAAACGATTTAATCATTAGAAACTAATACTTAACTATACATACCACTAATGCTTTGAGTTTCAATCAACAAATTCTTAAAATTCAAAATTCTAATTCTAATGATGTTTTAAATATGTGAATAGTCTTCCACTGTTTAATTTGGAGAAGCAAATCTCGTTACTATGACAACAAACTAATTACCGCCAAATGGGCGTATAAATACACTGGAAGTTAAATCCGTCATATGACTAAAGTTGTAAAGGATTCTCTCCCATCAGACTACTTGCAGTATTTGCGCTCTAATGTATCCTGGGGCACAGACAAGCCAAACCCCTCTCCTAATCAATATTATTAATTCTTCAATGACTCCCTGTTGAAACAAAATTACTATTCAACCATTGACAAAATGCAATTAATTTACGACGCCCTAGTCCACCTAACAAAACTTAGCTGTCCAACAAACAGTAAAACTCCCTATATTTCAAATCCAGAATATTAATTTCCCCAGAGCGACATGGATTATCACTGAAATTGAACTTCATTTTCCAGGGTATTGAATTTTCATCATTTGAAGTCATTTTTGCCAATTTGGTCAATCAGGCGACATTTTCTAAAACTCGCCAAGTTGGCTGTATTGCGCCAAATATATCATCAAGTGTTACAGACAGACAGATAGACAAACGAACCTGCGAGAAGGGTTTTTAACACTTTACAACAAAGTTGAAAAGTGTTTATGACTTTGTTCATTCTGTCTGTCTGTCTGTCCGTTAGCACGATAACTGCCGTAAAAATAACTTAATCAAAATGAAATTTCAGTATGTTGTTCAGACGGTCTGTAGGACCTATGGGAATATAAATGAATAATATCACTCAATTAGTTTTGGATTGAACCCGGGTTTAAAAAATTGAAATACATTGAGCCCTATGGGACCAAATTTTTCAAACATTTTTTAAGCGGATTTAAAATTCATAGATTGCTTCGAAAATTTTAGGTAATATTCAAATTGTTCCATAAAATATATAAAAGAAAATTCAGCGAAATATATTCAGCAGTTTTTTAAATAAAAATTAAAATAATAATAACACCTCTTATATGAAGCGATCACGTGACCATGATATCAAAAGATCACGTGATCCACTTCAAAATGATATATGGCATCCATCTTGTCTCAAAATCGTGATTTTTAAAGTTCTTTTTAATTCATATTGAGTGTTGTATCCGTCTTAAACCACTTTATTTTTGCTTAAATTCTCTGCATCTACATACTGAAACAACGCAATTACAATATATTTGAGTTTAAATGCTCATCCAAATTTGATTATTTCTACAACGAAGCCTATTTTTCACCTATGTAAAATGTAAACAGCAAAATATGTAGAATGAATTGTATTAGAATTGCTGTATTTCTTTAACACAAAATCATTTAGTTCATGGAGTCTGCATAGCTGATATGAATGAAATATTCATTGATTTTACAAAGAGAAGGACGATTTTCTTCGATGAAGTTTTACGCATAGAGTTTAATTACTTGTAGCTCCATGGTCTTAATTTTTAAATAAAATGATTTATTATAGTATTGTGATGAATGAAATGAATGGGAAATTGTTTATGAATGAAGTGTTGCTTTTATAGAGAGAGCCAGGCATGTTATTTTTTCTGTGACGTCATTTGAATTCATTTCAGTTGTTTTCGATGAAGTTTTCAAATATAATAAATTAATGTAGTATTGTGATAAGTTTTAAAATATTACGGAGGAATGTATTGCATTTTAGACATGTTTAAATAAAATTGCATTGAAATTGGAAAGTGTTTCACAGTCAATGCTATCAGCATGATTTTTCTTTCTTGTTTTAATTGATTACGACTAAAAAGGGCCACCTTTGATTTAAAAGAGGGTTGGAATACTTTGACAGGGTACCTAGACCTATACGGTAAGCTCCGGCTGTGCGGAAACTTGGCGCAAACCATTTTGAGATTTCAGAAAATTATTGGAAGGAGGTTTTAGTTGTTTGTACTTGGCAGTGAGTTTTTACCGTGAAGTGGAGTTTTTGTGAGATTTCAATACTTTTTGTAGAAATATTTATCATCGTGATTACGCAACAATGTTTTAGTGTAATATCCGTCGTAAAATCGCTTTATTTTTGCTTAATTTCTGTGCATCTATATTTTGAAACAACGCCATTACAATATATTTCAGTTTAAATGATCAATGCCATCCGTCTTATGTCAAAATCGTGATTTTTTTAAAATTCTTAATTTATATTTAGTGTTATATCCGTCCTAAAACCGCTTTATTTTTCCTTAATTTCTGTGCATCTACATTCTGAAGTAACGCAATTACAATATATTTGAGTTTAAATGATCATCAAACTTTGATTATTTCTACAACGAAGCCTAGTTTTCACTTATGGAGAATGTAAACACATAAAGATGTAAGATGAGTTGTATAAGAATTGCTGAATTTCTTTAACGCAAAATTAATTAGCTCTTTGTGTCTGAAATATAGCTGATGAAAAATTCATTGATTTTACATAGCGAACAGACGATTTTATAGCAGACTTTTTCGATGACGTTTTAAGCATAGAGTTAAATTACGTTTACCTCCATTTTTTCAAGTTTTTAAATAAAATAAATTATTGTAGTATTGTGATGAATGAAAGGAATGGAATGGACGTGCATGAATGAAATATTTACAGCTTTTACATAAAGAGCCAGGCGATTTATATTTCAATGACGTCATTTGAATAAAGTTTTTTTACGATGAAGGTTTAAGTTTTCAAATGTTATAAATTATTGTATTATTGTGGTAATTTAAAAAGTATTACCGCTAAATTTATCGCATTTTAGAGATGTTTAAATAAAATTGCATTGCAGTTGGGAAGTGTTTCATAATCAATTCTTTATGCATGATTGATCTTTCTTGTTTTTATTTAACATTAATGGATAAAGTAATTTATTTCATGAATTTTAAACAAATTTATTGGAAAATGTGGAGTTTTTTCAAACATTTTTTTGTGTTTGAAATTAACAGGGTTCGAATATTCATCGATTGTAATATTTCCACCAAATTTCCCTCGAAACGCTCCATCCACAGACTCTCACAAACATACATACCTATACACACACACATAAATACACACCCATACACAGACATAAATATACACACATACACACACACATAAATATACTTGTCGAGTGGTCAGGGAAAACGTTTCCGTAGCAATCGCTCGACCGCCACGTCGTGGGTTCGAGCCCCACGTAAGGCATGGATGTTTGTGTTGTGGACGCAATGT
This sequence comes from Amaurobius ferox, assembly GCA_951213105.1. Lineage (NCBI taxonomy): Eukaryota > Metazoa > Arthropoda > Arachnida > Araneae > Amaurobiidae > Amaurobius > Amaurobius ferox. Next base: position 90,489,003 of record OX578142.1, on the reverse strand, counting down.
GATCCGCCCCCTTTGGTGCGCCTGGGGCAACGTCAATGGACGGCTAAATGGTTCACACTCTGGCCGCTGTAATAAAGGCGAATGATCAAAAGTGCCTGGCCATTTGAAAAAAAAAACAAAAATACCATAAATATACTCACATACAGACATTACCTCGAAAACGTTGGATTCGAGTTCAGGGATGCTTAAAACACACTCTTACGTCGAAAATTCGAATTCAAATTTTCGACTTCTTCACAATGCTGTCCCTATACACTACACTATGTTTATAGATAAAGTAACTAAAGGTTTTTGTCTCTTTTGCTAGAAGATTAAAGAATTAAACTTAAATATTTCAGTTAGGAACGAAAATCTCTTTTTTTGAGTATCTTAATATCAAACGCCCGGAACGTTTTTGGATTTTTTTTCTATCCTCACATGCATAGTATAATGTGCAGGGAAAGTATTGTGACTGGGTCGAATATTCGAATTTGAGTTTTCGACTTAAGAGCACGTTTCAAGTTTTCAATCTCGTTATGGAGTCGAACGTTTTTGAGGTAATATATGTACGTGTGTATGTATACTAGTGTGTAATCATGCTAGTGTGTGCGTCCGTGAGTCTATGAACGCAATATCTGACGAATGAATGGGGGGTTAAAAATTATTTATTATCATTATTACAATCACTGAATACTGACTGGAACCTTATTTATTTTAAACAGAAACAAGTGTGTTGAAGACTCCTCCAGTTTTCAAATGAATTTTTGAAAATAAAATTTTAAAAATCAGGACCTTTATCAGTGATAAATAAGTAATTATTTCAAAGGATAAAACGAATTATGCAAATTTTAGAACGCTAGAATAAACCGTTCTCGAAAAGATGCACTAATTTCAAAAGCATTTTGTAAAAAAATCATTAAAATATCTGAACCGTCACTACTATTAAATAAATAATTATTTTATACATAGTTTTCTAGTAAAAAAAGAATTCCACAAATTTCAAATCATTGGAATGATCCGTTCTCGAGATATTGTACGTTTTCCACATAAATTTATCAAATAAATTACATGAAATTAGAAAGGTAAGAAGTACCATCAAACATTTTCACTTTCCATAAACAATATTTTGCAACGTATCTGTTAACATCATTACTGTAGACCTAGTTTATTCCATTCACGAAATAAGATACTTTTTACAATAATTATGTATTTTGACACCGAAGAATTTGCCCAAAGTCATTTGGGCGGGATAGTCAAAGTCATTTTTTCACGGGATATTGATACAGACATTCAAGTAAAAATGTGGAAATAAATATATTTTTAACATCTTTTGCTGGTTTTATTGGTAGAAATACAGTAATCATCATTAGCCAAACTTTATTATTACTTCATAATTATGTGTTACATTGCGCAATTAATTATTACCATATAAGTGTTTCAAGGTTTTCCACAACGTTCTTAAAGAAACAGTTTTTAACATGTTAAAACAGTATGTTTTATTAAATAGAAATTAAGTTATATAATCAAATTAAGATGATTTATAAACGTTGAAAAGTTAATGTATCATTTTCTAAAGCTTAAAGTGAGTCCTTAAAATATTAAAGATAATAAATTTCTGAGAATAAAGTACGAGTTGTTTCAAAATGAGAAATTACAAAGATAAACTTGTGATACATATCGTAACTTCAGGGGCCATACTTTTAAATTTTCTGATACTATGATTATTTTTTTCTGCCAGCTGTATATTTACATTGAATTTCCTATAACTCACCCTCTCTATGGTATGTAACTATCAAATAAATCATTGACCCCCCCTTTATTTCGGTACAGTGGAGTTCCTATCTAAATCTTAAATATTCATTTTACAGTCAATAAGTAAACAAGAAAGATCAATCATGCATAAAGCATTGATTATGAAACACTTTCCAACTGCAATGCAATTTTATTTAAACATCTCTAAAATGCTATACATTCAGCGGTGATATCTTTAAAATTATCACAATACTACAATAATTTATTATATTTGAAAACTTCATCGAAAACAAATGAACTTTATTCAAATAACATCATCGAAATATAAATCGCCTGGTTCTCTATGTGAAAGCAATGAATATTTCACTCATAAGCTTTTTTCCATTCCTTTCATTCAGCGGCGTCATTTTTAAAATTATCACAATAATACAATAATTTATTTTACTTAAAACATAAAACCACGGAGGTAAAAGTACTTTCGAACTCCATGCTTGAAACCTCATGGAAAAAGCCAAAGCTATATATTCGTCAGCTTCTCTATGTAAAATCAGTGAATGTTTCATTCATATTAGCTATATTGCAGACTCTATAGCTAAATAATTTTGCGTTAAAGAAATTCAGCAATTCTTATACAACTCATCTTACAGCTTGATGTGTTTACATTCTCCATACGAAAAAACTAGACTTCGTTGTGGAAATAAGCAAAGTTTGGGGATCATTTAAACTCAAAACTATTGTAATTACATTAACGCACTATATAGAACAAAATATAAATTAAAAAGAACTTTAAAAATCACGATTTTGACACAAGATGGATGTCATATTTTATTTTAAAGTAGGTCACGTGATCCCTGCCTATAATATGGGTGCTATTACTATTTTAATTTTTGTCTAAAAAACTACTGAACATATCTTGCTAAAAAAATTTTATATATTTTATGGGATAATTAGAATATTTCTTAAAATTTTCGAAGCAATTTGTGAATTTTAAATTTGCTTATTAAATGTTTGAAAAATTAGGTCCTATACGGTTCACTGTATTTCATTTTTTCAACCCTGCTTCAATCCAAAACTAATTGGGTGATATTATTCATTTACATTCCCATATGTCCCACAGATCGCTTCAACAACATACTAAAATTTCATTTTGATAAAGTCATTTTTACGGCAGTTATCGTGCGAAAGGACAGACAGACAGAATGAACAAAGTTATGAACACTTTTCAACTATGTTGTTAAGTATTAAAAACACTTTTTGCCAAGGAAAAGGGAAATATTGAGCAACGTATATAAGCACAAAAAATCTGATGTGAACAGTATATGACTTCCCTGCAGACTCATATTCACGTTCTCTTTATTTAAATAATTCATTAAATTGAGTTTAATTGCACAAAATAACACCCATCATTATTTAAAATTACGCAGAATTTGTACTTTTAATTGAAATTTCGTTCTCATTTGGTAACTGGACTTATTTTCATAGGTGGTGTGGCTAAAATGCGGAAAAACAAAAATATCTCGAGATCGGCTATTTCTAGTGTAATATGGTTGGGCTTATTCTTTTTATCGTTGAAAATTACGTATAAAACAAGCATTTAATTGATATATCTGAGCACACGTAGTTTTTTATTTTAGATTTTGACTATTTTTGCGGACCATTTTACAAAAGAAGGCACGTTATTTTTTTCCGAATCGTACCAAAATCTAATCAGCCCCAGGGACAACCACAAGTGACTTACCTACCAAATTTTATGAAATTTGGTCCATTAATTTTTGAGTTAGAGGGGATACATGCATTGCACAGACAGACACACACACACAGACGTCACGTTAAAAATAGTTTTTCGTATTCTAAAGGATCCAAAACGTGTAGGTCCATCAAAAACTCGAGTTGCGATTTTCGGTATGATTCCAATACATTCCCTATACATTACCATGTATTGCAGGGAAAGTAATAACACAATAATGCAGCATACAACTCTTTCGAGGATACGCTGGATCCCCTTCGTCAATGCAAAAGAACCAACTAACCCCCCTAGTAGCAATCCAATATTGGCTTAAAATATTGGAATAATATTACGCCAATATTGGCGTGTCATTGGAAATATTTCCAATGTAACACCAATATTAATGTATATAGTGTAATAAAAATATTTAGCCAATATTGGAGGCCAATGTAAAACCAATATTTTCCCAATATTCGGATTGCATTGGAAATATTTCCAATGTAATGCCAAGATATAATATATTGGTACACTATTAGACCAATATTAATGCAACTAGAGCCAGAGTCCAAAAGAGGAATGGACCATTCCTATTTTAGACTTCCGGTCAGTTAGTTTTTTGCTCTGAAGAAGGGGATTCAGTGTATCCTCGAAACAGCTGCATGCTGCGTTTTGTTATTTGTGCTAATATACGTTGCTCAAGCTTTGCTTTACAGATTTAGTATTTAAAATATTCTTATCTAATTTTTAAAATTAATAGCAATTTATCATACATCTTCCAGTTAAGTTTCTAATTAATAACATTTTATTATATATTTTCCAGCTTGCTGAAAGAAATTCTCCAAAGTATTATATTTTATTACTTTTTGGTTTAACTACTCCTTTATCAGAATTCGTTTTTCTGAAAACTCGGCACTTTTCAGCCGTTCTGCATTTTTTTGCTTTTCCCGAGTGCTTTTTCTCTTCTATATAATTACCAACTTTTTTCGGATTGGTTTTTTTTTTCGTCTGTGGTATAAAGAGGTTTGTTGACAATCTGCCTTTTCTGCAGCTAGATAAAACATTATCTTTTGTTTGACGTTAGAAGCTCATTTAAAGTTCTTGAAGCAAGCCGCGTATGATTTTGACGAAATTTTTATAATTCATTTGGTTTATTCAAAGGGTAGCTTAAATGTTACTGTTTTTCTGACATATTGCTTCAATTTGTTTTAGGAACGGATCAGCTTTCCTCTCTGTAAAGTCGCCACTTCCGAATATGTTGTTGGCAAGTGTATATTACACAAGATGTGACAAAATCCGATTTTTAAGGGTCTGTACCCCCACCCCCTCCAAATATCACTAAAGGCCCTATTGTTTTTAACACTTTACAACATAGTTGAATAGTGTTTCTGACTTTGTTCATTCATTCTGTCTGTCTGTCTGTCCGCTCGCACGAAAACTGCCGTAAATATGACTTTATCAAAATGAAATTTTAGTATGTCATTCAGACGATCTGTGGGACATATGGGAATGTAAATGAATAATATCACCCAATTAGTTTTGGTTTGAACCCGGGTTGAAGAAATGAAATACATTGAACCCTGTGAGACCTAATGTATCAGAAAATTTTTAGGCAAAGTTAAAATTCACAAATTGCTTCGGAAATGTTAGGAAATATTCAAATTATCTCATAAAATATATAAAAAAATTCAGCAAAATATGTTCGGTAGTTTTTTAAATAAAAATTAAAATAATAATTACACACATATATTATGATGAGATCACGTGACCCACTTAAAAAAACAAGAAAGATCAATCATGCATAAAGCATTGATTATGAAACACTTTCTAACTTCAATGCAGTTTTATTTAAACATCTCTAAAATGCGATACATTCCTCGGTAATATTTTTAAAATTATCACAATACGTCATTAATGTATTATATTTGAAAACTTAAAACTTCATCGAAAAAAATTAACTTTATTCAAATGACGACATTGAAATATAAATTGCCTCGTTTAAAGATCTCTAAAATGTGATACATTCCTCGGTAATATTTTTTAAATTATCATAAAACTACAGTAAATTATCATATTTGAAGACTTCATAAAAACAATGAACTTTATTCAAATGACGTCATCTATAAATCGTCTGGCTCTCTCTATAAAAGCAGCATTTCAGTCATAAACTTTTTCTATTTCTTTCATTCATCACAATACTACAATAACTTATTTTATTTAAAAACTTGAAACCATGGAGGTACAAGTAATTTAACTCTATGCTTAAAACGCCATCGAAAAAGTCGTCTGGAAAATCGTCTGTTCTCTATGTAAAATCAATGAATTTTTCATCAGCTATATTTCAGACACAAAGAGCTAGATAATTTTGCGTTCAAGAAATGCAGACATTCTTTACAACTCATTCTACATTTTTGGTGTTTACATTCTCCATAAGTGAAAATTAGGCTTCGTTGTAGAAAATAACCAAAGTTTGATGATCATCATTTAAACTCAAATATATTGTAATTGCGTTGTTTCAAAATGTAGATGCACAGAATTTAAGCAAAAATAAAGCGGTTTTAGGACTGATACAACACTAAATATGAATGAAAATGAACTTTAAAAATCACGATTTTGACAAAAGATGGGTGACATATTTTATTTTGAAGTAGGTCACGTGATCTCTTCATATGTTGGTCACGTGATCGCTTCATATAAAAGATGTAATTATTATTTTTTTTTATTTAAAAAACTACTGAATATATTTTGCTGATTTTTTTTATATTTTATAGGATAATTTGAATATTTCCTGAAACTTTCGAAGCAAATTGTGAATTTTAAATTCGCTTAAACATGTTTGAAAAATTAGGTCCCATAGGGTTCAATATATTTCATTTTTTCAAACAGGGTTCAATCCAAAACTAATTGGGTGATATTATTCATTTATATTCTCATAGGTCCCACAGACCGTCTGAACAACACACTAAAATTCCATTTTGAAAAAGTCATTTTTACGGCAGTTATCGTTCTAACGGACAGACAGACAGACAGAATGAATGAACAAAGTCATAAATACTTTTCAACTTTGTTGTAAAGTGCTAAAAAATATGACATCTATATTTTTTCCCAGTGTCAAAATCGTGATTTTAAAAATTCTTTTAAATTTATATTTAGTGTTGCATCAGTCCTAAAGCCGCTTTATTTTCGTGTATTTTCTGTGCATGTATATTCTGTGCCAACGCAATTACAATATTTTTAATTTAAATGATCATCAAACTTTGATTATTTCTACAATGAAGCCTAATTTTAATGGATGTAGAATGTAAACAAGTGACTGTATGATGAGTTGTATAAGAATTGCTAAATTTTTTAACTCTGGAGTCTGAAATAAAAGTGTATGAATGAAATATTCACTGCTTTTACATCGCGAGTCAGCCGATTTATATTTCGATAACGTCATTTGAATAAAGTTCATTTTTTTGGACGAAGTTTTAAGTTTTCAAATATAATAAATTATTGTAGTACTGTGATAATTTAAAGTATGCCAGTTCTGAATGTATCGCATTTTAGATATGTTTAAAAAAATGCATTTGAGTTGTAAAGTGTTTTATAATCAATGCTTTATGCATGATTGATCTTTCTTCTTTATTTTATAGAGCATTCAACTGACAAAAGCAAAAAAAAATTTACAATTTTTGCGATAGCACCCGAGAAAGAAGAACTTTAAAAGTACACTTTTTAGAATTTTCGGGCGGCCCTTTTTGTCTTCAATGTTGACAGACCAACTTAACTACTGAAAGGATTTTAATCACTAATGCCTTATTTTGCTGCTGGAGGGTACATACTTTTGCTTGAAATTATATTTGATTTAGACTTTGAATGAATTGAAATGAATGACTTTGAATGAATAGAAAATGAATTGAAAATAAATTTGATTTAGAATTTCAAAGATTGAAGAAACAAGAATAAATGGTGCTCAGGTGTAATGTAAAATTTGCAATTCCTGCTGTATCATTGTTGCGTAATCACATTGATATATATTTCTACAAAAAGAATTGAAATCTCAACAAAGCTCCACTTCACGGTAAAACTCACCGCCAAGTACAAACAACTAAAACCTCCTTCCAATAATTTTCTGAAATCTCAAAATGGTTTGCGCCAAGTTTCCGCACAGCCGGAGCTTACCGTATAGGTCTAGGTACCCTGTCAAAGTATTCTAACCCTCTTTTAAATCAGACGTGGCCCTTTTTAGTCGTAATCAATTAAAAAAAATGACTATGACTAAAATGGGCTAGGTGTGGGAGGTTTGGGATCCTTCTGTATGGGATACTTAGACATGAAAGTACAGCTTCGGATCTCCGATAACTTTGCATAAACTATTTTCAAATTTCATAATTTTTTTTTGAAGGAAGTTTATGATGAAGTTTACTGCTAAAGTTCTGGTATATATGCTTCTATATAAAAAAGCTATTCTCTACATCTGCCCGTAAAGCTTGGCTATAAATCTGGCAACAATTTTGTCAACTTTTTGGAACATGCCTCCAAATTAACAAAACGGTCGCCAAATTTACAGAATTGGTATCAAATTAATTTACAAAAACTCAATTATCGGAAAGTAAAGATGACTTTAGAGAATACCATACTCACTAAAATTGTTTCTTGGCCCTTTCATTAAATATTAAGCAATTGATGAAATTTTATTTAGCAAAGAAACATTTTATAACTGATTTGAATCCAGTTGTTATGGCAGGAGGTATGGCATTCGGTAGCCGAGTGTACAATCCTCGATGGCGCACGCCTAAAAACTATTTCTGTGTCTACGCGAAGTATGGACATGATAAATCTGTAGATCCGAAAGTCCATTCAAGGGATGATGGATTAAGGGAAGGATGGTGCTCTCGCTGTAGCAGCTAGCCCCATCAAGCTCAGGTCTAAATTGTGTAGTTAAAGGTTGCAATGGCATACGCATCCTAGGGTGCACCTGGGAAAAGTGGTTTATGGTAAAATGATTCCGTTCGTGACCATATTATAGACGATTGATTAATTCATCTATAATAACATTAATTTGTCTATAATATCTTAACAGTTGCGTTTCAATAACCTGTAGCGCTTCCATACGTTAACTCACTAAGGATTTCCACTTCTGATTCTATTGCTGTCCCTTTCAGTTTTTGCGAAAATATACGAAAAAAGCAGACAAAATAGTATAAAAATGCCTAAAACTTTCGTCGAAATTGAAATGTAAGCACCACTTGCCATTATAAGAAGGTTCTTTCATAAATTTCTTGTTTCTTGATTATGATCTTTTGTAGGATAAACGAAAGTAAAAATCGTGTAAATTTAGGATTTTAAATTAAGTTTGTACCGACTGTTATAAACGTTTTACACATTTATTTACCGACAGTTATATATCACAAATTATCTGTTTAAATTGGTGTCAATATTCTGTATTGGAAGCAAGAAAAATTTTTTGAATGTTTTATACCATCACTTAGCCTTAAAATTTTATAAATCTTACGACATCTTACCAATTTTCACTTTACTATACAAAAGGATCTATTGGGTGTGTAATATATATATATATATATATATATATATATATATATATATATATATATATATATATATATATATATTTGTATTATATATACCTGAGATTGATCATTTATTGAAAGCCGTGCATATTACTTTATTCGTGAATTTCTTACTTAAGATGTAACTTCGTTTTGACCTAGGAGTACAAAAGAATTAAAATATTATTAGATTTCTATTATTCCCTGTTCCTCGATATACTGAAAGAAGCAAAAGTTGTTATTAGAGCGTTAAAGATGCAACTGAGAAAATGATGTAAAAAGGGGTTTCTCTGTAATCAACTTTACAAAATCAGATATCCCTAACACATTCTACGGCCATAATAATAAACTCCTCTAACTTGCTGGTATTAGAATTTTCGCGGTGCTAAAAATAACACTAGCGAATGATACGCGATAAATTGCACTTCTTCACATATTGGACCAGCGTAATGAAATCCTGGCATATGTGAGAGAGGCGGAATTCAATTGATTAAGGCAGAGAGACATGTTAATAAGAGAAACTTAATAAGCATAGCAGAGAGAGACACTAGGGTGATTAAGAGTCAATTTCTCCTAAAAGAACGAGAGGAAGTTTTCAAATTCGTTCGTCCTATCTGGTGTTATATGGTATACCTCAGTTGCCATGGGTGATCTGAGATAAAAGCGAGAATTTGAATTCGTCGCATTTGAAATTGAAACTAGAAAAATTCCGGTTGAGTAGCTCAACGAATTGAACAACCTAGTGATTTGTTTTCAGTTTGCCTTCTCTAAATGATTTGAGATACTTTAAAACTTTATTGGCATCCCTGGAATGGAGTTGCTTGACGTTTATAGTGAGATTTCTGGTCGTCTTTTATTTTGTTTAGCATTTAATTTATATACTGAGGTTGCATTTTCCGAGTTTTACCTACAAATAAGCTTTCCATTTAAATTTCAAATTAAAATAGCGAAGAATTTAAAAGTTTTTAAAGTTCTGTGCATGATTTACAGACAAATTAAATGTAAATTAATTTCCTGATATAACTGATATGATGTATTTTTTCTATGGTAATGTTCGAGCTTAATGAGTCGTATTAAAATCTAATATATATGTATATATATATATATATATATATCTATATATATATATATATATATATATATATATATATATATATATATATATATATATATATATATATATATATATATATATATATAGATAGATAGATAGATAGATAGATAGATAGATAGATAGATATGTGTGCCTGTGTGTGTGTGTGTGTGGAAAGTAAAAAAACTTAATAATAATAAATAATAAAAGAAACGAACGATCAACTACAAGAGTGAAGGCATGGCTTAAAGCTCCTCCTGAGTTCCATAGGCATGCGCAAAGAATTCTGCCGATTATATCGAGAATGAAAAATTTCCGTGAACCGCATCGGAAATCTCAATTTTTATGCGTTTGCTTAAAGAATCTCGAAAAATAAAATAACGTATTGATCAAAAAACTATTTTGTTAGAATGAGAAAATATACATACAACATTTCGCCAAACTATGTGAGAATTGTGCTACTGTTTCGGTTCGGATACAGCGAAAGTAACAGAAAACCTAAAAAATGCAAGTTTCGATCCATTAAAAAGATAAGTGTTGTTGTTGTTGAGACCCAGACCGTCCGACCTACCAGAAAGGTGTAAGGTAACGGAAAATGATAAGTGTGGAGGAATTTACCTGTTCAGTTTAAACATCATTAGAAAGCCATTTTTTACTCTATGGTGATATTTTCTGTCGTTAAAGAACTGATATATGCGAAAATCGCTCAAAATTGTGCTAAATCGTGCTACATAAGCGCTCGATCACCGACGTTTTACATAACGACATGATGAAAATACTTAAGTCGCAAAAAATGTCCTTTTACCCCCGAAGTAAAATTGAAAAAACTATTTCAACGATTTGAACTGCGTGAATTTTCATCTTTAAGTCAAATTTTAGCACAAATTTCAATTTAAGTCGAATTTTAGCATGATACTCATAATGATAATATAATATGATATTAAAAAAAAAAATTGGACGAAATCTTTTTAATTCGCAAAGTTAGAAAACCTCTAAATTAAACGCAGTTAGTTTGGAAGCAATTTATTGATTGCTTTTTATTTTTATTTATTTATTTATTTATTTATTTATTTTTGTAGAGACGCGATTAACTAAAACACCTGCTTTCAAATATCGTCTGCGTCGGCAATGAATGAATAGGTTTTATTTGACAAAATGACGGGAAATGGTGATTTTCATCTTCAAAAGATTTAATTTTTAAACTAATTCGAATTTTTTTTAATCTCCCTGAGGTGCACATTACGGGGTCGTGAAGCACTTGTAGTAAGTTTCACTATTGTCCGATGCTTTGATTGTCCGCTAAAGATAACGACTTTAAACAGAATCATAGACAAAGATCTTTTATTTTGTAAGTTTAGCACACGAGTTTCTCATTAGAAATTTCTGCATAACATTTCGAGAAATAAATGTCTATTTAGTTGCTCACTTCTTTAGGGGAATTTCATTGCAAAACATGCTACATAGCTACTTTTATTTATTTACGAAGCATTTTTTATTGCAGATTAATTTCAACAGCAATTTGAGCAAATTTTCTTTTTCATTATTTTATTTGGTGTTTTCAGCTGCTTCACATTCCACCTATACCTACAAATTTGTCGCTGTTCTTTCACAAATAGCGACACAATAATCAAGTTTTTGAAATTGAAATTTACAGTTTTGAATGCTAAGTATACATGGAAAAAATGATCTTTTTATCGTGGGTGATATTATAACTAATAATACTTAAAACTATTTTACATTTTGTTACATGTTATAACAGGCATAAATAAGATTTTTAAAAGGGGGAATAAATTACTGTGAAAACACACAACATCAGTATTATTTTATTGCTTTAAATATTTTTATTCTGCAAGACTCTTGCAGAATATAAATCTTTTCCGTGTCTGGGCCAAATTAAATAACAATGCATCAGCTGAAATGAGTTTTCATCTTATTTAGATGAAAACTCATTACTCATGAATGTTTAGAATACTTATGGGATGAATACTAGATTACTAGATGATAGTAATCAAGTCCTAGATAAACACTAGATTACTAGATGATTACTTATAATAAAATTTGTATATAAAAGTAGAATGACTTTTACTTTTTGTCGAATGTTTCGTTAGAACATTTTTGTAGTTTTATTCAATTGTTTCGTAATATAAATATAAATTAGCTACACAGAATGCAAATAATTTTAATAATCATCATAAACTGAGAATCAATAAACTAATGTAAATCTGAAAAGTTAATTATTACGCAGTTTTTTATAAGAACTAATTTTAAATATCCTACATTGAAATGATCCATATTATTAATAAATTAATTATAGTTATCATAATCCTTTTCTTATTAGTTTTACACCCATTTCTCCTTTTCCTTTAAACTTATTTTTCTGTCACAGTTTCAAATTATTTTTCATAGTTTTATGTTCTATTCAATTGCTTTAATTTCTATTCACACATTTCGATGCTGAGGCGGATTTACTATAAAGTTAATAAAGCTTACCTAATCTTTGGGCCCCAAATTTAAACAGATGTCCACAGGGAACCTTTCTATTTTGAAGATTCTTTTACACGTAAAAAAATTAAGTGTTACCTGAATATATTATTTTTTTCCCGCAAATTTGTATTCTACACAACCGCAAGAACATATTGCTTTGGATGAAGGAAAATTTCCGTTTTTGCATATGTAATTAAATTTCGAGATAGTTACTCTTGCTCTTAAATGGCGTTTCTCAGCCAATATTAAGCGTATGGTATTCTTAAAAACTATTCTATTCCATTTTATTATGTAATAGTTCATTTTTCAACTGTTTTCGAGATCTTATTGTTTGATTTTGATGCTTTAAGTCTTGTGGTGGTCTCATATTTACCATTTTTCATATAGTTCAGATCAGGTATTTACATATTTAGATTATACCTCATAGGCTAGAATGCTGGATAGGTTTGATATGCTGACAGATTTGACTGTAGCAGCCCGAGCACAAACTTTTCTCTAATTAAAATATTTAAAAAAGTATATTTCATGTGGTCCATAAAGGATGGCATTTTTACATTTCGAAAACTATAGTTGTAGCAGAGATCACTCAACAATCAATTTCTAATGCATTTGCTATTCAATTCGCTACAAACATGCAGATGTTTATTTACCAACATATACATCATGCACTTTAGAAACACAATGTAATCAAAGAGTTGCAACTCTGCACAAGAACTTCTTCTCGAGTTCGTTTCAAACGAGTTCGTTACCAACATATACATCATGCACTTTAGAAACACAATGTAATCAAAGAGTTGCAACTCTGCACAAGAACTTCTTCTCGAGTTCGTTTCAAACGAGTTCGTTACCAACATATACATCATGCACTTTAGAAACACAATGTAATCAAAGAGTTGCAACTCTGCACAAGAACTTCTTCTCGAGTTCGTTTCACCGCCCAATGTAATTGTTCTAATTCATCAATTAAAGATTTTGTGAACTTTATACACGGTCATAGTGCATTCAGTGAACAAATTCCTTCTAGATACCATAGTCAAATGATTCAAATACGGGCTTTTGGAAGTCAATCTTCAACTGCAATGAAATCATAAAAATGATGCTTGTACCATTTTGTGATTCCTGATGGATGTGAGCACAATTTTGCTGGAAGCACCAATGATTGCCCGACTTCAAGTTACTGTATTTTCGAGCCACTGAAAGCACTAATGTGATGTAGCGACTACAATGAACCGATTGTTATTTGTTTCATCCCCACCGCTTTATTTCATTGCTTCCTTGGTGCATATTGATTGATACCGCCCATTTGACTTTGACAGTAAAATCGCTCCAGTCCCTTTGACCATTTTACAACAGTGTTTTATTGTTAATAAACTTACAAACCCTTCAAAATCATCAGAATTTTCTTTTGGCGGAAATCTTTTCTAGTATTTTTTGACACATCATTAATTCCTAAAGCGTTTTACTTCTCATACTGTAGTGCAGAGTGGAACAAAAACAGACACGATCTCTGTAGATCTAAAAGTGCTCCCGAGAGGTTCGTTGCAGGGAAAGGAGAAAGGATTGGCCCTGTGGATATTATCAACCCCACTGAGATCCGGTTTAAATTGGGTGACATCTTCTCGGCTGTCCAAATAGATATCTTACATCTTCTGCTAGGTCGAACGGTCTTGTTCGAAAGGAAGAAAGAGACACAGCCATATTTTTCCGGCTGGAGAAATAGATACCTCAGGCCTCATTGGCGAGCCTCCAGCCTGGATCGTAAAAGCAGACGCAATCAGGGGTAGAGACATATTGCACTCGGGGGACTCGAGTTCGATTCCTGGCTCTTGCCAAACTATCCCTGTGGTTACGCGGCACTCGGGCAAGTTACATTTATGGATCCTAAAATCCTTCATAGAGAATGGTGGCAAGGGAAGGAGGACTGAAGGCCCGAATCAGACCCGCCTTCTGGGGAGTGAAGTGTAGGGAGTGACCCTGTGGAAACCGCTTCCACTGGATTTGGGTCTAAGTTAGTTGCCACTAGCCAGGCCGTCCAACCAAATATCGTACACCATCGGGTAGGTCGGACAGTCTCTGTCGAAAGAAAGAAAGAGACAAAACCGAGGGTTGGGATAGTCTCGTGGTTAAGACGAAATGGTCGCATTTGGGAGTCCAGTGTTCGATCTTTGACGACTCCTAAAACAATCCTATGTTCACCTAGAGTATGGGCACAATAAATCCTTAAGTACAAGATTCCATTCCCAAAACTGATCTGTTAAGAAAAGGAATGTATGTTACCTGTGGTTGCCACTCCATTAGGTTTCAGTCTAAATTAGGTGGTTCTCGCTGACGTTCAACAGGTATCTTACACTTTCGACAGTTCGGGAGGTTAGGGTAGAAAGAAAAGAAAGAGAGAGACATAACCATATTTTTGTATCGACCAGTCATTCTTAAACTGAGGGTCACGAACAATCTTTGGGGGTCGCAAAAGATTTGAATAAATGCATTAAATACACATTTCGCTAGTGGCTTCTTTTGTAAATATTCAACTTTAGTATATTGGGATTTTGTTTCATTTTCTTTGTTATATTTTGTCCAAAGATGATAGGTTCTTAATTTATATTATAAAAAAATGTATTTTATATTAAGAAGTAAATCTGTTAGTAATCAATATTATGAATATTTAATTCAAATTAAATATTGTATTTGTTAATGCTCTCATATAGTATTATTATATTTGTTAGCAATGTTATATTTGTCAGTACTGTTTTCCATAAAATGAAGTGGGTTTTTTAAGAGGAGGGGGGGCGGTCATCAGTCATCAGCTGGTGCTGTAAGTTCTCCGTAATTTTCCAGTCTTCAAGACATGTAAGGAGATGGTTAAATAAAGGGAGAATGGAAAAAAGATATCAACCCAATTTCATTCTTATGCTGCTTATGGATTTATTTCATTTCGAGTGTTATTGATGGCAATAATTTTACCATAACGTACTATTGTCGTCATGAAAATATTTTCTTTGGAACTGTTGTAAATATAGAATTGAGGGAAATATAAGTTAGTTTCGGGTACTTTGAAATAGTTTTACATGTTGTCATCCGGAAAAGCACCAAATGTGCATTTTAATGTTAAAAACGTTATGCCTTGGATATTAAACATCATTTTTTTACTGTCAAAGAAGTAAACTAATTGGATTATATATGGAGAGTCATGTGCTTCTAACAAAAAATATTTTATCCATGGAAAGAAATAAAAATCTAATGTTAGGCTAACAGATTTTTTATTTCTTCCGGTGGATAAAAGATTTCTCTAGCCTGAAAAGATTCCATCTATAAAAACGTAATTAGTATTTCGTTTTTGTTGAATTTGTAATAAAATTTTTGGTCAATTCCCGCGTGGGTTGGGATATTCACTAAGGAATTCTATTTCCGGTTCTGGGGATTTCATCTCCGGTTTTTCCCAAAATTCGCATGACTGCACGAAGTATTTGCGTAAAAGAGACTAAAAATAGCTTAATATTTCCGTCTGAAATGAAGTTTGTACATCATTTGCCGCCATATGAAGGCTCTTTCGTAAATTTCTTATTATCGCAAACATTTTTAATTTCCTTTATCAACATGCAATGAAGGACAGAGAGGCAGGCCAAGAGGAATGGAAGGACGGAGGGACAGAAGGACAGAGGCATGCAATGGAAGGACAGAGATGCAGTTAAAAGCAGGAAAACACATGTTAAATTGTTTTGCGGGGGAAATGCTTAAAATAGCTGTTTTGGGATTTTTTTTTTGTTTTCTGTGAGGAACCAAACACGTTATTTAATTGCGGGAGGCCGCGGACTTTTTTGTTTTCACCTATAAATTGAATACCGTTAATCTGACCGTATTCTGTACAGTGATCGAAGCAATTTATTATTATCTTAATAAGCCGAATATCTGATTAATTGGGCAGTAATTGTACCGTATTTTGAAAAATTATCAGTAATTTTAAATCGATGTCGGAACGCAGCTAGTTAAAATGAAAAAGGTCGAAACGCTGATAGTGATTCTAGCACACTTATCAAGTCACAACTTTAATCATGCCAATCCTTTTTTTTCTTATATTTCTATATATTTCTGCAGTAAGTAGCGCTGTCAAAAAAAATTTTAGGGGTTAGCAATTGAAAATTTTATACTTACTAATACTCCAAATATTATGTACAAGAACTCCAGTTTCCTTGTTATAGACTTTTAAGCTTTCATATTTTAATTTTAAAAAGTTAAATATATTTTTTAATTTTAGCAATTGAAAAATCCATACTTACCAATACTCCAGAATATTATGTACAAGAACTCCAGTTTCCGTGTTATAGGCTTTTAAACATTTACATTTTAATTTTAAAAAGCTCAGTATATTTTTTTAGTTTTAGCAATTGAAAAATTCATACTTACTAATATTGCGAATATTATGTACAATAACTCCAGTTTCATTGTTATAGACTTTTAAACTTCCACATTTTAATTTTCAAAAGTTAAATATATGTTTTAATTTTAGCAATTGAAAAATTCAAACTTACCAATACTTCAAATATTATATACAAGAACTCCAGTTTCCTTGTTATAGATTTTTAAGCTTTTACATTTTAATTTTGAAAAGTTCAATATATTTTTAATTTTAGCAATTGAAAAATTTATACTTAGTAATACTCCGAATAGTATGCACAAGAACTCCAGTTTCCTTGTTATAGGCTTTTAAGCTTATAACATTTTAATTATTACATTTTAATTTTAAAAAGTTAAATATATTTTTTAATTTTACCAATTGAAAAATTCATGCTTACCAATACTCCGAATATTATGTACAAGAACTCCAACTTACTTGTTATAGACTTTTAAGCTTCTACATTTTAATTTTGCCGACGTAGTGGTCGAGTGGTCAAGGCGAGCGTTTCCACAGCAATCGCTCGACCGCCGCGTTGTGGGTTCGAGCGTCACCTCCGAAAGCAGAGGCCGGAGCACTAATTTTTGACGTCTTGGCTTGTAGGCCCACTGCGAGTAGGTCTTCCAGATCGCGATCGAAGCTTTTGCTATTTGTTTCCCTTTTAATTCTCTGTTCGATGTAAAGGAATCATAATTTATCAGTAAATCAATAATATTCATGAAATTTGGAAGTATTTTCGATAATGTTCATTAAAATGGGTGATTTAAAATCTTAATATTGCTGTACATTTCCTTAAAATAAAATATTTATAATGACTCATTCACTGTAGGAGCAAAGATGAAAGGATTCCATTCAGTTAGTGTTTTAATAAAAGTTTGAAAAAGAACCCTGTATATTTATTACTTAATCAGGCATTTTATTTGAATAATTCTTCAGTACATTCAGCTAAAGTATGCGTGCTTACAGATAAAGTATGCAGAAACTAAAATGATTACTGAATACTATATCTTTAAATATCATAAGACAATCATTAAAAAGAAACTCAGAATTTAACTTTTAATATGCTTACGTGTTTATTTATTTTTATTTCATTTTATTTTATTCATTTTTTGTTGTTGTTATAAATTGTAAAATGATTTAGAATTAAGATAAAATACTAGTTGAATGTCATTCATTAACCTATGCACTATAAATTGTAGAAGTTCAGGTTTTCTAATATAGCACATCTTATATTCCCTTTTTTACTACCAGACATTAACAAATTGTAAACAATTTTGCTTAATTATAGAGTTTGAAATACCTCAGGGGCTTTGAAAATTTAATAAAGCTGTATAATAAAACTTTTTGGTATTAATATTTCATTTACAATTCCATTGAAGTGAAAATGTAAGAAAGATTAAATTAGCTTTGTATTATTAAAATAACATTAACTATAATATAATGAAATATACAATGGTAACTTGAAATTGTAAGTTAGTTACTTTGCTTTTTTCCAAGTTATTTTAACAATTTTCAATAACATAATTAATAACTCGCTACATAAAAAATAAAATGTGCCCAACCTAAACACAAATGACTTCCTAACCTATTCTTCTAAAATTTCAGCATGCCATAACAAATAATAAAAAATATATATGCAATATATTAAGATACTATATCTTTTATATGCAATTACTTACTTATCAAACACTTAAAATATGTTATTTGATGTGTGAAATATTCCATTTTACATTATTTTACTTTCATAACTTTAGTGTAGCATTTTTATTGCTACGATTTCTTACTATTGACAATATCTTAAAAAGATAATGACATTTTTTTATCTATATAAATAAAATTGAAAATACATGTATCTGTCTGTGTGTTTATCTATCTCATCATCACAGTAGAACTGCTGCATCGAATTTCATGAACATTCTGTGGGTAGCTTTGAAATAGCCCTACTTAAAATTTAGTCCATGTTTCGAGTTTCTAGGACCAGGGATTGTCGAGATATGAATAAAAATCCCACAATTAAACCTTCCATAAAAATAGAATTATGCAGATGATATATTTTCCACAAATTTATTAAGAAAATTATATCATGATGCTTAGCAACGCAATTAAATCAAATGTGTTTATTAGGCAGACGATTATTAAATTTTTTAAGATTTAAATAATAAAGAAATCAATATAAAACAAAATTTTATAACCATTTTTATACAATTTTAGCGCTTTTATTTTAGTTTATATTGATCCAATTTCATATATATTTTATAATTTGTTTTCAAACGAGGATGTTTTATTCAGATCTGCTTGAAGATAATTTTGTATAGAAAACACAGAAAGGAGAATTAAATGAAATATTTTAATAGAATGTTTTGAGTAAGAATGTCATTTAGAATACTGCAGGAATTTGCACATATATTAAATCATGGGCAATGTCGGGTATATCTGCTATTAACAGTATGCATAAAATTGTATGTTGTACATCTATCTGTCTGTTTATTATCTCAGCACGGTAGAGATCACCTATTTTCATTTCATTAGAATTATTATAAAATTTCAAAAATTGAGACTCTAAATATTAAAACTTCACATCAAATTCTGAATTTTAGGTTTCTTGTATTATATGGTCAGTATGAAGTACGGACATACTGCTAGTCTATTAAAAAATATCACACAACTAACAACATTATTAAAATAATTTAAAAATATTTACAGGAAACTGAATAATTTATGACAACATATTAAGTATACTAGGTAAATGAAATGAATCACACAAGCTAAACCTAATAAAAGATACATTTTAAACATTGAATGATTTTAAATACTTCACAATTACTTAACAAAGCTTAATTTTACAAATGTCTAGGCAGTTTTCTTAATTAATGTGACAACAATAAAATTTTAAAACAAACTAAGAAAACTCTAAAAGGTTTGTTGACGTTATAATTAGCAACAAAACAATTTAGAATCCATTTAGCGTTAATTGAATAGCAATAATTTGATTGCCATATATTTAAAATTCTATGTAATTTTAAATGACATGATAATAAGCAAAAAATGGTAAGCACTTACTTCTAAATAGCATTTTCCGTTTTTCACATTACGGGAATAAGGTAATTAGTAATCCAATGTTATAAGGTATGTAGTCGAAGGTATGCTGGTCAAAATGTTTATAAAATCATGAACTAACATATAAGACATTCAAAAATACGATAAAAAGACCGTTATGCATCCACAAGCGCGAGCCCACGTACTGCACTGCACATACGATACTTCTTTGTGTGGGCTACTCTACTAGGGGAGAACTTTCCAGAAAAGTTGAGACGGAGGAATTCGGATTCGAAGGTCAGAATTGGGCCTACACTTCATACGTCACGAGGTACAGGGGGGGAAAGCAGTTCGGCCTTTTCTACCGGGGGTGACGGTTCGAGTCCCACGTAAGGCATGGATGTTTGTGTTGTGGGAGCAGTGTGTTCCGCCCCCCTCTGGGACAACGTCCTTGGACGGCTAAATGGTACACGTTCTGGCCGCTGACAAAGGCGAATAATGATGAGACAAGTGCCTGGCCATTTGATAGAAAAGAAAAAATTAATTTTAATTAAATATATTTTTTAATTTTGAAACTTGTAAAATCTATGCATGTTTATACATACCACAAAAATTTATCAGACATTTTTAAGTGTTAAAAAGTACGGTTTGTAATTTTTATTAGATAAACATGTTTTACTAGTATGAGCCTGTCAAAGACGAAAAAACTATCACTCTAAAGAAATTAAGCTGCGCCTATTTTAATAAGTTTTAAAGTTTTATCAAAAGGTTTATTTGCTTAACAATGTACGGTGCATAGCGTCCAAAATAGCTGTCTCAATTGGAAATGGTTACAGTTAAATTCTGCCCCGTGGTCGTGTTTTAGCCTTTAGTTTCCAGGATGGGGCATCGGGCGTGTTCTGAATCGTAGTCAATTCTATAAGATTCAACTTTTTAGGTCACCCGGGGACTTCTGGAGGGTGTGGGAAACTTATGAAGCGTTCTGTAATAAAATTTCATCACATCATTCAGACTTAAACTTTAATCAAATTTTATTCAGACTTAAATTTTATATTCTAGCATACCACGCTCATGTTACAATAGTTCAAAATATATCCCAAAACATTTTCAAATTTGTCACAAAATTAATATATTTTTTTTTCATTTGTAAGATATATGTGATTGAAGTGCATATTTTAAATGCATGATAGAAATGCGTATTCACGCATTAAAAACGCATTTTAGTAAGCGGGTATGAATCCACAAAATTAATTTACATTATTCTCAGGGCTTTCTGTTGATAGATAAACTAGAATGAATTATCATATAGATCAATAAACTAAAAATACGTAGCCCGAGTCCTAAATATACGCCCGCTACGTAAATAATACAAATAATACAGATACAGATAACACCACTCAATTTCCAAATCCTGTTTTAAATCCTTACCCCTTTCGTTTCAATCCAAATCTGTTAGCTTCAAAGCATGTGTAGTGGCACACAACTGTTTCCCACGCATGTGCACAAACATCTACTTCTCCCCAGAGCAACGCCCGGTAAACCAGAGAAAAAACGAAATTGAAAATTTCCATTTTTATGCTTTTGGTTGATAATTCCCAGAAAATCAGAAAACGGAATAATTAAAAAAAATTTGCTAAGAACGCAGTTGTCGCCTCCGTAGTCTCCTTCCTAAGGGCCTGTTCTGCACCGCATTGGTACCCTTTTTTGGGCTTTATGGGATCCTTTGTATGTGGATATTTATGAGGAAAAATAAATTTGGGTGTTTTTGACACTACCAGCCTTGGCTTCCTACTTTGTAGTATAATTTTTTTTTTTTTTTTTACGGTCCTTTGCTCCGAAAGGGGGAGGGATTTTTATAATTTCGTTTTAGTTCTTTCTGGGTTTACTTCTGAATTTTTAATATTTGAGTGTAACTGAATATTTTGTTTTATTTTTATCGATTATTCTTGCAATTATTTATATTAAGCACTGTTCAATTCCTGTTTTTATATATTTGTATTAAACTAATCATAGAAAGAAGTAATATTGTGTTGTGTGTTTTTATTTAGTGATTGAATTTGCGTAAATAGTTTGACATACAGATATTTGTTTATTGTTTACTCTACCGATGAACAGTGATAGAGACTGTTCCTTTGCTCACTGTGGAGGGAACATTTTTTAAAGTTTTTCTCGGATCCATCTTAGTGATGATCTACCAACGGATCTTCTTTTTTTTTTTGGATTTATTTGGACTCTTTTTATTGAATATTGTGATTTATTTTTATTGGTTATTTCTGCAAATATTTATTTAAAGCGCTGTTTAATTTTTGTTTTTATGTATTTTTATTAAATTTAACATTGGAACAGGTAATATTGTGTTGTGTATTTTTATTTTAGCTATTGAATATGATATAATCTCCGTGAATAGTTTTTCATACGGATAACTGTTTATTATTTATTTTACTGATGGTGATCAATGTCAGAGTTTGTTTTCTTGCACTGTTGTGCAAATGTGGCCTTCGGCCTTATTGTTGTGACCCTTTTTAATGAAAATAAAGTCTGTGGATGGCGGCTGCCCCACCGTTCTTATGGTGGTGAGAGTTGCCGGCTTGGTTTCGTTGCGGGCGGTCTTTGGCCTGCTAGGTGGGCGCTCGCACGTCTTTATCAGCGTTCCTTGCTAGGTTAGTGGCGCTTGTTCGCGCTCAGCTGGGCGCGGGTCTGTTGTTCCCTTGGTGCGCTCGCTGCATGACGGGGTTCGGCGATTGTCTCTGTCCGGTGGGGTGGCCTGCTATTACCTTTTGGTGCTAGAGAGTTATCTTTCCCAGCAGTGCACAAAAGAGCTCTAAGCCTTCTTGGAAGCCGCGTCGCCTGGGTCTCATAAATCAATTCCTTAGCCATCAAAAGTATCATTGCAAAGTTTCCATCGTAACACCATTGGCGTAGTGGTTTTGTTGTTATTATGGATGGTAGTTGTCGTTATAAGTGGGCACGTAGTGTTAATGGCTTTTCTGTTTTTAAAGAATTCGCTATGAATTCTGGAGTATTTTTCATCAGAAGTTCAAAGTTTGCATCTTAAATCCTGGGCAACGCCGAGCACATTCTTGTGTGTGTGTCTATATATATATTTCACTCTCTTGAAATTCGATTGTGACTTTGTCCACGGGCAGAAATATGCGTTATAATAGAAGAAAAATAAAAAACCCTTTTGAGTTACATGGTTTTATTGAAATGTACTAAAAAGTAAAAAATAATCTTTAATGATCACAAGATTCTTGGTTTTATGCGACTAAAAATAAAACCGCGAGGCGCACATAAAGAATTGCATTTGGACACAGACAGGAACAGTAGAAGTGATAATATAGAAATGGCATATATAAGAATGATTAGATTCAATTCATTTACATTTTTCTTTGGCAATTTCGATTTAAGAATCCATCATTCTTATATATGCCATTTCTATGTTCTTTAAAATTCTGTTAATGTCCAAATGTAATTATTTTTTGGGCGCCCCATGGTTTTATTTTTAGTCGTATATGACCAAAAATGTTGTGATAGCTAAAAACTGTTTTTTACTTGTTAGTGCATTTTAATAAAACCGTGTAACTTAAAAGGTTTTTTACAATATTTTATTTTATACTTTTTAGTCTTTTGCGATTTTGTATTCAATTTTTCATCGGATATCCAATCAAACCTTTTTTAAATCTTTTATTGAATTTATCATGACCTGGATGTCTGTTTCAACTTCGTTGGTGGCATTTTTAACATATTTTCCTACGTCATAAAGATCTGGTACGCAGCTTAGTCCAGTTTAACATTCTAATCTAATAAAATTTGGAAAAAATCCTCTGAAAGTAGAACCGGCATTTTTTTTCAAAATGGACCACGAAAAATGTCTTTCACTTTACATAATCCCATTGTCATAAGACAGTCAAAAGGAGTTCAATATGCGGCCTCATTTCTATGTATATATAATCCCATTGCAAAATAATTATAAAAACGTTTAATACGAGGCTTCACTTCTCTGTCTATATATATAAAAGAGAAAATTTTTTAAAACTATCTTACAATAATGTGATTTTTACGGGTCATTCTGAGCATAATTCCCGTGGAGTGGGTCAAAATCCGGAGGAGGGATCAACTCAAATTTGATGAAAGAAAGTAATACCATCGCAAATACGTATGTGGGTAAAATTTCAAGAAAATCGACTCGGTAGAAGTGGGTCAAAAATTGATTTAAAGATTTGACCCAAACAAACAGTGAAACAAACCTAAATAAAACAGTGTAAACATACGAGTATAAATAATAACCAAGCATTTACCAAGCACACATGCTTAGGAGAATAAGGGTGCAACTTTATAATGAAATGACTCCAATAAAGATTAAACAAAGGAGGATGCGGTTGTAACAAACAGCTGACTTTAGTATGGGGTGTTACAATTTAAAAGGAATCAATAACATATAGACTTAATATTAAGGTAATGTATTACGTTTAATATTAAAAAGTACGTCAGAAAACCAATATGTTGGCTACAATACTACAGGGTGGCTAATATTAAATGTTTTTATGGAAAATAGTTATTCCATAATATTTAATATTCATGAATATTATTTTATTATTTATATTTAGAAATTTTATTATTATTTTATTATTTGTATTTTTATAAATACATATAATTATAAATAATTTATGCTTTTTTATATTACTTTTTTAACAATAGCTACCGAAATTGGTTAAACCTACTAATGTATTACTAGCTGTTTCTAAATCAATATTATTAATGACTGTTTCGAAGGATATACATTATTAATTGCTGTATTTGATATTTCTTTAAAATGTATTAATTTTTATTTATCACAAAATTTATTATTCTTAGAGTCTGGTTTATGATAATATATCTAAACACTGAAAGATGTAGACATGAATAAAAATGCTGAAGCTTAATAGTTTTAAAATTAAAATATTTTCTTTCATCATATAAATTTATAGCCAGATCATTGTTTTGCATAACTAGACTTAAATTTAAAATGTTGGCAACATTAAAATTAAACATAATATTTGATTTATTATCATAGTATAGACATAAAATATCCCCTAAATATCTATACATAAATATATTATACAAATCGTAAATTTAATGTACGATAATTAAACAACATTTTTCTATCAAAATTAATTTGTATTTATTAAAGCTCAATTTACTTATTCATGTTTACTTCATGTGTATGTTTACTTGTATTTTTCTATTAGTACTTTACTTATTTATTCATTTACACATAAAATATTCTTCAGCACTGCATAATAGCAATTCTTGTATACATAAAACTTTATTGCAATTCTGGTTGCCGCATTCAGTGCTTTGCTAGCTTCAGGAAACATCAAGTTACTCTTCTGAACCTTTCACTCTCTGTATTAGCCATCGATTTTTTGCCAATGAGCCACATGTCTTTCGCTACTTGTGGATTCATGCAAGCAATAACGAAAAGCAGTTAGCTTCTTTAATGCGTTCACACATACCCAAATTTGGGTCATTTCATCACTAATAAGAAAGCCTACATAGAATTGTTTGAAAGAGCCATGTAAAAGGAGTTTATTAGAGTCATGTTTTTAAATATTTTCTTTAACGTTTAGATTTATATAGGTTGTGATCAATTTTAAAAGCATTTGCTATCCTCAGTTTTGAAGTTTAATTTACCTATGTTACATAATAAATTTAAGGAACTCCGGGATAGAAAATTTTATTTCTCTTATTCAAGAATAATTCTTTTCTTCAAAATTTTTAAACAAATGATTTTCTTTTATTGGGTGTATATGTGTTATAAAAAAAAATAATTATATTAATTTTAACGAAAATTTAAAACGTAAAAAAATTCGAGGTTTTTGAAATTGATATAATTATAAATTAAAACATTCTACTTACAAAATAAAAATATTTTGTTTTAGAAAAAAGAATGTTCTTAAATTCGTCTTTAGGATACTTCGATATACTGATAAGAAAAAGTAAACAAAACAAGTGTTAATGAAAATATCCTATTTTTATATGAGTGACTTATATATTTAACACCGTAAATTTAAAATTTATAATTTTATGTACAAATCCTGAAAACAAAGCAAAGTTAATATTATAAAAAAAATTATGTCTCAAATTTTCGTAGCTTTAACTCGAATTTTCTCGAGTTGTATCAATTTGAACCAAATTTTTAAGGTTTGCCTGCTTAAAGCTTTAATTAACGGATTTACGTAATACACTCTTTTGCAAAAGAAACGAAGCAACACTAAAAAATAATCCGATCATCTCAAAATTTCGCATGCAAATTCATTTATACCAAGTATGCAAATGATTAAATTTTCAAGGCCAATGAGTGTTAACTTCGGTCATAGCGCGCGTTTCTACTGCTCAACTACCATCCTATGAAACAGGTTAAAAATGTAGACGGTTTAACTTTGCCCGTTATCGGTGTTGCAGTTTCTTGGAGACACAACCAATAATGCCGTTACGACGTTGCCGAAGATCTTATAAGCAGTTAGAAGGGTTCGAACGTAGTCGTAAAGTCGTGATGAGTGAAGCTGGCTGGTCATGCCGAACAGTAGGCCGCCACCTGCACCGAACAGATATTGCTGTGCAAAGGTGCTGGCAACAATGGTTGCTACAAGGAACTCATCGGCGGAATGAAGGCTCTGGAAGGCCAAGATGCACAATGTGAGGCAAGATCGAATGATTGTGCGACAGGCCCGAAATGGCCCAACGGCATCATTGTCGGCCATCCAATGTGCTACAGCCTCTTCCATACCACACGTGATACCTTCCACTATCTCACGACGCTTGGCTGATGAGGGGTTACGTTCACAGCGGCCTTTAAGACGTCTGCCCATAATCCCACAACATCGACAGAGTCGTTTAGAGTGGTGTCGTAGCTGAGCATCATGGCTGCCAGCAGACTGGCATCGCATAGTGTTCAGCGATGAATTACGCTTCAGTCTTTCAGCAGATGACCATCGGGTACCTGTGTGGAGGCGCCAGGGCCATCGTTCCCAATCAGTCTTTGTTTTATACAGGTACACAGCCATTGCCCCTTGTGTGATGATGTGGGGTGCTTTCTCTTACGACAGCAAGTCGCCCCTAGTCATCCTGCGTACAACTTTAACAGCTCAACAATGTGTTGATGAAATCCTGCGGCAGTTTGACTTACCCTTCATAGCACGTCCTTCTGGGGCCATTTTCCAACAAGATAATGCCCTGACACATACGGCTCGCATATCTGTGGACTGTCTCTGTGATGTTGATACGATTCCTTGGCCAGCAAGGTCACCAGACCGTTCGCCAATCGAGCATGTATGGGACATGCTAGGCCGCCAGATTCAGGCACCCCGAAATGTAGCAGATCTGGTGCAACAATTGAAGAATGTCTGGCAGAATGTATCGCAGGATGACATTATGAAACTTTACAGCTACTTACCTAAACGTATACAAGCATGCATTGCCGTCGTCAAGGGAGGTTCACCAATTACTGATTTGAAAATTCAATGTGCAATTGCTAACCATTGATGGGTCCTGCGGCCTTGATTTTGTAATCATTTCATTACCTGTATGAGTTGTACGCATATGTAATTTCAATAAAAACAGTCACGTTCTTCATTGTGCTTCATTTATTTTGCAAAAAAGTGTATTTATGTCATTCGATTCTATACTATTTAAACATTTTTCACTTAAAAAAATATTATTATTTTTTTTAATTTTAAGTCCCGAACACCCTTAAGAGATATTGAAGAATACAAATTGATCATTTCAAGTCATAATTGTGTGCCTGTTTGCATCTAGAAAAGTAGAAAATTTGGATGAAACAGATCATGCCCTAATTTTAACCAGCGCAATACAGCACGGTATAAATTTCAATATTTCACATTCTAATGAGCAAAAAAAAACATTTTTTATGTAATCGATTTTAACAATCTTATATTTACTAGCATTAACTTGTCTAAAATTTTTGAAATTTTACCCTTAAAAATTGTAAACATACACAAAGCATTTAAATTCCCAATTCCTTTTAATAGAAAAATCTGTAGCTATAATTCATTGTCAAAGCATCTAAACTACAATATTTTGAAATAATCTTCTTACATATTGTGTATTTTAATAAATTTTCAATTATTTTTTAATCCAACTTTTATCGTTCCTTTTTTGCGTCGGGCCATCTGCATAATTAATACAGACTGAAATAATTTTTACAGTATGCAAGCAGAAACGTAGCTCCATTTAATAACACTGGCTTCCAAAAGTTAAGCACAGACGATAAAATCAACAAAAATGGAAAAGTAAAGCTTTGATTAACTGAACACTGTACATGAAGGTAGCAAATCTGTTTAGGCATTAAAGAAAATAAGAATTATGCACAAAGTTTAAAAAATATTTAATTTTCGTAAGTTATATGATGGCGTCACATTTGGGTCATTAACAAAATGATATTTAAAGGCAAACAAACCAAACAAAGCATACATTAATATGGTATGTGACCACCCCGGACCTTCATACCAACTTTACAACGATTTTCCCTACTTTCAATGAGGGGATAGACCATCGCAGATGCGAACAATGGCCATTCCTCTAATAGGGTAGTTTTCAACTCTCTGAGACTGACTGGAGGAGGTAAATGTGCAGAGACAGCACGCCCAAGGGTATTCCAAAGGTTTTCAATGGGATTAAGGTCGGAGGAATATGCCGACCACTCCATACGAGAAATGCCTTCACTTTCCAGGTATTCGTCAATGTTGTTAGCTCGATGGGGACGGGCATTATAGTCCATAAGGAGGAAATCAAGATCAACTGCTGCAGCGTACTCTCGCAATGGGGTCTAGAACTTCATCCCGATACCGCGCAGCCGTCACAGAACCGCCTTTAAAGATGTGCAGCTCTGTGCGATATTCCATTGAAATTCCAGCCCACACCATGACGCTGTCACCCCTGAATGCGTGATGTTCGATGATATACTTGGCCTGATTGCATGTGCCTTCTTCTCTCCAGACCCTTACACGCTTATCATCTGATTCCAGGGCAAATCTGGACTCGTCCGTGAACAGGACGTTGCACCAATCTGAGACAGTCCAATTGACATGTTGACCATACCACTTTAATCTTGCCCCTCTGGCTTGGACGGTCAGTGGAACACGAAAACGTGGCACTTGGGCGCACAGTTCCTCCAAGTGGGTCCTTCGGCGCTCAGTACTGGCAGATATTGTCTTGCCAAGTACCGCTGCAACCATGGATGTAACAGATGTGGAGGTCGCTCGTCGATTCCGCTTGGCTACTATAGAAATATACCTATCATCAGAGGGGTGGTAACCCTTGGACCACCGGCCACAGGTCTTCGGACAACTGTTTGACTGTTTTTGAATTGTTTACATAATCGAGGAATTACCAAATGATCATTGCCAAAGAAAATAGCGACATCTTTGATTGACTGTCCTGTTTCAATGCGTCCGACAGCAGGACTGCGCTCACTATCTGCCATTCGTCTTTTTTCAGCCATAGAAACACGAATATCATTAAAAATAATCCTACAAAAGTTATAAATACTTCGTATCAGAATTTAAATGCACCTCCTCAAACCCTTCAGAATGATGGAGTCTTCAACGACTGCCTTATTAGCATATATCCGGACAGTCAATCGTGATTGACTGTAACATACGATATTTGCATACTGCCATCCACATCCGCAGCGATTTCCAGCCACTCAAATTCAAATACGCTTTCGAAAAATGAAAGTTTGCATTGCGTGCTTAACTTTTGGAAGTGAGTGTATCTATGCTAGAATTGGCCCTTCAGAACGTCTATGGTCACGAAAATACTCTTTTGGTTTTTTCACATTTCATTTTCAAACTTTCACACATCCATGTTTTACAATCTTAAGTATCTCACTTTTTATCTGGTAAAATCTTATAAAATATAGAGACTTATAAAATATAGCAGTCTTATAAAATATAGAGATTTTCAATCTCTATATTTTATTTCAACTTATTGTCATTCACCTTTTCGCATTTTCTTGCCAATTCTCATGTGTCTTCTGCCAGGAGCAGGGGGATAGAATATACAAATTGCCTCTTTGAAAAATGTCTGTTCCAATCACTTAGTTTTATGCCTTCTACTTTGTTTAGTACTGTTTAGTATCATTAGAAGTCTGAAAATTGACATGTAAAGTAAATAAAACAATAAATCTTTTAACTGTTTCACCAATCACCTAACTACTTTTGAATTTGATTAGGGATAAATTGTATATATATAAGTAGAAGAGAAAGGGGCGTTCTGCGGCAAAGGCGGAGCAATGCGGAGCGCGGAGCAAAATGGCCGCCATCATGAATTCCGTAATCCTGGACGGGGGTGTAAAAGGGGGAAAACTAAAAAAAAGTGGGGGTAAAAATTTTGGAGAAACTTTTTGTCGGGTGGCAACGATGCCGTAGTCTTGTACGAGGGGTTGAGGGGGAAATAAATTTTTGGACGAGATTTTTTCTAAGTATGGGAGAAACTATTTTTCAGGGTGGCAACACCTCCGCCTCTGCGACGAAGGCGGAGCAGTGCCATCAGCGCCTCCTAGCGGCTAAAAGTGGAACTACCCAATACTTGGGAGATATTTCTAATTTTAAATATTGGAGTAATATTTGGGATTTTTTCTAAGTACGGTAGAAACTTTTTTCGAGGTGGCAACGCCTAGGGTTCTGCGACGAAGGCGGAGCAGTACCATCAGCGCCCCCTAGCGGCAGAAAGGAGAATTAAAATTGGGATTTTTCTGATAGTTGGGATTTTTTTTTTCTTTTTCTAAATGAATTAATTAAGTACGAAATATGCGCATTTTTTTTTTTCTTTTTTCTAAATGAATGAAAGGCGTTAATGAGGATAATGAAATAAAGTAATTAAGGTCATTGTTATTGCATGCTAGGAGCGTGCCAATATCCCTCCGCCAAGAGTATGTTATTACATGTCGAGGACATACCAGCGGTATACTAAGGGGTATGCTGAAGGCATACCAAGAGCATCGAACAGTTTGGGAAATAATATATCTGTACTTACTTGAATTTTACACGTTTGTAATTTTTTTTTTAAAAATGTGGTAATGGGAAAAATTAACATTTTGTTAAAATGTTCCAAAACCGTAAAAAAGTAACAAAAAATGTGGTAATGGGCAAAATTAACATTTTGCGTCTTTTTTTGAAAATGTTAATTTCTCTATGGGAATTAACATGGGTTTTCACACTTTTGTAATTTTTTTTCCAAAAATGTGGTAATGGGAAAAATTAACTTTTTGCACAAAATGTCTCAAAAACGTAAAAAAGTAACAAAAAATGTGGTAATGGGCAAAATTAACATTTTGCGATTTTTTTCAAAATTGCAATTTCTCTATGGGAATTAACATGGGTTTTCGCACTTTTGTAATTTTTTTACAAAAAAATATGCGTTTTTACAAAAATGTCACTAAAAATGTGGTAATGGGCAAAATTAACATTTCGCACAAAATGTTGCAAAAACGTCAAAAAACAACAAAAATGTGTGTTTTTTACAAAAATGTGATAAAAAAGCGAGTTTTCAAAGTAGCAGAATCGCATGAATTGGTGTTTTAAAGTAGCAGAATCGCGTGAATTGGTGTTTTAAAGTAGCAGAATCGCGTGAATTGGTGTTTTAAAGTAGCAGAATCGCGTGAATTGGTGTTTTAAAGTAGCAGAATCGCGTGAATTGGTGTTTTAAAGTAGCAGAATCGCGTGAATTGGTGTTTTAAAGTAGCAGAATCGCGTGAATTGGTGTTTTCAAAGTGGCAGAATCGCATGAATTGGGTGTATGAGAGGGGGTGTGTTTTCCCAACCAGTCTTGGGGTTTAAATTAATATGCATGTTATTTTATACATGCGTTATTTCTTTAAACCAGCATAGTTTAATACGTGTACCATTTTACAAGTGTACTACTACCATAGGCTACCATAGGGGTATCTTTTAATCTTAACATGTTTTAAAAACCGCATAGTACATTAAATCACGATGACAGATCTACCCCTCCCCACCTCTCGTAAATGTGGATAGTTACATCGTATGGCCAGTGCGGGAAAGATGAGGATACTACTAACAGAGCGTGGTTCTGTACCTGGATATAACTTTAGGCTATATGTCGCATTGGGCTTGGGTTTGGCCGACTGTTCAGAACGGCCCTCGTCACTATTGTTAACATCTGTGGTGGGGGACAGTTTTTCCGGACTGATAGAATGCTTGTGTTGTTAGATTAAAAAGACACTACTAAATATCATTGTATTCTCAGCTGGGAGAGGCTATTTTAAAGAAGTTCTTATTAAATTTTAACATGTTTTAAAAAGAATCTTTCATTCATTAGTGTTATGAATGAAAGGATGTTAATTAAATTAATTGATTAAGTATTAAATGCCTGTATACCAAGAGCATGTCAAAGACATGTCAAGGGGTATGTCAAAGCGTACCAAGGGTGTACCAAAGGAGTATGCTGAAAGCATACCAAGACCATCGTCCCTACACTATCCCTCCGCTATATCACGGTTACGAAGTGAACTGCGAGAATCTTGTAGGATGTAGGGGTATACCAAGAGGATCGAACATGAATTTTAAGAATGTGCCGCTTTTTGCGTTTTTTTCACAAAAAGTTTTCAAAACGTTAAAAAAACTACAAAAATGTGTGTTTTTTCAACAAGTTGAAGTTTTGGAGTTGTTGGATTTCTCTATGGGAATTAACATGGGTTTTCACACTTTTGCGAATTTTTTAGAAAAAAAATGTGGTTTTTTGCAAAAATGCGGCCAAAAATGTGTTTTTTGCAAAACGCGGAATCGGCCGATTTTTTTTTCAAACTGTCGGATTTCTCTATGGGAATTAACATAGGTTTTCACACTTTTGCAATTTTTTGAAAGAAAATGTGCGTTTTTGCAAAAATGCGGCCAAAGAAGCGTGTTTTTAGAGTAGCAGAATTTCGGGAATCTCGGGAATTTCGGGAATCTCGAGAATCTCGAGAATCTCGGGAATTGGGTGTATGGGAGGGGATGTGTTTCCCCAACCATTACGGTCTTAGAGTTTAAAAATAAATATTTTCAATAATCGTGAAAGTGTGCTTATGCCCAAAATACTTGGGTGTTATGAATCTCACAAGTTAATGAAAGGATGATAATTAAATAAAGTCTTAGAGTTTAAATAATAGCAGATACCAATGGCTGTATGCATATGTTTTTACAAGTGTACTACTACTACCATAGGGGGTTTCTTTAAACCAACATGTTTTAATACGTGCGTTATTCTAAGAGGGAGAAACACCTAATATGGTGATACATATGACACACGCGCTCAGCACAAATCGATGGAAATAAATGGTGAGATAGTTTTTAAAGACGAGACTTTTAAATTTTTTTCGATAAATAAGGTATTTGAGGTTATTTAACGTGTGAATGAACGATACATACCAATAAAATGAGGAACTAGGCTAAGTTTACAAGTATGGGACTTTAAAGTTTTGATGTTTTAGGGGTAGAACTTGAATTTATAATTAAACATGATTTATACTAACTACTGCAAAGGGAGAAATGCATAGCGAAAGGGGTTATGTGTGTGTATATATATATATATATATATATATATATATATAATACATATAACCAACACCCACCGGTGGAATGCAGATCAAAGATAGCATTTTTAGGAGAAGACATGAGATTCTTAAGTAAATGGAGTATTTAGAGGCATTTAAAGAGATATAAACATATGATAAGGTAACATCCATAATACACACAACTAATATAGGACAGCGAAAGGAAAACTTTAGTATTGTTTAGAGACCGAACTTCAAATTTTTAAGTAAATGTAGGTGTTTGGAAAATTTTTAATGAACTATATGCGATACACATGTCTCCGATCACAGTGGTGGAAAAGTGATACCGGAACAGTTTTTAAAGATGTGACTTTAACTTTTTTCAATTAAGTGCAGAATCTACTAAATATTAGAGAGTGCTAGCACTTACCGAGGGTTTTATGTATAATACACATAAGCAGCATATAACATTAGGAAGGGATATTACAAAAATTTTTAAATGAGATATCAAGAAACATTTAAAGGGGATGAAAACATCTAATGAGGCGGAATGGGGGTGTACTTACCCAAGATACCCAGCACTGAAATTATTCACT
Source organism: Amaurobius ferox (assembly GCA_951213105.1). Lineage (NCBI taxonomy): Eukaryota > Metazoa > Arthropoda > Arachnida > Araneae > Amaurobiidae > Amaurobius > Amaurobius ferox. Next base: position 90,454,843 of record OX578142.1, on the reverse strand, counting down.
AAGATAAATTTTTTTAAAGTAAAGACTTTAGAAGTTTCACATAAAAGGCAATTTATACTAGTTTTTAAAGAAATGAAAACGCCCAGCGAGATGACTTAGAATGAATACAACGTCGATATATATAACAGTGAAAAGAAAACTTAAATATTGTTTAAAGACTGCACTTCAAATTTCAAAGTAAATGTACATACCCAGAAACTTTTAATGGACTAGTATAATACACATACTCGATATAGCAGTTAAATGACGAACTACGAATAATTTATAAGTATGTAACTTTGCAATTTTTTTTTTTTAGTTAAATAGGGATTTCAGCTAATTTTTAGAGGGATAGAAAGGTATACTAAAGGGTGTACAACAAATTTTTAGGAGGAACTTAGGGAATTTGCTAGCTAAATAGGGATTTCCACTACTTTTTAAAGGGATATAAAGACATACTAAAGGGTATACAGCAAATTTTTAGAGGGGACTTTGAGAATTTTTTAGCTAAATAGGGATTTCTACTAACTTTTAAGGAATAGTAACACGTACTGAAGAGTATAGAGCGTAATCATTACTAACACCTAGTGCTAAAATGAGGAATTAGAGTAATATTTTGGGGATGGGACTTTAGATTTTTAAGTAAATGTTATGTTTAAAAACTTTTAAAGTAACGTAAATACCTACTAAGATGACATATGCGATACACATAGCCAATACATAGTTATTAAATAGGGAAAAGCTAAGATGGCTTTTTAGAATAACACCTAAAATTTTTTATAACTAAGCGCAATATATCAACACTTAAAGCGGACGAATACGAAGATTCAGACGGCATGTGTGATACACATCGCGGGCACATAATAGTTAAATGTTAATTTAAGTAAGTTTTTAAGGATAGAACTCTGAATTTTTTAGTTAAATGAGATGTTTAAGAACATTTAAAGAGTCAAAAACACCTAATAAGGCGGTATGAGATGATTTCATCATCATCAGATAACAGCGAAATGGGGATACTACAAATATTTTAAAGGGTAATCCTTAAAATTTCTAAGTAAATAACCTTTAAAGGGGTGAAAAATATATAGTGAAGTTGTGTAGATAATACAGATCATCGACATTCTAAAACAGACAAGACATGTCTATACAAGATAAAAAATGTTGTACGTTAATATAAACATACATTATTCTATGTAGCAATGTAATACATACCCCAAGATTTATATAAAGTAATTGCGAATACATTATACCAATCCCATCAGAAATCAGCTAAAATAATAAAATTACCAAGCTGAATAATATATCTAGGTACTAAAACCCCAACAAACTACATTAAATTGATAAAAATCTTAACTAAATAAAATAATGAAGCTGTAACATACTATAAAAATACTAAGTTTAATAAAATAATAGAATAAAATCATATTAAAGCAAGTACTTACATGTTCAATCCGACTCAAAATGCTACATTAGGTGTAGGCCGATGAATAATGACAGATATAACATCTCCAGCTTTACCAACTTAAACCGACATATTCCCAGAGCAACTTGAAACGCGTCTTGACAGCACGAAATCCACAGCAGAAGTGATAAATTCGATACTTCAACGACACCCTCTACACGACAAGGTCACATCGAGGTCATATCATGGTTACAGTTAAACTATGGTATAAAATAGAATCACATGTTAAAAAATAATAGATTTTAGTAAAATAATTAAAGAAAATCCCTCTGTGATTATGAATGACCTGTCTATATTTACCGTGTGTGTGTGTGTGTGCGTGTGTGTGTGTGTGTGTGTGTGTGTAATTATACCTTAAAAAGCTATATATCTGTAGTATCCCAACGGATACTAATATTTGTCTTACACATTTAGTTAAAACTTTTTTTTAATTACACTACTAATATTTGTTTTTCAAACTTAGAAAAACTTTATTTCAGTTGCACTTATTTTAAGTGTAATTAAAAAAAAGTTTTAACTAAATGTGTAAGACAAATATTAGTATCCGTTGGGATACTACAGATATATAGCTTTTTAAGGTATAATTACACACACACACACACACACACACACGCACACACACACACACACGGTAAATATAGACAGGTCATTCATAATCACAGAGGGATTTTCTTTAATTATTTTACTAAAATCTATTATTTTTTAACATGTGATTCTATTTTATACCATAGTTTAACTGTAACCATGATATGACCTCGATGTGACCTTGTCGTGTAGAGGGTGTCGTTGAAGTATCGAATTTATCACTTCTGCTGTGGATTTCGTGCTGTCAAGACGCGTTTCAAGTTGCTCTGGGAATATGTCGGTTTAAGTTGGTAAAGCTGGAGATGTTATATCTGTCATTATTCATCGGCCTACACCTAATGTAGCATTTTGAGTCGGATTGAACATGTAAGTACTTGCTTTAATATGATTTTATTCTATTATTTTATTAAACTTAGTATTTTTATAGTATGTTACAGCTTCATTATTTTATTTAGTTAAGATTTTTATCAATTTAATGTAGTTTGTTGGGGTTTTAGTACCTAGATATATTATTCAGCTTGGTAATTTTATTATTTTAGCTGATTTCTGATGGGATTGGTATAATGTATTCGCAATTACTTTATATAAATCTTGGGGTATGTATTACATTGCTACATAGAATAATGTATGTTTATATTAACGTACAACATTTTTTATCTTGTATAGACATGTCTTGTCTGTTTTAGAATGTCGATGATCTGTATTATCTACACAACTTCACTATATATTTTTCACCCCTTTAAAGGTTATTTACTTAGAAATTTTAAGGATTACCCTTTAAAATATTTGTAGTATCCCCATTTCGCTGTTATCTGATGATGATGAAATCATCTCATACCGCCTTATTAGGTGTTTTTGACTCTTTAAATGTTCTTAAACATCTCATTTAACTAAAAAATTCAGAGTTCTATCCTTAAAAACTTACTTAAATTAACATTTAACTATTATGTGCCCGCGATGTGTATCACACATGCCGTCTGAATCTTCGTATTCGTCCGCTTTAAGTGTTGATATATTGCGCTTAGTTATAAAAAATTTTAGGTGTTATTCTAAAAAGCCATCTTAGCTTTTCCCTATTTAATAACTATGTATTGGCTATGTGTATCGCATATGTCATCTTAGTAGGTATTTACGTTACTTTAAAAGTTTTTAAACATAACATTTACTTAAAAATCTAAAGTCCCATCCCCAAAATATTACTCTAATTCCTCATTTTAGCACTAGGTGTTAGTAATGATTACGCTCTATACTCTTCAGTACGTGTTACTATTCCTTAAAAGTTAGTAGAAATCCCTATTTAGCTAAAAAATTCTCAAAGTCCCCTCTAAAAATTTGCTGTATACCCTTTAGTATGTCTTTATATCCCTTTAAAAAGTAGTGGAAATCCCTATTTAGCTAGCAAATTCCCTAAGTTCCTCCTAAAAATTTGTTGTACACCCTTTAGTATACCTTTCTATCCCTCTAAAAATTAGCTGAAATCCCTATTTAACTAAAAAAAAAAAATTGCAAAGTTACATACTTATAAATTATTCGTAGTTCGTCATTTAACTGCTATATCGAGTATGTGTATTATACTAGTCCATTAAAAGTTTCTGGGTATGTACATTTACTTTGAAATTTGAAGTGCAGTCTTTAAACAATATTTAAGTTTTCTTTTCACTGTTATATATATCGACGTTGTATTCATTCTAAGTCATCTCGCTGGGCGTTTTCATTTCTTTAAAAACTAGTATAAATTGCCTTTTATGTGAAACTTCTAAAGTCTTTACTTTAAAAAAATTTATCTTAGTGAATAATTTCAGTGCTGGGTATCTTGGGTAAGTACACCCCCATTCCGCCTCATTAGATGTTTTCATCCCCTTTAAATGTTTCTTGATATCTCATTTAAAAATTTTTGTAATATCCCTTCCTAATGTTATATGCTGCTTATGTGTATTATACATAAAACCCTCGGTAAGTGCTAGCACTCTCTAATATTTAGTAGATTCTGCACTTAATTGAAAAAAGTTAAAGTCACATCTTTAAAAACTGTTCCGGTATCACTTTTCCACCACTGTGATCGGAGACATGTGTATCGCATATAGTTCATTAAAAATTTTCCAAACACCTACATTTACTTAAAAATTTGAAGTTCGGTCTCTAAACAATACTAAAGTTTTCCTTTCGCTGTCCTATATTAGTTGTGTGTATTATGGATGTTACCTTATCATATGTTTATATCTCTTTAAATGCCTCTAAATACTCCATTTACTTAAGAATCTCATGTCTTCTCCTAAAAATGCTATCTTTGATCTGCATTCCACCGGTGGGTGTTGGTTATATGTATTATATATATATATATATATATATATATATATATATATATACACACACATAACCCCTTTCGCTATGCATTTCTCCCTTTGCAGTAGTTAGTATAAATCATGTTTAATTATAAATTCAAGTTCTACCCCTAAAACATCAAAACTTTAAAGTCCCATACTTGTAAACTTAGCCTAGTTCCTCATTTTATTGGTATGTATCGTTCATTCACACGTTAAATAACCTCAAATACCTTATTTATCGAAAAAAATTTAAAAGTCTCGTCTTTAAAAACTATCTCACCATTTATTTCCATCGATTTGTGCTGAGCGCGTGTGTCATATGTATCACCATATTAGGTGTTTCTCCCTCTTAGAATAACGCACGTATTAAAACATGTTGGTTTAAAGAAACCCCCTATGGTAGTAGTAGTACACTTGTAAAAACATATGCATACAGCCATTGGTATCTGCTATTATTTAAACTCTAAGACTTTATTTAATTATCATCCTTTCATTAACTTGTGAGATTCATAACACCCAAGTATTTTGGGCATAAGCACACTTTCACGATTATTGAAAATATTTATTTTTAAACTCTAAGACCGTAATGGTTGGGGAAACACATCCCCTCCCATACACCCAATTCCCGAGATTCTCGAGATTCTCGAGATTCCCGAAATTCCCGAGATTCCCGAAATTCTGCTACTCTAAAAACACGCTTCTTTGGCCGCATTTTTGCAAAAACGCACATTTTCTTTCAAAAAATTGCAAAAGTGTGAAAACCTATGTTAATTCCCATAGAGAAATCCGACAGTTTGAAAAAAAAATCGGCCGATTCCGCGTTTTGCAAAAAACACATTTTTGGCCGCATTTTTGCAAAAAACCACATTTTTTTTCTAAAAAATTCGCAAAAGTGTGAAAACCCATGTTAATTCCCATAGAGAAATCCAACAACTCCAAAACTTCAACTTGTTGAAAAAACACACATTTTTGTAGTTTTTTTAACGTTTTGAAAACTTTTTGTGAAAAAAACGCAAAAAGCGGCACATTCTTAAAATTCATGTTCGATCCTCTTGGTATACCCCTACATCCTACAAGATTCTCGCAGTTCACTTCGTAACCGTGATATAGCGGAGGGATAGTGTAGGGACGATGGTCTTGGTATGCTTTCAGCATACTCCTTTGGTACACCCTTGGTACGCTTTGACATACCCCTTGACATGTCTTTGACATGCTCTTGGTATACAGGCATTTAATACTTAATCAATTAATTTAATTAACATCCTTTCATTCATAACACTAATGAATGAAAGATTCTTTTTAAAACATGTTAAAATTTAATAAGAACTTCTTTAAAATAGCCTCTCCCAGCTGAGAATGAATGATATTTAGTAGTGTCTTTTTAATCTAACAACACAAGCATTCTATCAGTCCGGAAAAACTCTCCCCCACCACAGATGTTAACAATAGTGACGAGGGCCGTTCTGAACAGTCGGCCAAACCCAAGCCCAATGCGACATATAGCCTAAAGTTATATCCAGGTACAGAACCACGCTCTGTTAGTAGTATCCTCATCTTTCCCGCACTGGCCATACGATGTAACTATCCACATTTACGAGAGGTGGGGAGGGGTAGATCTGTCATCGTGATTTAATGTACTATGCGGTTTTTAAAACATGTTAAGATTAAAAGATACCCCTATGGTAGCCTATGGTAGTAGTACACTTGTAAAATGGTACACGTATTAAACTATGCTGGTTTAAAGAAATAACGCATGTATAAAATAACATGCATATTAATTTAAACCCCAAGACTGGTTGGGAAAACACACCCCCTCTCATACACCCAATTCATGCGATTCTGCCACTTTGAAAACACCAATTCACGCGATTCTGCTACTTTAAAACACCAATTCACGCGATTCTGCTACTTTAAAACACCAATTCACGCGATTCTGCTACTTTAAAACACCAATTCACGCGATTCTGCTACTTTAAAACACCAATTCACGCGATTCTGCTACTTTAAAACACCAATTCACGCGATTCTGCTACTTTAAAACACCAATTCATGCGATTCTGCTACTTTGAAAACTCGCTTTTTTATCACATTTTTGTAAAAAACACACATTTTTGTTGTTTTTTGACGTTTTTGCAACATTTTGTGCGAAATGTTAATTTTGCCCATTACCACATTTTTAGTGACATTTTTGTAAAAACGCATATTTTTTTGTAAAAAAATTACAAAAGTGCGAAAACCCATGTTAATTCCCATAGAGAAATTGCAATTTTGAAAAAAATCGCAAAATGTTAATTTTGCCCATTACCACATTTTTTGTTACTTTTTTACGTTTTTGAGACATTTTGTGCAAAAAGTTAATTTTTCCCATTACCACATTTTTGGAAAAAAAATTACAAAAGTGTGAAAACCCATGTTAATTCCCATAGAGAAATTAACATTTTCAAAAAAAGACGCAAAATGTTAATTTTGCCCATTACCACATTTTTTGTTACTTTTTTACGGTTTTGGAACATTTTAACAAAATGTTAATTTTTCCCATTACCACATTTTTAAAAAAAAAATTACAAACGTGTAAAATTCAAGTAAGTACAGATATATTATTTCCCAAACTGTTCGATGCTCTTGGTATGCCTTCAGCATACCCCTTAGTATACCGCTGGTATGTCCTCGACATGTAATAACATACTCTTGGCGGAGGGATATTGGCACGCTCCTAGCATGCAATAACAATGACCTTAATTACTTTATTTCATTATCCTCATTAACGCCTTTCATTCATTTAGAAAAAAGAAAAAAAAAAAAATGCGCATATTTCGTACTTAATTAATTCATTTAGAAAAAGAAAAAAAAAATCCCAACTATCAGAAAAATCCCAATTTTAATTCTCCTTTCTGCCGCTAGGGGGCGCTGATGGTACTGCTCCGCCTTCGTCGCAGAACCCTAGGCGTTGCCACCTCGAAAAAAGTTTCTACCGTACTTAGAAAAAATCCCAAATATTACTCCAATATTTAAAATTAGAAATATCTCCCAAGTATTGGGTAGTTCCACTTTTAGCCGCTAGGAGGCGCTGATGGCACTGCTCCGCCTTCGTCGCAGAGGCGGAGGTGTTGCCACCCTGAAAAATAGTTTCTCCCATACTTAGAAAAAATCTCGTCCAAAAATTTATTTCCCCCTCAACCCCTCGTACAAGACTACGGCATCGTTGCCACCCGACAAAAAGTTTCTCCAAAATTTTTACCCCCACATTTTTTTAGTTTTCCCCCTTTTACACCCCCGTCCAGGATTACGGAATTCATGATGGCGGCCATTTTGCTCCGCGCTCCGCATTGCTCCGCCTTTGCCGCAGAACGCCCCTTTCTCTTCTACTTATATAATTTTAATATAATATATATATATATATATATATATATATATATATATATAAGAAATATGTAAAAATAAAAAATTATGTAATAATAATAATAATAATAATAATAATAATAAAAAAATATCAACACCACCATAGGAGCAAAACCACGGCCACAATGCCGACAAGAGTAGAGAACAGCACCAAGCCAAATTCGATGATTAGTCAGAGTTAAATTCCTCCTCAGGTCTGAGTATTTAACTCTAACCAACCCAAACATAAGCCTGTTTCAGATTGGGCAATAGTACATTACTATAAATACCCAAACTCAGACTACAAGCATAAAAAAATGAAAATAGGATACATTAAGAAAATTTGTATTACCATGCGGCATGAATCCTTCTTCTTCCACCACGTGTATACACGACCAACCTCAACAGCTTAATTATCTAGAAGCACCGGAATGAACAAGCCGAAATTCTACCAGGGAGGCAGTACGAACGTTTACAGTAATACTCCCAGACCCGTCCAGTGAGTCTAAGCTGGAGACCGGACAAGCAATTCAGAAAATGAACAACCCATATATGCAATCATGAATATGAACATGAATCAAAGATGAAAATTCTTACTAAACAAGTAATTCATAGGAAAACTGGATAAACGAGAATGCCACTATACACCATTATAAGGGCGCTCAAATCGTAGTTTCAATACTGGCAAAAGTTACAATTTTTTCATATATATATATATATATGTATATATATGTATATATATATATATATATATATATATGCATATATATGTATATATATGTGTATATATATATATATATATATACATATGTATGTATATATATATATATATATATATATATATATATACATATGTATATATATATATATATATATATATACATATATATATATATGTACATATGTATATATATGTATATATGTATATATGTATATATATATATATATATATATAGCTTTACACAAATACAAGGCTATCTTGGATATTGTGCTTTTTGAAAATGTCTTATTCAATGGTTTGAATTATTATAGGCAAGTAAAAGGTATACCTATGGGGGGAGGCTGCTCCTCGATGATGGCAGATCTATACCTCCATCACTATGAAAAAGGCACACATATATTAAACGAATTGCCGTATTTCCGTTTTGTGGATGATATACTTGTGGCACATCATAAAACCAATATTAAATTTAACTTCGACTTTTACCCTGCACAATTGGATTTAATTGAAACTCCTGCAGATTCTGCCGATGAAATTAATTACTTGGATATTATCATTCACTTCGCTGAAGATGAACCCTTATATACGATACTTTATGATAAAAGACGACATTTCAAGATTAAAGTGAATTATATTATCAATTGGAGGTCTAATTTAAGTCAGAAAGTTTTTCGTAATATCGTAATGAATCACTTTATACGGAACGCCCGCTTGCATACTTATAAAAAAGACCGTATAAAAAGTGATGTTTTATTTATCAAGGAGGCTATCAAACAAGACTATCCCCTTGGATTCCTCAGACATATTTATAATACCTATCATAATAAAACAGTCAACGCATTTGAAAATGATTTTGGCAAACGTTTAGTTTTGGGTTATAAATGGCAACGATGGTGTTAGTCCTATACACTCTACTCCCTTCTCTCTTTTGACTGAGGGATTTCAGTTGGCCGTTTTACTTTTCTTGTGTGTTGTCACTCTGAATTCTGACTTTGTATGTATACCCTTGCTTTTACACTTCGTAATGGCGTCCATTTGTTCCTTGTTCGGACTGTTTTGTGTGTCTTTTGCTTTGACGTTTGTACGGAGATTGGCCTCAGGTATTTTTCGGCTCCGGGAGTGTTTCCTATGGAATAAAAGTCGACTTCTAACCGGGGAACTAGGGGTCACCACCCCCCTAGGCCTTTTCAAATTTCCCTGTTGGCTTTTCTCCACCACCTCCCCCTTTTTTGAGATTTCTTTGTAGAATTTTTCTCTTTTATATATATATATGTATATATATATATATGTATATATATGTATATATATGTATATATATGTATATATATGTATATATATATATATATATATATATATATATATATATATATATATATATATATATATCGGTTACCGGGAGCGTTTGCCATGGCGGAAAAAGCTTTAACCGGAGTGCTGGGGGTCGCAACTCCCCCCGGCCGGTACTTCTGTCACACATCTAGAATCTGAACGAGTACATTGCTACTTGTCCTTTTTGGGAATTTATATATATATATATATATATATATATATATATATATATATATATATATATATATATATATATATATATATATATATATATATATATATATATCGCCAACCCCTGTAACTCGCTTCTCAAGTCAGGATGCTTTTTCTACTCTTCGCGCTCTCAAAGCTCGCAGACACAAACAAAGTTTAAATCTGGAAACATTTTATTTCACCGTGTTCCCCTATTTTTTCTCTACAAATATACCAAATTTCACATTTTTGTATGCTATATTTTTTGCGATACAAGAGAGAGAATCTCGAGGGACGCGCCGATCTATATTCGCCTCCTAATTACTGTCTTTTGCTGAGATCACTTCGCTAACTGTTTCAAGCACACTAAAGTTTAAATCTAAGAGTGCTTTATTTCAGCTTGTTCCCCTATCATATCTCCACAAATTACCTAATTTCATATTTTTTGCTATAGGATTTTGCATACTATAGTACTAGTTTTTGCGGTACGAGACAGAGAAACTCGATGGACTGGCTCGCCGATACGGAAGACAACATTTCCGCTCAGAAGTGCATAAGAAGTAGAATAACTCGTTAACTACACCGAAATAAAAAAAAGGGGGGCTCCGTCCTCCAAAAATTCAATGAAGTAAGTATGCCTGTAAAAATTTGTGGTTAGCCTGTTCAGGGCGCGAACTTGTAGTTCAATTATTTTGACTTTGAGTTCGACATTAAATATTGCTTAAACTAAATTTTAAATCGAAAGATGCTTTATTTCAACGATTTCCCCAAACATTTCTCTAAAAATGAACCAAATTTTATATTTTCGAATGTTACAGCTTTTTTTCAATACAAAGCAGAGAAAATCAAGAAACCAAAATTTTGTCAAACAGTGGTGGCGGCGACGGCGTTAGATACTTACTCTTTTTTAATATTCTATGTTGTTTCGCCACCTGCTCGCTACGCTTTGATAATCCTCGTAAATAACTTAAGAGTCCGGATGCTTCTTTTTCTACTCGTTGTCAATCGCAGACCTTGCAAAGGCAAATTAATGTTTAAATTGGGAAAATGTTTATTTTACTCTATCCCCCTATTATATCTCAACAAAAGTACCAAATTTTATATTTTTGTATGGTGTAGTTTTTGCAGTGCTAGAAAAAAACTTGAGGGACATGCCAATCTGCACCTCTTAGCTCTCCCTGAAATAGCTTCGCGGGCTGTTTCAAGTCAAACGAAAGTGTAAATCAAAAAAAGGTTTATTTCAACGTTTTTCTCAAACATTTCCCTACAAATATACCAAATTTCACATTTTTGTATGCTATATTTTTTGCGATACAAGAGAGAGAATCTCGAGGGACGCGCCGATCTATATTCGCCTCCTACTTACTGTCTTTTGCTGAGATCACTTCGCTAACTGTTTCAAGCACACTAAAGTTTAAATCTAAGAGCGCTTTATTTCAGCTTGTTCCCCTATCATATCTCTACAAATTACCTAATTTCATATTTTTTGCTATAGGATTTTGCATACTATAGTACTAGTTTTTGCAGTACGAGACAGAGAAACTCGATGGACTGGCTCGCCGATACGGAAGACAACATTTCCGCTCAGAAGTGCATAAGAAGTAGAATAACTCGTTAACTACACCGAAATAAAAAAAAGGGGGCTCCGTCCTCAAAAAATTCAATGAAGTAAGTATGCCTGTAAAAATTTGTGGTTAGCCTGTCCAGGGCGCGAACTTGTAGTTCAATTATATTGACTTTGAGTTCGACATTAAATATTGCTTAAACTATATTTTAAATCGAAAGTTGCTTTATTTCAACGTTTTCCCCAAACATTTCTCTAAAAATGAGCCAAATTTTATATTTTCGGATGTTACAGTTTCTTTTCAATAAAAAGCAGAGAAAATCAAGAAACCAAAATTTTGTAAAACAGTGGTGGCGGCGACGGCGTCAAATGCTTACTTTTTTTTTTAATATTCTATGCAGTTTCGCCACCTGCTCGCTACGCATTGATAATCCTCGCCTTCCGAGTCGGGAGGCTTCTCCTTCTACTCGAGATCGCTGAGACAAATAAAAGTTTAAATCGGGAAAATGTTTATTTTACACTATCCCCCTATTATATCTCTACAAAAGTACCAACTTTTATATTTTTGTATGGTATAGGTTTTGCGGTACTAGAGAAAAAACTTGAGAGACATGTTTCTCTCGATACAAAGCAGAGAAAATCAAGAAACCAACATTTTGTCAAAGAGTGGTGGCGGCGACGGCGTTAGATACTTACTCTTTTTTAATATTCTATGTTGTTTCGCCACCTGATCGCTACGCTTTGATAATCCTCGTAACTAACTTAAGAGTCCGGATGCTTCTCCTTCTACTCGTTGTCACTCTCAGAGCTTGCAGAGGCAAATTAATGTTTAAATTGGGAAAATGTTTATTTTATTCTATCCCCCTATTATATCTCTACAAAAGTACCAAATTTTATATTTTTGTATGGTGTAGGTTTTGCGGTACTAGAGAAAAAACTTGAGAGACATGGCAATCTGCACCTCTTAGCTCTCCCTGAAATCACTTCGCGGGCTGTTTCAAGTCAAACTAAAGTGTTAATCCAAAAACGGTTTATTTCAACGATTTTCTCAAACATTTCCCTACAAATATACCAAATTTTGTATTTTTGCATAGTTTCTTTCGATACAAAGCAGAGAAAATCAAGAAACCAACATTTTGTCAAACAGTGGTGGCGGCGACGGCGTGCAGTGGTGCCAAATGAGTAATTTGCGGAAAAAACCTCACAACTTATGCATTTCTTAATAGTTTTGCATACTTTTTGCGCATGTAGATAAGTTAAAAGTAAGATTTGATATTCATGCCGAAACAGCGAAGGTTGCAAAAATTTGCAGCTGATTTTCACAGAACAGTTGCATAATAGTATCTGCTTTCGAAATAACTCATCCAGAGCGTGTAGGAACGTGTAGCTTTTTTTATAGGCATAAAGAAATGAAGGAAAACAAAAAAAAAATTATATATCTATATTTTACGCTTTATAGTATGATTTTAGATATGTTTTTACGAAATGTATTTATGTCAGAAATAAGCTGAGTTTACATATATTGAAAATATGTGAGACATATAATTATAAATATCCACAAAAATTTTTGAAAAAATATTGAAATTTTAGTTAGAATAAACAAGATTTCAATTAGAATGTGGAAGTCTTGTTTAAGATCAGTTTTTCCTTCCAGTTATACTGAATAAAGTACATTTATTTACATGGCAAGATACTTCGGTTCATTGCCTATCAAAAAATAGCAGTTGGTATCGAAAAATATTATTTTCGGGTTTCGGGGTTTTTTCCGCAATGGCACCAGTGTGCGGCGTTAGATACTTACTCTTTTTTAATATTCTATGTTGTTTCGCCACCTGCTCGCTACGCTTTGATAATCCTCGTAACTAACTTAAGAGTCCGGATGCTTCTTCTTCTACTCGTTGTCAATCTCAGACCTTGCAAAGGCAAATTAATGTTTAAATTGGGAAAATGTTTATTTTACTCTATCCCCCTATTATATCTCTACAAAAGTACCAAATTTTATATTTTTGTACGGTGTAGTTTTTGCGGTACTAGAGAAAAAACTTGAGGGACATGCCAATCTGCACCTCTTAGCTTTCCCTGAAATCACTTCGCGGACTGTTTCAAGTCAAACTAAAGTGTAAATCTAAAAACTGTTTATTTCTACGTTTTTCTCAAACATTTCCCTACAAATGTACCAAATTTTATATTTTTGCATAGTTTCTTTCGATACAAAGCAGAGAAAATCAAGAAACCAAAATTTTGTCAAACAGTGGTGGCGGCGACGGCGTTAGATACTTACTCTTTTTTAATATTCTATGTTGTTTCGCCACCTGCTCGCTACGCTTTGATAATCCTCGTAACTAACTTAAGAATCCGGATGCTTCTCCTTCTACTCGTTGTCACTCTCAGAGCTTGCACGGGCAAATTAATGTTTAAATTGGGAAAATGTTTATTTTACTCTATCCTCCTATTATATCTCTACAAAAGTACCAAATTTTATATTTTTGTATGGTGTAGTTTTTGCGGTACTAGAGAGAAAACTTGAGGGACATGCCAATCTGCACCTCTTAGCTCTCCCTGAAATCACTTCGCGGGCTGTTTCAAGTCAAACTAAAGTGTAAATCAAAAAACGGTTTATTTCAAGGGTTTTTTTTTTAAGCATTTCCCTACAAATGTATCAAATTTTATATTTTTATATGTCATAGTGTTTACTGTACAAAGCAGAAAAAATGAAGAAAGGAAAATTTTGTCAAACAATGTATGCTGCGTCGTCAGCTACTTTTCCTTAATATACTTGGGGGGCACTGCCCCCTGCCTTCTAAGCATCGTCAATCAGGTAACTCACTTTGCGAGTCGCAAGGCTTGGAGTTTTTTCAAATTCGTTGGAGCTGTTTCAAACCAAACTGAGGTTATATATATATATATATATATATATATATATATATATATATATATATATATATATATATTGCGAAGTCAAAAAATAGACATGCCATTTCATAATGTTGTAAAATTTGCCATTGTTCACGCAGAGGTGTGCGCGGCCAAGATGTAATAGCGCCGTAACACCGTTGCTAAAATAAAAACGCTTTCATCGCCAAATTTATAACAAGTGCCAGTTTTAATTCAGAAAAGCTAAGTAAGCAATAGTCCAGTAAGCAAGTCACCTTCAGATAACCACAGAGTATGTGAAGTTCCCCAAACAAATAATATGCGCAGAAGTGAGTGCAACAAAATGTCCAACCAACCGATGAAAAGGAGGGAGTGCCAGACATGCCTCTAAAGATTGTAAAGCGGCGCTAAAAATGCAGAGTTTTATTCTCAGGAAAATTACGGTTCCGATTTGAGCATTCATTTAGACGATTTCCATCATCGATGAAGGTGGTCTTTAATCTGCTCTGAAGACTAGAGATTACTAACACAGAAAAAGAAAAAAAATATGAGTTATTGAAAAGTTGTTTTATTACAACTCAATTCTTCTAAACATTCTTCAGTAACATTCTTCAACACCACAGCTCCGAAATGGGTATGTACATATTCAGTAATCTATTGTAGCAAGTTTATTTGTAATCTAAGAACAAAATTGGTACAATTCTAAGCTGCATCTTGTATCAGATCCTCCTAAAGTTTATATGTATCTTAAATGCTTAAGATATTTCATAAACTGGTTTATTTTAACTATGTTTAATAATTGAAATTCCCCATTAATGGAATTTGCCCTTTAGCGTTGATAGCCGGTAAAATGTTACCAAATAACGCAATTGCTTCTTATGAATTTTATAGGAGCAGAAGTCAATATACTATAACGGAAAAAGGTTGTTATGACCCACTTTCGGGCCACTCAATTTGGATAGAACAAGGTTTACAGATACACACACACACACACACATATATACATATATATATATATATATATATATATGTGAATATATATATGAATGTATGTTATATATATATAAATATATAAATATATATATGAATATATGTTATATATATATGTACTACGTTTTATAATTTCTTCTTTATGGTTGAATTTCCTTTATTTCATTGTATTTCGTAGGTAAATTTTAAGATAGTGTATTTCGAGTTACTACTTACATTCTACCATTGGATTTAAAATTATATATATATAATCAAAGAGTTTAAGTATAAAACACTAAGCATATGAAACTAGTAAGTTTCTACACACGTGCAAGTCACCGGCCGTCCAAATTGATGCTCTATGTCTTCAGAAGAGTCGGACGGTCTTGGTCTTCAACACGTGTAAGTCAATTCTATTTTACTAATTTATTCAATTCTTTTTAGTTTTCCAAATTTCTCAATTATTTTCTATTTTTTGCACATAGTGGCTATTATTGGTCTTTTGTTCACAGTAACAGGTCAATAAATGAAATGTGCTAATTGAAGCTGATGTATAGTAGTCGTCTCCTAAAGATTTTACTATTGCATCACCGTCATTTATTTTTTTTTATATTCCATTTTTCTTTAATATTTTTGTTTTCAATACAATGGGTGGTTTCTAACATTTTCTTGAGTTTTTTCAGGTTGGTATTTGAATACTTTTGTTTGTCATGGATGCTTTACTATTTCTCTTCAATAATTCTATTTTAATTCCTCTTTATTACACACACACACACGCATATATATATATATATATATATATATATATATATATATATATATATATATATATATATATATATATACAAACATATAAACGAGCGTCATCAATAAAATTACTGGTACTTTATAAGTATAAAGATCCATGCATATTCTTTATCGAATTCAAATGTGTATTGTTGCTGACGGAGAGTATTTTGAATAGACTGTACCTTAGATTGCTATGGACGGGAACAGCACGTTTTAAGTATCCCCGAACTTCAATCGAACGTCTTTGAAGTAATGTATATATATATATGTGTGTGTGTGTGTATGTGTGTGTGTGTGTGTGTGTTTGTGTGTGTGTGTGTGTATGTGTGTGTGTGTGTTGTTAATGCATGTGCCCGTGATTCTTTGGATGTGATATCTCACGAGCGTATGGAGCGTTTCGAACATTATTTGGTATGAATATCACAATTTGTGATGACTGGAAGCCTATTGCTTTTAAAAGCGATTGAACGTTAGGAAATTTCCCAAATTTTAGAATCAATTTTTGAAAAAATCATGAAAAATCGGGACATTAAAAAATATTAAATAAATAATAATTTTATGCGCATCGTTTTATTCTAAACCAATGACATAAGTTTTAGTACTCTAGCTTAAACTGTTCTCAAGATATTGCATGCGTTTCAAGCAAATGTATTCAAAATTATATCTAAAAATGTATATAAAAGTAAACAGTAGTAAGTATTATCAAATATTTAATATCTGGCGTCAAATATAAGTTTGTGCAATATTGCCAACTTGGCGTTTTTTTTTAATGTAGGGTCAAAGTAATAAAACAGTCGTCGAATTTGCAAAAATGACCTTAAAATTTCTAAAATGACGCCAAATTGATGAATTAATAAAAATTAACGTTCTTTATTATATAATAGAATATATTTTAGTAGAAGTTAGTAATATCTCTAGTTGTCAAGTTATATTAGCACGAAATATAAGTATATGTGTTACTTCAAATTGATTTTACATATTGTCATACAGAAAAGCTTCCAATGTCAGTACACTTTTCAACATTAAAAGTACTTTTTATTGAATCTTGTTCATCATTATTTCACATTGAGAGAAATACTTACATTAGCAGGAAAAGTCATATGCTTCAAATACTTGTCCGCATCAGATATTTTTAGAATTTCTGCATAGGACAGCAACTCGTCAGTAACCTTATATGACACTTATTGTGTCACTTACATTAATATTTATGTGACACTTATTGTGTCACATAAACGGTTTTTGTAGCAGTTTTATTATCAACTTCTAACAAGAAAGATCAGTCATGCATAATTATGAATGCATTGATTATGAAACACTTTCCAACTGAAATGCAATTTTATTTAAACATCTTTAAATGCGATACATTCAGCACTGATATATTTTAAATTATCAGAGTACTACAATCATTTATTATATTTGAAAACTTAAAGCCTCATCGAAAAAAAATGAACTTTATTCAAATGACGTCATCGAAATATAAATCGTTTGGCTCCCTGTTGTTGCTGTTGAGACCCAGACCGTCCGACCTACCAGAAGGGTGTAAGGTAACAGTTTGGACGGCCGGGAAGTGCCACCCAATTTAGACCGGAACCCAGTGGGGAAGGCATCCACCGGGACCGCACCCTCCTTCCCCTACCACCAACCTCTCGGAAGGACTTACGGATCCGCATGTTTAACGTGATCGTACTCTGCGTGAACACGGCGGCAGTTTTGGCAGTGATGAAAATCGAACCTGGGCCTATCGAGTGCAATTCCGCGCGCTAAACACTGGGCTACAGCGCCCTGCTTGGCTCTCTGTGTAAGAACAGTGAATATTTCATTCATATCACTTTTATTCCAGACTCCAGAGTTAAATAATTTTGTGTGAAAATTTTTCAGTAATTCTTATACAATTCATCTTATAACCACTTATTTACATTCTGCATCCATTAAAATTAGGCTTCATTGTAGAAATAATTAAAGTTCGATGATCATTTAAACTCTAAAATATTGTAATTGCGTTGCAGGTTATAGATGCACAGAAAATACGTAAAAATAAAGCTGTTTTAGAACAAATGCAACACTAAATGTAAATTTAAAATAACTTTAAAAATCACGATATTGAGACTGTGAAAAAAATGGATGCCATATTTTATTTTGAAGTGGGTCACGTGATCTCTTCATATTATATGGGTTGAAGGCCCAGACCACACAACCAACCCAGGGGTTTATGGTAACAAATTGTGTGGCCGGTCATATTATATGGGTGTAATTATTATTTTAATTTTATTTAAAAAACTACCAAACATATTTTGCTGAATTGATTTTATATATTTCATGAAATAATTTGAATATGCCCTAACATTTTCGAAGCAATTTGTGAATTTTACCTTCGCTTAGAAAAATGTTTGAAAAATGAGGTCCCATAGGGTTTAATGTATTTCACTTTTCCAACCCGGGTTCAATCCAAAACTAATTGGGTAATATTATTCATTTACATTCCCATATGTCCTTCAGACTGTCTCAACAACATACTAAAATTTCATTTTGATAAAATTATTTTGCTGCAATTATCGTGCGAACGGACAGACAGACAGAATGAACAAAGTCATAAAATAAACACTTTTCAACTATGTTGTAAAGTGTTAATAAAAACTGCTCTACAACTCTGTAACATACTTTTCCCGTTTGTCTCGCTGTGTTGACAAGTTAGATATCCTGACTTATTTAAATTTTCTGCTACGGTTGCAGCAATCCCCTTTATTCGATTGGGAGTAATCACTTTACTATAGATAGATCTAACATGTACACTCACTGATTTTTCCGTACAAGATTATTGGTGTTCTTCAGAACTTTCCTAAGAAACCTTGTATATACCATGCATTACTGGAAAAGAAACTAGGAAAATTGTGAAATACTTATTTATTGCTTTCTTTCATTGCGTTTCTTTAATTAAAATCTTTATATCTTTATCATATTCACACGCACAGTATATATTCACCGTACACATGCAGCTAATTTACAAACAATATTTATGAGAGAAAATGCAGAACTGGTCAGCTGTTGGAGCGTGCACCATGGTTTTGCAGTGACTGTCGTTCGCCATCACGAAGCAGGCGATGTGATGGCCAGCAAACTTAACACTCCTTTTAGATGTGCTTTTGGTCTCTCAAACAGCCTTCCGGCGGCTTTTCCTTTTTCTTCAACCTAGACAGTCTGGCCTACCCAACGGTATAAGGTATCTGTGTGGACGGCCGGGAAGTGCCACCCAATTTAGACCGGAACCCAGTGGAGCCTGGCATCCACAGGAACCGTACCTTCCCTACCACCAACCTCTCAGAAGGAATTACGAACCCACATATTTAACGCGTCACCCACAGGAAATATAAAAGGTTGGAAATCGACCACAAAGTGATGCCTAATTGGAACAATTTTCAATTGAGACAACTGTTTTCGACGCTAAGTACCATGCATGATAAACAAAAAAAAAACTTATTACAAAACACTGTAGCTTAATTTCTTAAAAGTGCTAGTTCACATCACTTCTCTTTGGCAGGCAATTCTAGTGCATGCATATTACACTAGAAAATGCATATTTTATAAACTTCATAAGATATAAACTTAAAATCTTATGAGATATGTAAAATTCGGTGGGCAGATTGGTATAACGAATGAAATGTGGAAGGTGCTTGACAAAATATGTGGAACGATAGATATGCAGAATTTTCGGATCAATAATATGAAAATACTTTTCTGTCGTCCAATCAGAAAGGAAAAAAATATCTGGTAGTTTCTATTTATATGATCTATAGATGCAAATAATTCGTCTTCTCTCAGAAAAGAAGGCTATATATCTCCATATTCCATTTTAATATGATTTTTTGAGGAATAAATTTGCAATTTTTACTGTACGAAAATTCATGGCAGCACAACTTCTATACTTCGTGCTGCACGGTTCGAAAGCATTACTGATTACAAGTGCATTTTTTATTGACAACCAGGGCCGACCTAGCATATTTTTATTTCAAAATTTGCTTGCACAAATTCGTACAAGAACATTTTTAGAAGTGGCATGAGATTAAATAGAAAAAATGGGCTGAAATAAATCACCTTTATTTATCAATACCTGGATATAAAGTGTTCTGTTATCCTAAAAATGAAGTTTTTCAATACAAACTTCTTACTATATCAATAAGGAATTTGTATGACAGCGAAATAACTGAAGGAAAAGAGATAAGTTTATATTTCCGCTTATTTGGCTTTTAAAAACTTTTACAAGATTTGTATTTGCAAAGCACTTCACATTTTCGGTCGAATTCATAGGGATATCCGAAAATAAATCTTTATTCCACCATTGACATTCACAGTTCATTGCGATATTAATTGAATCATAATAATCATTTATTAAATTACCAGTATTTAAGACTGTCAAAGACAGGGAAACTAACATTCTTAAAAAATCAAATTAAAAATTAATGTTAATAAGCTGTACTTTGTTTTATATTACATGGTGCTTAGCGTCGAAAACAGTTGTCTTAGTTCGAAAACAGTTGTCTTAAATTGGTTCAGCAAGGTTTTGTCCCGTGATCAATACTATAAATATAAACAGTTTTCTAGGTCACCGATGAACCTCTTTATACTCTGGGTAGATTTTTCAATTCCCATTCATTCTGCCCTCGAGAGGGGGAGAGGGTCGAAAATACGGTTTTCGGTGCGCCCTGTCCCGTGGTCCTTAACTATATATGTAATGAATATGTCTTCTAAGTTGCCGGAGTGCATGTAGAGCAGGCATGTCAAAGATATAGCAAGCGGACCGTGAGCGGCTCCCAAAGCATTTAGATGCGACTCCCGGAGCGCTTAGATGCGACTCCCGGAGCGCTTAGATGCGACTCCCGGAGCGCTTAGATGCGACTCCCGGAGCGTTTAGATGCGGCTCCCGGAGCGTTTAGATGCGGCTCCCGGAGCGTTTAGATGCGGCTCCCGGAGCGTTTAGGTGCGGCTCCCGAAGCGTTTAGATGCAGTCTGCGGAGCGTTTACATGCGGCTCCCGAAGCGTTTAGGCGTGGCCTGCGGAGCGTTGCAGCCCCCCGGAGCGTTTAGATGGCGTTTAGATGCGGCCCGCGGAGAATTTAGATGTGGTCCGCGGAACGTTTGGATGCAGCTCGCTGAGCGTTTAGATACTGCCCTTGGAGCGTTTGGATGCGACCTCGGAGCATTTAGATGCGGCCCCCAGAGCGTTTAGATGCGGCCCCCGGAGCGTTTAGATGCGGCCCCCAGAGCGTTTAGATACGGGCCGAGGAGTAGTTAGATGCGGCCCCTGAAATATTTAGATGCGGACCTCGACCTTAATTAGTAAATATTCGAATTTCATAAATAGTTTTTCTATACATTGACACATAAGTGCAGATTACAGATATCTCTGTCACAAGTTCGTATTCCTTTTACATTGAGTAAGCCTATAATAAAATTATAATGCAGTATACCTGATTTGAAAGTTTGACGTAAGAATTTCGCCCTCCGATTGTTTTTTCTATGTAGTAGACTTGGTCATACCTCGACAGCGCACTAACATCACAATAAAATATATTTTTAATAAATCTCAATATTAATATATCTCAATATCGTTCAAGACTTACAGATGATCATCTTCAATGAATTCCCAAAATCAACACAATCGCTTTGATACCAAACATCAATGACATAATGAAGCTGAAAAGATGTCAAGTATCTGGACCTTGGAAATAATACACTGTTTTTAACGATTATGACTTAATGCCATTTTAATTTTGATGTATACTTTAAATTTAAATAGATGTTTTTACATAAAATTAGAGTTTCATTAAATCCCGGCCCACTGATATATTTTGAAAGAAAAATTGGCCCTTTACAAGATTGAGTTTGAGATTCCTGATCTAGGGGCGGGGTTCCAAAAAGAATTTTAGTTCAATCTAAATTTTTCTACCCGCGGAAGAAAAATCGAAATTCCAGCTTTGTTATCTTCTGTACCGTGGTCGATAATAGATATATGTA
Source organism: Amaurobius ferox (assembly GCA_951213105.1). NCBI lineage: Eukaryota > Metazoa > Arthropoda > Arachnida > Araneae > Amaurobiidae > Amaurobius > Amaurobius ferox. The sequence goes on along the minus strand of OX578142.1, from coordinate 90,432,669 downwards.
TGCAAAGCTTTGGTATTCAAGGTCGATTGGAAAGGAAGCTTTTTGAGGATGTGGAAAGATAATTTTTTTTTAAACTTCCCAGTTTCTTCCTCCCCCCCCCCCCCCACGAAAGAAATCGATAATTTGACTCCGTTAGGTCAATCCCATGATTGTGTGCAAATATTAAACCCTTTAAGTCACCGAGGGGCTTCTGGAGGGTCTGAAATGATAAAAGGATATGTTCGACAATTATTATATAGATTCAACATCTAGGTAAACACACATTTCCGTCAAATACTATGGATTTTTATATTCTCTGTATAAACGCTAAATATATCTAAATATCTAGCGTACAAATATTTTATATAGTGAGAGTTGAGAAATAAGATATGTGAATAAATGTGAAAAGTGCAAATAAGAATAAAACGCTGTTTTCTTTTTCCAAAGACCTCAGATAACTTTATAAAGTCATGTTTACTTGTGAAAAAAGTTAAACGAAATATTGAGAAACTCTACATTTTAAATTAACAACTTGCTAGACTTCCTTTGCTTGTGCTGAAATAAATAAAATTCTTGGTTTTTAACTATATAGCAATATGTGCATTACGTTAATTAGATATATAAATAAAATTATAAATCTGTCTGTATGTATTTGCTTCCTCATCACGGGAAACCAGCTGCACCGAATTGGATGAAATTTTCGAGGTAGCCTTGGAATAGTCCTACTTAAAATTAAGTCTATGTTTCGAGTGTCTAGGAACAGGAATTATCGAGATATTAATAAAAAATGAACCTCCCATAGCGATAACATTATGCAGATAATATTTTTATGGCCATTATGTTGCTTAACAACATAATTAAATATAATGCATTTATACAACAGACGATTTTATTAAATATTTTTCTATTTAAATAATAAAAGAAATTGTATATAAATATCAGTTTTTTCGGAATTGCATTTTTGATCGAATTACGTTAATTAAGACCTTTGAGTTTAGAGATTATGGGACAAGTATTGATATTTTCAATTTCTTACTTCATCTAACAGACTTTTCAAACTCATACATCGTGTTTAACCCTTATATTATGTTTAGCCGAATGTTTAAGCAAAATAAAAGTGGTACTGGAGCATCTCCTAATACCATTTTAGCGCTTTCAGTTTGGTATATATTGATCTAATTTCATATTTTTCATAAATTTGTTTACTAACGGGACCAGGATGGTTTATTCTTCAGATCTGCACATGAAGATGGTTTTGTATTGAAAAAATAAATAGTCTTACACATTTTAGGAGAATTAAATTAAATATTTAATAGAATGTTTTGAATAGCATTATCATTTAGAATACTATAAGAATTTGCACATAATTTTAATTTTTAATTTTCTTTATATTATACATTCCGTGCGACGAACGGGTATACTGCTAGTAATATATAACATTGAACCGCTTAAAATATATTGGTAGAGCTCCTTAAATTACAAATCAAATGAAGCTAACGAAATAATGTGTGTTTTAAACTTTATACTAACAGCAATGTCGTGACATATTTGTAGTCATGACCAAGAAAAGGAAGGACCAAAGGAAGGATTGAGTTAAAGACCCAGATCGTCCGACTCATTCACAGGATATAGAGCAGCAATTTGGACGGCCGGATGGGTTGTTGTTGTTGAGACTTAGACCGTCCGACCTACCAGAAAGGTGTAAGGTAACAGTTTGGACGGCCAGGAAGTGCCACCCAATTTAGACCGGAACCCAGTGGGGGAGCATCTACAGGGACCGTACCCTCCTTCCCCTACCACCAACCTCTCGGAAGGACTTACGGACCCACATGTTTAACGTGATCGTACTCCGCTTGAACACGACGGCAGTTTTGGCAGTGGCAGGAATCAAACCCGGGCCTACGGAGTGCAATTCCCGCGCTCTAACCACTGGGCTACTGCGCCCTGGGATGGTCTACTGGGTATAAAAACTTGTAAATATTATGAACGCCAGTTTCATTAACCTGCGGTCTGACGATTGTTCGGCAATTTTGCAGACCACTGAAGAAAATACGTTTTTTCCATATCATGGTCATATTTTGATTTTAGTAAAAGAGTTTGATTATGTTTTGCTATATGTTGCTACTAATAGCAATATTATATTCTAAGTAATATGCAGTGGCGTCGCCAAGGAGTGTTTGGAGATCAAAACCACTCCCAGGAGCCCTTCGATTGATACCATACTTGGCAATGTACCCCTCGGGGGCAGGTAACTTGACCCCCAAGAGAGGCTAATGACGTCACGAACAAAAACATTGTATCGTGGCTATTTGTCACAACAATAATTGAAAATATAAAGTCTCGTGATCATTAAGCCCTAAATAAACCATTTTATGCATGATTATATCAAATTTTGTCCTACGCTGCCATGTTAAAAGTACATAACATTTCAAATAAATTGTGAAGTTTTCATTCGAATTTTAAAAAGTTCTAGCTAGTTTCGTGAAAAGCCATTAATATTTGAGGTCGCTATCCTGTACACAAGGAATCGACCACAGACATACAGATGGACATCACGCCAAAAATAGTCAAAACGTGTTCATGGAGGTCTTAAAAAAAAATTGGCATCAAAATCTCGTAATTGAAAATTTTCGTGAAAACAAGACTTTCTCAGTACTACGTATACGAGAGTAAATATTAGGTTACCTCCCTCCTCCCCACCGCCCGAATTTTTACTTTCCTTATATACATAATGTATAAGGAAAGTATTGTGACGGGGTCGAAAATTCGAATTCGAGTTTTCGACGGGAGAGCACGCTTCAAGCATCCCTGATCACGAATCAAACATTTGTGGAGTGATGTCTGTGTGTGTGTGTGTGTGTGTGTGTGTGTGTGTGTGTGTCAGTGAGTCTGTGGAGACGATAACTGACGAACGAATGGACCGATTCGAACCAAATTTGGTACAAAAATCACAATCCGTAAACACTGGAAGCCTACTGTTTTTATACGTAATCGAATGTTCAGAACCCCCTAAATTTTCGAATGAAATTTTGAAAAAATCGTCAAAAAATCAAAACCATAAATAAAGTTACACAAATAGACATTTCTTATGTAATTTTTCATTAGAAAACGATTGACATAAATTTTAGAACGCTAACATGAACCGTTCTCGAGATATTGCACATTTTTCAAAAAAAATTATCAAAAAGTCATATAAAATAAAAAAAATATATTTCTTATTGAGAAACATGTTTACTTTTCATATGTAATATCATGCGATAAATTGGGTGACATCATTCTCGTGGATCTAGCTCGTTCCATTCATGAAAAAAGATACTTTGAGTAATACTTTTGTATTTGAACGCCAATAGTCATTTATCTGGTGTAAGAATAACTTATTTCCTCGTCCATAACGCTTGGCGAGATTTTGGCGACGAAATTGGCGGAATGTCGCCAACTTGACAACGTTTTGAAATGTTGCCAAATTAACGAAAATCTCGCCAAATGGATAAAAATGATGCTAAATCAATGTGAAAATAGCGACTAATTGTCGAAATTTCAATATCTTGAAAAGAATATTAGTATCTACTATAAGAAAATCTATTTTTTTTACTGTAAAAGTACATTCATTACATTATATAAGGAAAGTCATGTGTTGCCCACATCAGATTTTTTTTTTCTGGAGACGCTACTGCGGTAATATGAATAACAATTAAATATTTTTAACAAGTTTGTATAAATGCAAAACTGGAATTTCAAAATGGCCACTTCATCTCAAAGTACTCTATTACCTAACTATAAATATGAAGGAAAATACTCGTACGTTTCAATAACAAAAAGTTGATTTTGTTTTGACTGGAAAAATTGTACTGTCTTGTGATTTAAAAGTACATTTATAAGAACTCTAAGGAATTTCAGCATTCCTGCCGGAAAAATTTCAGAACTCCAAGCTTTATGAAGTGTATTTTATTCATATCCATGTTTCATCATCAGCCTTTTTTTAATAAAACAATCATAACTACGGAATTTCTCTATATTTCTTGTGGAAAAAAAATAGCTGACGCCGCCTCCGCTGTTTATCGGTCCTGGAAATTCTCTTCTCCGTACTCGCAAAAAATATAGCATATAAAAATATAGAATTTTGTAAACTTGTAGAGAAAGTTTTGAGGAATGCGCTGAAATAAACCGCTTTCCGATTTAAACTTTAATTTAAGAAATATTTAATGTCAAATTGAAAGACAAAATATTTGAGCTGCGAGTTCGCGTCCTTGACAAACTAATAATGGCAAAACCACGAATTTTTACAGGCATATACCTACTTAATTGATTTTTTTTAGGATGGAGCCATTTTTTAATTTCGATTTAGTTTACCAGCTATTCAACTTTTTATGTACTTCTGAAGTAAAAATGTTCTTCAGTATCGGCGCGTTTCTCTGTCTCGTACCGCAAAAACCATAGCATACAAAAATGTGAAATTTGGTACATTTGTAGACAAATAATAGGAAACCATGGTGAAATAAACCGTTTTTTACTTTCCCTGCAATACATTGTAATGTATAGGGAAAGTATTGGAATCATGCCGAAAATCGCAACTCGAGTTTTCGACGGATCTACACGTTTCGAGACCTCTAGAATACGAGAAAACTATTTTTAGCGTGACGTCTGTGTGTGTGTCTGTGTGTCTGTCTGTGCAGATTTTGTATCCACTCTAATTAAAAAAGTAATTCATAAAAGTTTCATAAAATTTGGTAGGTAAGTCACTTGTGGGCGAATCTGGTGCTGATTAGTTTTGGATACGATTCGGGATAAAAGAACCCGCCTTTTTTTTTGCGAAATGGCCCCCAAAAGCTTGTATCCACTCTAGCTGAAAAACTAATGGACCGAATTCCACAAAATTTTGTAACACTTGTGGGACACCCTGGTGCTGATTAGATTTTGGTAAGATTTGGAAAAAAATAACCTGCTTTTTTTTGCAAAATAGCCTGCAAAAATCGCCAAAATCTAAATTACGTATGTTCAAATATATCCATCAAATGCTTGTTTAATACGTACTTTTTAACGAAGAAAAGAATAAGACCAACCCCATTACACTAAGACTAGCCGTTCTCGAGATATTTTAGTTTTTTCGTATTTTCTCTACGCCACCTTTGAAAATAAGTCCAGTTATCAAATGAGAACGAAAATTGAATTAAAAGTGAATTAAATGTAATTAAAATAAAGAGAACGTGAATATAAGTCTGCAGGGAAAGTCATGTGCTGCCCACATCAGATTTTTGATTTAAACATTAGTTTCGTTTAAAATAACTCTAGAAGTGAGCTGTAAGAGCGCAAACGAGTAGGAGACGAAACCCCGACTCGCAAAGCGAGTACGGAGATTGGCGAAACGTAGTGGTCAGGAGGCAGAACCTCCTAGTCAACTTAATAAACATAGCAGATCGACAGGGTTTCATAAGTAAATCATTAATCATCCCAGAAGCTTTTTTTTTTTCGGCTATAAGATTGAGAAAAATTTTTCTCAATCTTATAGCTGAAATGAAAATATTCTCAAGCTTATAGCTGAAATGGAAATCTCCTCAATCTTGTGGCTGAAATGGAAATCTTCTCAATCTTATAGCTGAAATGGAAATCTTCTCAATCTTATAGCTGAAATGGAAATCTTCTCAATCTTATAGCTGAAATGGAAATCTCCTCTATCTTATAGCTGAAATGGAAATCTTCTCAATCTTATAGCTGAAATGGAAATCTCCTCTATCTTATAGCTGAAATGTAAATCTTCTCAATCTTATAGCTGAAATGAAAATATTCTCAAGCTTATAGCTGAAATGGAAATCTCCTCTATCTTATAGCTGAAACGGAAATCTTCTCAATCTTATAGCTGAAATGGAAATCTTCTCAATCCAATATACTTCAAATGGATGAAATAGTAATTCATTGCCGTTTATAATTATGAAAGTTCTGATATTCAGATAATAATTATCGGAGTTTGGGATAAGTTACGATTTAGTTTTTCAATATAGATTCTTTTATTTTATTGGTGCCAAAATTTTTACCATACTATTGTTTTTAGGAAAAACAATTCCTTGAAACATCTATTTCTCAGGATCTCCTATAGATAGACCTCAAATGATGACTGATTTTGATTCATCATCCAATTTTGGAGCAGATTGGAGAGTTCACTAAGGATTTCCACTTCCGGTTACTTTTCCATTTCCGGTTCAAAAGTTTTTATTTTACACGAAACGTCTATATCTATTAATTGGTTATAGATTGAGCCTCAACGATAATTCATATGAGTTTAGCATCAAATTTTTAAGGCGGTAGTGGTTCACTAAGAATTTTCACTTCCGTTTTCTTTTCCGCTTGAGGTTTAAACATTTTATTTGAAACATCCATTTCTCAAGATTGGACTTAACGATATATAAGGCGAACTTGGCGAATAATCTGGCGATATATCGCCAAATTGACTATATTTAGCCCCAGATTGACGAAAATATCGTCAAATTTGCAAAAATAACGCCAAGTTAATGAAAATGGCGCCTAATTGATGCATTGTTTATTAAAAAATTGAATATATGGACTATATTGCTATCAATATTGAGGATGTTATCAATATTGAAAATTGTTAATTTTGATTTGTGTGAAATAGAAGTTAATTGGGTACGAAATAGCTTTACATGTTGTCATCCAAGCGCCAAATGTACAATTCAACGTTACGAACACTGTGCAGTGAATTTTTCCTCATTTTTTAACTGTGAAAGAAGTAAATTCATTGCATTACATGAGGAAAATTCTGTACTGCCCACATCAGAAATAGCCCGTTTTAAGCCATTTCGTCAAACGATACTCTGTGCTCGATGTACAGGGCGAAAGAAGAAAGACAATAAATGATAAAATGCTACAGATAGACAGAGAACGATATAATGCGAGCTAGTTTACATACTCTTTTCAGAATTTGTGAATTTAAGAGATAAATTTTTATGTTTTGAAAGATATAATTATTTCAATAGTATAACTGTTCTCTGAAATTTCAACTCGATACGGGCAAAAACTCGCTTAGATAGCAACTACTTTTGCAAATTTTTCTTTGTGATAAAACAACTATTTGTTTCCGCAATTTCAAGTGTTTTCATTTATTTGTGGTTATTTTAAGCAATTTAAAAGTGTAACTTTTTGAATATTAGTTTCTCCCTTCGCGAATTTCAAAGATATGTATCATCACGTTGTATCCGAAAATGTAAGATTAGCACAATTCTATACTTTTAAGCATATAGATTCGCATTCTAATAAAACAAAAACTTAATTACTTCATTATTTGATTTTCTGTGAATTATTAAGCAAACACATAAATATTTAAATTTTAGATTTCGCCAATGAAATGCGTTCCATTTTTTTCAGCTTCCCGTCCGTCGCTATGCAATGGGCTGAACGTTGCTATGGGGAAAAGTGTTAAAGTGCGCTTGCGTGGTGGCTATACAAGTGATTTTAAAATCAGGTAGTGTTAGATTTATTATTTAAATAGCGGGCACTATTGAGAACCCGGACTACCCGGGTAATTCCTTCTTGTATTAAATCAATTGCAAACACAAACGTTGATTAATCAGAATCATATTTGCTTGTTCGACCCAGACCGTCCGACCTATCAGAATGTGTAAGGTATCTGTTTGGAAGGCCGGAACAGGACCACCCAATTTAGACCTGAACCAGTTGGAGTGACAACCGCAGAGACCGTACCATCCTTCCCCTACCACCAATCTCTCGAAAGGACTTACGAAGCCTCATATATAACGTGCCTGTACTCCACGTCAACACGGCGATAGTTTGGGTAGAGCCGAAAAATCGAACTCGGGGCATCCAAGTGTCATCCCTGTGTCTTAAATACTGGGCTCATCGGCCCAGACCGGGGGTTTGTTTGTAAAGGCTCAAGCAGCAAATGCAGCTCCAACACAAAATCGACCATCGGGCAACCCGACCCCACCTGACAGAGGAAGCCGCGAACTTTGCCACGCAGAACGCACACCGTCCGGGAGGCCAGGCCGAGCGCGGCCATCCGCCGCCAGTCCCCGAGAGGAGCACCGGCAGAGACGACAGTAACCCCCACCCAGCAAGCCAGGACCACGCCCGCAAAGGTACCAGCCAGGCAAACCGCACCACAGCAGAACGGCGACGCACCAGAACCCACAGATCATTTATTTACTTTAAAATTAAATTACAGGTCGAATACATAAATCCTTTTACCGACATGTTGGTAGGATAATCCAAAATAACAAAATTCAACCGGTATGCCAAAACATCAAAGTAATACAATTATATAAAACTACGGGGCTGTCCCACCCAGAGCCATCTTGTTTATTTATTTATTACCCACATCGTCCAGGTCATGCAAAGGGTGTAGAGCAGTTACAAGGGATAGCCATCTTGTTCTTTTTCGGTCGGGAAGTGCCCCACGATTTAGAGTGGAACCCAGTGGGGGAGGCATCCATAGGGACCGTACCCACCTTCTCCTACCACCAACCTCTCGGAAAGACTTACGATCCCACATGTTTAACATGATCGTACCCCGCGTAAACACGGCGACAGTTTGAGAAGAGGCGAAAATCGACCTCGGGTCGTCCGAGTTCCTCCCCGCGCGCTCACCACTAGGCTGTCGCGACCCCTAGAGCCATCTTGTTGTCATTTGCAATAAAATACTATAACACATTCTCGTAACACCAACCTAACTTTTCCGTCCATGCATCTATACACTTCATAGAGTTAGCCACGAAAACCTCCGAAGTTTAAACCCCCGTTGTTTCCAGATCCAATAAATACCATCCCGCAAATCTGCAATACTGCTGCATGTAAATTTCTCTTCATCGTCTTCCCGGGGAAATACTTATCTGAAGCAATAGAAGTCAGGAATAGAAACCGCTAACTCATACAAACTTTACACGGCTGGATTAAACTATTTAAACAAAATCACGCAATATTTGTAAGCGGGTAACGATAATATAAGTCGGATTTCTACTTGGATTTTGAAACGATCTGTAAGTAGAATTTGCATTTTGTACACTCATCTCATGATATTTTGATATATATATATACATATATATATATATATATATATATATATATATATATATATATATATATATATATATATATATACCCAAGTAGCACCGGCACGTTCAGAGCACATACAGATTTAGTACTACGAAAACGTTTCGATCACGTACTACGGGCACGTACACAGTACGTACTGTGGATACGTACAGAGCACGTTCTAGTAGCACGTGCCGAATGACGTCTATCTGTCACAGCAAAACACCGTCGAAAAGTACGTACAGAATTGGTGCTATAACACAACTTTTTCACGTGGTATAGCACGTCGAATACTATTGTTCAGAGAACTTTTATAGTACTATAGATAAGCACGTGTTTCTAGAACCATTTGATAACGTTATATTGCACGTCGAATAAGCGTGTTAAGACACCTAGATTGGAACCCCTCTCCCCCCCCCCCCCACAAACGGGAGATTGGTAAGGCACGTGACTTGGCACACGCAAAACCAATAATGAACTGGTTTATGACGTACAATGATGAGCAAATCAAGATATATACACCTACGTATGTTTCGGAAATTAATTGGATTACCGTCTTCAATGTAAAAAGTATTTTTACACTGAAGAAAATCCAGTTAATTTTCGAAACGTACGTATGTTTATTAATCTTGATTTGCGCTGCATTTTACGTTGTAAACCAGTTCATTTTAGCAGAAATGGTGTTAGGGTTTTTTATAATTAACTTTCACTAATTTACATGTCTAATATATGTATATATGTGTGATGTGCTTCCAAGTGGAGGTTAAAACTACGATCTTCGAATTTGATTAACTTAATTAATCTCTCCCCACTTCTTTAAATCCTATGATAATGTTAAATATTTGTTTCACTTTACAAGTCAAAATTATGTAAATGTCACATTAAAATTTAAATAATGACTTATTTCAGAATGCAGAAAATCAATCAAAATTAATATTTTGAAATAATATGTATGCAAATTATTACTTATGTTCTTTTACTCAGATATAAATAAAAGCCTCAACTTATCTATTATTTTCCTGTTATTCAATTTTAAAACATTTTTCTGTAACGTTTACACATTTTATAAGATAAAAAAATGAATAAGTAGCAATATTAATCAATCAAACATTTAGTTAAATGTGTCAAAGATTTTCTTGCACAAAATTTAAATGCTGTCTTTTGATTCTCAGGGATGGACATTTTTGTCATCATTTTATTTAATTCATCCTATAAATATTAACATTTGAAGAATACCATTCATAGAAGTTATTTCCAAAGGGACAAAACTTGATTGAAGTGAAAAAATAATTTAGGTCCCAGCTTCTTCTTACAATTCTATTGTATTTGAGTTTGATAATATCTCCAGGCCCCTAAATACCTTCCACACCACCGATTGAAGTTGTCCAGTCTTGATTGAAATAAACTTAATCAGGGGAAGGCTAATGCTTAGAAAAAAAAAATTACTCAAACAGCTGTCAGGAATAATCCACAAACACACGCAAAAAAGAATTATTTTCCTATTTAACAGCATACAAGGTTGATTAAAATTATTAACCAATTTAGGAGGCCTTCAAATTAAAAACTAGCAATAATGAAGGCAAGAACTGCCTTTGCCTCTAAAACTGGATGATAGTTTTAATCAATGTTTTATGGCATTAAAGTAAAGGTTTTTTTTTTTATAGTGGTGAATATTTTAAGTTGCTCACATTGGTTTGGTAAACATTGTAGGCTTATCTTCTTCAAAGAAAGGTACGCCTTTGGCACGGGATCAGTCTTCTTCCAACAATGTCATGTTCCCTAGGGTGTCTGTCCACAAGGCATCTTAGTTCAGCATTCTCAAGCATCTTGATTTCAGTTTTTTTTTTCCAATTGACAAAATATAAATATCACATTCACTAGCAACTGATTCATTAAGCAGATTGAATAGCATCATAACTGCTCTTTAGCATGTATCTAATAATTTTTTAATTGTTGATCTCGATCCACCTGGATCACACAAATGAAGTGAGGCTGTATATTGGAATCTTTTTAACTAGCCTAACAATTAAACTCATAAATAATACTCATTTACCTCTAAAGAGGATATAAATAGTTAGGGGGTGTAAATAGTTTTTTCCAAAGTTGAGACCTTGCTAAATTTTTATCTTGTACCTGCTAATGGTAGATTCACTGCCTTTCATAAAAAATTTTAGGCAAGTTTTAAAGATACAAATATATAAAAAATATGATGCGTTGTAATATAGGATAATATTCAAGACAGCTATAGCCATCATTTCTGTGCACACCACCAAAAAATACAATGGTATGTCCATCATTTACATGAAAGCATTAAAAATGTTAAACAGTTACCAGCTGTATAACAGAAATTAAAAAAAAAAAATTATTTTAATCAAGAATGAATTTCAAAATTTGTGTAATAATGACTCTTTTTAAGTTGCTTGAACACCAAGGGCTGGAAAAAAAAATCACATTAATAAACTTTTAAATAAAAAGATGAGAAAATGTTTACATAGTTTTCATTTTTATTAAGGTACAATAAACATGTGTATATTTTGGTCTAACAGAATATGAAAAAATCGACTATTTTAAACATTTTAATATTTTTTCAGATTCTTGACAAGGAAGAGCTCCTTTGCATTCCTTTAGAAAAGTACTCATTCTATATTCTAGTTGAAAAGAGTCCTGAAAAAAAAAAAAAGAAAAAAAAACTATAATAAAATTAAAGAATTCATTAACTATAACAAATTAACAATCACACTGTCAACTTTGTTTAAATTATAAAAAATACAAAAGCCATGAAAACTGTTTAGAAATGTCCTATTTCAAAAATGGTCTTTCACAAAGTTAAAAATGCAATTATTAAACTTAAAGTATAAACAAGCCTGGACTTATGTTATTGATTCGATCATAGACATACTACTGTAATCAAAAAGTATTCAACCTTATTTCCTTTCATGTAAACTAGTGCGAACTCTGTGGCAGGGCAGTATCAGCAGATACATTTGACCTTAATGGGCATGCATGAATTCTTTCATTACTGCTTGACTTAGTTACAACCAAGAAGGCAAGCACCTGGGTTTGTTATGTTTTTCATACTTACTGTATCTCCATCTTGAACCACAATGCACTAACGTGTTGAGCAACACCATTCAGCAAGTCTTGTAAAAATCTTGATGCCGAGTCTGAAACAATCAGGAAAATTTTCTAGCACGCTTTCAGGAATAATGCTATGGAGATGACACAAAAGTCTGGTGCAATTGTTTCAAGGATGAACAAACATCTGTTCATAATGATCACAGTTCAGGCATGCCATCAACAAACAGGAATCTTGAAATTATGGAAAGTGTTTGTGCTTTGGTGATGGAAAACTGTTTTCTATTAACTTTTAGAAAAATTGAAAATGAACTTTGAAAATCTTACTGGTTAGCAAGGTTAATAGAATATTAACAGGTTGTCTTGTTCGCTATTCCCCCCATGGTAACATTTCTGGACGAGCTGTGACGTCACTGCTAGACCTTCCAATCTGTAGACCAGCGGCACTTCGTAGAAAAATGTTGGAAAACAGTATGGTTTTATTTAAAAATGCCTTGCTTTAAGCATCAATGAAATACGAGGCATGTTTTTTAAGTAAGTACCGTTTTGGAATTAAAAAAAGACGTGCAAAGATATCGCAATAATTTTATTTCTACATGAAAGCCTGTACCTTAATCTACTTTTCTACATAATTCCCGTGAATATTGAGGCACTTGTCATAACGTGGCACCAGTTTTTGAATACCCTCCTCATAAAATTCTGCCGCCTGACTTGTTAACCACTGTATCACAACTGTTTTGACTTCGTTATCGTCTTGAAGACGCTGACCACCCAGGTGTTTCTTCAAGTGCAGGAACAAATGGTAGTCGCTGGGCGCCAGATCAGGGCTGTATGGAGGATGATCTAGAGTTTCCCATTTAAAAGATTTGATGAGATCTTTGGTCCGATTAGCCACATGTGGACGGGCATTGTCATGCAGCAAAACGATACCCTTACTCAACTTGCCACGTCTTTTGTTCTGGATTGCACGACGCAGATTGTTCAATGTCTCACAATAAGACGCTGCATTGATTGTCTCATTACGAGGCAGAAACTCCACTAGCAATACTCCTTTTTTGTCCCAAAAAACTGTGCACATGATTTTCCGGGCAGAAATTGTTTGCTTAAACTTCACTCTTTTGGGTGATGATGAATGTCGCCATTCCATGGATTGTTGTTTTGATTCTGGTGTGACGTAGGCCACCCATGTTTCGTCACCAGTAACAATTTGGTCTAAAAAATCTTCACCTTCATTGTGGTACCGCTCAAGGAAAGTCAATGCACTGCCTAAACGTTGGGTTTTGTGCAAATCCGTCAACATTTTTGGAACCCAACGTGAACACAATTTCCGGTAATTCAAGTTCTCGGTCACAATGCGATACAAAACACTACGAGAATATTGAGGAAACCAGTCGCACATTGATGAAATTGTAAAGCGTCTGTTTTCTCTCACCTTTTCTTCCACTTTCTGCACTAAATCTTCATTAAAGACCGAAGGACGCCCACTCCGTTCTTCATCATGCACATTTGTGCGGCCATCTTTAAATGCTCTCACCCATTTCCTTACCATTCCATCACTCATAATGTTTTGTCCGTAAACTTCACAGATCTCACGATGAATATCGATCGGTTTTACGCCTTTAGCACTAAGAAATCGTATAACAGCCCGTACTTCACAATCGGCGGGACTCACGATTGTCGGAGGCATCTTAAACACTCAGTAAACAACGTATACAATGAAGAATCAGACTGTAATGGCGTCAGTGCGTAGACAAGAGATGTAGGTAACCAGCGCGCATGCGCGGAACGCCGACCGTAGCGCTGCGGCGGCGGAATCGCAAAACGGTACTTACATTAAAAACATGCCTCGTACATGAAATGTTTCCTAAAATAATGTGCTAACTCTGAAATATGACAAATGACCTCAAATTTGAATTCAAACCAAACTAAATTGCTGTAATTAACAGATGAAGGAGTCAAAAACAGTGGTTTGACAAATTATATACTAAGACAAGAATATGATTTTCCGGGTGATTTCGTATAACAAATACTTTCAGCTTCTTTTTTACACAAAATTTACATATTTCATGTGTAAACTGATAATCCTTATTAATATATTTACTTGCAAATATATTGTATGAATATGGATTTTAATATAGTATTTTTTAACAATCAATTTTACAACACATTAAAGATTTTAAACCACATATCCCGTTCAAATTCATTAAATAGAGACTGTGCACTTTACTGTCTGTATTATCTATTCAAGGTTTGAAATAGGATATAATTAATGAGAAATATGTTAAAATAGAGTTAAATAATATTTATTTCTATAAAACTCTCCATATTATCTTTATCAATTTGCAATTAAATTCATATTTCTTTAAAAATTTAATAATTTAAAATTTCCTGCATATAAATGCTATGGTACATATTATGTCAAGTAAAAGTAAGTGTACCATTCCGTTTCTAATAGTTTCTATACAAAAAATATTTGAACTTTATAATTTTCTGAAAAATGTCATCGATTTGATTTTAAAATATTTAAATTGTATCATTGTATGTTGAATGCATGTAATTAATATTTTCATTTTATATGCTTAAAGAAAACCCCTTTTCTATATATTTAATGATATACATCTGCTGTTTAATTTTGTTTATTTGAAGTCTTTGTGAATTCATTTACTTTCTTTTATGGTACAGATATTACTGTAGAATTCTGTCAATCGGCACTTTAAAATGCGACAGAAAATTGTGGAAAATAAAAGGTGGGGGGGGGGGGGGGGGGCGAAGGTATCATCTGGAATTTTATGCTAAAAGAAACAAAGGCTATTTTTATCATTTTATTCGAAGGCGATTTCTTTTTTCTCCGAAATTTGTCTAATACTTATGTGGAAGGTAGCTTCAAACTAAAAAGATTCCACTCAACGTTTGCTTTAAAATAAATAGGGGTAAATGTGTCATTTTAATGAGACTGTAAATATATTTTGTTTTTACAAAATTATTCATAAAATTACAGTAGTTTCTTTTAACTTATGAATATCCCTTTCTTGAACAAAAACCATTTTTATTGAATCGAAACTACTCTGTCGTACTCAGGATGAAGCCCTGCAATTTGACGGATCAAGATATAAATGCCTTAACAGAAACTTTATTAACAAATTTACTAACAAAAAAAAATTCTTAACAAACTACATTTGACGTGACTAATAATTATTATTGCAATGGTTTGATAAAATATGTGTTTTTAAATTTAAATCAATTACTGTTTTTTCTTCAGATGATTTTGAAAGTTTCCTGACTTTATCTCAAATCCGGACAATATATTTTTTCAAAAACATGTAACATTTTTTAACTACACAAAAGCTATGCATTGCCTGAAAATATTTATTCTAATTTATACTGCATTATTCATGCCTGTAAACCTCGGAATACAGTCAATATTTAAATGACGACTGATTTGCCCCATTTAGATTAGAAATATATATTTATATCCTCAAACCGATTCCCATAACGCACCTAACAACTATTGGCTCTTCTCTGACCATTCAATTATCTGTCAACACAGCAATCAGTAATCTTTGTATAAATTTCTCTTATTAAAATCTTAATAGCTTCCCCTCTCATCAAAAATTTGCTATTTCTTTTCATATCGACAGAATTTATTTTCGTAAACTTCACATTACTATGCATATACTGTTTTATTTTATTCTATATTGCTTGCATACAGTTACTATTGGATAAATATTTAAATAGTTTCTGATCAAAGTTTCTCAGTTTTTCTTGTCTGTCAGAAAACGGGTCAAGCAGTGATGTCACTCATCTTTCCTTCCGGGGACAAGATTTTCCACGAATGAGACAACCTTATATATAAGATATTCTACGGACCATGACTGGTCAGCACATTTTTTTTTTAATTTTTTATATTTGCATTATTATTCTCAAACTAAAGTAAATATATAACTGTAAAGCAAATACTACTCCATTTATAACATTACCTGTAACAAATAAGCAAGCATATCCACAAGTTTTAGGGGCAAAAACAAAGTTTTTTCGAAAGGGCAAATGAGACAGAGCCGCCACTCCAACAAAGGTAGAAAATGTCTGTCAACAAAAAAAATTTTCCTATGTAAATAAAAGCAAAAAGAAAAAGATTACTATTTAATTATATATATACATAAAATATATTTGTATTTGGCAATAAAAGTATGAAGGAAAACAAATCTGATGTGGTCAACATATGGTTTCCTTTCCATTATGCAATGACTTCACTTTTTTACAGTTGCAATAATATATACAGATTCATAGCACAAAGTTTGGGCTTTGAATTGTACATTCACATTTGGCACTTTTCTTGATGATAACATGTAAATATACAAGTTGATTATAAAAAAAAAACTTTGCAGATATATGAGCCCCTAGCGATCATACCGTTCCAGGAAATGTAAAGAAATTTTGGATGCAGGTATTTTAAGGTATGCGCTCAAGAATAATGTGAAAAAACAACAGTCCTGCTCTCACAGTTAGGGTTACAGTAACACAATTTTGAAATTTTCAAATTGCAATACCTACTTTTTTTTTTATTGGAATGGGATTTTCACAGTGAAAAACCATAAATGGAGTTGAAACGGTATCTGCAACATGAAATACGTCTGAGCTAGGCAGACTAAGAAAAAAGTGAAAACAACAAATAAGATCAGACCAGTGACAGAAAAACAAAACATTTTATTGTTTATCATAAATTTTCTATGTGCTCGCCTTCACACACGATGACACTTTACATGCAACAGATGGTGGATAACACTGAAGCACATACCATGGCAAGAGAAATCTGTTGAACCTCATATGTGATGGTATCTTTCAAATCAAATAGAGTTTGCGGATTGCCTGTATACTCTTCGGATTTCATGTATCCCCACAGCCAAAAATCCACTGGAGTGAGATCGGGGGACCTGGGTGGTCACAGAAATATGAAATGGCAGGAGATAATTTTGTCACCAAATTGTTGTGTCAATAAACATTTCATAGAAGATCCCACATGTGATGGAGTGCCATTTTGCATCCACACGACGTCAGAGAAGGCATTTCACTCATTGCAATTCAGGAATGATGTAATTGGTTAACATTGCTTCATAGCGGTCGGTCACTCGTTACTGTACACGTACATAGGCCTGCGACAGTAACCTCTTAAGGTGCTTGTTATCCCGCACTACACAGTCACTTTTACGTGGAGTAACGCAAGTGAGACTACCCCATCATGGTGATTTTGGTCAGTCCAATGCATGCAGAATTCCCATTACTAGTCAAGGAGAAATGTGCCTCGTCCGTCCACAGAATGCATAAAGGCCATCTGTTATCATCGTCACACCGGATGAGGAATTCATTAGCAAAATCTAAACATAGTTGGTTATCATCAACTTGTGCAACATCTGGACATGCTGGAACCGATACAGAAACATGTGGAAAACAGAGCACAGAATCTTGCGGACAGTAGAATTCGGCAAATCCAGCATCTGTAAAACACCATATGCACCTGCAATACGACCTTCGTTTATTGTCTCATGCACTTCTGCAACAACCTTGACAGGAATGGAATGTTGTCCAGACCGAGATCGATCGCATGTGCAACCAGTTTCTTCAAATTTGCGCATCAAGTCCCGTACAGCTTGCACAGAACACAGGCATCATCATAGCCAATGGTTTGTGCGATAGACACGTGATGTCTCTGCGACATTTTGCTCATTCAGGTAATAGAGCTTTACCATTTCACCTCGCTGTTTCACTGTAAGCGTCATGTTGGTCAAGTTAAAGTGCAAGAAAGCAAGCAGTACTCAAATCACAATGCCTTTTCTTTCTCAAGGCGATGACGTCAACCATGACGGTGTCTTACACCAAACTTGGAAATCTGCATACTTTGGTCTCTTCTCTTTTCGAAGGAGATTCAGCAGGCTGGGTTCTGAGCCGAACACACAGTGTGAAATGTGACGTCAATGGAACAGAAATTCGTGTTCTGGTGAGCGCCACAGTTGTTATGACTTTTTTTTAGTCTTTGCTTAGCACTGGCATTTTTCATGCTGCAGGTACTGTTTCAATGCCATTTATGGTTTTTCACAGTGAAGATCACATTCCAATAAAAAAAAAGCAGGTGTTGTCATTTTAAAATCTTAAAATTGTGTCACTGTAGTGTAACCCTAACTGTGAGAGCAGGACTTGTTTTTTCACATCATTCTTGAGTGCATACCTTAAAATACCTGCATCCAAAATTTCTTTCCACTTCCTTGAAAGGTATGAGCTCTAGGGGCAGCATATATATCGGCTAAGTTTTTTTATAATCACCCTGTACTTCAAAGTATCAAATTAACTCATATTTCATGCAAATCCAACTTGACAATTAGAAAAATTGACAGTGTTCGTTCAAAGTAGATAACCATCTAATCATTCATTCTGTATAAAACGTGAATGCAAGGATAAATGAATAAAGTAATACTAATACCACAATGTTGTTAGTATTGAATTAATATTAGGTAATTGAAGTTTTATCAAATTTCACATAATATAATTATAATTTCATTTCAACACTATATCAAATATCTCAAGGAATGCCTATAAAAAATTTCTCCAGTGACCAATATGAAATATCTTTAAGCAAAATGACATATTCTGGATCAATCCGATTTAAAAAGATTCTTTGTCAGACTCTTAGCAGAAATTTTATGTTAATAAACACAAGTAAGGAAAGGTATGAGCTTTTAATGAGATAGAGACACAAAAAAATCGTAAAAATGGAAGAACATTTTCCTGATTGAATGATTAGACAGTTATGAATATAATTATACAGCAAAATGAAATAAATGCTATACAAAAAGGTCCTGCAGCTTTTCAGATACACCTTGAATATGGATGCTACAACAATTTATTGTTAGACTCAAGTAATCATGGACAGTGGAAGAAACAGGAATCGGAATATATGAAATACCTTGATCTTGTTCCATATGGTGATGGGAAAAAATGCTCAAATTTACAATCAGATGATCATTCTTGGATTTAAGAGATAATTTTTCCTACTTTTATTGTATTTTTTTAACCATGATATGTAAGAAAATTAAGAATTTTAGTACAAATTTAAGTAGTTTCAAGATCCTTAAAAATCAAAACCAGAAGCTTTTAAGGGCAGCAAGTACCCTGTTTATGATTCTTGCCAGTTTATCTTTTATAAGAAAGTCTGAAAGCAGATTTATGGTGAATGACAAATAGCTTGAAATGGAATATGAAAAGATGAAGTAGCATACCTGCCAACCTCAAAATGTTGAAATTAGTACAATTGACATCTAAAATTAGTACAAAATTAGAGTGCACAAAAACATTAGGCAATACAACTGAGGAAATTAATGAAATTAACCTTTATTGTACCTTGATATAGACATTCAATTAATTTTCAACACTGTAACATAAAATTGACATCTATTGGCCAAGAATTTGATTGCTAGAGTTTTTAAACATGTCATAGGTAACAGACTTTGCATTTTTTAAGAATTTGTCATCATATTTTTGCTCGTAACATTTTCCTCTTTGCATGGTCTTAATTAACAAATTTTCTAAATTTGCATCAGACATCGAAGGACGAAATTGTGTCTCATTTTTCTTTATTTGACTAAACATGCGTTCGCATTCAGCATTTCCATGTGCAGTTAAAATTGATAACATAACTGTGCCAAGCCTATCGTATTTTAAAGCACCATTTGCCAATTTTATGTAAGACCATTTAGTATTCCTCTTTAATATGTTCTGGTATATCACCTACCTGAAACGCAGAAAACTGAGCATGCAGCTTGTCTATCGCTTCTTCTTCACTCACTATCTTTGATATGCAACATAATAGGGAATCTGTGAATTGGATACAACTGACCATCATTGCTATTACTTCCGTCAGTTGCAATAGAGAATGGAGTCAACTTTAGCAAGTCCACCAATAATTCCTTTCCACTCGAAGCCATTTTATTCAGAACAGCACTAATCTTTGTCTTTCCACACTCATAATTTTTAGCAATCTCACAGCGAGTGAACATTTTTTTGAAAAATGGTCCATCATGATCAGCAACAGAAATAGGAAGGTTATGTTCAGTAATGAATGCAGTAAAAAGGCATTTTGCTTTAATAACATCGTTATCTCCAGTTGTTTGATGAAAAAAAGATCCAACATTTGAATTCTTTTCAAAATTAAATGCAAAATCACAATGTTTTTGAAACGCACGTGTACTTTTACATCGTTTAAGCTGCCATGTGAAATGCTTATATCACTCGCACACAATGAACAAAAGGCAAAATGCACACCTTTGCGAGACTGCATAATACAGGAAAACTCCCGAATGTAGGATTGTTTAAACACTTGGGAATATTGTTCAGGCTTTACTTTGGACATTTTGCCACAAGACACGATCACTATAAGTGAATTACAGAGGGTTGGATCCACATACGTAATTTTGGATGCAAATGGCGCCACGGCGACTGTGTTGTTTACTCCGTGAGGCGTTGCCACACAACTTGTTTAAAACCATCCAAATTATCTTGGAAGCCACGGCAGCTGTGTTGGTTATTCCGTGAGGCGTTGCCACGCAACTTGTTCAAAACTATCCCAAATTATCTTGGAAAAACTCTACAGAAAAGTACCCGAATTTGCGCACATCGGTTCAATTTGGCAACATTGATATAGAATTTATGGATTTTATGTTGTTGCCAAACATAGTGATCTTTTTTTAGCAAACTGGAAAAAAAAAGCCCAATTTTCCCTAAAACCGGCAACACTAACGCAATTAATGTTTTTCCGATTTTCAAGTTGATGTTACCAAAACTAGCGATTTTCTACTAAAACTAGTGGTTTTCCGCCAAATCTAGCACAGTCACTAGAATTCGCTAACCTACGAATAAAACTATTAAATTCATACATTTTTTGATTATTTCGTATAATCGTAAAAATGAAACAAATTTCATACATTGTGACGGACAAATCGTACAAGTTGGCAGGTATGAAGTAGTCTTTTCTTAACACGTTAAGCGCTGAGCCTATTTTGTTTTCTTTTCCATTCAAGCTGCAATATGCTGGCTAGTCTTTGAGTTCCTACTAAATACTTCATCAGTTCTAAATGCTTATATTTTATTTTAAAATATAACCAAAAAGAATACGAGTATCACAGAATTTCAAAAGAAATTAGCTGTCTTATCTTTCACATTGTTGCTATGAAGGAATTCCAAGTAGAAATATTGCAATTATACATCTCAAATATCTTGTCACAAATTACAACAAAGATCTGGAAGAGCATCGAAAGTTCTAAGATATTGTAAAAAATGCTACGAAGACAATGCACATGATTTAGAAGAGATATTGCCAGAAAATTGACGAAACAAGTGACAACATTCTGTGAAACCTGCACAGGACAACTATTTATGTGTATCCAGTGTTTCAACAATACCTATTAAAATAATTTTTCTGATAAGAAGTAATATTTAGATACATTTTTTATAATATTCAAACTATTTAATTTTTAATTAAGAATATAATTTTTTAAATTATATATAGTCAGATCAATGGTGACGAATGCGGCTTAAACGGAAGTATATTGACAATCACTGGTGACTGATGCAGAACTCAGCATGTTAAATGATTTATTTTTAATTGTGTGATTTTATAAACAGGAACATAATTTATTTTTACAAATTAAACATTTAAATAATTACATTTGTAAACACGAAGCTGTAAATTGGAAAAGGCTGTATTCAGAATTTTTCATTTGAGAGATTTTGCTACTCATTAATTTCAATCATAAAGAAAAAAACAAACATCCAGAAGTGATCAACTAATAAGATTGTTTCAAAATTTCTTAATGGCAGTGTTCGCATGAATTTTTTTTTTTCTAGGGGATAAAAATACCCTTTAAGGTAATTTTAAGATAATTCAAATTCAATTAAATAGTTTCTATTTGTTGCTTCAGTTATTGTAAACTGCTAAACATGTCCATAAACACACACACACACACTGATAATTTGTAATCCCTGATACTTTAAAAGGACATTTTTTTATAAAATACTAAAAAAATTTAGCAAATGAGTATGTGTAGCAAATGAATATGTGTTTGGCAACAAGTATATAATTCACCTCTGGTGTCTTCATAATTGTCCACAAAGTTGCGTCTTAATATTCATCCCCCTCTGGTGTCTTCATAATTGTCCACAAGTTCTGAAAACACCACCTCAGTCACCGGATTTAAACCCAATAGAACACATTTGGAGAGAACTGGAGGTTAGAGTGCTAAGAAATGACATTAAAATGAAAAGCGAACTAAAAACAGTAATGATCGAAGAATGGAGGTACATTGATGCAGAAATTACAAAAAACTAGTAAACTCTATTCACAGATGTTAAAAAGCTGTTGTGGATATAGAAGTTATCCTACTAAGTACTAATTTACCACAATATTATAATATTTACTGTATGTAGAGATTTTTTTTAAACTGTAGGTACGAAGAGTTTTGTGACGTAACTTTTTGATTATTAATTTTTTTTAAAAAAAGTTTTACTATGTATTTAAAATATTTTATAGATAGTAAAACTATGTATAAAATATATATAGTTTTGTTAAGAACATGTTATAAATATCATTAAAAAATTCCCATGCTGAAATATTAATTTTTATTAATGGATAGAGCAGTACTTCTTTGAAATTCGTAAGTTTACGAACAATTTTGGGAGCCACCTGTTTCTTCCTCTTAGATGCACATAAATAACTGTGAAATATGGAATGAAAAGTAGAAGATATCGCATTTGGTTTTGCCTAAGTTTTATGGCCGATTTTTCTTAGTTTGGCAGAAATTTGTTTTAAACTCCGGTTATAATTAGTAATACAACTAATCAGTAATTTGAAATAAAATCACTTACCTTCAACAGATAACTTCAGTTGCCGTAGAACCAACTCAAAGTTTATTATATCTATGCAGAAAATGCACGTAAGTCATTTGTGCTTTTAAGATGTGAAAACAAGAAAAACCTTAACTAGATAACTAACCTAACTTTATATTAACTAGATTTGAAATGAAATCACTTACCTTCAACAGATAACTTCAGTGGCCGTGGAACCACGTTCATGCGCGCGCGCGCGGGGATCCAACTCAACGACAAATTCATTCAAATTTTCGTAAACACGGAATAAGTGTTGCCAGATACCAACTAGAAATTCTGAAAAGGATTCTCCAAAGATGCATATATTTTATTTTATTTTTTAACCAACGTTACATTCATGCAGAAGCATATTTATATTAAGAACTACAACTAATTAGTAATATTTAACTGTAAAAGAAAATCTTATGGATGAAAATAAAATTTTGAAAAATAATTTGGGGACTGTTTCCGAAATATCTCAGAATTCAATTTTTCTAGCTACAAATTTTCCAGTTCAAACATAATTGTATTTACCCAAGTTACAACAATAAATATATTCAATAAACACGAGGAACCATGTTTATTGAATGTAACTTTTTTTAAATCATGTGTTATACCACAGTCGGTCTACACCGTGTGTAGACCGGCTGTGGTTATACTTTTGAACTGATAATTTAGAACATTAGTGGCGTCTGCAATGGAGGGGGGGGGGGGGTATTTGGGGATTGTGTCTCCACAAGAATCCATCGAACCCACTGAATTTCATAGAAACGATATATGGGAAAAATGGTAAACAAAATATTTGGAAACTGCCACTCCCCCCGTACACACATACAGAGAGAGAGAAGTAATTTCTGTCGAAGCTAATGTAGAAATTCAGGAATATTTTAATCTAATCACATATTCCGTATTACGACAATTTTATAGTTTAATTTTTTTGTAGGTTATTTCAATATAATTTTTCTTTTGTGTGAAGTGTGAACTCGCCCGTCTACTGCACACGCAGAGACAGGGAAAAGAGGGTGATAACTACTCTAAAAGTGACACAAACATGTTCAATACGTCTTATATTGTAACTTTTTGCTAAAAACCTAAAAATTAGAAATTTTTTAGAAAACTATTTTTTCTAATTTGGTGTTACGATTCATAATAAGAGAACCCGTCCGCTTATGAAGGTCGAATTACTACAAAAGACGACTTTTTCAATTGCTTTTCACAGCTTATTGTTCATGTGCTTGGAACACTAATTATATTTGCCGACTGTCATTCTATGGCAAATTAACCATTTCAAAGAAACAACTAACATCACATATGAGTAGTTACATTCTTTAGTATATGAAAGGACCGAAATCAGAACTTTGTGTGGTCACCTTTGTTTCCTGTAATGAACAGAATACGATGTGACATACTTTTGTCAATGAGAAAATTCCAGTAGTCACTTAAAATGTCTTTGCACAAGGGCCACACGTACTTTACTGCGTCAATCAAAGATTCGAAATTTGATGGGATTTTTTTTGCTGAATTTTCGATAGGGTTTTAGTCGTGCCAGTCAAGCACGTTTATGTATTTCCTCTGCAGGTAATCCTGTACTACACTTGATCTGTGGCATGAAGTACCATCATGCATGTGCATCTGTGCACTTGCATATGAGTTACTAACTTTTTTCGTAACATATTCATATAAATAGAACCATTCATGGTAGGGCCTCTCGGCTAAAAGAACAATGAAGCAGTACCTAAAGCTGACATAACACCCCACATCACCTGACTTGGCAATGTTTCACTACGATAACAATGTATTTTTCATTAAACTTTTTGCATTTGGTCATACAACATGATTGTGAGTGATGCAAATTGACACAAAGTTGATTTATAGGAAAACAGAGCTTGACACCAATCTTGAACAGTCCACATTTTGCAAAGTAAAGCCTCTTTTTATCATTATAGCGTTTAGTTTACATTCATGAGACGTCGGGAAACAGCGCTAATACTATTATATCCTTTTGAATGTAGAAAAGACTTTATTTTCGTGTACGAACTCTTGAGAGAAAGCATAACAATTTGCCGTATAATGTTGTTACCAGATGGGCTTGTTTATTAGAGCACCCACTTCATCTTGCATCCACTTCATCACCTGTATCTTGATGTTTCGTGATAATGTTATAGATATCAGTCGTTCTAACATTCACATTTCTGCTTAAGCCATGTTCAGAGTAACCTTCATGATATAAAGTCACTATTTGTGACCTCTGAATAACACTTAATTTGTCCATTTTTCTCTATAAAGAAAAAATGTACACAACCTTTCAGCACAGTAGTGTCGTCAGAAAAAATTTGAAGGAGGGGTAGAGTAACTCAATGGTATTTGATTTTCCATTTCTATATATATAATTTCTTAGAAATTCAAAGTGCTCGATGAGAGTGAGTTATGAGCTCCAAATCCCCTTTTGACGACGCTTCTATCTCAGACTGAAAACCAGAAGAAAACTGACCCTTGAACTTTTACCCCCTTCAACATATGTCTCTGTAAGATGATGCAACACCGCAGGAAGCAATACGGTCAGTGAATACGATTAGGTGGTTTACAATTTTCGCAAATGACTGTATTTCAGATCATTTCCAAGGGATATTGAGGATCAAAATACGGTTCTCTGTGATGAAATCAAAATTTCGGTTAAAATGTATATAATTTTTACCTTACCATAAAAGGAAAAGCGCTCTTTCAAAAAATTTCACATTTCAAGATATAACACATTCAAAGTGATCACTTTTCGGAAAAACTAAGGTTTCAAATGCGAGATAAATCGTAAACGAGGCTTTTAAGAAGTATGCTCAACGAAAATAATCTTGTAAAGAAATACATTCTTCCTGAATATTGAAACTTCATGAATTACATCCTACGGCTATAGAAAAGAGAAAATTAAAATCAAAAAATGATTTCGGTTTCGTTTCACACCAAAATCGAAAATTTTCCTTCCCAATTTGATAGGGCAGAAAATTTATAGGTTTCATACTACAAGAATACATACATATATCTAGTGGTATAACTAGAGATTTTGTCAAATATCCCTGTTTTGTATTCTAAACCTTTTCTATACAATGTCCGCCGTAGAATAACATAATAATAATTTAAATTAAAAATAACATTCACTTTTTATTAATATATTTTGTTCCATTTTCGGAGTTTTTCGATTAAAATCACAATTTTAGTCCTTTTCATAGGCAAACTAATACCTTTCCAGTCCAATTTTGATATCGAGGTTATTCTATAGATTCTATACTGAAATACAGCATCAGATAAATAGGTTTGAACAGTTAATTCTTGGAAAAATATATGGATCGAAAACGCGATTGGACGAGATTGTATAATTTTCACGCCCTATACAAAATAAAAAAAAAATTGAAAAATATTAAATACCCTATTTTGTTCTACGTATATTGTCTTGAAAAGAAAATACATTCCCTCGGAACATTTTTCATAAAAATACTCCGGTACTTAGACAAAAACTCTGGATGTTTAAAGGCTGAAATCCCGTTTTCAGCTCTTTTTCACGGGCAAACTAATACCTGCCTGGTACTATTTCGATATCAGGGATGCACTATGTATTCCACACTAAAATAATACATCAAAAAATTATGTTTGAACATTTAATTTCTGGAAAAAACTACAGGTTAAAAATGCGATTTTACGCGATTGTGATCATAATCTTCACACACTAAACCAAGAGAGAAAAAAAAAGGAAAAATTAATCAGCCTATTTTTTTCTACGTATAATATCTTGCAAAGAAAATACATTCTCTCAGAACATTTTTTAAAAAATTACTCATGCACTTTGACAAAAACTTTCGATGTTTATCGACTGAAATCCCGTTTTCAGCTCTATATCACGGGCAAACTAATACCTGCCTGGTACCATTTCGATATCAGGGATGCACTATGTATTCCACACTAAAATAATACATCAAAAAATTATGTTTGAACATTTAATTTCTGGGAAAAACTATACGTTAAAAATGCGATTTTACGCGATTGTGATCATAATCTTCACACCCTAAAGTAACCAAGAAAAAAAAAAAGAAAAATTAAGCACCCTATTTTGTTCTACGTATAATATCTTGAAAAGAAAATACATTCTCTCGGAACATTTTTTAAAAAACTACTCATGCACTTTGACAAAAACTTTCGATGTTTATCGACTGAAATCCCGTTTTCAGCTCTATATCACGGGCAAACTAATACCTGCCTGGTACTATTTCGATATCAGGGATGCACTATGTATTCCACACTAAAATAATACATCAAAAAATTATGTTTGAACATTTAATTTCTGGGAAAAACTATACGTTAAAAATGCGATTTTACGCGATTGTGATCATAATCTTCACACCCTAAAGTAACCAAGAAAAAAAAAAAAGAAAAATTAAGCACCCTATTTTGTTCTACGTATAATATCTTGAAAAGAAAATACATTCTCTCGGAACATTTTTTAAAAAACTACTCATGCACTTTGACAAAAACTTTCGATGTTTATCGACTGAAATCCCGTTTTCAGCTCTATATCACGGGCAAACTAATACCTGCCTGGTACCATTTCGATATCAGGGATGCACTATGTATTCCACACTAAAATAATACATCAAAAAATTATGTTTGAACATTTAATTTCTGGGAAAAACTATACGTTAAAAATGCGATTTTACGCGATTGTGATCACAATCTTCACACCCTAAAGTAACCAAGAAAAAAAAAAAGAAAAATTAAGCACCCTATTTTGTTCTACGTATAATATCTTGAAAAGAAAATACATTCTCTCGGAACATTTTTTAAAAAACTACTCATGCACTTTGACAAAAACTTTCGATGTTTATCGACTGAAATCCCGTTTTCAGCTCTATATCACGGGCAAACTAATACCTGCCTGGTACCATTTCGATATCAGGGATGCACTATGTATTCCACACTAAAATAATACATCAAAAAATTATGTTTGAACATTTAATTTCTGGGAAAAACTATACGTTAAAAATGCGATTTTACGCGATTGTGATCACAATCTTCACACCCTAAAGTAACCAAGAAAAAAAAAAAAGAAAAATTAAGCACCCTATTTTGTTCTACGGATAATATCTTGAAAAGAAAATACATTCTCTCGGAACATTTTTTAAAAAACTACTCATGCACTTTGACAAAAACTTTCGATGTTTATCGACTGAAATCCCGTTTTCAGCGCTTTTTCACGGGCAAACTGATACATGCCCGGTACCATTTCGATATCAGGAATGCACTACGTATTCTACACTAAAAGAATGCACCAGAAAAATAATGGTGAACATTTATTTCCTGGAAAGAACTATGGGTCGAAAACGCGATTGGGCGCGATTGTGATCATAATCTTCACACACTAAACTTAAAAAAGAAAGAAAGAAAAAAAAAACCCTTTATGTTTATCGATTGACATCACGTTTTCAGTTTTTTTAGGGGTAAATTAATACCTTTCCCATCCCATTTCGATATCAGGGATGCACTGTATGTTCTACATTAAAAGAATACATAAGAAAAATAGGTTTGAACATTTAATTTCTGGAATAAACTATGGATCAAAATCGTGATTGGACGTGCTTTTAATCACACCACAAACTAAAAAATTTAACTAAATTGTAGCCCAATTCGTACCATAATCCATTCTTAAATAGCTCAGGTTTTTTCCCCATTTAAATTAAGAAAAAAAAAAATGAAAAATTGGAATTGTTGGGCCAAATCATTACTATAGCTTGTTACCCTTCAATTTAGAGGACTTGAAAAAATCTTTTGATTGATACCATACTTGAAAATGTCCGAGTCCACCTGGGGTAATGACTTCACTCATACAAAAATTGTATCGCAGTTTCTTTTCCCAACAATGATGGTATTTATTATTGAACCATAAATAAATATTTTTATGTATGAATATGTCAAATTTTGTCCCATGTTATAAAAATATAAAATTTCGAATCAAGTTCTAAGTTTTCGCAGGAATTTAAAAAATTTCCTTCTAGTTCTAGGTTTTTTTATAACAGACCCGAATATAAAGTTTCGCGAAAAATCCATTAATATTTGTTGCAGTTAGTATACAAAAAATCGACCACAGTACAGACAGAGGGATATCACTCCAAAGATAATCAAAACATGTTCAGGAGGTCCTAAAACATATATTAGCATTAAACTCTTGAATACGTATATTTTTGTGGAAACAATACCATCTCTATATTATATTATATAGTATGAGAAAATAAAGATGAAAATACATTAATACAGGAACACATAGAAACAATAGATTTTAATATTTAAATTTTTACTGATTTAAGGCTGAAAATCGCAAACAGACTCAAAGGAAATCTTAACCTTTGAGAAAGAAGGAAAAAGAGAGAGAAAATTGAAAAGTACATTGGTCTAAAATACTTTACGTGCTATTCGTGCTACTATTGCTCGGCGAATTGTACGCTCTTTCGATACAGATATTGAACGTTCTATGTTGTACTATTATAGCATGCCGAATATCACGTTCTTCTGACACGGTCTTCGGAACGTTTTTATTGAACTATTGTAGAACGTCAAACAGTACACTTTACACGCACAAAAATTGAACGTTCTATGTTGAACTATTATAGAACTTCCAATATCACGTTCTTTTGGCACAGATAAAGAACGTCTTATATTGTACCATTGTAGAACGTCGAACATCACGTGCAAATAACACCAAACACCGTTATAACACTTATAACACTATCTTTGAACGCACTCTGAACGTACTCTGAACGTGCCGGTGCTACTTGGGTATATGGTACAGAATTTTAAACCTTTCCCAATAACGCGCCTTTTTCTTTCACAATTATTATTCCAAATTCCTATTTCATGTCCAGCACATATTGCAACAACATTTAATTCTATCCCACACTACTAATATTAACAAAGTCTGCCAACACTTCCTCTTTTCCTCGACCATACCATATATGGCCATTAATCTTAACCTCTGTGCAAACTTTCTCATGTGAAACTGCTTTCCTAATCACATTTTTAAAGCCTAAGACACGAAGCCAGCATGTGCCCATGCCTCATATCCCTCCCCCTCCGATGTAAATGTAATTTGTACTTGTGTGTGAACCAACGCAGACTGCACTAAGATTTGGTGGGAGCTGGTCGACGATCAGGAGTCGTCAAGTATATGTAACTATATATGTTTCGAGTGTGATATAATGAAGTAGATTTTGGTTAAGTGAACGTGCCTCGTCCCTGGATTTCCACCAATATTACACACACACACACACACACACACACACATATATATATATATATAAATATATATATATATATATATATATATATATATATATATATATATGTATATATATATATATATATATATATATATATATATATATATATATAAATATATATATATATATTCGATGATTAATCAGAATTAAATTCATCTTCAGGTCTGAGTATTTAATTCCCAAACAAATGTCTGTTTCAGACTGAGCAATAGTACAGTACTATAAATGCTCAAACTCAGACTACAGTCATTAAAAGATGAAAAAATGAAGAAATAATAAGGAAATTTGTATTACCATGTGACATAAACCCTTCTTCTTTCACCACGTGTATACGCGATCAACCTCAGCAGAATAAATTATCTAGAAGCACCGGAATGAACTTGTCGAAATACAACCAGGGAGGCAGTATGAACGTTCACTGCAACACTCCCAGACCCGTCCAGTGAGTCAGAGCAGGAGACAGGACAATTACCCATATAAGCAATTCAGAATATGAACATGAAGCAAAGATGAAAATTCTTACTAAGCAAATGATTCATAGAAGAAATGGATAAACGAGAATGCCACTATACACCATTATAAGGGCTCTCAAATCGTAGTTTCAAACTGGCTAAAGTTACAATTTTTTAGCGAAAATAAAATTCAAAACATTAATATTAATGTATCTTATTTTCCGATTTTATAAATTTTTCTTATTTTTTTTAGCTTCTTATTTTTTATTTTTATTTATTTATATAATTAATAAATAATAATAATAATAATTATTATTATTATTATTTTGCCACTATAATTGAAAAAGTAGTGCTGGATGTTATCGAGTGGAAGTTGATGCACTGAGTTGATAATTTTAGAAACGAATTTGGGAGGATATGCTAGCTAGCCAAGGAAGTGTTGGACAAGCTTGAAGATAATTCATAGCAACACGTGCCGTCTGCGGCCGGGCATTATCTTGTTGAAAAGTAAGTCCGGGGTGTCGCTAAAGGAACGGTAACACAACCGGTCGTAGTATGTTGTCTACGTACCGCTGTGCTGTCAGTGTGCCAGATATGACTACCAAAGGGGTCCGGCTATCAAAGGAGATGGCAACCCCAGACCATGCCCACCTGCAGATATACACCTACCCAGATATACACCTGCAAAATGCGCAGTTCCGATGCGCTGGAGCTCCCACTATTTATTCATTGGACACCAAATTTTAGTCATTTGCATGTTCGCACAAAATGTCTTGGCATACGAAATTCCATTACAATCGGACAACTCCTTCTTGGTGCGTCGATTTTTTTGTTATAGAGTATATATATTCTCCGATAAATTAAAAAAAACTCTTAGGTGGACAGCGCATGACTTTCCCTGCAAACTTAAATTCATCTTCTCTTAATTTCTTCAATAATTCATTAAATTGAATTTAATTGCACAAAATAACACTAAATTTGCACTTTTAGTTCAATTTTTTTCATTTTCATTTGTTACCTAGACATATTTTAAAAGGTGGCGTATCAAAAACGCAAAAACTAAAATATATCGAGACCAATTTATCCCAGAGTATTGGAGTTGGTCTTATATTGGGCTTGGTCTTGTCGATTACTACTCATTAGACAATGCTCTATAACTTTGTAATTGGCATTTTTTTCTGTCTATCTCGCTTTGTCTCGCTCAGTTCGTAATGCCAACGTTTCAATTCTTTGATAAAAGCATTTCAATCACTTTCATTACTTTCCCTGCAATACATGGTAATGTATAGGGAAAGTATTGGAATCATGCCGAAAATCGCAACTCGAGTTTTCGACGGATCTACACGTTTCGATACCTCTAGAATACGAAAAAACTATTTTTAGTGTAACGTCTGTCTGTGTGTGCAGATTTTGTATCCACTCTAACTGAAAACTAATGGACCGAATTTCACAAAATATGGTTGGTAAATCACTTGTGGGCGAATCTGGTGCTAATTAGTTTTGGGTATGATTCGGGATAAAAGAACCCGTCTTTTTTGCGAAATGGCCCGCAAAAGCTTGTATCCACTCTAGCTGAAAAACTAATGGACCGACTTTCACAAAATTTGGTATATAAGTCACTTGTAGGTCATCCTGGTGCTGATTAGATTTTGGTATGATTCGGAGAAAAATAAACTGCCTTTTTTTGCAAAATGGCCCACAAAAATCGCCTAAATCTAAAATAAAAAACTACATATGCTCAAATATATCCATTAAATGCTTGTTTAATACGTAATTTTTAACGAAGGAAAGAATAAGACCAATCCCGTTAGACTAAGACTAGCCGTTCTCGAGATATTGTAGTTTTTTCGTATTTTCTCTACGCCACCTTTGAAAATATGTCCAGTTATCAAATGAGAACGAAAATTGAATTAAAGTGAATTAAATTTATTTAAAATAAAGAAAACGTGAATATAAATCTGCAGGGAAAGTCATGTACTGCCCACATCAGATTTTTTTTATCAGGCATGGGCATTTTACTATATATAGCCGCTTACATGTGCACTCATTGTCCTTTCCCTGCAAAGTTATTGGAGAGCTTAAGAATTTTCCTATGAACTCAGTATATTATCATTGAATGTCAATAAAATGCTTCGTGTTAGGTCTTTCTAAAAATATTTAAATTCTTATTTTATAGATATTAAAAATTGAAGCACAAATATAACAACGTCAGATATCTCCCACTAAACCAATTTTATCTCGTTCTTTTATTTCATTCAATATTATAAATCCAATAACTGAAATACCACATTCTGTAATACTATCCGGCAACTAAAATGCCATATTCAATACGTCAGTACGTACGTAATAAATATTTACCAACATTTGAATATTACAGTACCTAAATGTAAAGCTTATTTATCTACGGATACTTTTAAACGCCTTAGCGATTGGCACCGTATTTGAGATAACAATCAGTGGATTTAGAAACAGATAAGTTGTAAAGCTCATGCACTGAGACGTGTGGGTGTTAGGCGACATATTTGGATCTATATATTACCTTTATAAAGAGCTACGGAAGAGTTTCATCTCTTCTCAAGTATGAAATATATTGCTGTAGCAAAATGGTTTCGTAGGAGGTAGTATTAATAAAAATGTGTTTCTTGTTTCACTTTTGTGTATTGAAATTTCAATAAGATTTACTTTAATTTTTTTTTCCTGAGCCTTTGATTCTTTTACTTCAAATTTTATAAAAATTCAAATCCAAAAAGAATAAAAAGAATATATATATATATATATATATATATATATATATACATATATATATATATATATATTGTGAGACCAGAAATAGATCTCACATGTGTTTTGGTGAGACAAGTTTATGCCAGTTATTTATTGTGTCCGAAACATCGAACAGTACTGGCAGTCTGGATGTCGCCGAGGTTTACAGCAAACCATAAATATAGGAGCGTCAAGACAGAGGGGGCCGAGCGGGCCCTTACGTGGATGCCAAGTAGCGACATTGGTTCAATGATTAACCAATGGAGAAAGTGCTTGTTGCGTCACACTGAATGCTGCAAATGAAAGCAAAGGGGGAGTGACACCCCCGAGGGAAAAAGAGAGCCACAGCCTGTGACCGAAGAAGGACACTAGGAGTAGACTTTGTACAGATAACTTCGAGACGATGACTAAATAACGACTTGTGCAGAGATACAAGAGTGATACGTGTGCGATATTACAGTATTGTGGCAATTAATTGAGAAATGCAGTTTTTTTAATAAAATTCAGTTTTATTCAAGTTTTCTATGGATACATTTAAAACTAATAAGTGATATGACCTCCCCGCGACTTTATAACATCACAGGCACGTTTCGGCATGGAATGTACTAGACTAGCACATGTAGTTTTAATTTCAACGTCTCTGAACCATATGTCAATAACGGCCGAAATTAGCTTGTCCATCGTCGTACAGTCAAATTTGTGAGCCCGTTTTTTGACAATA
This sequence comes from Amaurobius ferox, assembly GCA_951213105.1. NCBI lineage: Eukaryota > Metazoa > Arthropoda > Arachnida > Araneae > Amaurobiidae > Amaurobius > Amaurobius ferox. The sequence goes on along the minus strand of OX578142.1, from coordinate 90,398,401 downwards.
GCCCACAAATTTTCTATGGGATTCAAGTCTGGTGAATTTCCGGGCCAACCCAGTACGGTAGTATTTTTTTTTAGCAGAAATTTTTGATTCGCTTCGAAGTGTGACATGGCGCGCTGTCTTGTTGGAAAACGCAATCTCCGTTTGGCCACAGTTTAGCCATGGTTGGAAGCACTTTTCGGGTCAATATGACTTCGTAACTGGCACTGTTCATCATTCCCTCTACGGGAACAAGAGATTCCGTCCCCAAAACGCTGAAACAACACCAAAACATCTTTTTGGGCGGATGCTTGGGTGCTTGATTGATGTGGTGCTGATTGAGAGGTTCTCCTTGGCTCCTTCTCACGAACATAGATCTAAATCCCTGAACCACAAAATGTGTTTCGTCAGAAAAGAAAACTTTCTCCCAGTCCTTCTCAGTCCATGTTTTGTATTTCCGTGCCCATTCCAACCTTTTTTTCTTCATGCGAAACGTCAGAAGCTGCTTCTTGTACGGTCGACGTGCTCTCCGTCCACGTTCTAACAGCCTGTATCGCACTGTTGAAGGTGCAATATCAACACCAGCTGCCACCATGGACTTAGACAGGTCAAAACTGGTTAATCGAGGATTTTTAACACTCATTCGATGTAAAGTTTTGTCGTCACGAGTCGAAGTTGATCTTTTTCTGCCGCATCTTCCAGAGCGGTTGGTTCCAGCTTTTCCTGTTTCCTGAAACCGCTTCCAGATCCTCCCGACACTTGCTGTACTCACTCCACATATTTTACCTATTTCCTCGAACGTCTTAGAAGTGTGTTCTCTAAGCGCAATCACTTTAGCACTTGTTTCCGCGCTGATATCCATGACGCTAATGAGCCCCGCAACAACTCAGAAACTACCACTGCGGAACACCTGCCACCTGGCGGAGGAATTTGAACACCTGCTACTTACCTGGTGCATACGAACACCTGCTACTTTGATAATAACTGCAATTTGAACTCTGAGCTAATTTGGAGTGCTTCTTCCTAAGCTTACGTGTGATAAAACGAAAAAAATGACATTTCTCAATTAATTGCCACAATACTGTATGATAGCACGATGACTAGAGATATAAAGTGATCCGTAAATGTTCCAAAATAATGGCTAGGTCTATTGATGGTGCAGTGCAACCAAGTACGAGACGGAGCCAAACACCACGAGTTATGGTCAGTACATATTTCGGATGCCAGGATTATGATCAAAATCCAAGATAGACATGAAGGTATGTGTTCATCAATAATCAAAGATCGTAGACACATTTTAAGTAATTTTATTCATACTGGGCTCACATATTCCCTTCGCCGAAATAATATAATTAATTGTTGTAATTGAATAATTAAGTATTTATGTTTTTAATAAATGTCATTGTTAAAGTTAAAATGGTGTAATCCATTTGGTAACATATTAATTAATATTCCTTTACAGGACTCAAGCAAAAAGTAAATAATTGGAGGGTTTTATATAGCGGCACAACAAAGCAATGTGCAATAATAAATAAGTCCACTAATACGAGATTTTATGGCCATGTTAAGAGAGATAGATATGTTAATGATAATTAAACAAAAAGTTTAACTTTAAGTCTTTATTATAAAATGTGTACCACATACACACACACAAACACACATATATATATATATATATATATATATATATATATATATATATATATATATATATATATATTAAAACGTAGTATAACACACTGTGAATTCCAAGGTAAGCTTGTGCAGAACTGCCAAGCGACTGCAGGAGAAAGAAGCCCTTCGAAAATTTTTATGTGTTTACTTAATAAATCACAAAAAATGAAATAATGTAGGAATTCTAAAAATTATTTTGTTAGAATGCGAGATGTTACACAACTATAAAATTGTGCTAATCTTATTTTTGGATGCTATAAAATACGTATTAGATAACCTAAAAATGTAAACTTTGGTGTATTTGAAAAGATAAGTATGAAGGGTTTGCTCTACGGATCCATTTCAAACATCGGTAAAAATATATAGAATACTAACTCACCTATGTAAAATATAAAACTGAAATTCATGCGTTGTCCTAATAGATTTTGTAAAATCAAATTAATGACCAAATTAATGATTCCAGCAATCATGCCTTTTGCAAAACTTGCAATTGTATTTATAAATTAATATGCCTGGAATGCCATATGGAATATATTGGTCAAACCTTAAATTCACTCCATATTAGAATTAATATACACAGGAATCATATCTGAACACTTAATTAAGGATTAAAATCTTCTTCATCAATTGGAAATAGTTTTGAATATGCACACTTTGACAATAATGGTTTTGATAACATTGTGATATTTGCATTGGATATAATTCCAAATATATATATATATATATATATATATATATATATATATATATATATATATATATTATCCTATGAATCTAAATTTATGGCTTCTGAAAACACCATATTTCCATAAAGACTAAACTAAATATATAATTGTCAAAATATGACTTATAAATCATGATATTTCTTCTATATATTATATTTAAAAAAAATTAAATTCTAAACCATATCATCTACCTCCTAGAAATCGATGAGGCCGTGGTTCAAGAAATGTGGACTATAAGTAATTTAAACATGAAATTTTGAAATTATACCATCAGTATTACACTAATTATAATTGTAACAAAGTAAAAACTTCGATATATTAACGATAAAAGAAAACATCTTAATGAGGTTTATAAAATCTTTCTTAATCGTAAAGCCAATAACCATAAATTTACATACCTCTTTTTTGACATCTTAAGACATCTCTTTTTTGACATTATACACTCACGGACAATGAAAGTAGCGCACCAGGAAGGAAGCATAGATGGACCTGAAAATTTATTGATGGATAGATACAGATGAATAATATACATCAGGGGTGGCCAACCTGTGGCCCATGCGCCAAACGTGGCGCGTTGGATGATTATAAGTGGCTCATTGCATCCTTGCGCCTACTTATTCTTTTGAAGTAGGCGCCATAACTGAATCCATCTTCATATTTTCAACACGAGAGTGCTCTCAGTTCAATTCACATAGCCGTCAGTTACTCATCAGTTTGACGCAATTTTTTGACAGTTGATGCATGGTATGTGAAAAGTTGGCCACCCCTAATATACATGATCACAAAAACAGAGCGGCAGAACACTTACAGAGGGAGCTATGATTCACGGTCCGGTCATCCTCAATAGCGCGTCGCACCGCCTGGTGCTGCAATAAAAGCAGCGATACGGTCCGGCATGGTGTTGAACAGACGCCTGAAACAGACTTCCTGCGACAGACGAGTCCACACCGGTTGGACGTTATGTTCCAAATCTCGAAGATTGCGGCAATGAGGCAGCTGGAGTTTCAACTGGTCTCACATATGCTAGATAGGGGACAGATCTGGGGAGCGGACAGGCCATGGAAGTGTTTGGACTTAACTCAGGCAGGCCTGGGCGACCCGAGCCGTGTGCGGCTGGGCATTATCTTGTTGCAATTGCGTACCTGGAATCCCAGCAACGAATGGGAGCACATGAGGCCGTAGAATCTCATCCACGTACCGCTGGTCTGACAATGTTCCAGGTACCACTACTAGAGAGAACAGGCTGTCGTAGGCTACGACTCCACAGCCCATGATGCCTGCAGTGGGACTGGTGTGGAGTTCGATAACGAGGTTGAGATTGTGACGTTGTGCAGGGGACCTCCACACCCGGACACGCTGATCATCGGTCCTCAAAACGAAGCGGCACTCATCGCTAAACACCACACATTGCCAATCTGTGGCGTTCCACGTTGCTCTGGTCCGGCACCACTGCAACCGGTGCCGACGATGTCCTCGTGTTAACGCAGCACACACAAGAGACGCTGGGATCGCAGATTCGCTTCCTTCAGGCATCTAGATATGGTTCGTGGGCACACAGAAGCCTCTATGTGGGCCTGTATCGTGTATCGGGTCGGCGCGGGCTCTATACGTGCTTGCCGTACGATCATTCGATCCTCCCTACTCGTGGTACTATGCCTGGTCCATCCAGAACCAGTCCTCCGTGTCTGGGTGGTGCCCCGTGACCAGTGCTCCCAACACCGTTGGACGGCATCGTCCGAACGATCCCGGTGACGGACTATCCGGTGCGCTGACCATCCAGCGGTTTTCAGTCGGATGATCAGGCCTCTCTCGAAGTCCGTCAGTTGCGTATATCGACGTTTCTGGCATCTACCTACCATTCTTTTCACTCCGTACTCGTGCTTGAGTCGGCCGTAGCTTCTCATATTAATGGGGCGTCGACAACACGCTGGTTTATAAGGCCGCTGGCTTATGCTTGCAGTGCCACATACGGATGTACGGCCATGCGTAATCACACCAGACTGGGATCATTTGCATACCAGCCCGCCCTCTAGCTATTTAAATCATTTCGCGGTTGTAATTTTTTTTTTGTTTTGGTGCGTAACTGTCATTGTCCATGAGTGTAATTCGGATCATATACGTAAAGCATATTACACTACCTCATTCGTAAATATATTTATGAACAATGTTAACTTCAATAACATTTTTGTGGTATCTATCTTCCCTTTAGCTAAAAAATTCTTATATATATATATATATATATATATATATATATATATATCCTGTCTTTCATCCATGGTCAGTTCTATTTTTTCCCCTTTCCTCTTGGGTACAACACAATTCTAGCTATCTCTTCTGCTGTGAAAGTGTGTGCTCTCTGGACTGCTCTCTCGTGGTTCTAGTAATTTTTTCTATTTCTAAATAGTTTTTCAATTTTGTTCATTTTTTTCTGCTTGTTGATTAAGCGTATGGTGTTTACAGTAACTAGCTGTCTCCACATTCAGAAACAAGCATTTGTTGGGGTTAAATTAGGATGGGCGCTCTAACTTAACGACGAATTTATTCTGAATTAACATCCTACCTAAAAGCCTAACTCTATTCCTCCTTTTTTGACACAAAAACCACGTTTGTTTGTTATTTGTTATTAATTCCCATCACACACACACACACACATATATATATATATATATATATATATATATATATATATATATATATATATATATATATATATATATATAATATGATAGATTAGAGACAGTACTTTAGTATATCTACATAACTTTACATATATACTTGCTAAGCAAAATATACTCTTTTAGTATGCTTCGGTATTTATGAATCTTTTAATATATTATATATATATATATATATATATATATATATATATACCGGGCGGTTAGAATTAAGTATCCCTGTTCAGAGCACTGTAAAGAAAAAATCAGTGGTCATAAGAACGCCAAATCTGCGTGGTATGTATTCCATAATATGGGGAAACGAATTAGGCAAAAAAAATAGTCCCAAAAATGATCGCTAGGGGAAGAGATGGCGCTGCGAACAGTCCCTAATAAAAACATAATTCATAGAAATGGCTTGTAGTAATGCATATTAATTACGACTTGTAAGTGGTATAAGCGTGCGATAGATACTGACAATTGCCATAAACACCCAAATGTCAATTTAATTAATGCATCTAGGACATATTACACGTGAAACACAGAAGGGAAGAAGGTTGTAGAAAGACGAGTCATTGGCAGTGTTCAATTTGTCCATCGCATTAAAGAAGTAACAACTGGTACCGTGTTGTTGTTGTTGAAACCCAGACCGTCCGACCTACTAGAAAGGTGTAAGGTTGTTATATTGTAATTTTCAATTCCCAATATAACATTGCTATTTTGGAAGTGGAAGTGGATCTAAGAAGATGGTCCCTCATACAGCGAGACAATTCATATAACGTTCCCTTGGACACAGCTGGACCGGACGTAGTTCGAGAATGAAAAAGGGTGCTTCTCGTATTCACGTCAGCACTTGATACTATATCAGACGGAAGGGGTTGAACCTCTTGACCCGAGAGGTCAATTAATTTCCAGATGGACATGGGAAAATGTCCGTGTGAACTTTCTGCACGAAAAAGACAATACTCAAATATCTGATATTTCAAGGGGGGCTTCGGCCAGTTAGATAGCCGGAAGGCGGAGTTATATATTTACGGAACCAATGAGAGTCTGGGGGCCTAAGAGAAAGGGGAGAGATGAAGAGAGACTTAAACTTTTAAAATTTGAAAATCGAGAGGGGAGTTGAATTTGGACAGTGCTGAAAGGTGGTCGCAAGAGCGCGACGATAAGACTCGGAGCCCATCGGAGAAGTCCGTTTCCGCCTGCCGATGACAAGTTCGGGTCGACAGCGATGTCCGAGGTAGGCAATTTCTTTACATGTATTTTGCACGAAGGTCAATTGTTCAGTATGCTCTCTCCCGCTCTCTCTATTGATTAAGGATAGCTTTTTTAGTAGTGATAAAAGGTTTTATTGAATTTAATTATGCAAGTGTGAAATGTGTGTCACACGTAAGGCAGATATTGATAACGGAGATTTTTCAGTATATGAATTGAAATATGGTATGTGAGACATTTTATCCTATAGGTAAAGTAGGAATAACACGGTGTGTTAATTATAATGGTTTTGTTGCATGATTGTAAAATTAAATGAGTTATTACGAGTTCTGGAATTATTAATCTTTCATTGTGGAATTGTTGACTTTATCAAATATTAATAATGGTTATCGCATAAATAAATGATTATTTACTTCTGTTTTAAAATTTGTCTCTTCATTTTTAGTTTCTTATTAAAATGTATTTTAATTTACTTCCCTTTACGAAATCGGCCTATTCAGCGTCTTATCCAGACCTGTGGTGACCCACGTATCAAAGGTATCTGTTTGGACGGCCGGGAAATGCCACCCAATTTAGACCGGAACCCAGTGGGGGAGGCATCCACAGGGACCGTACCCTCCTTCCCCTACCACCAACCTCTCGGAAGGACTTTCGGACCCACATGTTTAACGTGATCGTACTCCGCATGAACACGGCGGCAGTTTTGGAAGTAGCTGGAATCGAACCCGGGCCTACCGAGTGCAACTCCAGCGCGCTAAACAATGGGCTACCGCGCCCAACTGGTACCGTGTAACGGCTTGTTCGACATCTGCATGTAACTGATCTGTTGTGATGCTGCGCTGGTGAACGATAACGCTGTCTTTCAAATCTGCAAGGTTACGAATATCTCCCCGATAAACCATGCTTTTCAGGTAACTCCACAGCCAAAAGTCATAAGGGTTTATATCTGGTGAACGGGATGGCCATAAAGATGGGAATGTGCGATTGATTCATATCGAGCGCCATCTCTTACCCTGTCGGTCATTTTTTGAACTAATTTGTTTTTACGTCATTTGTTAACCCATTTCTGAATTGCAAACCACGCAGATTTGGCGTTCTTATGATCACTGGTTTTTTTCTCTGCAGTGCTCTGAACAGGAATACTTTAATTATAACCAGCCTGCATGTATATATATATATATATATATATGTATATATATATATATATATATATATATATATATATATATATATATATATATAATATATATCCAGAAAGGAAAAAAAAACTATTTAAAAAATTTGAGTTAAAAAGAGTATTTAATAGAATAGGGCTATTAGCAGCTTACTCCAACCCGTACCGAAAATATGATAATGATGGCAATAGTGGGATTGCTATTTTTGTAATGGCAACAATGGGACACTTTCTATCCATCAAATAAAGGGAGTGACCTACAGTTAGAGTACATTTTTAGAAAAATTTGGTGTGTGGTGTAGCAGTTGAGGGAATCGCGGTGTTTTTTGTATGTATTTGATGTCGTGATTTTTATTATATTTCATTATTGTAAGATATTTAGAAGCTTCATACAGGTCTAATGTATGAATTTATGACGGCATTTTGGGGTCATTGCCTATTCATATGCTGGCGTCCGAGAGTGCGCCATGGCTTAGCAGCTAGCTGTAATCGGGAATTAGAAGAGTTCACAATCGCTCTTCCGCCACTTTTTTGGCACTATGGAGGCATTTTCCTCTTCTTTCTATTACTCTGTTATTTAGTTATATATATGTATATATGACAGCTAAACGTATCCTGCTTTGGTGAGTAGGACTACTATATAGATGTATTTTTTATTATTCATAGATTCATAGGTAAGATTTTAAAATAATATTTTCTGTGGCTCTTCAACATTAAAAAATGAAGGGAAAATATTTTATATGGCTATTCTTTTCAAAGAGCTTGCCCATCCCTGTCATAAGGGTTCAAAAAATTGTGGTACGTACAAGTTTTATCGCTGCCATTGCAGATTTCGGTTCTTCTATACTGACAAGCACATTATAATCCCGAAACCGATCCATGTATTCTGTTATCTATAATGGCGGAGTAATCCTAGTTTTACTAATCTTTACCTGAGCCTCGTGCAATTCAGGTAAGTAAGACGATTAATAAAAATATTGCAGTCAAAGGAATTCCGAAAATTTAAATACTCTTCAGATGATTATCGATTTTCAGAAGTTCCATGTTGATCTCTTGAGGCCCTCTTGGCTTTCGCATCCCATAATCCTCCTATAGACACCATCAAAGGGGGTATTTCCGGAAAGGAGAAGTTATTAACAAAGTTTGAGTCTCACATTTGAGTAAACGCGAAGATATGAATTAAACGATTCTTCGTTTTTATTAATAAAATTGAGATCGATGTCTCGTAGTACGTACACAGAGGGTTCAGCGACAGGCAGAACATGAATGAAATACCTTTGCTTTAGCTTCTTAGGAGTTGAAGTGTGGGCGGGAACCAAAAGGTCAAGCGACGCAAACACGTGAAATGTCACACCGGAAAAAATCGATTGCGTATAACATTTGACCTTTCAGTTTTGGGCTTGTCATTATGATCACGTGTTTTCAGATATTAAGTATCCAAGTTATACAAGGTGGTGGAATTCCTGAACAGAGGAGCAACGGGGTCAGTGCTGACAGGATGCTTACAAGAAGCCGCATGTGTGTCACGTGATCGATGTGGAGATATGTATTGTTACTTGGGAAATACTTCAAATTTTTTATTGACTTAATATATAGTATAGTATTATATAAGGGATGTAGTATGATCGGGTCAAAATCCAAGTTTCTGATTTTTGACCGATTTACACGTTTTGGAGATGCTGGAATACGAATTGACGCCTATTGATATCAGTCACGTTGTCTTTCAAAGAAATTGAATGACTCGAGTGATATATTTTAAAGATTATCTTAGTCGATTGATGTTAGTCCCGTTGATTTTGGGTGCACTTGGAACAGACCTCAATTTTTAAAGCCGATTTTACTTTTCAAAAATCGACAAAAAGAGCATAAAATTACTTATATTACAAAATGTGACAGAATAGCAATTTAATAAGAGTTGTTTTTCTTAAAAGCGAAAAACATTCTTTATAGGATGATAACAGCCGTTCTCAAAATATTGTATGTTTCTTACCGAAAATGGACAACAATTTAAAAATTAAATATATGCACTATTATCAAATTTAGTAAATCTTTTATAAGTAATTTTATTCCAAAATACTTATGATCATGTACTTTACGGTCATGTAGCACTACAACATTCCGAAGCATTTCTTTCTGCATTTTACATTTTATGCGTCTATTTACTATATGTATAGTATCACGTCCCTGTACGGTCATGTACCTACGCAACATATACACCTACATTCCATTTCTTGCTGCACTTCAAACTTGGCGAGTCTATCACTATACAAATAATATTTGAACCCTTTACGGTTATGTACCTCCTCAACATTTTGATGCACTTTTTCTGCATTTCAAAACTAATTTGTCTATTCACTATGCAAATATTATTAAGTCTATTTACAGTCATGTATTTTCACAATATGCATTCCACAACATTCCGATGCATGTCTTGCTACACTTCTAAATTAATATTCACAATGCAAATAGTATCAGGTCCCTTCACAATATTATCAAGTCACAAACTCACATAGCATTTTGAGGATATTTTGGCGAAAAGAAAACATTTTAATGCTTTCACCACAAAACTTAAACACCCTAGTCATCAATAATATTTATTTCATTTCTGTAACCCCTGTAATAATCTCTCCTAGCACCATATTGTACTCTAGCTGTACGTTACTTATTGTTCACAAAATATTTTAGTTTTGGGTTTGTTTTTTCCTACTTTTGGTTCAAAAAATTTAGGAAACATCTATTTCTCAGGATTGGCTATGGATAGATGATTACCGATATGAATTCAGCATTAATTCGCAGAAGGATATAGGGGTGGTTATGCTAAAGATATCCATTTCTGCTTCAAAACATTTATGAAATATCTATTTCTCAGGATTGGCTATGGATAGATGATTACCGATATGAATTCAGCATTAATTCGCAGAAGGATATAGGGGTGGTTATGCTAAAGATATCCATTTCTGCTTCAAAACATTTATGAAACATCTATTTCTCAGGATTGGCTATGGATAGATGATTACCGATATGAATTCAGCATTAATTCGCAGAAGGATATAGGGGTGGTTATGCTAAAGATATCCATTTCTGCTTCAAAACATTTATGAAATATCTATTTCTCAGGATTGGCTATGGATAGATGATTACCGATATGAATTCAGCATTAATTCGCAGAAGGATATAGGGGTGGTTATGCTAAAGATATCCATTTCTGCTTCAAAACATTTATGAAATATCTATTTCTCAGGATTGGCTATGGATAGATGATTACCGATATGAATTCAGCATTAATTCGCAGAAGGATATAGGGGTGGTTATGCTAAAGATATCCATTTCTGCTTCAAAACATTTATGAAATATCTATTTCTCAGGATTGGCTATGGATAGATGATTACCGATATGAATTCAGCATTAATTCGCAGAAGGATATAGGGGTGGTTATGCTAAAGATATCCATTTCTGCTTCAAAACATTTATGAAATATCTATTTCTGAGGATTGGCTATGGATAGATGATTACCGATATGAATTCAGCATTAATTCGCAGAAGGATATAGGGGTGGTTATGCTAAAGATATCCATTTCTGCTTCAAAACATTTATGAAATATCTATTTCTCAGGATTGGCTATGGATAGATGATTACCGATATGAATTCAGCATTAATTCGCAGAAGGATATAGGGGTGGTTATGCTAAAGATATCCATTTCTGCTTCAAAACATTTATGAAATATCTATTTCTCAGGATTGGCTATGGATAGATGATTACCGATATGAATTCAGCATTAAATTTTAAAAGGATATAGGGTTAGGGGCGCTAAAGATTTCCGCTTCCGGTTCAAAAAATTTCTTAGGTTTGGTTTTAAATAGGACTGATAATGACTGATAGTGTTCAGTAATGACTCTTATATGAATTCAGCAAAACGGATTCCAGAAGAGTTCACTAAGAATTTCAGTTCCCGGTTCTGAAGATGTCACTTCTGGTTTTTGTAAATTAGAATGCTTGTTCGAAATACATATGCAATAGAGAATTCCTGATAGTTCACTCAACAATGAAGTGTACACTGCATTTGCCACCATATAAAGGCTTCATAAATTTGTGTATATTGATGTTGTGCGAAATCGCTTAAGCAAATAAGCAATTCAATAACTTTTATAGAAAAAGTCTTCTTATTTTCTAATGTTATGAATTAGCTCAACGTAAATATGATGTGGACAACACATAACTTTCCCTACAGACTCAAATTTATTTTCTCTTTTATGACCCATTAAATTGAGTTTAATTGCACAAAATAACATGAATAATTATTTGAAATTACGATGAATTAGCAATTCATTTAATTTTCATTTTCATTTTGGCGATTGAACGCATTTTCAAATAGATGACTTAGCAAAAATGCGAAAAACTAAAATATCTTGAGAACGGTTTAGCAGTAGAGATATTCGGTTGGTCTTATTATTTTCGCCGTCAAAAGTTATGTATTTAATTGATGCATTTGAGCATATATAGACTTTTACTTTAAATTTTCACAATTTTTAACGGACATTTCGCAAAAAAGGCAGGTTCTTTTCTTCCGAATCATACTAAAATGTGATCAGCACCCGTGTAAGCCACAAGTGACTTACCTACTAAATTTTATGAAATTTAGTCAATTAGTCTTTAAGTGGATACATGCGACTTTTATGGGCCATTTTGCAAACACAAGCGCAGGTTCTTTTTATCCGAATCGTACCAAAGTATCCCACAAGTGACCAATCTACCAAATTTTGGGTAATTTGGTCAATCAGTTTTTTTAACTAGAGTGGATATATACATTGTACAGACCGACACACACACATACATTTACAATTAAACAGAGCTAAAACTAGTTTTTTTTTTTTTGGCTCCAGAGCGCTTGAAGCATATAGATCTGTTGAGAACTTTAGTTGCGGTTTTCGACACGATTACTTTAATTACACGATTACGATACTTTGCATATTACCATGTATTGTAGGGAAAGTAAAAATCTGATGTGGGCAGCACATGACTTTCCCTGCAAACTTATATCCACCTTCTCTGCATTTTAATTAAATTTAATTCACTTTTTATTCAATTTTCGTTCTCATTTGATAACTGGATTTATTTTCAAAGGTGGTATGGAGAAAATACGAAAAAAACTAATTTAGCTCGAGAACGGCTAGACCTAGTGTAATGGGATTGGTCTTATTCTTTTCTTCGTAAAAAATTACGTGTTAAACAAGCATTTAATGAATATATTTGAACATACGCAGCTTTTTAGTGAAGATTTTGACAATTTTTGCGAGCCATTTTGCAAAAAAAGGCAGGTTATTTTTTTCCAAACCGTACCAAAATCTGATCAGCACCAGTGTGACCTATAAGTGACTCATCTGCTGAATTTTGTGAAATTCGGTTCATTAGTTTTTCAGCTAGAGTGGATACAATCTTTTGCTGGGCATTTCGCAAAAAAAGGCGGGTTCTTTTATCCCGAATCGTACCCAAAACTAATCAGCACCAGACTCGCTCACAGGTGACTTACCTACCAAATTTTGTGAAATTCGGTCTATTAGTTTTTAGTCAGAGTGGATACAAAATCTGCACAGACAGACACACAGACAGACACACAGACAGACAGACACACGGACACACAGACACACACACAGACGTCACGCTAAAAATGGTTTTTTCGTATTGCAGAGGTCTTGAAATGTGTAGATTCGTCGGAAACACGAGTTGCAATTTTCGACATGATTCCAATACTTTCCCTATACATTACCATGTATTGCAGGGAAAGTAAAAATCTGATGTGGGCAGCACATGACTTTCCCTGCAGACTTATATACACCTTCCCTTTATTTTAATTAAATTTAATTCACTATTAATTCAATTTTCGTTCTCAGTTGGTAACTGGAGTCATTTTTAAAGGTGGCGTAGAGAAAAAACGAAACTATCTCGAGAACGGCTAGTCCTAGTGTAATGGGGTTGGTCTTATTCTTTTCTTTGTTAAAAATTACGCATAAAACAAGCATTTAATGGATATATTTCAGCATACGAAGTTTTTTATTTTAGATTTTGTCGATTTTTGCGGGCAATTTTGCAAAAAAAGGCAGGTTACTTTTTCCGAATCTTGCCAAAATCTAATCAGCACCAGGGTGTCCCACAAGTGACTTACCTACCAAATTTTGTTTAATTCGGCTCTTTAGTTTTTGAACTAGAGTGGATACAAGCTTTTGCGGGCCATTTCGCAAAAAAGGCGGGTTCCTTTATCCCGAATCGTACCCAAAACTAATCAGCACCAGATTCGCCTACAGGTGACTTACCTACCAAATTTTATGAAATTCGGTCAATTAGTTTTTTAGTTAGAGTGGATACAATATCTGCACAGACAGACAGACAGACACACAGACACACAGACAGACACACAGACACACAGACAGACGTCACGCTAAAAATAGTGTTTTCGTATTCTAGAGGTCTCGAAACGTGTAGATCCGTCGAAACCTCGATTTGTTTTTTCGGCATGATTCCAATACTTTCCCTATACATTACCATGTATTGAAGGGAAAGTAAAAATCTGATGTGGGCAGCACATGACTTTCCCTGCAGACTTATATTAACGTTCTCTTTATTTTAATTAAATTTATTTCACTTTTAATTCAATTTTCGTTCTCATTCATTAACCGGACTTATTTTCAAAGATGGCGTACAGAAAGTACGAAAAACTGAAATATCTCGAGAACGGCTAGTACTAGTGTAATGTGGTTGGTCTTATTCTTTTCACCATTAAAAATTACGTATTAAACGAGCATTTAATAGATATATTTGAGCATACGTAGCTTTTTAGTTTAGATTTTGACAATTTTTGCGGGCCATTCTGCAAAAAACGGCAGGTCATTTTTTTATGAATCGTACCAAAATCTAATCGGCACCAGGGTGACCTATACGTGACTCATCTACCGAATTTTGTGAAATTCGGTCTATTAGTTTCTCAGCTAGAGTGGATACAAGCTTTTGCAGGCCATTTCGCAAAAAAAGGCGGGTTCTTTTATCCCGAATCGTACCCAAAACTAATCAGCACTAGACCCGCCCTAAAATGACTTACCTACAAAATTTTGTGGAATTCGGTGTATTAGTTTTTTTGTTAGAGTGGATACAAAATCTGCACAGACAGACACACAGACACACACACAGACGTCACGCTAAAAATGGTTTTTTCGTATTCTAGAGGTCTCGAAACGTGTAGATCCGTCGAAAACTCGAGTTGCGATTTTCGGCATGATTCCAATACTTTCCCTATACATTACCATGTATTGCAGGGAAAGTAAAAATGGGAAATATAAAGAAAAAGAGTGATCATGTAATTAAAGACTGATTAATGGAAAAGATAATTTTAATACAAAGATGATTTAATAAGAAATGATTTAATAAAAAGATGATTTAATAAAGGTTGATTTAATGAAAAGATAATGTAGATAATATAATTAACACAGAAATGGTTCAATGATACTAAATCTTATTTTTTTTCTTGTATAGCCTGGAGTACGTAGAGGAAATATTACAGCAGGTTGGGAAATTCAAAATAAAGGTTTGTACGGATTTGCGTGTAAATCAGTGGCGTGTAAACTGTGATAACTACTCTCATTATAAAAATATCCACACTAATTTCTTAGTATTTGACAGTTAATAGCCACAAGCGTTATTATGGGGCATTATATTTTAGGAGAAATAAAATAAAAACGGATTTTTCCCCTTCGAAATAACCTTAAAAATTAAAAACATAAACAATAGAATAAAAAGGGGCAACTACGTATATCTATAGCTAAAGGACGTTTTATTGGTGGCAAATATTTTGCCATAACATTGTTTTTTTTGGAGAAATTTCGCCTTGGAACATCTATTTCTCAGGAACTGCTACAGATAGAGTTTAAATAAGGACTAATATGAATTCAGCGACAAATTCTGAGGGGAAGGGGGGGTTACTAAGGATTTCTACTTACGGATCTTTTCTCATTTCCTGGTTCAAAATTTCCCATTTTACTTGAAACATTTATTTCTCAAGAATATACATAGATATAAATGATGTGAATTCAGTATCAAATTCTGGAGGATGTTCAGAGGGAGGTTATTTGGAGGGGTTTACTATGAAGTTTTAATTCTGATTTCTTTTCTACTTCATCAGGTTGAAAAATTTTCATTGAAGCATCTAATTCTCAGGATTGGTTAAAGATAGAGCTTAAATAGTGGATGATATGAATTCAGCTATAAATTCTGAAGTTGAGGGGGGGGGGGGGGGTAAGACTCGCTAAGGATTTTCACTTCCATTTCTGAAGATGAACATAATTATAGGGGTCTGATGCATGTAATTATAAGGGTCCGGGATAGAACATTTTCCAGAAAATAAATAATTTTTATTATGCTAAAAAATTTAAATAGTATAGAATCGAATTACATAACTATTGTGTAAATATTGTAGTTAAAACTTTAAAAAGTTAAACATTAAAATCTTGTTTTACTGTTACTTGCTCTATAAAATGGATCTTTAAAACACTGTTTTCTCAGAAATTAAATTATGGATAAGCTCACTGCTTAAATTAGTACAACTCAAGAAAGATTAGAGCTCGAAATGCGAAATTTGAGACATAATATGTCTACAGTATTTACTTTAATATGTTTCAATTATTTGTACATAATATGCGGTTATTGATACATAAGTCACTCATATAAAAAGACTGTTTTTCCCATTAAAATATTTTTTTAATTTTTTCCTATCAGCATACCAAAACATCCTGAAGACAAATTAAAAAACATGCTTTTCTCCAATAACATAGAATATTTTAATTCATAGTTATATCAGTTTCAAAATCTTCAATATATTACTTTTTAAATTTTTTAAAAAATATTTTAATTAATTTTATTTATTTTACATGACAAAAAATTTTCTTGAAACAACTACTTCTCAAGATAGGCTATAAGGCTTTGAGGACTGACATGAATTCAGCATTAGGTAGAGTATTCACTGAAAATTTTCATTTCCGCTTTTTCTCTTCCAATACAAGAAATTTTTTGAAACACATATTTCCCAGAATTGGCTATGGGTAGAGCTTAGATGATGATTGATATGGATTGAATATTGAATTTCAGAGGAAGTAGAAGAGGGTTCACTAAAAAATTCCATCCGGTTCTGGAGATGTCTTTTTCGGTTTTGCCTAAAATTTACATGACTGTAAGAGCATGACTCTAAAAGTATGACTGTAAGAGCATGACTCTAAAAGTATGACTGTAAAAGCATGACTCTAAAAGCATGACTGTAAGAGCATGCCTAAACATTCAAAAAAGAATAAAATGCTTAATGCAGTAGTTCACTAAGTACATGCACCATTTGCTACCACATATGAAAGCTCCATCATGAAGTTCTTGTTCTATTTGAACTCAGCTGTGAAAAACCATTGATTTTCTAAACCTTGAGCATTTGCTATACGATATAACTTTTGTAACCCAATTTTTTATCCGATAAAAGAAAACATCTCATTTCGCTTTATTTCATCAGAACATCATGCTATATATCTGATGGCGATAATCAGATCTTTATACTATTCATTGTGGTAAACAGTTTGCCAGCTACTCTTTTATCAAGATATTTAAGAATATTAAGCTCAAATAGAAGACAGGAAGACATAATGAAAAAAAATGAGATATATACATTATCTTCCAAAGAAAATATCCTTTTAATACCATGCACAGCATGATTAAATGACGAAAGTAGGACCCAAATAATGCTTACTTTTAGTGAGGGTTGTACTAAAACTATCAAATTTAAATAATGTGTATAGGATTTAATAATGTAATACTTGTATTATTTCGTCTATTGAGACATGATATGAGAGACTTGTATTTAATACGATACTTAATTATGCAACTGTGACTAAACATTATGGAGAATCAGCTATTAAGCCCGGTAAATGACAGAGCAAGTGAAATTATTATAATAAAAGTTAGCATCTAAACAACATTCACTCCTTCCCAAAAATTTATTGTTTAGCACCTTAAATTTTAATTAAAGTTATGCCAGGATACTATTCTGTATATTGCGAATTCGATTGGTTTACCGTGTCGTCATGTTTTTCTAAAATTCCTACAAATATCCACACCACTTTAAGAAGTGTTCGTGTAACAGGAAAAAATTGAGTTATCTTTCTTATTTTTTTATTTATTTCATACATAGATACATATACAAGGCATGTATGTGACACACTACCGATAACTATACAGTTAAGTGAAACAAAGGTACAATTCAATAATAATAAAATACAAGTCAAATAAAGGTAAACTGAAATGGTACATTCTGACATATACACTCGATGCTTCCATTCGACATGATAAAAACATCGATCTCATTAAAATGACATCGATGCATGAGGAAAAAATCTAATGTGGGCAGCACATGATTTTCCCTGCAGACTTAAATTCATATTTTCTTTATTTCTCTAATAATTCATTAGATTGAGTTTAATTGCACCAAGTAATATTAAATTTGCATTTTTAATTCAATTTTTGTTTTTATTTGGTAATTGGATATTTTTCCGATAGCGGCGTAACAAAAATGCAAGAAATCTCAAATATCTTGAGAACGGTTAGTCCTAAAGTATAATGGAGTGTGTTATACCCTTTTCCTCGTGAAAAATTGCGCATAAAACAAGCATTTAATTGATACATTTCAGCATACGTAGTCTTTTTTTTTCTTTTTTTTTAGATTTTGGTGATTTTTGCGGGCTATTTCGTAAAAAAAGGCAGGTTGTTCTTTTCTGAATCGTACCAAAATCTAATCAGCACCAGAGTGTCCCACAAGTAATTTATCTACCAAATATTGTGAAATTTGGTCAATTAGTATTCTAGCTAGGGTGGATACATGAAATTTTTGCGGGCCATTTCGTCAAAAAAGGAGAATTCTTCTTTTCCGAACCGTACCAAATTCTAATCAGCACCAGAGTATCCAACAAGTAAATTATCTACCAAATTTTGCGAAATTTGGTAAATTAGTATTTTAGCTAGGGTGGATAAATGAAATTTTTAAGGGCCATTTCGCAAAAAAAGGCAGGTTTTGTTTTTACGAATCGTACCAAAAACTAATGAGCACCAGGGTCGCATCCAAGTGACTTACCTACCAAATTTTATGAAATTCGGTCCATTAGGTTTTGAGTTAGAGTAGATACATTCATTGCACAGACACACAGACAGAAACGCACACAGACACACAAACAGACGTCACGCTAAAAATAGCTTTTTCGTATTCTAGAGGTCTCGAAACATGTAGATCCGTCGAAAACTCGAGTTGCGATTTTCGACATGATTCCAATACTTTCCCTATACATTACCATATATTGCAGGGAAAGTAAAAATTGAGATTCAATAGTTCTTAATAAAATCGTGATTACATATAAAAGAATTTTGAAACAAGGCGTTACTCCTTAAACGAAGATCAGTGCCTTGAAATTCAATAAGATTTAAAAGAGCAGAATAACCAATCCTGTGAGGGTCAAAAGCTTTTTCAAATGAAACAAATTTTAGGTAGACAACACAAACTTTCCCTATATATTGCAATGGATTTACATCTTTCACAGTCACAAAATGATGCATAAAATCTAAGGCACAAAGATTTTAATATTGAATTATACATTTAACGCTTTACAGGATGATAACAGATAAAAATATTTCAAAGTACACAATTAATTTATATTTCGCGCAATTCTAAATTGACAATTATCAATATCAATAGCATCCACAATGAGCAATATAGTCTATATGTTACAATATTTGATTAATTAATTATTTTATTTTTTTGTTAAATTAACCTCATTATCATTATTAGTAGTTTTGCAAAGACATTTTTGTATAAAGTAGAATTGTGCATTTTTTTTGCGAAATCGCAAGCAAAAATTGTCAAAATCTAATATAAAAATGACGTATACTGAAATATATCAATTAAATGCAGGTTTTATACCGAATTTTCGACGACAACAAGGATCAGGTCAACCCCATAATTCTAGGACTAACCTTTCTCTAGTAAATTCATTTTTTTCTCAATTTTGCTTCGTCGCCTTTGAAAATACTTCCATTGGCCAAATGAAAATGAAAACCAAACTAAAACTGCTCGTTCAGTGTAATGTCAAGTATTGATTCGTGTTATTTTGTTCAATTCAACTCAATCTAATGAATTATGAAAGAAAGAAAAAAAAATGAATCCGGGTAAGTAGGGAAATTCATGTGGTGCTCACATCAGATATTTCGGGATGAAAAGCGCTCAAAATGTGAAGGACCGTCAAAAACTCGCGTTCCAATTTTCGACACGATTCCAATATTTTTTCCTATACATCCCCATGTATTGCAGGGAAAAAAATCTTATGTGGGCAGCACATGACTTTCCCCGCAGACTTATATCCACGATCTCTTTACTTTAATGCAATTTAATTCACGTTTCATTCAATGTCTGTTCTGATTTGGTAACTGGACTTATTACTTTCCCTGCAATACATGGTAATATATAGGGAAAGTATTGGAATCATGCCGAAAATCGCAACTTGAGTTTTCGACGGATCTACACGTTTCGAAACCTCTAGAATACGAAAAAACCATTTTTAGCATGACGTCTGTGTGTGTGTCTGTGTGTCTGTCTGTCTGTGTGTCTGTCTGTGTGTCTGTCTGTGTGTCTGTCTGCCTGTGCAGATTTTGTATCCACTCTAACTAAAAAACTAATGGACCGAATTTCACAAAATTTTGTAGGTAAATCACTTGTGGGGGGGGGGGGGCTGGTGCTGATTAGTTTTGGGTAAGATTCGGAATAAAAGAACCCGCCTTTTTTGTGAAATGGCCCGCAAAAGTTTTATCTACTGTAGCTGAAAAACTAATGGACCGAATTTCACAAAATTCGGTAGATGAGTCATGTATAGGTCACCCTGGTGCTGATTAGATTTTGGTGCGATTCAGAAAAAAATAACCTGCCTTTTTTTGCAAAATAGCCCGCAAAAATTGCCAAAATCTAAAATAAAAAACTGGGTATACTCAAATATATCCGTTAAATGCTGATGTAATACGTAATTTTTAACGACGAAAAGAATAAGACCAACCCCATTACACTAGGACTAGCCGCTCTCGAGATATTTTAGTTTTTCGTACTTTCCCTACGCCACCTTTGAAAATAAGTCCGGTTATCGAATGAGAACGAAAATTGAATTAAAAGTGAAATAAATTTAAATAAAGAGAACGTTAATATAAGTCTGCAGGGAAAGTCATGTGCTGCTCACATCAGATTTTTTCCAAAGGTGGCGTAGAGAAAATACCAAAAAACTAAAATATCTCGAGAACGGCTAGTCCTAATGAAATGGGGTTGGTCTTATTATTTTCTTCGTTAAAAATTACGTATTAAAAAAGCATTTAATGGATATATTTGAGCATACGTAGTTTTTTATTTTATATTTTGGCGATTTTTGCGGGCCATTCTGAAACAAAAGGCAGGTCATTTTCTTCCGAATCATACCAAAATCTAATCAGCACCAAACTGTCCTACAAGTGACTTATCTACCGAATTTTGTGAAATTCAGTCTATTAGCTTTTCAGCTAGAGTGGATACAAACTTTTGCGGGCCATTTCGCAGAAAAAGGCGGGTTCTTTTATCCCGAATCATACCCAAAACTAATCAACACCAGATTCTCCCACAAGTGACATGCCTACCAAATTTTATGAAATTCAGTCCATTAGTTTTTTAGTTAGAGTGGACACAAAATCTGCACAGACAGACAGACCCACAGACACACAGACAGACACAAAGACATACAGACAGACACACACAAACACACACACAGACGTCACTCTAAAAATAGTTTTTTCATATTCTCGAAACGTGTAGATCCGTCGTAAACTCGAGTTGCGATTTTCGCCATGATTCCAGTACTTTCCCTATACATTACCATGTATTGCAGGGAAAATAAAAATCTGATGTGGGCAGCACATGACTTTCCCTGCAGACTTATATCCACGTTCTCTTTATTTTAATTAAATTTAATTCACTTTTAATTCAATTTTCGTTCACGTTTGGTAACTGGACTTATTTTCAAAGGTGGAGTAGAAAAAATACGAAAAAACTAAAATATCTCGAGAACGGCTAGTCCTAGTGTAACGGGGTTTGTCAAATGCTTTTCTTCGTCAGAAATTGCGTATAAAACAAGAATTTAATGGATATATTTCAGCATACGTAATTTTTTTATTTTAGATTTTGTCAATTTTTGCGGGCCATTTTGCAAAAACAGACAGGGTATTTTTTTCCGAATCATACCAAAATCTAATCAGCACCAGCGTGACCCACTAGCGACTTATCTTCCAAAGTTTGTGAAATTCGGTCCATTAGATTTTCAGCTAGAGTGGATACAAGCTTTTGCAAGCCATTTCGCAAAAAAAGGCAGGTTCTTTTTTTCCGAATCGTACCCAAAACCAATCAGCACCAGATTCCCCCACAAGTGACATACCTACCAAATTTTATGAAATTCAGTACATTAGTTTTTTAGTTAGAGTGGTTACAAAATCTGCACAGACAGACAGACACACACACAGACCGTCAAAAACTCGAGTTGCGATTTTCGACATGATTCTAATACTTTCCCTTATACATTACCATGTATTGCAGGGAAAGTAAAAATCTGATGTGAGCAGCACATGACTTTCTCTGCAGACTTATATTAAAGTTCTCTTTATTTTAATTAAATTTATTTCACTTTTAATTCAATTTTCGTTCTCATTCGGTAACCGGGCTTATTTTCAAAGGTGGCGTAGGGAAAGTACGAAAAACTAATATATCTCGAGAACGGGGTTGGTCTTATTCTTTTCGTCGTTAAAAATTACATATTAAATCAGCATTTAATGGATATATTTGAGTTCTTTAGTTTAAATTTGGACGATTTTTGCGGGCCATTTTGCAAAAAAAGTCGGTCATTTTTTTCCGAATCGTACCAAAATCTAATCAGCACCAGGGTAACCCACAAGTGACTCATCTACTGAATTTTGTGAAATTCGGTTTATTAGTTTTTCAGTTAGAGTGGATACAAGCTTTTGTGGGCCATTTCGCAAAAAAGGCGGGTTCTTTTATCCCGAATCGTACCCAAAACTAATCAGCACCAGACTCGCTCACAAGTGACTTACCTACCAAATTTTTTGAAATTCGGTCCATTAGTTTTTTAGTTACAGTGGATACAAAATCTGCACAGACAGACAGACATACACACAGACAGATACACAGACACACAGACACACAGACACACACACAGACGTCACGCTAAAAATGGTTTTTTCGCATTCTATAGGTCTCGAAACGTGTAGATCCGTCGAAAACTCGAGTTGCGATTTTCGGCATGATTCCAGTACTTTCCCTATACACTACCATGTATTGCAGGGAAAGTAAAAATCTGATGTGGGCAGCACATGACTTTCACTGCAGACTTATATCCACGTTCTCTTTTTTTTAATTAAATTTATTTCACTTTTAATTCAATTTTCGTTCTCATTCGGTAACCGGACTTATTTTCAAAGGTGGCGTAGAGAAAATACGAAAAACTAAAATATCTCGAGAACGGCTGGTCCTTATGTAATGGGGTTGGTCTTATTCTTTTCTTCGCTAAAAATTACGTATTAAATTAGCATTTAATGGATATATTTGAGCATACGTAGTTCTTTAGTTTAGATTTGGACGATTTTTGCGGACCATTTTGTAAAAAAATGCAGGTTATTTTTTTTCGAATCATACGAAAATCTAATCACCACCAGAGTGATCCAAAAATGACTCATCTGCCGAATTTTGTGAAATTCAGTCCATTAGTTTTTAGTTAGAGTGGATACAAGCTTTTGCGGGCCATTTCGCAAAAATAGGCGGGTTATTTTATCCCGAATCGTACCCAAAACTAATCAGTGCCAAAGTTGCCCAAAAGTGACTTACTTACCAAATTTTATGAAATTCGGTCAATTACTTTTTTAGTTAGAGTGGATACAAAATCTGCACAGACAGACAGACACACGGACAGACAGACACACAGACACACAGACAGACGTCAAAAATGGTTTTTTCGTATTCTAGAGGTCTCGAAACGTATAGATCCGTCGAAAACTCGAGTTGTGATTTTCGGTATGATTCCAATACTTTCCCTATACATTACCATGTATTGCAGGGAAAGTAAAAATTCATAACAAACTCTCAAGCCTGTCAAAACAAAATGACACACATAACTACAAATGTGAAATACAATATAAAAATATAAAATATAAAACCAAAAGCAAATTAAAATCACCGGAGAGTAAATATAATAAAATAAACTTCTATCATTATTATATATAGAACATCTTCAAAAAAGACTTCCATGTCTCGAGCATCTCATGTATACTACATCCCTTGACAAACATCAAATTGCGTTTCCATTCAATATAGATTCTATGCGTTTTAAGCCTTACCTGGATTAAAAACCTTTTAGCCATACCGCATGACCCCGATAAAATAAACCTCCGCATAAAAATCTAATAATGTGTCTGTCACAATACTCGCTCGAACTTTCCATCATTTTTTCCATATCCGACTACACGAACAGCGCATAAATCGAATGCATAATGTTAGATCAAATGTTATTTAGCCGAAGTCCCAAATAAGTTTAAAGCAACTTGAAGTGTTCTTTCAGTGTCCATCAGTCCAGATAAAAAAAAAATCTCATGTGGGCAGTACTATACTTTCCCTACAGACAAAATTCGTTTTTAACACTTTCCAACAAAGTTGAGAAGTGTTTATGAGAAGTGTATTGAGAAGTGTTCATTCTGTCTGTCTGTCCGTTCGCACGATAACTGCCGTAAAAATGACTTTATCAAAATGAAATTTTAGTATGTTGTTAAGATGGTCTATGGAACATATGGGAATGTAAATTAATAATATCACCCACTTTGTTTTCGATTGAACCCGGGTTGAAAAGGTTGTTGTTGTTGAGACCCAGACCGTCTGACCTGCTAGAAAGGTGTAAGGTAACCGTTTGGACGGCCGGGAAGTGCCACCCAATTTAGACCGGAACCCAATGGGGGAGGCATCCACAGGAATCATACCCTCCTTCCCGTACCACCAACCTCTCGGAAGGACTTACGGACCCAAATGTTTAACATGATCGTACTCCGCATGAACACGGAGGCAGTTGTGGCAGCATGCAAATGGGTTGAAAAGCAGAAATACATTGAACCCTATGGGACCTCATATTTCAAACATTTTTTAAACAAAGTTAAAAATCACAAATTGCTTGGAAAATTTTACAAAATATTCAAATCCCATAAAATATATATAAAAATTTCAGCAAAATATGTTCGGTAATTTTTTAAATAAAATTTAAAATATTAATTACATCCATATTATATGAAGAGATCCCATGACCCACTTCAAAATAAAATATAGCATCCATCGTTTTTTCTCAGTGTGAAAATCGTTATTTTTAAAGTTCTTTTAAATTTATATTTAGTGTTGCATCCGTCCTAAAACCTATATTTGCTCAACCCTATTTTTGCTTAATTTCTGTGGATCTATATTCTGCGCCAACGCAATTACAATATTTTTGAGTTTAAACCAGGCGGCTTATACTTCAATGACGTCATTTGAATAAAGTTAATTTCTTTCGATCAAGTTTTAAGTTTTCAAATATAATAAATTAATGTAGTATTGTGATAATTTTAAAAATATTACCGCCTGAATGTATCGCATTTTAGAGATGTTTAAATAAAATGCGTTTCATTTGGAAAGTGCTTCATAATCAATGCTTTATGCATCATTGGTCATTCTTGTTTATTTTCTGTTTTTCTTTCACATTTCATTAAATCAACTCAAGCCCTATCTGAATAATAAATGCCGTAAAACGTCACGTATCTGAAAATTGAATTTCTCAAAAAATGGATTATCCGATAATCCGTTTGTCGTACATTTGTCATACAGGTGCGTAAATATTCAACGCAGCATAATAAAAAATGTGGGCAGTACATGACTTTCCCTACATTTTTATTTTTTTTATAATTAATTAAATTGTGTTTAATTGCACAAAATAACATGGATAGTTATTTGGAATTACATATTTGAATTCGTAATTTTAATTTAATTTTCCTTTTCATTTGACGACTAGATACATTTTCAAAGGCGACATTGCAAAAATTAGAAAAACTAATTTCTCGGGGACGGTTAGTCCTAGAGTAATGAGATTGGTCTTATTCTTTTCATCGTCAAAAATTAAGCATAAAACAAACATTTAATGGATACATATAAGCATCTTTTTTGAGAATATCTACTATAATGAAGATTTAAAGATATATTTATAAGAAATATAAATTCCTCATGTTACTATATTAAGAAATAAAAAGTATTGTATATATAACTATTTTTAATATGTAGGTAGTAATTATAAATATAAATAATTTTAATTAATTGATTAATTGATAATTTTTAAAAGTAATATTTAGAATATAGTGAAATTTACATTTCTAATATTACTTTTATAATAGCAAAATCGTAATTAGTTATAATAAAATAGACATATATATGCGGTAGACTTAATTTTGTTGTACGTTGATCTACACTATTAAAAACATGATGTGGGCAGCGCATGACCTAAATCATTGTTTCTTTCGTAATTCATTAACTTGAGTTTAATTGCACGAAGTGACACATAAACTTACTTGAAATCATATCCATTTTGCAGTACACTTCTTACATACACTAAATATACACTTAACAAAATACACTTCTAAAATACACTTAAATATACACTTCTTTTTCATTTGGCAATTTATCGCACTGTAAAACGTAGCCAGATATTCAAAGTTCCAGAGACTTAAATATCTTGAGAACAATTTATACTGGAGAAATGGGGTTTGCCTTATTCGTTCAGTCTTCAAAAATTACGAAAAGAAACAGCCATTTAATTAATGCATTTCAGCATATATTGTCTTTTGTTTCGAATTTTGATGATTTCTGTGGACTTTTTCGTAAAAAAAAATGTTGGTTCTGTGCTTCCGTTTCTGAGCTAGAGTGGATTCAAACATTGCACAGACATACACACAGACAAACGCCACGCTAATAATGGTAGATTCGCGTTCTTTGAGAGTCCGAAACGTGTAGATCAATCGTGTATTGTAATCGTGTATTGTAAGAAAAATATAAACCTAAAGTGTGCAGCACATGATTTTCCCTACATACTCATTTTTTCTTCATTCATTTTTCTTCACTTCTTTCATAATCCATTAAATTGAGTTTAATTGCACAAAATAACAGGGATATTTATATTATACTCAATTTATGGTTTTAAAACATGTTTTTCCTTCATCTAGTGACTTATCACATTGTGAAACGTCGCCAGTTTGCCATGAAAAAACTACCATGAAATAATTCAATATCTCGAGAGTATTAGTCCTAAAGGAAGGAGTTGGTCTTTTTCTTTTCACCGTCAAAAATTACGTTTGAAACAAGCATTTAATCAATACAATTAAGCATATTTAGTTTTGCATTGCATATTTTGGCAATTTTTGACGGTCATGTCGCAAAAGAAAGACAGGTTATTATTTTTCTAATCGTACTACAATCTAATCAGCACCAAGGTAACCTATAAGTGACTCACCTACCATATTTTGTGAAATGTCGTCGAATAATTTAAAGCTAGACTGGATATGTGCATTGTACAGACAGACACACAGAAGCCATGCTAAATAAAGCTTGTTTTGTGTGGGGGGGGGAGGCGTTCTAGAAGGCTCAAAAGGTGTGGATCCGTCAAAAACTTGAATTCCGATTTTCGATACGATTCCAAATCTTTTCCTATATATTACCATGTATTGTAGGGAAAGTAAAAAAAATAGCTGACGGACAACAGCCTTAAAAATTTCATCACATCTAATCCTCAACGTCCGGAAAAATAAACTCGCCCGGAATAAAAAATATATCCTTCCGACTTCTTTGTTTCCCATAATGTCGGGCGCGCCTCACACCGACCTAAGACAAACAAGGTTGCGCGTCACTGTTTCGTCGCGCCATAATCCCCAGAAATTCTAAGAGAATTTCGTCGCTCCCGATCGATCGACAAGCCGATTTTTGCCCCAGATATCACACCTGTTCCTCCCCTTCTCTTTAGGTCCGCTGCCGCGCGGTGTCTTTAGTCTATCCGGCACGCTACCTTCGCATCTCTGCGAACTCTTTCATGTTTGGAGAGAAGAAAATTAATGTGAGGTCATTTTCTTTCGGAAAACGGTGGTTTGGGATTCATTAAAAGCAGACGGGTCTTTAACAAATATGCTGCAGAGTCCATTTTGGCGATAAGAGCTTGCAATCTCAGTAGCTCAACGTTAGAGCGTCAACCGGCCAGTACGAAGACCCGTGGTTCGATTCCCGAGTGGGGTACTAAAGTTCTGTGTGCTGTACAATAGCATCCAAAAAACCAACCGTGTGGATTAGTGCAAAGATATCCGAGCCCTGAAAATGACCCTAGTACGACTAGCACGGATTCAGTGGGCTTTGAGATATGGAGCGCAGATTTCAAATCAGGAAGATAACAACTACGCAGGAAGTTAACCTGGAAGATAAAAATAGCATGAGGAGGCTAATCTGGAGGATAAAAATAGTTTGCGGAGGCTCACCTGGGGTAAAAATAGCAGGAGGTTGGTCAGATTGTCAGTTGCACCTCAATCTGACATTAAAGAGTTGAGTACCCGAAGTCCACTTCGCGGATAAGAGCTTGCAATTCCATCCCAGTAGCTCAACTATAAAACGTTGATTGGCCAGTGCGAAGATCCATGGTTCAATTCCCGATTAGCGCAGAAAGGTTCTTTGCAAGAATACTTCAGAAATTCAGGTACTCAAACGGACCTTAAATATATTAATAACTAGCAGCAACTTTATATTATATATACTGTACATCGTGCGATATATATATATATATATATATATATATATATGACTTACATGCCTTTCCCGTAGGGACTCACGTCAGTCAATACAGATGACAATCATTCTTTTTTCGTGAAGCTTTGTCTCCCTGTATAACCGGCGGTATACAGAAATTGTGTTTACATATGGATTGCAATAGCCCTGAGGAATGTTTTAGTATATCGTATGACCTCCTGAGGTGAATTGTGAATTTTGTTTAACTTTTTCCATTAACAGTAAAATCTATCTGTGCTTTATTATTTCGATTTGTGAAACTTTTTTGTCTTCTTTTTTTTATTATGTACTAGTAGTATGCCCGTTCTTCGTACAGAATGTATAATATAAAGAAATTTAAAATTACCAATTATGTGCAAATTCCTATTATATTTTAACCGACACTGTTATTCAAAACATTCTATTAAAATATTTAAATTATGCTCCTAAAAATTATCCTCCCCACTGATTATGCTCCTAGAAATTATCCCCCCCCCCCAGATTATGCTCCTAAAAATTATCCCCCTGATTATACTCCTAGCTATTCTCCTTTAAAATTTAAATATCTCTATTCTTGCTCCACAAAATGAACTTCACAGGCAGATCTGAAGAATAAAACATCCTGATCCCGTTTCTAAACAAATTTACAGAAAACATGAAATTGAATCAATAGATGCCAAAATAAAAAACTAAAATTGTATTAAAATATATACCTGTACTACTTGTATTCTTGTGGATTAGAAGAGAGATATACCTGTACTTCTTATATTTTCGCAGATTAGAAGATTGTGTATTGGATATGGATTTGAAAAATCTTTCCCCAAATTAAAACAGATGACGCCAAAGATTGAAAATATCAATAATCCCCATACTATTTAAACCTAAAGGCCATAATGGATGTAATTCAATCAAAAATGCAATTCTGTCAAATTTTATTTATATACATTTCTTTATTATTTAAATCAAAAAATATTTACTGCTGTATTAACTTATTGGGTGTAATCCCGTTGCTTAGCAATATGATACCATTTATTTTTTCAAATAACTTTGCGGAAAAAATATCGTCTGCATAATGATATCCCTGAAAATGTTATAAAATTTAGTGCAGCCGTTCTCCCTTGATAATAAAACACACACACACACACACAAATAAACAGACAAATTTTCAATTTTATTTATATAGATTGGGAAACATTTTCTCAAAATCGGCTGCTATATGACTACATTTGATTTAATTGCGTTACTGAGAAACATGCTATTATTTTCTTCAAATAAATTTGTGAAAAAATATCATCTGCATAATGTTAATTCCATAGATGGTTCACTTTTTTTAATATCTCGATAACTGCTGATCCTAGAAACTCGAAACATTCACTAAATTTTAAATTTTCCAAAACTATCCGCAAAATTTCGTGAAATTCTGTACAGCTGTTTCTACAGATGATGAAACACACACGCAGATATATATATATTATATATATATATACGTGTATATATATATATATATATATATATATATATATTCACTTTTATTTATATAGATGGAATGAGAATAATATTGTCAACATTAAATTCGGCCCCATCATGCTAAACATTTGAAGACCAACAAATCATAAAGTTGGCTCTGATCATAAAGGATACAAATAACTAGCCATTCTCCCGCACTTCGCACTATCGCAATATATAGTGGTCATTAAATGTTGTGACTCCTGCACACTTAATCCAAGTTGTTAAAAACTTTTCAGAATATCAAACACCCTTTCAAATTTAGGCTCAAAAATGGCGGACATTTTATATTTCTGTTAACATGTCGAACCAAAAAATATATATAATATTATTTCCACGCGTGACAAAAGGATTTAGTTGTTTAATTTTCCGATTGGCAGCGAGAGGATATAAAATCGTGTTTTTATTACTTTTGGCTTATGAATAACTTTAATATGTTTTCCACGTGATAAAATCATTTGATTATTGCGTAAGGAGTTTTAATAATTAGCAAAATCATATCGCGTTACATTTATAAAATTATTTCTTATTCCAGTTTTAATTATTGGCAGCGAAAGTATATCAAATTGCGCGTTTATTATAGTTTGGCGAAGCAAAGTGCTTTAAGATTTTTGAAAATTCCTCTGTAGCGTCACCTATAATTGGGGTTTCTAAAATTTAAATTTCTTCATTGATTTGGAATCTGAGACGGACCAAATGACATCAAAACTAAAACTCTAACTATAGTGAAAAGGCTTGATAATTTTGGTACAGCACCCTCTCCCTCACTCACTCAGTTCAGTGATTATTATATAGATACGCTTATATGCAAGCACAAGCTTTACCAGGATCTCAAGAAAAAATCAGTGTTTGAATGGGGGGGGTGTAAATTACAGTGCAAAATATCGATTGGCCAATGTACTTCCAATACAATTGTTTCGACAATAGTCCATTTACTTTCCCAATAATACAAGGTAATGTATAAGGAAAGTGTTGGAATCTTATCATAACTAGAGTTTTTGAGGAATCTACACGTTTCGAGCAATCAATCTAAAGCATGAAAAGCCTATTTTTAACATAACGTCTGTGTATGTGCCTATCTGTGCGTGTATCTGTGTAATGCATCAAACCGCTCTAGTAAATCTGACTTGACAATTAAAAATATAGCTAGCATCTGCTAAGCGATATAGTTCATATAAATTATAATAATTAAAAGCTAATATTTTGTATATAACACCGATGGTTTACTTTCCAATCAATTAGATTCCTAAAATTCACAATTGCAATTCTTATAAAGCTTTTTCATATGTCAATACTGTGTTTAACATTTCGTTGTTTAATTTGGAAAAGGCATATTTCTCATCTAATCGTCGCCAAATGGGGCTATAAAAAACCAGACTGGTAGCCCTTTATACTGATTAACTCAAATCGAAAAATAAACACTGAAATATAAATCTTATCGAAAAATAAATACTGTACCATCCCTTAAAAACGCAATTAATATACGACACTCTAGATATTTAACAAAACGTATCTCCCACAAACTGTGAAACTTACTCTATTTTGAATCTAGAATATTAATATCCCCCCAAAGCGACAGGAATCATCAAATAAATGGAACTTCATTTCCCAAGATAGTGAATATTCTTCAATTTGGGGTCATTTTCGTTGATAAGTGTCATTTCCACCAATTTGGCAACATTTTCCTCACTTTGGCGGCATATTCAAAAGTCGCCAAGTTGGCGATATTTTATAAAATTGCCGCCACATTTATCGGCAAGCATTACAGAGAGATAAACAAAAAATCTGATGTGACCAGCACTTGACTTTCCCTGCAGATTCAAATTCATTTTGTAATTTTTTTTTCATTATACATTAAATTGCAGAAAATAATATGGATAATTTTCTGATGTTATATCCAATTCGTTTTACTATTGCATCTTCGTTTCGTTTGGCAACTTAATTCACTTTAAATTCTTCAGGTCCTTAAAATTCCAAAAACTACAATATCTCGAAAACGGTTTATCCCACAGTCATGGGGCCAGATTTATTCGCTTACTTGTCAAATTTTACATGTAGAACAAGTACTTAATTAATATACTTCATCCATTTTAGTCATTTATTTCAGAGTTTCACTATCTTGCACATGTAGCATTTTATTTTAGATAGAATATATTAAATTTACCGGTCATTTCGCAAAAAAATTATTTTTTTCCGAATCGTATCAAAATCTAA
This sequence comes from Amaurobius ferox, assembly GCA_951213105.1. NCBI lineage: Eukaryota > Metazoa > Arthropoda > Arachnida > Araneae > Amaurobiidae > Amaurobius > Amaurobius ferox. The sequence goes on along the minus strand of OX578142.1, from coordinate 90,366,320 downwards.
CCAGCATCACAATATCCTACGAGCGAGTTATCTACCAAATTTTGTGTAATTTGATCAATTAGTTTGTCAGCTAGAGTGTATACATACAATTTTTGTGGGCAATTTCACAATAAAGGCAGGTTCATTTATCCCGAATCGTACCAAGATCTAATCAGCACCAGGGTCGCCCACAAGTGACTTATCTACCAAATTTTATTAAATTTAGTCGATTAGTTGAGTTAACAGTGTTATGTACAATTTTTGCGGGCTATTTCGTAAAAAAAAGCAGATTCTTTTTTTTTTTGATCGTATCAAAATCTAACCAGCACCAATGTGACCCACAAGTGACTTATCTCCCAAATTTTGTAAAATTTGATCAATTAGTTTTTCTGTTAGAGTGGATACAAGCAATTTTTGCGGGCCATTTCGCCAAAAAAGCGGGTTATTTTATCCCGAATCATCGTACTAAAAACTAATCAGCACCAGGGTTACACCCAAGTGACGTACCTACCAAATTTTATGAAATGTAGTCGATTAGTTGAGTTAGAGTGTATATATACAATTTTTGCGGGCCACTTCGTAAAAAAATGCAGGTTGTTATTTTTCGAATCGTATCAAAATCTAATCAGCACCAGGGTGACTCACAAGTGACTTATCTACCAAATTTTGTAAAATTCGATCAATTAGTTCTTCAGTTAGAGTTGATGCATGCAATTTTTTCAGGCCATTTCTCAAAAAAGGCTGGTTGCTTTATCCCGAATCGTACCAAAAACTAATCAGCACCAGGGTCATACACAAGTAACTTACCTACCAAATTTTATGAAATTCGGTTCATTAGTTTTTAAGTTAGAGTGGATACATACATTGCACAGACAGACACACAGACATATGCACTGACACACAGACAGACACACTGACACACAGACGTCATGCTAAAAATAGTATATTCGTATTCTATAAGTCTCAAAACGTGTAGATCCGTCGAAAACTCGAGTTGCGATTTTCGGCATGATTCCAAAACTTTCCCTGTACAATACCATGTATTGCATGGATAGTAACAAATTGATTTTTGTTGAATTGTTGTCAGAATGAAAAGTATTTTAAACTAGCAAAGGGAATAAACTAGTTCTATGAAAATGATGTTAACTAATAAATTTATTGCATAATATTACATACTAGAAACAACTATATATAAAAAAAAAGTAGCTGAAGCCGACGCCGCCGTTTGACAAATTTCTCGTTTCTCGAGATTTATTGCTTCGTACCGCAAAAACTATTGCATAGTATAACAAGAAAGATCAATCATGCTTAAAGCATTGATTATGAAACACTTTCCAACTTCAATGCAATTTTATTTAAATATGTCTAAAATGCAATACATTCCTCGGTAATATTTTAAAACTTATCACAATACTACATTGATTTATTATATTTGAAAACTTAAACATTCATCGAGAAAAATGAACTTCATTCAAATGACGGCATTGAAATATAAGTTGCCAAGTTTAAACATCTCTAAAATGTGATATATTACTCGGTAACAATTTTAGAAGTATCATAATACCACGATAATTTATTATATTTAAAAACTTCATCGAAAACAACTGAAATTCATTCAAATGACGTCATAGAAAAAATAACACGCCTGGCTCTCTCTAAAAAAGCAGCATTTCATTCATAAATAATTTCCCATTCATGTCATTCATCACAATACTATAATAATTTATTTTATTTAAAAATTAAGACCATGGAGCTATAAGTAATTTAACTCTATGCTTAAAACTTCATCGCAAAAAATCGTCCTTCTCTCGGTAAAGTCAATGAATATTTCTTTCATATCAGCTATGCAGACTCCATGAGCTAAATTCTTTTGCATTAAAAAAATACAGCAATTCCTATACAACTCATCCTACATATTTTGCTGTTTACATTTCACATAAGTGAAAAATAGGCTTCGTTAGAGAAATAATCAAAGTTGGATGCGCATTTAAACTCAAATATATTGTCATTGCGTTGTTTCAGTATGTAGATGCACAGAATTTAAGCGAAAATAAAGAGGTTTTACGACGAATACAACACTCAATATGAATTAAAAAGAACTTTAAAAATGACGATTTTGAGACAAGATGGATGCCGTATTATATTTTGAAGTTGGTCACGTGATCGTTTCATATCATGGTCACGTGATCGCTTCATGTAAGAGGTGTAATTATTATTTTAATTTTTATTTAAAAAACTGCTGAATATATTTTGCTGAATTTTTTTTTATATATTTTATGGAATAATTTGAATATTACCTAAAATTTTCGAAGCAATTTGTGAATTTTAAATCCGCTTAAAAAATGTTTGAAAAATTAGGTCCCATAGGGTTCAATGTATTTCATTTTTTCAACCCGGGTTCAATCCAAAACTAATTGGGTGATATTATTTATTTATATTCCCATAGGTCCTACAGACCGTCTGAACAACATACTAAAATTTCATTTTGATTAAGTCATTTTTACGGCAGTTATCGTGCTAACGGACAGACAGACAGACAGACAGAATGAACAAAGTCATAAACACTTTTAAACTTTGTTGTAAAGTGTTAAAAATATGAAATTTGGTGCACTTGTAGAAAAATCTTTAAGAAATATACTAAAATAAACCGTTTTTAACACTTTACAACAAAGTTGAAAAGTGTTTATGACTTTGTTCATTCTGCCTGTCTGTCTGTCTGTCCGTTAGCACGATAACTCCCGTAAAAATAACTTAATCAAAATGAAATTTTAGTATGTTGTTCAGACGGTCTGTAGAACCTATGGGAATATAAATGAATATAATATCACCCAATTAGTTTTGGATTGAACCCGGGTCGAAAAAATGAAATACATCGAGCCCTGTGGGACCTAATTTTTCAAACATTTTTTAAGTGGATTTAAAATTCACAAATTGCTTCGAAAATTTTAGGTAATATTCAAATTGTTCCATAAAATATATAAAAGAAAATTCAGCGAAATATATTCAGTAGTTTTTAAATAAAAATTAAAATAATAATTACACCTCTTATATGAAACGATCACGTGACCATGATATGAAACGATCACATGACCCACCTCAAAATGATATATGGCATCCATCTTGTTTCAAAATCGTGATTTTTTTAAATTCTTTTTAATTCATATTGAGTGTTGTATCCGTCCTAAAACTACTTTATTTTTGCTTAAATTCTGTGCATCTACATACTGAAACAACGCAATGACAATATATTTGAGCTTAAATGCTCATCTAAATTTGATTATTTCTACAACTAAGCCTATTTTTCACCTATGTAAAATGTAAACAGCAAAATATGTAGAATGAGTTGTATTAGAATTACTGTATTTCTTTAACACAAAATAATTCAGTCCATGGAGTCTGCATGGCTGATATGAATGAAATATTAATTGAATTTATAAACAGAAGGACGATTTTTTTCGATGAAGTTTTAAGCATAAAGTTTATGAATTGTAGCTCCATGGTCTTAATTTTTAAATAAAATAAATTATTATAGTATTGTGATGAATGAAATGGAGAAAGTTATGAATGAAATCCTGCTTTTATAGAGAGATCCAGGCGTGTTATTTTTTCTATGACGTCATTTGAATTAATTTCAGTTGTTTTCGATGAAGTTTTCAAATATAATAAATTATCGTAGTATTATGATAGATTTAAAAATATTACCGTGGAATGTATTGCATTTTAGACATATTTAAACCACGCAATTTATATTTCAATGCCGTCATTTGAATGAAGTTAATTTTTTTCGATGAAGGTTTAAGTTTTCAAATATAATAAATCAATGTAGTATTGTGATAAGTTTTAAAATATTACCGAGGAATGTATTGCATTTTCGACTTTTTTAAATAAAATTGCATTGAAGTTGGAAAGTGTTTCATAATCAATGCTTTAAGCATGATTGATCTTTCTTGTTTTAATTTTGATGTAGTTTTTGTGATGTTTTACTTTTAATGCACTTCTGGAGTGAACTTTTTTCCCTTATCGGCACGTCTAGCGATTTCTCTGTCTTGTATCATAAAAACTATTCAATACAAAAGAATGAAATTTGGTACATTTATAGATAAATAATAGGGTAATGCGATGAAATAAACCGTTTATCGATTTAAACGTTAGTTTGGCATAAAATAATCAAGGAATTCAGTTTTTGGATTGCCTGGGCTAAAAAAAAATCCCTGCTTTTCCCTCCTGCGGAAAATAGGCAGGGATAGAGAAGAGATTTTTGAAAGTAGAAACTTTAGGAAAGATAGATATGAAGCGAACTCTGCGAGCGCAGAGAGTAGAATACGAAGCCTCCAGAAGGGGATGGCGTGAACAGAGCGAGCAGGGTGCAGAGCCCCCTAGTATATTAAACAAGAAAGCTCAATCATGCTTAAAGCATTGATTAAGAAACACTTTCCAACTTCAATGCAATTTTATTTAAACATGTCTAAAATGTGTAATACATTCCTCGGTAATATTTTAAAACTTCTCACAATAATACATTGATTTATTATAGTTGAAAACTTAAACATTCATCCAAAAAAATGAACTTCATTCAAATGACGGCATTGAAATATAAATTAGCTGCTTTAAACATCTCTAAAATGTGATATATTACTCGGTAACAATTTTAGAATTATCATAATACCACGATAATTTATTATATTTAAAAACTTCATCGAAAACAACTGAAATTCGTTCAAATGACGTCATAGAAAAAATAACACCCTGGCTCTCTCTAAAAAAGCAGTATTTCATTCATAAATAATTTCCCATTCATGTCATTCATCACAATACTATAATAATTTATTTTATTTAAAAATTAAGACCATGGAGCTATAAGTAATTTAACTCTATGCTTAAAACTTCATCGCAAAAAATCGTCCTTCTCTCGGTAAAGTCAATGAATATTTCTTTCATATCAGCTATGCAGACTCCATGAGCTAAATTCTTTTGCACAGCAATTCCTATACAACTCATCCTACATATTTTGCTGTTTACATTTCACATAAGTGAAAAATAGGCTTCGTTAGAGAAATAATCAAAGTTGGATGCTCATTTAAACTCAAATATATTGTCATTGCGTTGTTTCAGTATGTAGATGCACAGAATTTAAGCGAAAATAAAGAGGTTTTACGACAAATACAACACTCAATATGAATTAAAAAGAACTTTAAAAATGACGATTTTGAGACAAGATGGATGCCGTATTATATTTTGAAGTGGGTCACATGATCGTTTCATATCATGGTCACGTGATCGCTTCATGTAAGAGGTGTAATTATTATTTTAATTTTTATTTAAAAAACTACTGAATATATTTCGCTGAATTTTTTTTATATATTTTATGGAACAATTTGAATATTACCTAAAATTTTCGAAGCAATTTGTGAAATTTAAATCCGCTTAAAAAATGTTTGAAAAATTTGGTCCCATTGGGTTCAATGTATTTCATTTTTTCAACCCGGGTTCAATCCAAAACTAATCGGGTGATATTATTTATTTATATTCCCATAGGTCCTACAGACCGTCTGAACAACATACTAAAATTTCATTTTGATTAAGTCATTTTTACGGCAGTTATCGTGCTAACGGGCAGACAGAATGAACAAAGTCATAAACACTTTTCAACTTTGTAAAGTGTTAAAAAATAACAAGAAAGATCAATCATGCATAAGCATTGATTATGAAACACTTTCCAACTGAAATGTAATTTCATTTAAAAATTTCTGAAATGTGATTCATTCAGTGGTAATATCTTTTACATTATCACAGTACTACAGTAATTTATTATACTTAAATATTTAAAACTGTATCGAAATATAAATCATCTGATTCTTTATGCAAAATCAATGAATATTTCATTCATATAACTTGTATTCCAGACTCCAGAGCTAAATAATTTTGTGTGAAAAAAATTCAGCAATTCTTATGTAATTCATCTTACAATCGCTTGAGATATTTGCATTCTGCATATGTTAAAATTAGGCTTCCTTGAAGAAATAATAAAAGTTTAGGGATCATTTAAAATCACAACTATTGTAATTGCATAGGCACGGAATTTAGATACACAGATAATACACAGATAATATATATGTGTATGTGTATGTACTCAAAGTATTGGAATCGTGCCGAAGATCGGAACTCGAATTTTCAAAGTATCTACACGTTTTGGGACTTCTAGAACACGAAAAAACTACTTTTAGGAAGACGTCTGTGTGTGTAAGGGTGTATGTGTGTATGTTTCTGTGTGGATATTACATCCACTCTAATTGAAAAACTAATGGACCGAATTTCATACAATTTGGTAGGTATGTTTTTTGTGGGAAATCCTGATGTTCATTAGATTATAGTACGATTCGTAATAAAAGAATCTGCCTTGTTGCGAAATGGTCGCAGAAATTGCCTTTATCCACTCTAGCTAAAAACTAATGAACCAAATTTTACAAAATTTGGAGTATAATATTTCAATAACCTACAAGTGATTTATATACCAAATTTAACAAAATTTTGTATATAAATCATTTGTAGGTTATTCTACTACGATTCGGGAAAAAGGAACGGGCTATTTTTGCGAAATGGCCAGCAAAAATCGTTATATATAAAAATAAAAGACTACGTGTGCTCAATTATATCAATTAAATTCCTGTTTTATATATGATTTTTGACAACAAAAAGAATAAGACTAACCCCATTACTCTAGGACTAGCTGTTCTTGAGATATTCTAGTTTTTTCGCGTTTTCGCTACGCCACCTTTGACAATAAGTTCAGCTATCAAATGAGAACTTAATTTAAGTTTAACGTGCAAATTCAATGTCATTTAAAATACTTATGTTGTGCAGATAAACTCAAATTATCATTGAATAAATAAAGAGAACGAATATGAGTCTGCAGGGAAAGACATGTGCTGTCCACAACCGAATTTTTAACAATATTACACCAATGATTTATAGAAGTGAACGGGGATTATTTTCAGGCCATTTCGTAAAAAATGTATGATCTATATTTAAAGATCCATCAAATTTTTGTCGAATAAAATGTTCAACAAATTTAAGCTGTGTACCAAATTTTAACTCTCTAGGACGTAGGAAAGTGCATTTAAAATGCCATCAATTAAATTTATCATGAAGAGTTATATAAAATTTAAAAAAAATGAAAAATTGTTATCTACCAAATTTAATTTAAAATATGAAGCCACTCCCATATGCAAAACGTTTAAACAAATGGAGAGATATTTATTATATAATATCTCTCTCTTTTCTTTCTGGAAGATATCTCAAAGTCAGAATTTAATTGAATTTGTTTTTTTCCCTATATTAAATAATTTTTTTAATTAAAAAACTACTTAACATATTTTACTGAATTTTTTTTTATATATTCTATGGGATAATGTGAATATTTCCTAAAAATTTCGAAGCAATTCGTGAATTTTAAATTTACTTAAAAAATGTTTGAAAAATTAGGTCCCATAGGGTTCAATGTATTTCATTTTTTCAACCCGGGTTCAATAAAAAACTAATTGGGTGATATTATTTATTTATATTCCCATAGGTCCTACAGACCGTCTGAACAACATACTAAAATTTCATTTTGATAAACTCATTTTTACGGCAGTTATCGTGCTAACGGACAGACAGACAGACAGACAGACAGACAGACAGACAGAATGAACAAAGTCATAAACACTTTTCAACTTTGTTGTAAAGTGTTAAAAAAATAACTGACGCCGCCGCCGCCGCCGTTTGACAAATTTCTCATTTCTCGAGATCCTTTGCTTCGTACCGCAAAAACTATTGCATATAAAAATGTGAAATTTGGTACACTTGTAGAAAAATCATTGGGAAATACGCTGAAATAAACCGTTTTTAACACTTTACAACAAAGTTGAAAAGTGTTTATGACTTTGTTCATTCTGTCTGTCTGTCTGTCTGTCTGTCTGTCTGTCTGTCTGTCTGTCTGTCCGTTAGCACAATAACTGCCGTAAAAATGAGTTTATCAAAATGAAATTTTAGTATGCTGTTCAGACGGTCTGTAGGACCTATGGGAATATAAATAAATAATATCACCCAATTAGTTTTTTATTGAACCCGGGTTGAAAAAATGAAATACATTGAACCCTATGGGACCTAATTTTTAAACATTTTTTAAGTAAATTTAAAATTCACGAATTGCTTCGAAATTTTTAGGAAATATTCACATTATCCCATAGAATATATAAAAAAAAATTCAGTAAAATATGTTAAGTAGTTTTTTAATTAAAAAAATTATTTAATATAGGGAAAAAAACAAATTCAATTAAATTCTGACTTTGGGATATCTTCCAGAAAGAAAAGAGAGAGATATTATATAATAAATATCTCTCCATTTGTTTAAACGTTTAGCATATGGGAGTGGCTTCATATTTTAAAATAAATTTGGTAGATAACAATTTTTCATTTTTTTAAAATTTTATATAACTCTTCATGATAAATTTAATTGATGGCATTTTAAATGCACTTTCCTACGTCCTAGAGAGTTAAAATTTGGTACACAGCTTAAATTTGTTGAACATTTTATTCGACAAAAATTTGATGGATCTTTAAATATAGATCATACATTTTTTTCGAAATGGCCTGAAAATAATCCCCGTTCACTTCTATAAATCATTGGTGTAATATTGTTAAAAATTCTGATGTGGACAGCACATGTCTTTCCCTGCAGACTCATATTCGTTCTCTTTATTTATTCAATGATAATTTGAGTTTATCTGAACAACATAAGTATTTTAAATGACATTGAATTTACACGTTAAACTTAAATTTGGTTCTCATTTGATAGCTGGACTTATTGTCAAAGGTGGCGTAGCGAAAACGCGAAAAAACTAGAATATCTCAAGAACGGCTAGTCCTAGAGTAATGGGGTTAGTCTTATTCTTTTTGTTGTCAAAAATCACATATAAAATAGGAATTTAATTGATGTAATTGAGCACACGTAGTCTTTTATTTTTATATATAACGATTTTTGCTGGCCATTTCGCAAAAATAGCCCGTTCCTTTTCCCCGAATCGTAGTAGAATAACCTACAAATGATTTATATACCAAATTTTGTTAAATTTGGTATATAAATCACTTGTAGGTTATTGAAATATTATACTCCAAATTTTGTTAAATTTGGTTCATTAGTTTTTAGCTAGAGTGGATAAAGGCAATTTCTGCGGCCATTTCGCAAAGAAGGCAGATTCTTTTATTACGAATCGTACTATAATCTAATGAACATCAGGATTTCCCACAAAAAACATACCTACCAAATTGTATGAAATTCGGTCCATTAGTTTTTCAATTAGAGTGGATGTAATATCCACACAGACACACAGAAACATACACAGATACACCCTTACACACACAGACGTCTTCCTAAAAGTAGTTTTTTCGCTTTCTAGAAGTCCCAAAACGTGTAGATCCTTTGAAAATTCGAGTTCCGATCTTCGGCACGATTCCAATACTTTGAGTACATACACATACACATATATATTATCTGTGTATTATCTGTGTATCTAAATTCCGTGCCTATGCAATTACAATAGTTGTGATTTTAAATGATCCCTAAACTTTTATTATTTCTTCAAGGAAGCCTAATTTTAACATATGCAGAATGCAAATATCTCAAGCGATTGTAAGATGAATTACATAAGAATTGCTGAATTTTTTTCGCACAAAATTATTTAGCTCTGGAGTCTGGAATACAAGTTATATGAATGAAATATTCATTGATTTTGCATAGAGAATCAGATGATTTATATTTCGATGCAGTTTTAAATATTTAAGTCTAATAAATTACTGTAGTACTGTGATAATGTAAAAGATATTACCACTGAATGAATCACATTTTAGAAAATTTTAAATGAAATTACATTTCAGTTGGAAAGTGTTTCATAATCAATGCTTATGCATGATTGATCTTTCTTGTTTATATATATTGTTGTTTAAAACCACCTTCGCACGACACATTGCTCTCTCACCGTACACCTGCTGCAGCAGATGTAATGTTTCTGTCGGCAATTTCCCCAAACGCTGACAGAATTTGATATTCGCACGTTGTTCTTCAAACGCCATTTCCGTTTTTGACGAACGCGAACGACTACAGTTCACTGACACTCATAGTCTAGAAAAACTCTGCATTGAGGACCTGCTTCTTCCTTTTCACATCTCGCGTCACATGTGCCTCTACGTCACGGTAAAATAGTTCCCTTTACCTCCAATCAGGGTTGGAGATATCACCAGTCCCCGAACGTTTTGATCCTACTTTGTATATATATATATATATATATATATATATATATATATATATATATATATATATATATATATATATATATATATATACATATATATATATATATATTGCATTGCAGATAGAACTTAGATGATGATTGATATGGATTCATCATCGAATTTCGGAGAGAGTTGGGAGATTTAAGAGGATTTTCTTTTCCGGCTCAGAAGATGTCAATTCAGGTTTTTTCAGAAAATTCTTATGGCGGTACGAAATAAGTATTCAAAAGAAAATAAAAATGCTGAATAGTTTCAACAAAATTAAAGTGTAGAGACCATTTGAAGGCTTCTTCATAAGTTCCCTCTTGTTGTACTAATCGGTATGTTGTCATTTTACGCTTCGAGATGGGCATTAACGTTATTAATATTATCTTATTCCTAATATTATCTTATTCCTTAATATTATCTTATTCCTTCGAATCGTATCAAAATCTAATCAGCACCAGGGTGACCCACAAGTGACTTATCTACCAAATTTTGTAAAATTCAATCAATTAGTTCTTGATTTGATTGATTTTGATGTGATTTTTCATTTCATTGATCCTCTTTGTATATTCATGTTTAATTCGATATATTGGCCCTTTTCTTTAAAATTAACTTACAGTATAAATCTCATTTTCTCTTAAATTGAAGATACCAAAGAACCGATATTTAATTTTGCCTTGGTATTGGATGAGTATACTTAAGAATTAATTAATATTTTGCATCTTCAAAAGTTTAAGAAATTCAATTAAAATTAAATTTAATTAAAAACGCCTTGCGCTGGTCATAGAAGATTTATGTAAAAATCCCATCCATTAAAAAACAGTAATTTAAAGTTGCTTAAGATGATTAAGGAATTGTGCATTTACACTTTTGAACTACATCTGGTTATGCCCCCCCCCCCCCAAGGAGGACCTGAAGGAAATGTAAGTAATGTATGAAAATTCTTACTTTTATTGTGATTGCCTCTAGTAGATAAAAGTAAGGCGGTTGTGTGAATACGAAAATCACAGGTGAGAATGTAAAGGGTTACGAATTGCCAATCTCATTGCTTTATCTGGACCTTATATTTGGTCACGCTTCCAAACTTGGGTGAGAAAGAAATATAAATATTTACTGAGCTTGTAAAAGTAAAGGGCAATTTTAGATTAATTTAAAAGCATGGAAATAATGCGAATAGTTTTAACCATTATGCACTGTGGCATATAAATAATTTTTACAAAAGACCCCCCATAAAAAACAATAATCGTTGTGTCGCAATAGCCCACCAATTTTTCCAAGTGCGAGTCCACTTACAATATCTAAAAATAAATATATCATTCATGAAATAACCAATCTTAACTTTAAACATTAATATTTATTAAACACACAATTATGATCAGGAATAAAAAACCATTATGCACGTTTATGTCTGTAATTTTGAACACGTTTATAAGGCTAGAAATGAAATACATAACATAAATCTAATGTGATCAACTTTTGATTTCCACTCCCTACTTTATTTTGTAGAATTATGAAGCAAAGTAATAATTGCAATGCATTACAATTTTTAGTCTTCGCTGTGTATATAATAAACATACTAGTCTATGACAATTGCAACACCAAAAAGAATCACGCCATTTAAATGAAATTCATTTCACAGATTACTCATGTTACAGTAGATAACTGCTATTACATTTGCAGAGCTATACAAGCTTCTCACACTTTAAAATTCGGTATCGTGTGAAACCGACATCTCAAGCAGCAATAACAGCTTATATACGTTGAGGCATTTAATGGAAGATGTTTTTGATGTCATTCTGAGGAATAGACTGCCCAGCTGCATTTATGCGAGTCCAGAATTTATTTGTGATGGATAGCGGAGGCGCTTGACGGAACAATTGCTTAGCTATCATATTCTAGACATATTCGATTAGGAACACGCCTACGAACATTCAGGTCAAGAAAGAAGCTGTATCTGATGTACTACATGGAAGAGGTCTTGAACATTTGGAAAACATCTAAATGAGCATTGCCCTACTGATGAAATATAGCAACAAGACAACTCTGAACGGAAAGTATCACCTCTACCTTTAAATCATCTTTGATGTATCGCTGGCTATTAATAAGGTTCCTTGAAATCGTATAAGGCGAGATCAGGAATGTAACTCGATGGCACGCAAAACCATGACACTTCGCATCGGGCAGTACTAAACTACAAAATGCTCGCAACAAGCTGCTATTCACCACGATTTCTTTGAATACATATGCTAGCATCATGGTGCAGAAAGTTGAATCATGACTCGCCAGTAAACACGACCTGTTGCCAATCAACAAGCCAGTGTCCGTGTTCTAGATTTTATTGAAACCTGAGGTGTCTGTAGTTGAAAGTCAAAAGAATTGGCTGCAATGGGTTGCTAGCGAGCAATCTTCTGTTAAGCAGCCAAAGTTCAACTGTGCTGGAAGACAAAGCCTGACCTGTGACAGTACTCCACTGCTATGCTAACACTGTAGATGTTACTGTGCGAGCAGTCACTCCCAGAATTTTGTAAACCTCTATGGAAATTTACAAATTTTGTCCTATCACGTAGCCGAATTCGAATTTCTCCAGAATTCAGCTCCGGCTACGCCAGACTGCAACGGCTAATTTTATAATCATCAGATTCATTTCTAACCACTTTATTAGGGCATTTGCATAACAAGAGCCGCAAAGTATGGACAAAATTGCAAAACTTGTTGTGTTTTTTTAAAGTAAATGTTAATATCGTCGAATATAGCATGTAAAACAATTATTAAAAATATTTAATTTAAAATTTTTTCAACTATTTAAATGCAACATTTATAAAGTCTAATACCAATTCTTATTCTCAGTAATTGTTCAAAATGAGGCTTTTATTCCTTCTCTGCCCCTTTTCTCCTCTGCAATTCGTTCGCGATTTCATTCAATTTTTATCTATCTTCGTTTAGGAGATCAGCCGGCCGGTACTTTAACTGAAATAATGGACGAATCTGTAAAACCTTTTTCCGAAAATAAAGGTGTCCAATATTGATTAAATCCAGTATAAAGTTCATTTGAGATTTTGATATTCCTTCTGATATTGCTCTCTACCACACCTTCTCCATTATTAATTTATGCATTGCAGCTCTGTTCTTCTAGAAATTTAAATTTACAATCAAGCTAATATGCTCTATGTTAATTTTTTTACTACATTTCTTATTAGCTTCAAGTTAACTCTGTCACTTTGGAGAGCTTGTTCATGGCTCCTACAGAACATAAACAGCAGGATCTCGACAGATTTTATCTCGCGAAGCATTACATCTATCAAACTTTGGCGTCATTACATTACATCGTTACGTCCTTTATGTTTATTTTTGACGGACTCGATTTCGACTCCCAGATCACGTAGAGAGCTGAAACTCGGCGCACAGTTTCATCTCACTGAACATTTTCATCTATCAAACTTTCACGTCATTTCTTTACACATTTACGTAATTTACGTACGTCATATTTAACGGACTCGTTTTCGATGCACAGAGCACGTAGAGTTCGGCGTACAATTTCATCTCGCCGAACATTTTCATCTGTCAAATTTTCTCATCATTATCTTACGTCGTTGCATCATTTAAGTACGCCATCACTATGTTTCACCCCTTCTTATGCAATTTCTTTGTGAATTACGATTCATTATCTTCAGATAAAATATTCTCCTGGCTTTAATACATCGATACATGTATAGTACTACATGGATTTGAAAATACATTACGCCAAAAAAGGAAAACTAAAAAGTAAAACTAAAAAATATATGAGAAAAGAAACAAGTTTTTAATGTCGTACCCTATTTAACAATGGCGTACAGAAAAATAGAAAATAAATTTTAATCATACACGAAATTGAAGCAAATTGAGGGTGTAGACAGATTCAATTCAAAACAATACTTATATAAATCTTATCATTATCCAAAATTAATAATATACGAAATTTTCAAGGGGAAATGAGAGTGTAGGCAAATGAAATAGTCTCAGCAATTTTGCCTAATATCAATTTTAGATAATGATAATATTTATATTGTTTTGAATTGAATCTGCCTACACCCTCAAATTAATTCAATTTTTTGAGCGATTAAAATTTATTATCTATTATTTTTGTGCACCACTGCTCTATAGGGAGGACATTGAAAAACTTGTTTTTCTCATAATTTATTAAAAATACATTTATATAACCATTGGAGCGCAGACACTTTAGTACATAAGGCCTCTAAGTGAACTCTACATCCAGCCTTGCAGAAAAGACGAGTGGAATAACGAAAAATCTTCTTTGAAAAGAAACTTGAAATACTTTTCAAAAGTAAATTATCAAACTTTAACAATGGAATTTTAGCGAGCATTTATTTTCAATTTTGCATTCTATCGTGTATCTTTTTCTTCACATTTTACGAAAATAACGACCATAGCTTACACTCTCGTATAACCCAGTAGTAGCTAATATAAGACTAATATTTTGCCAAATTATACATGCACTAGAATTTAAGCCTGTCAGCGACAAATAGGATAAAATTCTTAAACAATTATGTTGTATCATTTTTTATTTTGTTATGAAATATAATAGAGCTTAGCGTCGAAAAAAGTTGTTTAAATCAAAAATTGGCTCAGTTTTTTCTGTCCCGTGATCAATACTATAAATGTTCAAAATTTCAGCCTTCTAGTTCAGCGTTCGGCGGGCTCTTTGGGGGTCTGAGGAATATTTCACTTACTCCCCCCCCCCCCTTTTTTTTGTTTATTCTCGAGAAAGAAATATCAAAAATCCACCCTCGTGGTCGATACTGAAAGTATGCAAAGATTCAGCTTTCAAAGTTTCCTGGGGGCTTCTGGAGGGTGGAATTCTCTTTAAAAGCCTCCCATTTTTTCAGCCCATAAAGGAGGGAATCAGAAATCCAACACTATTAACTTGTGGATGGTCTGGAATTTCTTTTTGAAAACCTCCCATTTTTTTCCGGTTAAAGGGGAGGAATCTGAAATTCAACTGTGTTCGATTTTGTACTCTGGTCGATACTATAGATGCACAAAGATTATGTCTTTCAGATCACTGGAAGGGCTTCTAGGGGGGAGAACGTTTTGATTCCCCCCATTCAATTTCATCACACACACACACACCCTGGGCAAAAATTAGACAATCCAGGTCCGCTGGCTTTTGCCTAGTAGTTGATACTATAGGTATACAAGGATTAAGTGTTCTAAAAAACCGGGAAGCTGGATTTTGGAGCATCTGTAAAGACAAAAACATGTTAAACATATAATATACAGATTGTAGATCTTTGTGAATAAGACACATTTGTAAGTGAACCGCTGAACTTAAATTATTTATAGAGAGAGAATCACGAATTTATCTTGTCTAATAAATGTCCTGAGACGGCTTTTCTTTAGCTATTGACATGGATGGCAACTGAAGGCTTATTATCATTCACATAGGGAATACAGTTATGAAAACTAAATAATCAAAATAATTTTCCTTTTCTACTACAGCTATTTGTACCTTTTATCTATTACTTAATTTGAGATGGTCTTCGCCGCATTAACACTCGATTGTTTCCCTATCTGGGGAATATCAGGGTTGCTATTCCCTTGGTAAATATTTTCCAGTCGTGATGGTCGACAAGAATCTGAATGAAGTCTTGGATACGGAAATTAATGCAAGTGACGAAATTCTAATTGCAATTAACGATAAAACTTCCATTCACTCATCATTGCTTAAGATTATATATTTATTTATTTTATATATATATTATAATTTATATATATATATATATATATATATATATATATATATATATATATAAATTATATAAATATAAATATATATATATATATATATATATATATATATATATAAATTATATAAATAAAAATATATATATATATATACTGGGTTATTAAAAAAAGATTGACTAAATTTTACGAGGTGGTAGTACACACCAAACCAAGCATTTTTCGTCATAGTTTACCGGATCGGAAATGAAACGTAAAGGCGCCAATGAGCGCTTAACGGTGAAACCCATGAGGTGAGGCGAAAACACAAGAATGACTTAGAAGTTATAAAATGGCATTTAATAAACAATAATATACTACAGTAATAGCTCAAATGGGCGCGACAGCCCAGTGATTAGCGGGCAGGAACGGCACTCGGTCGGCCCGGATTCGATTCCCGCCACTGCCAAAAACTGCAGCCTTGTTCATGCGGAGTACGATCACGTTAAACATGTGGGTCCGTAAGACCGTAAGTCGGACGGTTTGGGTCAAAGAAGAAGAAGTTCGGGCGACCGTGGGAGCCAACGATATGACCACCTCGCCCTGTAAAGCCTTTACGTTTAATTTCCGACCCGTAAACTATGACGAAAAATGCTAGGTTTGGTGTGTACTACCACCTCGTAAAATTTGGCCCATCTGTTTTTAATCACCCTGTATATATATTTATATATATATATATATATGTATATATATATATATATAAACATATATATATATATATATATATATATATATATATATATATATATATATATATATATATATATATATATATATATATATATATATATATATGGATAGATAGATAGATAGATAGATAATTGTAAATCCATTGGTAGAATGTCAGTAGTAACTCATAAATACACTATCTTAAAATTTGCCTACAAAATACAATGAAATAAAAGAAATTCAACCATAAAAAGGAAATTATAAAACGTAATGCAGGTCATAAAGACAAAGATAATCAACAAATTTCAAAGGTGAGGAATGAAAATAGAAAAACAAAAAAATCAAGCAAAAAAGCTTGCACGTGGAAGAGCTCTAGGCTTAAAAATTGTTCATTTTGAAAAAATTCTTTTTCAAGTACATATATCCCTTCGAAATGAACACAAAAATGCTTGTTTCTGAAACACAAGATAGATTTTATCTATAAACTTGTGTTATATGGACGACAAGCATAAAGATTGGAAAAAAAATAAAGGAAATATAAATACTTTAAAATACACCTCTAAACAACCATGACGAGCAATATATGACTAGACCAATGTTGCCATACGCAGAAATGAAAAGAAGTGATCTGCTATTGCCAAAGAGGATAATAAAAACAGTACTGAGAAAAGGCAATAAAAAAAGGTATTCTACAGTTAAAGCTACAAAAGTAGGAGATGAAAATACATCATAATGTAAATTCAAGAGAATGTAGAAGTATGGCTAAAATAAGATAATAAGGAGAGACTATGAGAATTTTAGGCTAATCGAAACTTATTAAATATTCCATTTACTAAATATGCTGGATATTCATAACATTTACTGGTAATTTTGAGGTTATTAATGTGCAAAGCATGAAATTTTTTTATCTGATAATCTATAAATTCTAAAAAGTTGATTAAGTATAATATTTCTAAACAATTGAATCAAGTTGCAGGAATTAAATGGTAATAATTTATAAATATTAAATTAAAAAAATTATTTTTTGTC
Organism: Amaurobius ferox; assembly: GCA_951213105.1. Taxonomy (NCBI): domain Eukaryota; kingdom Metazoa; phylum Arthropoda; class Arachnida; order Araneae; family Amaurobiidae; genus Amaurobius; species Amaurobius ferox. The sequence goes on along the minus strand of OX578142.1, from coordinate 90,348,551 downwards.
ATATAAATTAGTAACTATCCCATTAGTAGGTTCTATAATTAGATTTAAATCCAAATAATTAATATCTTTACTAATAGAAGTTTCATTAGGTATTAATTCCAAATTATCCGGATAGAAATCTATATCTATGACATAGTTATCAGTAAATACAAGACAAATCAGATCATCTACATATCTGTAAATTTTATAATTTGTTGAAGAAAATAATTTTTTATATTGATATAGGTATAAATTAGCTAACATACTGCTACTACAGCCACCTTGTGGAACCCCTGAGACTTGTAAGTATAATTTAATACCTTGAAAAAAATAATTGAAAAAAACAAAATGAAGAAGCATAGGAAAATTGGTAAATTTTCCGGATCGGAAATGAAACGTAAAGGCGCCAATGGGTGAAACCCATGAGGTGAGGCGAAAACACAAGAATGACTTAGAAAAAAAATGGGAGCGACAGCCCAGATGTTAGTGCGCAGGAACTGCACTCGGTTGGCCCGGATTCGATTCCCGCCACAGTCAAAAACTGCAACCTTGTTCATGCGGTGTACGATCACGTTAAACATGTGGGTCCGTAAGTCCGTAAGACCGTATGTCGGATGGTCTGGGTCGAAGAAGAAGAAGTTCGGGCGACCGTGGGAGCCAAGCGATATGACCATCTCGCCCTGTAAATCCTTTACGTTTAATTTCCGACCCGTAAACTATGACGAAAAATGCTAGGTTTGGTGTGTACTACCACCTCGTAAAGTTTGGCCCATCTGTTTTTAATCACCCTGTATATATATATATATATATATATATATATATATATATATATATATATATATATATATATATATATATATATATATATATATACAGGGTGATTCTGTCAAATTCATGATAAATTCTAAAAAATTACTGATTATGTCTCTAAATAATTTAAGTTCAGAGATTCACTCACAAATGTGTCTTATTGACAAATGATCTACAACAACGCTGGTCCATTAGCATTATTAAGGGATGTGGTCACCTCTTGCAGCCATGCAAGCCTCACTTTGATGTTTCATGATTTCTATGAGGTTGCTCATGAGATGTGGGGTGTAAAGAGCCCCAGTCTTGAAGTAGAGGTATTTTTAGCTCCGGCATGGTTCTTGGTGGAGGCTGATCCGATGCAATTCGCCTTCCAAGTGTATCTCATAAATGCTCAATAAGATTTCTATCCAGAAACTTCGATAGCCACTGCATTATCTGGGTATATTAGCTCTGAAGAAAATCATCGATAAGCTGTGGCCAGTGTTACTTGCATTAACGTCCATGAATGCGAATCGTGGACCTACAGAACTAAAAGAAGCGAAGAAAGGGGTTCCGTTGTGTCACCTCCTTACCTCGTACTTGTAGCAGAACCTCGGTCGAAGATATATATATAAAGCTCTGTGAGCTCGTTCAGAATCATGTCTACATATACTAAGACTCCACCAGTCCTAAATTGACCCCATTTCGTCATGCGGATCGTCACGTGTTCCTCGTACTCCATATGGTAGTGCGGCGAAAGCCACGAAAATGTGTCTGCAACCTAAATCTGGAGATCATCTGTGAAGAGTACAAAGCCCAACTGATTCAGAGTCCAGTTTTGATGTTCCTGAATCCATTGTAACCGCATACGCCTGCAGGCAGGTAACAGAGACAAACTGATTAGCTGTCCTACGAGATGGTTTCTGTTAATTTTTGATAGTTAAAAATCACATTTTTTAATTTACGAGGAAGAAAAACCATATTGCTAATTTTTGAAAGCTAAAAATCACATTCATTAATTTTTACGAAGACGGAAAGCTATATTATTTATTTTTTAAAGTGAAAAAAAACACTTTGTTATTTTTTAAAGGTATATTGATGTTGACACCCGAAAGAAAAAAGAAATTACTGCCAATAGACATTTCATTATTGCCCCTAAAACATCCTGAGCAATACTTCTTATCTACCCACTGATTAAAAATAACCCGCCTCGTTCTTACCCAACTGCTGAAACATCCTTCGTCGAAACAAAAAATTCATGTGACACGTAGAGGTATCCCATCTACGTTCGGAGCCCTATGTTATAACATGATAAAGTATAGCTCCCGGTGGTCCAGAACCTTCATACCTCCTACTTACATATATTTATATATAATATATATATATATATATATAAAGAGATCTAGATCACAAATAATTGAGATTAAAAAGTATATAAACAAAAATATTTGATTTTTGCATTTACAGTTTAGCATTTTACTCCTTAAGTTATACTCAATATTTAATTTTATCATGAAATTTCCACGGGATCCTGGAATAAATACGAGTATGCGTATTAATTGCAGCTAATGCTATTTAAAGATTATTTTAATATCAGGATTATTCAGACTGAAATAAGCCTGGTGGATTGCAAAGAATCCTGTTTGACCAATCTGGATAGATTGTTCTACCGTGTAGGATTTTCAGAGATTTGCTATTAGTAGTGATCCTTGGTAAAGTTTAAAAAATATTGCTTTGGTGGGCATCCCCGACATTCCTGACACGGAATGGAAAGTCGGGATGCAGTATTAGGGCCAGCAAACCATAAACGCGTTAGGTAATAAACTGCTCCATCGCTGTTGCTAAAAATAGCAGCCTGCATCAGTAGGGGGCTGCGGAGTCCTATCGCTTTAGTCCCAAAGAGAAACTCTTCAAATCGATAGCGCCTGTTCCATGTATAGACCCGCAGTCAGATTTCATACACATCTTTGGATTTATACTGCAGAAATTTCGTTTTAACGAGCATCAAGAAGAGATGCCGTATCTGGAGTGAAATTTATATCTTTGGGATAAAATACCGCTGTTTAGAGAGGGCCATTTATGGAGTGAGCAATGGGGAGGGCGCAACACGTCCCATATCGAGCTTGGCTTTTATTTCCGGACTCCGGCTAAGTCGAAAAGGAGCTTTAATAAGCAAAGGACAGACGTGGCTATATCTCTCATCGAATGTATGCGTTTGGAGGAAGATTTTATAAGGAAAACTGGGGGAGAGGTGCCGTATTTGTGTCACACCAGAACAAATTACCCGACGTTGCCGGATCCTAAATAAGCGTCCGCTATGTAAATAAAAGTTATACAGATAACACCATTGACTTTCCAAATCACCTGTACTGAACAAAAATCATTCCCGGGCTCCATATTTTCAATGCACAACCATACCAATTTTGCAACGCGGGATCTTTTAAATAAGCTAGTTATAAGCTTAAATAAGCTAATTAAGCTACTACAAATAATCTACTTCAGTACGTCTGAAAAATAGGTGTGCTAAAAATACTTAAAATCGCAAAAAAAAAAGAAAAGTTCCTTTTAGTTAGAAAAGTTAGATTTTCGTTTTTAGAAAGTTTAGTTTTAAAGTTCGATTTTCGCATGTTACTCGTGTCATTCAGTTCGTGACTCGAAATTTTCTGAGAATGAATCTGGCGGCTGGAAGAAATCTCATCAAAAAAGCAAAAAATTAATTGATTTTAATGCCGAAAGTAAAAATAAAATTTTATATATTATTTTAAAAAGTTTACTTCCAATTTAAGTCAAATTTTCAGAACACACTAATAATATTGAAATAATCTTATATTCCAAAATTTGAAAATTTGGCTTTAAAATCCACGAAATCAGAAAACTGCAAACAAAATAGCACTCAAAATTTAGAACGGAAGTCTGAAACATCGTTCCTGGAACAAATACTTGCGAAATAATGAGCTCTCATTCGATCAGAATCGTCTGCTCGATAATTAAATTAAAAATAGTGAAAATTCGTGGAATTTATTAAATAAATATTCATATCTTTTAAACTAAGTCAAATTAAAAAAAATCTTCCCGTGCCGTATCGTCCAGGGACTTGAAGTATCCCTGTACCGAATTTCATTGCTGTCCGAAGATTCGATATTTCGCTACAGATAATCCAGATAGATACACAGACAGCCATCTTTATTTATTATGTAAGTCATTAAAAGACATGTGCAGGCTGCCAATGAGGCCAAAGGAGAAAGCTTCATGTATGCTCTATGGCTTAACTTTCTATGATTCTGTAGTGAGAGCGGTAACCACTAATGGGCCGTATATGGGGATGGACTCTAAAAATGGACTCAATTTAGAGGAAATCAAGGGCATGGGCTGTATTTCCCTATGAACATTTTAGGCCAAGCTCAAACTCAGCTTTCAAAAATTTTAAGCAAGATCGCGCTGGACATGTTAACAGTTTCAGTTAACAAGAATATTGAATTATTATGTAAATTTCAGCTATGCAAAGATAAACATTTAAAGAACAGTTTTTAACTGAATTCTAGGCACAAAGGTAGCTAAAGTTCATGTTTTAGCACATTTAGTTAAATTTCTTCTTGTCCACACTATTGAATTCTGTATTTAAGAATAGTTTAGATCACCCCTGAAAATTTTGAAGCCCTAACATATTTTCCTCCAGAGCTCTTTCCTTGTCTGGTGCAATTATCATTAGGCATTTCATTTCCGCGAAGGACCCCTTTGGCCATTAGGCGCTGACATGTTTCCTAACTGCCCTTTCTCCATTTCTAGTTCTTTCTGCCTTGAACCAAGTTCTGGTTCTAGTACACTTGCCGAGCTGAATAAAAGTCTTCAATATTATTCTTAGAGACCATTATTTCAATTACAAGCCATACCATTCGATTTCACTGACAACTGTTGCCAAATTTCGATTATCAAAAAAAAATACACTCACTGATAATGAAAGTTGCGCCCAAGAAGAAAATATGGAACAACCGCAAAATGATGTAAATAGCTAGAGGGTGGACTGGTATGCAAAAGATCCCAGTCTGGTGTGATTGCGCATGACCGTACACCCATCAGTGGCGCTGCAAACATGAGCCAGCGACCTTATAAATCGGCGTGTAGTCGACGCTCCATCAACGCGAGACGCTTCGGCCGCCGCAAGCACGAGTACGGAGTGAAAATAATGGTGGGTAGATGCCAAAAACGTCGATATATGCAACTGACGGACTTCGAGAGAGGCCTGATCATCGGGCTGAAAGCCGCAGGGTGGTCAGCGTGCCAGATAGCCAGTCACGTAGATCGTTCGGACTATACCGTCCTACGATGTTGGGAGCACTAGTCACGCGACGCCACTCAGACACGGAGGACCGACTCTGGACGGACCAAGTATACCACGAGTAGAGATGATCGAATGACCGTGAGGCAGGCACGTATATAGCCCACGGCGCACCGATCCGCGATACAGGCACACGTAGCAGCTCCTGTGTGCCCACGAATCATATCTAGAAACCTAAAGAAAGCGAATCTGCGATACCAGCGTCCCTTCCGTTTGTTGCCGTTAATGCGGGAACATCGGCGGCTTAGGTTGCAGTGGTGCCGGGCCAGAGCAGCGTGGAACGCCACTGATTGGCGATGTGTGGTGTTTAGCGATGAGTGCCGTTTCGTTTTGGGAGCCCATAATCAGCGTGTCCGGGTATGGAGATCCCCTGCACAACGTCACAATCCCAATCTCGTTATCGAGCGCCACACCATCCCCACTGCAGGCATCATGGGCTGGGGATAGCCCACGACAGGCGATCTGCTCCAGTAGTGGTACCTGGAACATTGACGTGCCAGCGGTACGTGGATGAGATTCTACGGCCCCATGTGCTCCCATTCTTTGCTGAAATTCCAGGTACGAAATTGCAGCAGGATAATGCCCAGCCGCACACGGCTCGGGTCGCCCAGGCCTGCCTGAGTTAAGTCCAAACACTTCCATGGCCTGTCCGCTCCCCAGATCTGTCCCCTATCTAGCATATGTGGGACCAGTTGAAACTCCAGCTGCCTCGTTGCCGCAATCTTCGAGATTTGGAACATAACGTCCAACCGGTGTGGACTCGTCTGTCGCAGGATAACATCAGGCGTCTGTTCAACACCATGCCGGACCGTATTGCTGCTTGTATTGCAGCACCAGGCGGTGCGACGCGCTATTGAGGATGACCGGGCTGTGTACCACAGCTGTACGTGTACGTGTTCTCTGTACGTGTTCTGTTGCGCTGTTTTTGTGATCATGTATATCATTCATCTGTACCCTTTCATCAATAAAATTCCAGATCCATCCAATGCTTTCTTCTTGGTGCGCAACTGTCATTGTCCGTGAGTGTATTATATCAGAAAAGAAATTGTTATAACTCTATTAGTTAAATTTAAGCCATTAGAATTTAGTATAGCGACCATTATGAGCATGATTTGTGTTTATTGCAAATGGAGAAAATTAAAATTATGTTATTTGTACATTGTGCAAATTTTTATCATAAGCATTAAGTGCTTATCCTTCACCACCCATGGTCTATGGTTTTACGATCATTGCAGCTGAGATGAAAACCGAGGCATAAAACGCTTTAATACAAGAATTTTAACATTCTAATGCTATCAGAATTTCTTTGAATCCGAAACGGTGCAAGACATCGTTTTAGCCCTGCCCACCATTCACAAAATTTTTAGCGCATGCATTGCCCTGTTATATAACATAAATCGCTTTACTGTTATAATATGCTTTACGGATTGTTCACTATGCTACGAATTGGTTACTTAAATAAATTACTTAAACGAATCATATTACTTAAATAAATTACTTAGTATTTAATAAAAGAAAAGTTAGAGATAAGAGTATCAATAATAAGAGTGTTGATAATAATTCTATCCCATGAATCAAAAGAAAATTTCCCAAAATTCAGTCCCAAAATCGCATTTATAAAAACCGCGTGACATTACAATTATTTCTTAAACCCAAGGGCGTATGCAGGATTTTTTCCAGGGCGGTGCTAAAATTTATTGCATTCAAAATTTAGAGATTACTATCAACTTTGAAATATGTAGTGTAAATTTGAATAGATGGTATGAGCATCACATTTTAAACATTAACGTGTATAGCACTTTTAAAAATTAGTATGCACCAATGTGCACACCAAAACTTAGTGTGTACCACCTTTAAAAAATATTCCCCTTTCATAACATAACTCTAACCTTCCAAACAAACAAATTGGACATTCATAAACATACCAAATGCAGTATCGTAAGTTTTCCATTTAGGTATAAGTTTAAATTGTTTTTATTAATATACACTTGAGGAAAAATACGCAGTTGTAGTTGAATGTTCTATTTCCAACACATCCGCTTATAACTAAATTAACAATTTTTCAGGGGGTTGTTTTGGCAGCCCCCCTCCCCCTAGATACGCTCATGCTTGAACCTATGCTCTGAATTTGACTAGCCGGAATACAAAATTTCCTCGACATGAGTATTAATTTTTAAAATATCGCACAAATCAAGTACACACATTATGTTTATTAGTACGTACATTACGCTTATTAGTATTGCATTATGTTTATTATTGTTACATTGCCTGTGAAAATCCTAAGCTAATAAATATTAACCATCAGCTACCACTTATACGAGATTAGATGATAATAGATGCAATCTTTTATCAAAGGCAAAGTCTTTCAAATACTAAAATTTTTAATTTCTTACAATCTTTTTTAAGAAAAATATAATTGGCTAAAGAGAGATAAACTATCTTCACCCGATCATATCTTTCCTCTTGTACCTCTTATGGCACAATATCTCTCAACTAGAAATGCATTATGCTATAAGAGTTATTATCTCTTAATATAATGTAAGAAATACTTAGTAAGTACTTATATACAGTAAAGAGAGAGAGAGTCAGATCGCAACAAGCGATCTTGTTTCCTACAAGAATAATGCGAACTACGCTGTAAGGAAAATGTCAAGTATCATGCTGATTGCAAATCAACGTGAACCCTTAATATCAAATTAATAATATTAATAAATGCAAAAAGCAGCAAAAGTCTGGCAAGAGAACGCTAAAATAAGCATTGATATTTAATACGATGAGCATATACATGGATAAACCTGAAATATCTAAATTAAAATGAAACCATTAATGGCTGAAAGTAGAAAACACTGAATTAATTAACTTTTCCTTTGCAGATTAGTTACTTGAGTATTAAATATGACGCTGTAAGAAAATCCGAGATAACATTATTATTTTATATATAATTTTAACGTTATGTTTGCCCAAAATTTTGCAAGAAACCCTTATTTAATACGAGATGAATCGTAGTTGTTAACTTTGTATTTACTATAAGAAATAAAGACGATATGAAGTAGGGATACTTATATTTTTATACTACGATATTTAGTATCTATACGTTGTGTCCGATACATCTTTAGTTATCGATAATTTTAGGCGATATCGATGCTTTTAGCAGATATCAATATTTTGTAAGCTCCTTTTTCTGTAGGTAGATGATTTACAGATGAAATTAATGCAATTGTTAAAAATCTGAATTCAATTTTGGCGTATTTTCATTTTGTAATAAATATTCACACATTAGACAAATTAGCTTGTATATAGTGAAAGATGCTCATTAAATACCAAATATTAAAATAAGTCAGGTCCACATTTTATTTAAAAACAATATTTTAGATCATAATTATTGCTGTGTATTTTACTTTTCAAAATACACACTAAAAGGAGCAAGATTGTGATTGGGGGAAAACAGTAAATAACGATTTTGATAGATTTACTTACCGTGTATATTCTAACGCATTTTTATATATTTATAGAATACTAGACCGAATTATCCAGCATTGTCCTGGTCCTAAATAAGCGCCCGTTACATAAATAATGCAGTCACAGATAACACCACCCAATTTCTAAATTGCAGGTTTTGAACAAAAATCATTCATGCACTTTGTTTTGACAATCGTCAACCATGACAATTGTACAACGCAGGAAACGAGATAAATGAAAATATTCGAAATCGCAAAAAAATAAATATCAACGAAAGATCAAAAGAAAAATCTGTCAATGGCTAAATGAGGTTCATAGAGAATTCTACAGCGTATTCTGTTCAACAACATGTCTAGGCAAAAGGCAGTGAACATTAAGCTTTTTTTGCTTAAGAATTAAATATTTATTTATTATCATGTTTACAGTTCCTGCAGAGGTATTTAAAACACTGCAATTCTTCTTTCAGTCGTTGGATTTCTTTTGAGACAAAATCCATTATTTTTGAAATAGTCGTAAATGTACGTTACTTCTTTGGGTATTCAGTCACTGTTCTTTTTCCGGTAAAAGCAATGCTTGGTGATTTTCCATTTATTATTAATAGTATTGCTTATTTTGCATTTAGGAATGTGAATTCCATAGCTTTCATAGCGTTTTGTAATTACAGAATAAGAGTATTTCTCTTCGGAAAGAGCTAAAACGTAGCTTTCAATCCAAAGTTTGTTTACATGCGCCATTTTTAAAATAGACAAAATTTAACTATATCAATATAATTTTATATAACTATATCAATATAATTTTATCAATATATAATTTAGCTTTTATAAAATAAGCTGCTGTCAGAAAATATTTTTGAATTAATTTAAGTTTAGTTATTTTCTGCAGTGATATAGTTCTAAAAATGTGTAAACAACCACTGTAGTTCCGTATTCCAAATAAATTCGCCGAAATTTTACTTCAGTGTTTCTCATGGGTCGTAGATAAACATTAAAATTGTATATTTTCGGCACTCGTGATAAAAGGGGTGAAAGAGGGAAAAGATTCCTGTATATCTACAACGTCTAGATTTAAAATGTTACAGGGGTATTCCTCAAAAGATATAGATAACCACAAAAGAGCTACATTTCCGCAACACACCCTTAAGAGACTAAGAAAATGTGGGATGACCGACTAGCATGCTCAATGTATTTTCACAACCGATCGAGTTAGAAACATGATCTTTTAGAGGTGTTCCTCAATGGTCACTTCTGAAAATTTTGAACACATATTTCTGTAAATTACATCGAAGGATATAAGAAGAATGGAATGAAGATGTGTGTGATCACCGTATATCTCCGGAAATTTACTGTACCCTGATGGCTGAATTTTGGAAAATCTGTATTTTAAGCTACTACCACGAAAAGTCAAGTACATCCCATTCAAAGAACAGGTACTCAAATAGATAGTTCATAAAGTGAATTCAATAACTTTCAAAACAGAAAACAAACCAACATTTAAAGGCTATACATTAATTTGCTTTACATAATAATTTACAGATACTTCACAATTATCATACAAACATACTATATTAGATTTTTCAAACAAGTTGGCTTGGTGTGCAGAAAACACACGATGCCCAGACATAAATCGATTGCAATAAAATCGACTAATACTTTTCTTACTATTCACTATCGGAAGTAAGTCAAACGTATATCTTCCCAACAAGCCTCTACCTCTTCTACCAAACTGCCTTTGCTCCAATCTTCAACTTGATCTTAGACCCGTATCATTTGGACATAACAATCCACATCCAATTTACTAATTCATGCTTTCGCCAAAACGTCTGCGCTCTCGTTTCCATTATATCCAATGTGAGACTTTATTCATAACATATCAATTATCAAGCCTTCTAATCCGCAGTTTGTAATTTTCTTATCAAACTTCAGCTTCCCAATGATGAGTGTCTTCTTCTTTGTGTAAACAGGGCAAGGAAGACTTGCTATCACTAAAAAGCAAACACTTAGCTACACTTTCCAAACTTCAGTGGGAATTGACAATTGCAGCTATACTGTTATCTGCAATAGGGGTGTCTTCTTTATTTTGGGGGAAGCCCCTTTCTGGCAAATTCTTGTGATTTTGAATTTGGTCTTTGTAATTTCGTGTAAACAGAGCAAAATTGTGAACGAATTTTATGCCAGCTACGTGGAAGGACTGCAATTTTTGTTCTCACTGAAGTTCGCAAAATTGCGGCAAACAGTATGTTTTCTTGCTGTCATTGCAGTTGTACCGGATTCAGAATAAAAACACTGGATTAACAGCACAAATATTTAATATGTACATATATTTACACGTTACACTTTAAAATACAAGTTTTTATTCATTTTGGCGGACGTGCCTTTCATCCGCACACATCTCGCTACCTCCACGCATCGCCTTCTACGCACTTAAAGTTCTCGTTCTTTCCGAAGTCCTTTACGCTACAATCTCCTCCATCCTTGGGAGAAACTTTTCCCGATAGGAAAAGTTCTTGGCAAAATAGTCATATTTTAAATACACATAATGAAAATCACATAATTAAAGTCACTACACATATAATTAAAGTCACTACACATGATAAATGCTTTTCCAAGGTTATAGGTCTCTACAGCCACAGCAAAGCTAAACTAATAGGAAAAAATTGAAATGCACTTAAACTAAATGAAAAGTTAAATACAGCTATCAACATAATATTTATACCAACAACGTAAACATACTGCAAAAATATAATAATATGAGTAAATTTATATTGTAAATCAGTTTATAAACTAATGAGGTTTTGATTTAGAAAAAGTTCCAAGAGTTTACTCAATCACTCAGTCAGGTAAATTTCAGCTCAAACCATCTGCATTTCCAAGTTTTTTCCCCGAACTATGGATCACTTCCAAATTATATGGCTAAAGTGCTAAGGCTCAACGCAACAGTCTTTGGTTGACACTTGCGTTAGTTTTCAGCCAAGTCAAAGGGTTGTGATCCGTTAGTATTACAAATTTATTTCCGTCTAAATAGTAATGCAATCTCTTGAGTACGAAGATGATGCAGGCACACTGTTTTTCAGTAGTGCCATAACGGCGTTCTACCTCTGTAAATTTTTTGCTAAGATATAAAATAGGGTTCTCTTCTTACTTATGAAGTTGAGATAGCACAACTCCCATACCAAAGTCCAATGAATCAGTTTGTACTATAAAATTTTGACTAAAATCCGGTGCATACAGAATTGGCTGATGAGTCAATTTTTTTTAACTTCTCGAACGCTTGACTGCATTCCCGAGTCCAATTGATCTCTCCCTTTCTGACTTTCCCCTTCAAAGCATCAGTTAATGGCGAGGCTGTCACAGAAAACATGGGTATATAATAGCTATAGTACCCAGCTAAACCCAGAAACGCTCTTATGTCTGTTTTAGTTTTAGGAATTGGGAAATCAAGGACTGCTTGGATCTTTAGTTCGGCAGGTTTTCTATACCCCTGTCCAACTTCATGACCTAGGTACAGTACATGATCCTGGCCAAATCGGTATTTAGATGGTTTTATATGCAAATTTGCTTTCTGTATTTGCTGTAAGACATACTGTGTAAGTGTTTACGGTGTTCATCCCAGGTATCTGAGAAGATGGCGACATCATCCAGGTAAGGTACAGCAAATTTATCACATCCCTGTAATAGACCAGACATCAGTTTACTAAAATAATAGGGTGCATTTTTAAGCCCAGATGGCATTCGGAGAGTACGATATACACCAAAACTAGTACAGAAGGATTCCAACCTAGAAGCTTTTGCAGTCAGCGAAATCTGCCAATAACCTTTGGTCATATCCAAGACTGTAATATATCCCGCAGCTGCTACAGTTTGAACTTGTTTTTCAATGTTAGGCAAAGGGAAAAATTCTATTCTCGTAACTTCATTTAATCTTCGATAGTCAATACATGCTCTAGGTTCTCTTCCAGGAGCTTCGACAAGAATCATGGGTGAAGTGCAATCTAACTCACCAATTTCAATTACTTTAAACTGTAACATTTTCTGTGTTTCTGATTTTAAAATGTCATTTTGCCTTGGTGACAGTCTATATGGTTTTAACCTCACTGGTGTATTACTTGTCAACTCAATATCATACGCTACTAGATGTGTTCTGCCTGGTTCATTTGAGAAAATTTTAGAAAACCGCTATAATATTTCTTGTAGTTGATCCATCTGTTTCTCATCTAACAGTTCTTTTAATATACTATTTTGGACGATCTCATGCAAATCAAAAATATTAGGATTTGTTTCAATTTTTGGAAAGTGTTCCTCTAGTTCCTTTATTCCATTAGATTCTAGGAATAAATTATTTACAATACTTGGTCTTGTATAATAGGGTTTCAACATGTTGGTGTGAAAAACCTGGTTTCTCGAATTTTATCCTTCCAAACTGACAACGCAATTCGTTTCAGATATATTTTTCTCAACTGTTCCAGATCCTTTCCATTTTGCTGCTAATTTATTCGGTCTACAGGTTGACAGAACCAAAACTTGATCTCCTTTGTGAAATTCTCTCTTAATTGTTTTCCGATGATACCATGTTTTTCTTTTTAATTGCTTTTCTCTCATTTTTTCAATAGCTAAATCTTGGCAACGTTTTAATCTGTTTATAAGCTCAAACATATATGCTACAACTGGATTTCCTTCGGCAGGTGGGTCTGTCCATTTCTCATGCAAAAGTATAACAGGAGTCCTCAAAGGTTTTCCGAATACTAGCTCAGACGGACTAAACCCTGTGCTTTCATGAGTCACTGTTCTGAGGGCAAAAAGTGTAGCTGGCAACTTACATTCCCAATCAGAAGCGGCTTCAATACACAGTACTCTCAAGATTCTCTTCAAAGTTCTATGGAAACGCTCCACTGGATTACTTTGCGGATGGTAAACCAAAGTTCGTTTTACAGCAATTCCAAATATTAAAGAATTCTACAGTTAATGCACTCATGAATGAAGTTCCTTGATCAGTTTGAATTTCTTTAGGAAATTCCATGCGACTAAAAATCTCAAGTAAGGCATGTATCACTGATTCAGATCCAATATTCTCCAGTGGAACTCCGACTGGCTACTTTGATGCTAGACACATAGCTGTAATTAGACAGTTCTTTCCTGTAGAGGAGGTCGGTAGCGGGCCACATGCATCAATATTGATCTTAAAAAAAACTTCATGGATTATTGGTACTAATGTCAAGATGCTTTTCTTTTATCATTAACTTTTCCAACCCTTTGGCAAGCCGGCCGTCCATACAGTTACCTTACACCTTTCTGGTAGGTCGGACGGTCTGGGTCTCAACAACAACCCTTTGGCAAGGATCACAGGTCCTTACGTGTTCTTCTATTTCTTTAAAACACTTGGGCCAAAAGAAATATTTCTAAAACCGGTCTTTTGTTTTTGAAACCCCAAGGTGACCAGAAGTTCTTTCATGACACAAAGTCTTGATCTGCTCCCTAAATTCTTCAGGTGTGACAAGTAAATTTCTTTCTTCTCCCGTTTTATCAACTTTTTTCTTTACCAGCATATTGTTTCTGGATAAGGTGTAACCATTCGCCTCTTTACATTCAGCTGCTTCCACATCTTTGATTAGTGGTGATAATTCTGGACTTTGCTTCTGAGCTGCTATAAATTTTTCAGAGTCTACTTTTATCAATTCTAAAATAGGTTCATCTATAGTCTCTAATATGGATAAGAGTTCTTTTTCAGACTCTAAATTTTCCTCTGATTCAGTTTCCCTGATAAGCGGTTCATCTACCAGATTTACATACTCTGTTTCTTTATGTTTTTGTTGAGATCTAGTCATGACGAAATTTACTACTTCAGAATACTTTCGATTTGTGTATTTCGCACTTTTCAAAATCGCAGCAGTTTGGTTCCCTAAAATGTATCTTCCTTAATCCAAATGATTTGATGTTACTGCTGCTTTCGTGGTAATGTGTCCTATTTCGCAATCTATCTCCATCTCTTCCAATGGTAAGCAAACGATCTAATCATCCAAAAGGTGTTTCACCCATTCGTGTTCTCCAGTCATCATCTGAGAAGTAACAAATTTATTACATGCGACATCAATTGTCGCTCCTGTATCCCTGAAAATTGGCATCTCAAACCCGTTTATCTTCCCTATAGTGGTATAAGGGGCTAATAACTTGCCTTCCGACTTCTTGATAATTCTGTTAACAGCTTCCATTTTCCTTAATTTTGGGCATTGAGCTTTGAAGTGATCAACTGATCCACATGCATACCAATGGAACTGGTTTCTCCTCTCGAACACATTTTCTTGCCTTTTATCCCTTGAATGATCTTCCTTTTTGACAAAAAGGAAACGATTACTTCCATTCCCATGCTGTTGCATGTTCTCATTTGTGATTTTGGGCCACCACTTTCTTTCTACTGTGTCGTTTAGGTTTCACCGTTTTTCTAACATCTTCGAATTCTTTTCCGTCAATTCTGTTGGTGAAATAAAACTGGGCCATTCGTCTAAGAAATGTTCCTTAAATTCAGCAGGTGCTCTTTTCTATTTTTGGTCGGTAATTATGAGGTCCTTCAGTTGTTCAAAAGTTCCCATTTTAAGTCCTGTAATCCAGCCGATAAAGTAATTCTGCAGCTTGTAATGAAAATCTGACTACGTTGAATCTGGAGATTTTTGGTCTTTGACAAACAATTGTCGACATTTTTCTGGTGTTAACTTAAATCATTTTAATAACAGCGATTTCACGTATTCATAGTCCTGAGCTTTATCCTCCGCTTCACGAGCGCTCAACTGGGCAATTTCATAAGACATAAGTACTAACAAATGATACACCCAATCATTTTTATCAATTTGAGCCCTTCTGGCCTGCCATTCGAGCAATACTACATACAAGCTTATGTCTCCTTCCTTTATGTCATATTTTTGGATTAGTTTTTGTAAATCCATATGATGAAACTTGTGATTTTCTGCAATTTCCGAAGTGCTTACATCGCTAGAATTTGTTCAATTTTCTGCTTCGATTCTCATTTTTTCTAACTCGAAATTCCTCTCTTTTTCTTTTTCAAGTCGTTCTAATTTTCTGTCTTTTTCAAGTCGTTCTAATTCTTTTTTCTTTAAAGTCGTTCTAATTATTTTCCCTTTCAAGTCGTTCTAATTCTTTCTCTAGTATCATTGTTTCTAACATATGTCTAACAAATTCCTCCTCATAATTTTCGTTCTGTTTAATTTGCCTTTTCAAATCAACGATTTTATGTTCTTGAGTAATTTGCTCTCCTAGCTCTTCAGCAACACGCTGAAGATCAATTTTTCGAGCTTTACCAAGAAAAGTCATTCCTTTAATTCCAAATTTAACGTTATGCACTTTTATATTTTTAACTAACAAGAGAATTGACTTCCCAAATTCAATTAACGAACATAAAAAAAAATTTTAAAGCAAATAATATCAATAATATTTAAACAATCATAAAATTCACTTTAATTTTAAAATTAAAATATTAATTTCATTCAGCAACACAGAATTCTATACCTTAATGCGGTACACAAAATGAGATCTATATTATACTTCATTTCAACAAGGCACTTAAATAAATAAAATTAATTTCATTAAACATAATCAAAAACACTATGCAAAAACACTCACTTTTAATTTTAAGAAATTTTAACGTTTAGCATATTAAACATTTGATAATTATATCAATACCTTGACGTACCGTGAGAACATCATGCAATTTAACAATATCTATCCCAACGTTAATGGACTTACGATAAATCACAAAACAGTTAAAAATTTAATGATTAACAATTGAACACATTCAACTGGTTTATCAGCATTTTGAGCAATACACTGAGTAACAACGTATAATTAAATGTCAGGGTGACAATATTTTCAACTTCCTCTTAAATTTTAGCAGAATGCCATCTAAATTTATTTGACAAATCAACAATTTACTTTCGGTTCAGACACACTTTCTTTATTTTTGCTTGGTAATATAGAATAACACATTCAATTTTCATGCCAGGGTGGCAAAATAATTCAACAAATTATTATCTGAAATGCTCTACCGGGGTGGCAATTTAATTCAGTAAATAATGCACACAACCTACTTTCTGACAGAATGACAAAAAAAAAAGAACAATTTAACATCACCAGGGTGGTGAACACTTACATCTAACATGTAAATAAATAAACATATTAAATTCTAAAATTTCTAAACCCTTTAAAATTTCTAAGCCCCTTACGCTACACATTTAACGATTATTCCATATTGATGAGAGCGAAACGGGTCCATGGATACTGTTATCTGCAATGGGAGTGTCTTCCATATTTTAGAGAAAACCCCTTTCTGGCGGGTTCTTGTGATTTTGATCAATAAAAGTGTTCAAGTGCTTTTGAAGTCTATTACACAATTTTTAATTTACATTATCTTTATCAAAATTCTTATCATATATTGCGTAACTGAAAACATATAATAAAATAAACTTACATTTCAAGATATTATACGATCTTCAATTTCTGAATTACATCACTGAGATGTCTGGGATTCATTAATTTTATCGTCAAATATAAGCCGACGAATTTTGTTGCAAAACTCCTTAATTATCTTTTTCCTTACCTTATTTAAGTTTTGAACTTTTTTGATAATACGTTGACAATAATTCTGTAATCGGATTAGAAAAATAGTTATAGAGTTTGTGAAGAAAGGATTAAGTCGATGTTTGCATTAGGAACAGTAGATTAAATTGATGAAAACGGAGTAAAAATATTTTTGAAATACTATTGCATTAAGTATGTAAACGTGCCAAATCAATTACTTCATTTTAAATTGATTCTATACAATTCGTTGATATAATTATTTAATTCATGCATGAAAAACTGAAGTTAGCAAGAAATTTACGAAGAAGCGCATTTTAATTCTCTTTTGCAATCTTTTTCAATTAATGTTTCGAAATATCATACGGATTTTAAGAAAAAGCGGAAGTGACATCTCCAAAACAGGAAAAGGAAATCCTTAGTGAACCCCTACCAACCTCCTCTAGAATTTGATGATGAATCAATATCAGTCATCATCTAAACTATATCTGTAGCCAATCCTGAGAAATCGATGTTTCAAGGAAATTTTATGAACCGGAAGTGAAAACAAAAACGAAAGTTTAAATCCTTAGTGAACCCCTCATTTTTCTTCAAAATTCCATATCAGTCACCATCTAAACTATACCTATAGCTGACCCCAAAAAACTTTGTTTCAAGGAGAATATAAATTTTTAAATTGGAAGTGATATCACCAGAACCGGAAGTGAAATCTTTCGTGAGTCTCTTGACCCCCCTCCGGAATTATATAATGACTTATATGGATTCAGCGTCAAAACTTTATCCCATCCTGAAAAATGGATTCTTCAAGGAAAACTTTTAAACCGGAAGTAAGAACTCTTAATGAACCACCCTATATTTTACAGTATATGATGCTGAATTCATGTCAGTAATCATCTAACATAAGCACTATCTATAACTAATCTTGAGGCATAGATGTTCGAAAATGAAAATATAAAATGGTATATATAATGTATTATCGTATCATGGCTTTTGAACTCAAATCACTTTGTGTCAAAACAGAAGGCCAAATTCAATTTGTCCCAAAATCAATAAGAGTAAATCGTAAAAGTAAAGTCGTAGCATATGGAAACTTAATAAAGCAAACTTTCTAGCTCTCTTACCTACTAAATTAAGTAAAATTAACAAAAAAATAAATGCAGTAATCGAAAAAAAAATTATCAGAAACCAGTTTTCCACCAAACCAGAGCAAATAAAAGTACAATCCCAACCAAATTAAATTAACTGAAGGGCTCAACTCAACTTTCTCATACCAGAATCCGTTTTGAAATAGCTAGTGATTTTTTCCCCTTGCTAATTTTACAAGAAAATTTTTGAAAAATCGTTATCATTGGTCGAAATGATCACAATTATAACGTATTAACCTTCATTTGACAGGATTTGAAATAATCTGATTCATACCAAGTTTGACAATGTACTCCTAGGGGAGAAACTTTCCTCCCCTGAGGATGGAATAACGACGTCACGAACACAAAAATTGTATGGCAGTTATTTTTCACTACAGTGATTGCAACTGTCAAGTTTCGTGATCATTAAGTCATATATAAAGCTCTTTCATGCATGATTTTGTCAAATTTAGTCCTATGCTGCCATGTTAAGGAAATATAAAATTTCGAATAAATTTCGAAGTTTTCGCTCAAATTTTAAAAAATTTTATCTAGTTCTAGATTTTTTATTAACAATGCCATATATAAAGCTTCGTGAAAATCCTACTATTTGTGGCAGCTAGAATATGCACAAGAAATCGACCAGACAGACATTGCTTTAAAAATAGTCAAAACGTGTTCAGGAAATCCTAAAATATATATTGGCATCATAATCTCGAACTCGAAAATTTTCGCGAACAATACTTATATATTCTATAGTATGATAAAATAAAAATAAAATAATATATAAAATTTTTAATTTTGTTCTGAATTCAATTTGTCCAAAAATTAGTACAAGTAAACGCGTAACCATATAAAAATTTAAAGAAATAAATCCTTAAACGTCTTTCTAGTAAATAAAATAAAAATAATTATAAATGAAATGAAATAACTGAAAATAAAAATTTATTGTGAATTCAACTTTTCTCAAAACTAGTAAAATTAGATGTTTAGTTATACCAAAATTGACAAATAAATTAATAAAATAACATAAAATTGCGAATTCAATTTTTTATAAAATTCGTAAAAGTAAACGCATAACCATATAAAAATTTAATAAAACAAATCTTCAGGCCTTACCTTCCTCCTAAATAAAATAAAATGTACAAAAAAATAGTAATAATAAATAATAAAAAAATTTATTTTGAATTCAGTTGTTCAAAAACCAGTAAAATTAAACGCGTAACTCTATCAAAATGTAATTCAATAAACTATTAAACTTTCCTTCCTACTAAATAGAATAGAATTTACAAAATGCAAAATATAATAGTAATAAAAAAAGACAAAATAATTCATATTCAATTATCCAAAGCCAATAAAATTAAATACGTAATTCTATCAAAATTTAATGCAATAAACCGTTAAATATTCCTTCTTATTACGCTCTGTCTGAAATGTGTAAAATTAATTAAAGATCTATAATTTTCCTGCCTGAAATAGCTTGAATGGCATTCGACTTGAATCAATAAAACCAAGTTATCTTTTTTTCATTTCATTTCTTTCTTCTTTGGAGTTTATTTTTAATTGAGGGCACGATAGGAAGTAAAAAATAATAAAACACTTCTAAGGAAAAGGAAATAAAATACTTCCAACATTTTCGGAGAGTAGTAACCTAGCAACCGCATCTCCCGCGCAACATGTATAAACTCATTTGATCAAAAACAGTAACAAAATTCTTTGTTGACTTTTTACAAAGACTCGGTTATTTCTATTAATATCAAGTGTTTCGAACTGCATCTACTTCATTTAAAACAGAGTTTTTAAAGCATTCACAAATAAATTATGATTTATTCCAGTGAATAAAACGCTTGATTACTCCCCGATTTTTTATTATGAAAGAAGGGATCAGACGCTGAATAAGATATTTAAAGGAATAAATGAGCACAATGAGTGTATTTGTGGATATTTTATATTTCTATTTTTACTTTCCGTACAATGCATAGCATATGTAAAGGAAAACAAGAAATTTATGAAGTAGCCTTCGTATTGTGGAAAGTGATTTGTACTTCATTTTAGATATACTATTAAGAATTTTTATACTATTTTGCATACTTATTTCGGACATTCATGAGAATTTAGGGGAAAACCGGTAGTGACATTTCAAGAACCGGGGGTTGGCAATCCTTAGTGAACCACCCAAACTCTCTGAAATTTATTGCGAAATCCATATCAATCATCACCTAAACTCTATCTATAGCTAATCCGTAGAAATAGATGTTGTCAAGGAAAATGAAAATTATTGACCCAACGGTAGAAAAAATCTGATGTGAGCAGCACATGACTTTCCCTGCAGACTTATATTAACGTTCTCTTTATTTTAATTAAATTTATTTCACTTTTAATTCAATTTTCGTTCTCATTCGGTAACCGGGTTTATTTTCAAAGGTGGCGTAGGGAAAGTACGAAAAACTAAAATATCGCGAGAACGGCTAGTTCTAGTGTAATGGGGTTGGTCTTATTCTTTTCATCGTTAAAAATTACGTATTAAATCAGCATTTAATGGATATATTTGAGTATACCCAGTTCTTTAGTTTAGATTTGGACGATTTTTGCGGGCCATTTTACAAAAAAAGACAGGTCATTTTTTTTCGAATCGTACCAAAATCTAATCAGCACCAGGGTAACCCACAAGTGACTCATCTACCGAATTTTGTGAAATTCGGTCCATTAGTTTTTCAGTTAGAGTGGATACAAGCTTTTGCGGGCCATTTCGCAAAAATAAAGCGGGTTCTTTTATCCCGAATCGTACCCAAAACTAATCAGCACCAGACTCGCTCACAAGTAACTTACCTACCAAATTTTGTGAAATTCGGTCCATTAGTTTTTTATTTAGAGTGGATACAAAATCTGCACAGACAGACACACACACACAGACGTCACGCTAAAAATAGTTTTTTCGTATTCTAGAGGTCGCGAAACGTGTAGATCCGTCGAAAACTCGAGTTGCGATTTTCGGCACGATTCCAATACTTTCCCTATACATTACCATGTATTGCAGGGAAAGTAAAAAACCGGAATTAGATATTATTTATGAATCTCCTAAGATATTGGCTCTATAATTTAAATCCATACCAGTCATCAACTTACCTCTGATTGTAGCCAATCCAAAGGAATGGATATACTTTTGAACAAAAAGTACACCGGAAGCGGGAATCCTTGGTGAACCCGCTAACCCCTACGATATGTAATGGTTAAACCCTATCAGTCATTATCTATGCGCTATCAATAGCTGATCCTGAAATATATATGTTGCAAATAAGACGCAATTTTTAATACAGAAATAGCATCTCCAGAATTGGAAGAGAAAATATTTTCTGAAACCCACACCTACCTCCTCCATCATTATCTATGCTCTATCGATCTATGCTCTATCTATCTATGTTCTATCTATAGCTGATTCTGAGAAATATATGTTGCAAGTAAAATGTAAATTTTTGAAACAGAAGTAGCATCTCCAGAATCGGAGGAGGAAATATTTTCTGAAACCCACCCCTACCTTCTCCAGAATTTGATGTTGAATGTCAGTCAAATTTGTATCTATAACCAATCCTACAAAATAGTTTCAGGAAAGCTTTTTGAACCGGAAGTAGAAAATAAAGAGATTTTTAATAAACCACTCCACCTCCCAGATTTTGATGCTAAATTCATATCAGTCATCATCTAAGATCTATACATTGTGTCCCAAAAAGATTGAAACGAGCTTTAATTCTTTACCTGTTGGAGATAAGTGGGCAATGTAAATTGCAAAAATGTTGAAAGTAAGGTAGGAAATAAGACTACGTTGTGGAAATAGCCATCCCATTAATTTTCATAAAGCTATACTTTTTGAATTTTTATACGATCCCCCTTAGACAAATTTGGTCAATAAGAATTTTTTTTTTATTTTTAATGCAACAAGATCATTAAAAAACCCGCATATCTGTATCCTTAAAATTAAGCGAGTTATATCTTATTGAAAATTGAACATTGTGAATGGGGACCATGTATCAAATTAGAAATGTAAATTTGTGACATATCACAAAAAAGATAAAACTGGATGATAATTTTAATTATGTGCCCCAATTGCGTAGTGAGTACCACTGCTTTATATGACCTCTGTCTGTGTAATGCTTTACTTAAATGCGTTTGTATTAAAAAAATTTGACGTATTTTTGATCTAAACAATTCCCTTCTTCAATTTGTTTATGATCCCTATTTTCACTGATAAAACATCCTTTCACATGGTACAGAAAAGTGGCAAAGTCAGACTTTTTCCTTTAATCATATTTCAGTTGATTTTAAGGATACAGATATGCGGGGTTTTTTAATGATCTTGTTGCATTAAAAATAAAAATTTTCTGATTGACCAAATTTGTTTAAGGGGGGTCTATGAAAATTTAAATTGTAACTTTTTGAAAATTAATGGGAGGATTATTTTATTAATGTAGTCTTATTTCCTACCTTACTTTCAACATTTTTGCAATTTTCATTGCTCACTTATCTCCAACAGGTAAAGAATTAAAGCGCGTTTCAATCTGCTTGGGACACCCTGTATATAGCTAATATTGAGAAATAGATGTTTCAAGTAAAATAAAATTTTCTGAACCAGAAATGAATAAGATTCAGACATAGAAATCTTTAATGAATCCTTCTACTTCTCCTGGAAATTAACGCTGGATCGGTATCAGTCATTATCTAACCTCTATCTATGGATATAAATTATTTAAAATAATTATTAGTATACACAATAGCATGGTGACATTTATGCTACCAATAACATATTATTTCCTTACTGATCTAAACTATGCATAAGCGTGACTTAGTATTTTCTTTCGATCCAGTCCGCCCGACCTCCCCGAAGGGGTAAAGTATTTGTTAAGTGACTTAGTTGCTTTATTTTTCTGTAGATTGGTTGTTTTGTTTATCTGCAGATTGGTAATGTCTTCTGTTAGATTGTTAGATTTGTTATTCTGTAATTTTCCTAAATTTCAATGACCTACCCGGATAAATGCGTAATTGAGGATAATAATTCATTAATAGATTTGGTGTGGAGTTACCGCTTCCTTACTGTTTAGTTAAACTTTAGATTTCTATTTCTGCCATCAGTTGAAAAACCTTAAAATACTGATTGACCTATTGTTCAATTTGATTCTCTTGCATTCAGGAAAAAATTTTCATTGCGATCAATCAAAACTGTCTATACGTTTATAAAAAAAATTTTACGTATCAAGATGCTTTAACACATTAACTGCCGTGTCAGTTAATTTGATTGACATGCCTTTTCCACAGGGAGTCACGTCAGTCAATACAGATGACAGTCATTCTTTTTCTGTGAAACTTTATCTCCCTGTATGACCGGAAGTATACGGTAATTGTCTTTGCATTTTGATTGCTATAGCCCTGAGGAATGCGTTAGTATATCATATGGCCTCTTGAGGTGAATTGTGTATTTTATTTAACTTTTCCCATTGGCAGTAAAGCCTATTTGTGTTTTATTATTTTGATTTGTGAAACTCTTCTGTCTTCTTCTTTTTATTATGTGTAAATATTTTTGTTTCATATAAATTTATATTAAAATAATTTTATATATATTTTGAATATAAATATTATATTTTTTAAATTTTTCATACTTTTGAGTATAAATTATATTTTGTTAAATATAAATTTATATTCAAAAGTGTGGTACAAAATGCAAAACAAAATCGTGAAAAAGAGAAATAAAAGTAAGAAATTTATAAAGGAGCCTTCATATAGTGGCAAATGGTGTGTACACTACAGTTTTTACGGAATTAAATATTTTATTCCTTTTTATATACTTATTTCACACAATCATACTAGTTTTCGGAAAACCGAAAGTGACATCTCTACAACCGAAATGGAAGTCTTAGTAAACCCACCTATCCCATCTGCAATTCGATGGTGAATCCATCTCAGTCATCATTTGAGCTATAGTCAATCCTGAGAAATAAATGTTCCAAGTAAAGATTTTGAACCGGAAGTGAAAAACTAACCTACCTCCTCCAGAAGTTAAAACTGAATGCATATCTGTCATATCTAAACTCCAACTATAGCCAATTTTGAAAAATAGATGTTTCAAGAAATTTTTTTTAATCGGTAGGGAAATCTTTAGTGAATTCAATTCTCCTCCGGAATTTGACTCTGAATCTAAATCAGTCATCATCTGAGATCTATCTATAGCAGATTATAAAGATATTTCAAGGAAAAAAATATCGTAAAAGAATAATATGGAAAACAGTTTACCACTAAGTACCTTTATATTATTTTTTTTCAAATTATAACTTCTTTATATATTGTCCTACAAACACAAATGTCATAAAATAATATTAATTAAATAAATTTTTGTATAACATAAAAAATATTAATTAAAACTTTGCATACCTAACTGAATAATAACTTCAATGTAACTACTATGTACAAAAAAAAATAATTTCTTTCATTTTCTACTACATCTATGAATATCACCACCTTAGTGTGTCACATGATAAAATGTTGGGACATCCTGCTTTAAATCACTTAAATATACATTCTTGGTACTGTATATATTTGAATGCTCAAAAGCATTTAAGTATACAACTATATTTAAGGTTATTAGACGACTCCGTGAGTCTTACGTTTCAAAATAATTTAAAATTTGAACATTTAAAATTAGCATATATAATCTTTATAATCTATAATCTATATAAATAAAATTGAAAATCTGTCTGTCTTTCTGTCTGTCTGTATGTTTGTTTCATCATCACGGTAGAATGACCGAACCGAATTTGATGAAATGTTGTGGGTAGCCGTGAAATAGCCCCTATTAAAATTTAGTCTATGTTTTGAGGTTTCAGGACCAGGGGTTGGCAAGATACTAATGAAAAACGAACCTTCTATCGGCGTTGATTATATTGTCAGAATTTGAAAAGTTTATAACTGCAAACACCACGAGAAAGAAATTAGAATATAATGCTTATTGAGTTACGTAGTAGATATTTATATTACTACTTCAATTCAATTTTCTTTGAAAATGGAAAATTTTCTTTGGAGGTTAATGTCAATGTTTTTGTGAATTTTCGCAATTTACCCCACGACCGTCCCTTGATTCTTGCCTTATTTTTCTCACGATAAAATTACTGCCTGACTATTAAGCACAAGTGGGAGAAACTTCCCAAATAACACTACGGCGGAATTCATTTCCTTGCGGTTGGGGTGATTGACAAATTCACTAAGCTCTAAGGCAAGATTGTATTTATCTAAAGATCAAATATTGTCTTTAAAAGTACATTCCTGAGGTTGAAGACTGAAAGGAGTTAAATATTTGGCAAAGCGGTTATATTACATCGGTGGTTGAAAAAAAGACATTTCTTTGTTGGGATTGTAAAAATATGAAGTTGCGCACCCTCTTCCCCTGTACATATTTAAATATGTTGAAAAAGAAGTAAAAGTTGAAATGTTGAAGTTGACAGTTCGGTTCAGGAGAGCGAAACAAATTAGAAAAACAAACTGAATCACGGCTTATTTACGCTTTAATTTTCTAACGCTTTTCTTTTAGTTTCTATTTAATTGATTTTTAAACTGCATTTCTGAAATTATATTTGTAACTGCGTGAATATATCAAGTGTGTCCAGACATATAGTTATATGTAGGAAATAAATTATATATATATATATATATATATATTTTATATATATTATATATATTATATATATTTATAATATATATTATATATATATAATATATATATATATATATATATATATATATATATATATATACATAATACAGATATTTTAATCATAATTCTTATTCCAAATTCCTATCTCATGTCTCGCGCTTATTGTATCCACATTAAATTCTATCCCACGCTACTAATATTAACAAATAATGGCCGTACTTCCACTTTTCCTCTACAACAGCATATTTGGCTATCAAACATAACCACTACCAAACACTTTCTCATCTGAAACTGCATCCCCATCACATGTTTGAAGTATAGAAAATGCGAGGACAGCATGTTTCCAATACCATCATCAGATTCCCCCTCAGCCATAAATGTAACTTGCGCAGACTACTCTGAGATCTCTTGCTAGATGGACGCCTGCGGAAAGCTCGGCTAATGTAAAAAGCTATGTTCTATAACTGTGGAAGTAATAAACTATATTTTATATAATTAGCATGCCTCTTACTCATACATGTTAATATTTCGTTGGATCGCCTTCAGCACAAATTACAGCATGCATTCGTCGTAGTATTGTGTCTATGTTCCAACACTTATTCGTAGCCAGATTTGCAGTAACATTTTGCCTAGTTTCTTGGTTGATAAAGGAAGAGTGTAATTACTCCTTAGCTGCTTCTCCAATATATCCTACATACATTCAATGGGGTTGAGGTCAAGACTTTGTGGTGGCCAATTCAAGTGTACGAGTGAGGCCTCGTGCTCCTCGAATCAATCTTTCACAATTTTAGTGTGATGAATCATAGCGTTGTCATCCTGGAATATACCAGAAGGAAGGAAAATGGCATTGGTGGAAATAAGATGGTCATTCAGTATGCTCAGATGTTCAGCTGACTTCATTTTACTGTTGCATAGTGTTGCTGCACTTAGACCAGCCGAACAGAAGCAACCTCAGATAATAACACATGCGGTTCCCTTCTAATCCTGATACGTCCATCATGTTAGAAGAAAGTAAATATGGACACATCAGACCACATAATATTCCCCCATTTGCTGAGCAGTCCATTCCTTATGTTCCTTTGGCGAATTGGAGTCTTTTTTTTTTTTATATTACTCTCAGTAACCAGTAATTTCCTTTTCCTAGGAACACAGCTATTTATTCTCAGTCCTTTGAGTTCTCGTCTTATTGTGCGAGTGGAAATGGTTTTGCTTCCACTATTGAACATGGTTATGTTCAATAATGGAAGTACTAGGGATGAGTTTTTGCGATTCGATTTCACTAAGCGTTCTAATGATCTTCTGTCACGAGTATTTAGGACTGTTTTTCTACCACACATTTTCAGCGAACTTGATGGTTAATCACCATCTTTCTAAAATTTAATAATGCGATGAACAGTTCGTAATTCAGTGCCAGTGATTTCAATAATCTCCTTGCACATCTTCTGGCCTTGACGCAGGCCCAGAATTTGGCCCTTTTTAACTCTGTAGCATCTTTTCCGCAACCGTGTATAACGTATTCAGTCGATTGCTGTGAATTGATCAGCGGCAAGCTGAACTCGTTATATTTAAATGTTGTATTGCCCGTAAAATTATGTAAATTTTTTAAATGCATCACAACTCCTTCCATCCTCTTTGCATATGTCAACTCACACCGCTACTTTTTTTTGACCAGGCAGTAGTATATATATATATATATATATATATATATATAATATAATGTAATAATAGTTTGAAAGTCCAGTGAAGTAAAAGTGAGAAGCTGTAACTCGAAAAACCTAACATTCTAACAAGCCTATAAAATAAAAGTATAAATCAACAAATCTTCAATCAAATGGAAAAAAATACAAATTTCGAATCATCAGGTTAAAGAAAATCATCAAAAATCAAAGGTATGGAATCGACAAAAGAAACACAAATGAAATCCAAGCATTAACGCTATACACGTGGACAAAGGCTAGGCCTAAATAATGGATTTATTCACTTCTTCAAAACTCTTCATCGGGTCCAAGTATTTTGTCGAAGCAAACACAGAAAATGTATGTTGCTGAAAAAATAGATAGATTATATCTATAAACTATTTCTACTTGGACAACATACATAAAAAAGGAAAAATAAAAGGAAACAAGAATACCTGGATAAAAATATTACAAATATATATGTAAGTTAACTAAAAGATTTAAAGTAGAACTAAAAGCGACGTAGTATAGCACCCGAAACTAAACAAAAGAACCCAATTGATTACTAGATTTAAAAAAATTAAAGGAACGCAAGTCAGAAAAATTAAAATTAGACGGGGCGAAACACAATTAGAAAAACAATCCGTTTGAATTTAAACTTATTAAAAAAAGAATGAATGACAATGGATAGAAGGTAATGAAATTGTAAAATCATCAGGAGGTGTATACAAAACATTCCTTCTATAGTTCATTTCCTTGAATAACCTTGTTACTTTGAACAAAAAGTTTAAACTACATCTCTAAGAACTAAAAAACCCATGAATAATGGAGAAAATAAGAGAGAATTCCAAAAATGAAAAATAATCTACATACATATACAAAGATAGGGTGAATAAACTACCATTCTGTTGCCATACACAAAGTGTAAAGACAGTGTTGCCAATCATAAAGAATAAAATAAAATAAAAAGAAGTGTTGCCAATCTTGAAAAAATGAAAAGAGAATATAAAATCAAAAGTAAAAGCAGGAAAAAACTAGATATACACCGTTATTTTAAATAAATAAATATATATATATATATATATATATATATATATATATATATATATATATATATATATATATATATATACATATTTATAATATATATATATATACATATATATATATAAACAATTCGGACACCTAGTCTTTTACCTATTATTAACAAGAACCAGACAGCTAGGTGTTAACCTCACACTTTCACACCCGAAAGAGACAACCAACCAATCTTATTGTGTTATTAATTACACAAATCCCATTTTTAATTATTTCAACTTTACAGAAATTTGTGAAAAATTCAAGTCATTATTACCAATTAAAAATATTAATATACTAATAAAAGCTTATAAATATCCTGTACCATTAGGACGTAAAATATAAAACTACAATCTTTTATCAAAACAGTTAAATAATAATGTATCTTGTTCGTGTTCTCAATCATGCAATCACCCCTTTATCGACCAACATCACGTACATGTAATCACAGGAAATCTCAACTTAATTAAGGAACCTACTTCCAAACAGTTTTTAAGCTATAAATCCAAACACAGACTTCCTCTTTTATATACTAAAAAGAAAATATTTCAAGCTTTTGCCAATGATTTCGATAAATATATATATAAACTATAGTGTAAATACCACTGCCCTATTGAAGCCTTTAAGAGCTGTCAAGTACAAGTCGCCTGGTATGTAAAACAATTGCTTCAATAACTTCCTATACGAAATATAGACATAATTACAAAGACATCTTAAAAAAGTTCAAATTACTACAAGACAAATTTGTAATCACTTATGTTGATAAGGCTTCAAGTAATTATGCATTTATTTGGAATAAAACTTCTTCAATTTCATTAACTCCTATACACACTAATATCTATATTATCCTTAAACAAATTATTGCTAACTAAAAACTACTTAAACAATAACACAATCTTAAATTTCTTTACCTAATATCAAAATTCCATAAATCACCAATTACTTTTAGAATTGTTACTATAGGATTTAAATCATATACCAATGCTGCGGACAAACAACTACTATTTATACTAAATCAAATTTATGATCATTTTACTTCACAGGGAACACATATTATCAAAAATAGTTTAGATTTGATTAATAATTTAAAACAACAACCTCACATCCATGATATAAAAACTTATGATTTCAAAAACCTCTTTAATAACATTGACATTCATGATTTATATAAAGTCATACTAAATTTATTTGAACAATTTACTCATTCAAAAAACATCTCTATTCTAAAATTCAAAATATTGTTAAAATTCATTCTGTTCAACCAGTATCTCCCTCAGGGTAATTGCATATATAAATTAAATAAGGAAATTCCACAGGGAGGAATCTCATCCACAATTCTGGCCAACCTTTATCTACATATTTACGAAATTCAGCACCCTTTCAACAGTCATATCATGTACAGATTCATTGATGATCTAATTATTATTAAAATTGCTAATGATGCCACAATATTAAACTTTCAATTTTATCCTCCTAATCTACAGCTATTTGAAAATGTTTATTCATCACACTGGATCAATTACCTAGACGTTAGTTTTAAAATTCAAAATGAAGATAAATTACAAATTCCAATTTATGGCAAAACAGAATCATATAATTTCAAAGTAAACAAACTTCAACATTATTCATCCAATCTTTCAAAATCAGTATTTAAAAATATTATTAATAATCAGTTATTAAGAATAAGACAGTTAAGTACACCATGTTACTAAAAAGAACATATTATTAAATTAATAAACACCACCATCCAAAATAAATGCCCGCCAAACCTTATTTTTTCCTTTATCAAACCTCAATTTAAATTTAAATTCAAAACCCTTGCTCCAATTATAGCAACATATTGACAGGTCAATGTCAACCACTTTTGAATAATCAAAAATATTAAACAAATTATCATCAAAGAGACCACAAAAATCCAAAAAAATTTACAAGTATAAATTCAATATCAGAATAGTTATCAATTATTTGATTAATAATAAATAAATAATAAATAAATAAATAATGAAATTTTATAATCTCCATATTTCATATCCAACACACTTAATCTATAACCTTAACTGTAAACTGTCGTGAGTAGGCTAAATGCTCAGTCAGTCTCATTTAAACTCCAAGGTATACAGAACATGTGGTAACTCAATTTATTTTTTTTTTCTTATTCTTTTTTATCTTTTAAACATTACATTGTATTCTCATTTAAATATTGTAAGGCATCAAGCTGGTATATTTGATTATATCGTTTGATTATTTTATATTTATATCTGATCCATTATCTACTTTCTTCTACGTCGGGCCATGTGCAAAATTTCTGTAATACAATTTACAGTTTTGCACACAGAAACGTAGAAACTTCAGCATTACCGACCCAAGTATGGGAAATGCTTTTCACTTTTTTCAATTATATTCATTTTCAAAAATTTATGAGAGCCAGAAAGGCCTAGCTCCAAGTGCAATTTTTCTGTTTGAAACTTTTCCTTATATACACTATTCATGCATTTACACCATGTACGTTTATGCAGGGAACAAGGGGATTAGTACCTTAAGTATCTGTATTTCATGTATGATTTACAACACATAAAATTTTATTCTGAGGCTGCAATTAAGGGATTATACTCACCAATCTTTCACCACATGTAATTCATTTTTCAATTGCTTACCTTATATATGGAACAGGGAATGAGGAGTATTTCATACCAATTAAATAAAATTAAGGAAATAAAGTCGTTAGACGAAAATTCATTTATTAAAACATCTTATAACACGCACAAAGTATTTAAAATTGCCAGAGCGCTTTCGAGCGTTAATGCGCTCTTTATCAGTGGCTACATGAAAGTAAACATGGAATGTTCATATATAGACCAGCTACACAGCAAATTTGCATAAAAATATAAAATTGGTAAATGAACAAACTATTAATTAATACAAAATTAACCCGAGAAATACACGGAAAATACAAAAAATATACTTTAAACGGATTCAAATTGTAAGAATATTACAAGAAAAATACTATCATAAATATTTTATTTTATTACAAGAAAAGCACAATTTCGAAAAGAACAGCCAAGCCCAATTTTCATGAGAATGACGTCATAAATAACTATGAAGAGATTTGAATTGCATAGAGTCGAGAATGAGTGCCCAAGCATAACTTAAATTTGAACGGGATCAAAATTACAAATCGACTCACGGTAAATATAAATAAAAAGGGTTTCATAAAGGAGAATATTGCGTGGTTTATTACAACGAATTAAAAGGAAAGTTTTTTTCAAAAATGGGCAGGAATTTATCATTAACCACATATTGCGCAAGAGTCGTAGAAAGTTCGCCACATTTGACATAGCGAGCGTGTTCCGCTAAACGGATGCCAACATTGCGTTTTGTACTACCAATGTAAAATTTATAGTCACCACCAGGAGACAACAGGAGAACTACATACACCCGGCATAGCTTTTAAAGTCATCAATATCCCCAAGTTAATCGAAACGAATACGATTATATAAAGTGGTAATATTAGAGTCAGCAGTTTTAAAACCAAACAAAAGTGACATAAAGTCAGACTTTTTCATTTATCATAATTCAGTTGATTTTAAAGATACAGATATGTGGTTTCTTTTAATGATCTTGTTGCATTAAAGATAAAAATTTTCTGATTAACCAAATTTGTCTAAGGGGGTCGTATAAAAATTTAAAAAGTGTAACTTTTTAAAAATTATTGGAAGAGCTATTTCATTAACGTAGTCTTATGTCCTACCTTATTTTCAACATTTTTGCAATTTGCATACCCACTTATCTTCAACAGATAAAGAATTAAAGCACGTTTCAATCTTTTTGGGACAACCTATCTCCCTATATATACATATATATATATATATATATATATATACATATATATATATATATATATACATATATATATATACATATATATATATATATATATATATACATATATATATATATATATATATATATATATATATATATATATATATATATATATATATATATATATATATATATATTTGAAATGTAATAATAAGAATTATGTAAAAATAAAAAATACAATTCAAGTAATATTAACATCACCATAGAAGCAAATTCAAAGCCATAATGCCGATAAGAGAAAAGAACAGCACCATCCCAAATTCGATGATTAATTAGAATTAAATTCATCGTCAGGTCTGAGTATTTAATTCCAATTAACCCAAACAAATGCCTGTTTCAGATTAAGCAATAGTACATTACTATAAATACTTAAACTCAGACTACAGGCAACAAAAAATGAAAAAAGGATACATTAAGAAAATTGTATTACCATGCGGCATGAACCATTCTTCTACCACGTGTATACACGATCAACCTCAACAGCTTAATCTAGAAGCACCGGAATGAACAAGTCGAAATTCTACCAGGGAGGCAGTACGAACGTTCACGGAGTTACTCCCAAACCCGTCCAGTGAGTCTAAGCTGGAGACTGGACAAGCAATTCAGAATACAACTTCCCAAATATGCAAACATGAATATGAATATGAATCAAAGATGAAAATTCCTACTAAACAAGTAATTCATATGAAAAATGGATAATCGAGAATGCCACTATACACCATTATAAGGGCGCTCAAAACGTAGTTTCAATACTGACAAAAGTTACATTTTTTTGCGAAAATAAAATTCAAAACATTAATGTTAATGCATCTTATTTTCCTATTTTTTGATTTTTCTAATGTTTTTGACTTAGTTTATTATTTTTCATTTTTATTTATATAATTAATAATTATATATAATATATATATATACATATACACATACATATATATATATATATATATATATATATATACACATATACACATATACATATATATATATATATATATTTTTTTTTTTTTTTTTTTTTTTTTTTTTTTACTGTATGTTAGTCACTATAATTGGGAATGTTTTCTAGGATGTTATCGAGTGAAATTTGATACACTGAGTTGATAATTTTAATAACAAACTTGGGGGGATATGCATTATTAGTCGCTGTACTCAATAATTCCATAAAGTGCGCTAATTTATAATCTTCATCACAAATTTTATTGATTCTAAGAGCCTGGTTTATTATATATATATATATATATATATATATATATATATATATATATATATATATATATATATATATATATATATATAGGGTGTCCCAAAAAGTTTGAAATGCGCTTTTATTCTTTATCTGTTGCTGACCGATACCGCTGGACACCATGTATATATGTATTCTTGTTTCCTTTTTATTTTTCTTCTTTATGTATATTGTCCAAGTAGAAATAGTTTATAAATATAATCTATCTATTTCTTCAGAAACATACATTTTTTGTGTTTGCTTCGACAAAATACTTGGACCCTAGGAGGAGTTTTGGAGATGTGAAAAAATCCATGATTTATGCCTAGCCCTTGTCCACGTGTATAGCATGTTTGGATTTCATCTGTTTTTCTTTTATTGATTCCATACCATTGATTTTTGATGATTTGCTTTTACTTGATGATTGGAAATTTGTATTTTTTTCCATTTGATTGAAGATTCGCTGATTTATACTTCTATTTCGTAAGCTTGTTAGAAAGTTAGTTTTTTCAAGTTACAGCTTCTCACTTTTCTTTCATTGGACTTCAAGCTTTTATTGTATATATATATATATATACGTATATATATATTCAAATATATATTCAAATAAATATATATATATATATATGCATATTATATATATATATATAGCATGGTTGCTTAATTTTCTTTTGTTGCGTCTTTTAATATTTACGATATAGTAAATCGTGGTGCTTACTTGCCCGGATTACTTTTCTGTAGATATAGCTTATTAATAATTAGTTCACTCTTTTTCTGTTTGCTAATGTCTTAACAGTTTAATTTTTGGCTTTAACTGGGTATCACAATTTATCTCTATAATTTATTTGGATTATCCTAACTATTGTATCATATATATATATATATATATATATATATTGTAAATAACAAAGTACGAAACGTACCCGATTGTAAACCAATATAAATTGCCAAGTCATATAGGCGCAATGCATCTCTATTAATGTCTTGTATATAAGAAGATCAAAAAAGATCGAGATGTGAAATAAGTGCCAACAGGGAAATAACATATGGCCAAGGGGGATTGTGACCCCTTGTTCCCGTTTATAGCCAGCTATTACTCCTGAGGAAACACTCTCGGAACCGTTACGTGACTGTGGCCATATTTCCCTGGAACGCCAAAGCAAAAGACGTATGCCAGAAGTGAATGCAAGGACTGAGTGGAGAAAAATAATTTGGATTGAGACAGGTTGAAATAAGAAGTTAACCCGAATGACAGATCATTCTTCAATTCAAATATATAAAGCGCCGAATCATTCGATGCGTTGCCATTATATTATATAAAATAGGTGTTGCCAATATCACTATCAAATGCATTAATTTCCTTGCAGTGCACAGCATTATAGTGGTGTTTGAGGTATCCCAGTGGATAGTGCTGTTTCAAAGCTTCCTTTATGAATTTTTTATCACTTTTGATACGATCATCCCTATAAGTATGCAATCTTGAGTTTCGTAGAAAATGATTTCTAACGATATTGCGAAAAATATTGGCGCTCAAGTTCGATTTCCAATCGATGATGTAATTAATATTTATATCAAAATAATTTCTTTTATCATATAGCTTTGTATATATCTTTTCATTTTCAGTGAAATTGATACATAGGTCAAGATAACTAATCTCGTTATCGTGAATCTTTTTTGTTTCCGTTAATTCCAGACTTGATGGATAGAAACTGAAATCAAAATCAGAGGTGTTTTTAATACATCCTAAAAGAATGTCATCCATAAATCTGAAATAAGGTATTTCATTTAGAATAAAAGTACCTTCTTCGTACTTGTTAAGGTAGAGGTCCGCCAACATTGAGGAACAACCTCCCCCCATAGGGATACCTTTTATTTGTTGATAGAAATCTTTACCATTATTTAGAATATTCTCATATAATACTATGTTCAATATAGCCTTATATTTGTGCAGTTCTATGTATTTTTGCATATTGTAGGTGCTGTGGATCTCTAACATAATATTGAAGAGGTCGTCTAAATTGATGTTATTGAAAAGGTCTTTGAAATCAAAGCTCTTGTATATTAAATTCACGGGTTGATTACGTAATCTAGTAATTACATCCGTACTGTTTTTTACCATGATTGAGCCCTTTTTTATTATCGTCTTCATGATTGGTTTTAACAGTATAAGAAGCTTCGAATTAGCTTGAGTCAAGTATGTTTTAAATCCCACTGTCACTGGTCGAAACCTAACAGGAGACTTGTGAAGTTTTGGAATAAGAACCAGGTATGGAAATCTGATATGTCTGAGCTCCAATCCTGCACGTTTGTACAAGGCGCATATTTTGTTTTCTATTTCCCGTTGAGGTACTTTCAACATGTTATACATCTCATCATTGTTGTAATTTTTCTGTAGGATCTCAATATAGTATTGCATACATGTAAATGTATAATTTGACGTCATCTTATCAGTATACGTAATAGCGTAATTTTTGACAACTTGATCCAGAATGTTTTTATTTACTTTGTATTTTTCAAATTCTTTATATGCAATGTGATAGTAATAGTTAAAATCCATTATTACATGATGACGCCATTCATCAAAAGTAGACAATGGCAGACTGTACTTTATAGCCAGTTTGTATATAAACGCGTTAAGTTCTTGACTAAAAAACTTGTCTATTTTATAAAAATCTTGGGTGCGATATTTCGTACCCAGTTTTAAAATTGTTCTGAAATCTGTGTCCTCTATAAGATCCATATTGCCGGTAATGATGTGGCCGTGGTCTTTATTAACGTAGTCGCTTGAAGTGCTATTGCATATTGAGTTGGCAAAAAGGTGCATATTCCTTCCAATGTTGTTATAATTAAAGATACTACGTCCAAGAGTTTTTAAATACCGATGTGTAACAGAGACTGCTGTGTTTGAGATGGGCAATAGCTGATCATGAGTGCGTAGAATTTTTTAAAAGGTATATAATTGTAACCTTTGTTTTTAAAGGTGGTAATAAAATATTCTTTTTTAGTTGGTTTGCGATCGACATTATCTATTTGTATATGATACATTTCAGCCCGTAGTTTTATTATGTCCAGAAGTATAGCATAATTGGTTGTTGCATAGGGCTGTTGGATAGGGCTGTATACCCCTTGGCCTTTTGTTATTTCCCTGTTGGCACTTATTTCACATCTCGATCTTTTTTGATCTTCTTATATACAAGACATTAATAGAGCTGCATTGCGCCTATATGACTTGGCAATTTATATTGGTTTACAATCGGGTACGTTTCGTACTTTGTTATTTACAATATTTATCTTGAAATGCGAACATGCAGCATTGCGCATCCGTATTTCAACTTGGTTATAAAATTCATCTATATGGGGTACCTCTCGGACTGCTACCGTGCTGGTGTGGTCTTCCGTGTGATGTAACTGCGTATTGTGTGATGGAAGTGTAAAGGCAATTGACTTGGAGTTGGTTTTCTACTTCGTGGCATTTCTGAAACTAGGTTTGTTTTTTTCGAATAGCTCGTGTTACAGTGATATGGAATTTGGGCTACACGTTCTTTTGAAAGGGTTTGTTGTCCTTACAAACCAAATTGGGTAATTATATATGTCTGTCCCTTTGGAAGTTTTTTAATTCTTGCACTGTACATGTGTATTTTAGTATTAAGTTGATGTGTAATTTTGTAATTTAAATATTTTATATTTTTAAATGTTGTATATTTAAATATTTCATATTTTTAATCCTTTAACGTGATTCTACTCTAATGTGAATCGATATATATACAAATCTAATGACTTTGTGTGGATATATTTTAGTATTGCACAGGCTATTAGGCAAACAAATGTAATAAATTGTGAAAAATCTCACCTCGGTATAAACTGGTATCTGGCTCATGTATACATTGACGTTCTTTGCTATTATCTGTATGGCTATCTCGATGCTAAATATGCTTTGATGTAATGGATGCAACACATATCTATGTTTCCACACTCCTCAATAGGAGTATAAATATATTGAATTTTATGAAATGGTTATAAAATATGAAATTAGCGACTGGCAAAAATATATGATTTTTATATATGTGCCCGGTATCACAGTAAATATGGGTAAACTGTGAGATCGATATACTGCTACCCACGGATGAAAACTATAAAGCACTATTTTCAGCCGACCAGTTTAAAACCGAGTGATACTATAAAAAA
This sequence comes from Amaurobius ferox, assembly GCA_951213105.1. Taxonomy (NCBI): domain Eukaryota; kingdom Metazoa; phylum Arthropoda; class Arachnida; order Araneae; family Amaurobiidae; genus Amaurobius; species Amaurobius ferox. The sequence continues at coordinate 90,310,559 of OX578142.1, read as the reverse complement.
TGTAATTCACGTATCAGATGTCAGTCATGATGAAATAAACAATGAAGACGTAGTCCAACCCCCTAAGTACGAAGACACCGCAAAGCTCTACAAATTTGGCGGAATTGTTTCCTATAAATTTAACAAATGTAAATCTAGTCGATGTAAACTATGCCCTGTTGCAGCATCTGAACAAATCTCTTGTGAAAAAAATACCTATCAACGATTCTGTAAAACTTATAATTGCATATATTGTATAACCTGTGGTCACTGTGATATTCAGTATATAGGTCAAACTAAAAACTCCCTTAACCTACGAATCAATCTGCACAAGAGTCAAATTAATAAATACAAAAGTAATGATTCACAAAATACGAATTTGGAGTTAAGCCACTTTAAAAGGCATGGCTTTGAGGATATTACTGTAAAAATTTTGGATAATGTGCCTAATGCAGAAGAACGTTTATGGTGGGAGAACGTACACATTCGACAGTTTTGTACCAGTTTTCCTTACGGACTTAATTCAATCAATTTCAACCATATACATAACATAGAATACTGCAGAAACAGCAATACTCAAGCTGTAATGGAGAATCCAACTCAACGGAAAATAACAAGATGGAAGCGAGGTGGTAATAATAAAGGTATAACATATAATGACACATTAGTAAAGCTGGAAGCCTTCATTATAAAAATGGCGTCTTTTAATGCAATCAGAACAAATTGGATAAAAAACGTAGCATTTGGTATTCGTAAAAGATATATTAAACGTATCTGGAATATTTGTAAAAAGGAAAATATGACTGAACATCAGAAAAAACAGCCCTATGCAACAACCAATTATGCTATACTTCTGGACATAATAAAACTACGGGCTGAAATGTATCATATACAAATAGATAATGTCGATCGCAAACCAACTAAAAAAGAATATTTTATTACCACCTTTAAAAACAAAGGTTACAATTATATACCTTTTAAAAAATTCTACGCACTCATGATCAGCTATTGCCCATCTCAAACACAGCAGTCTCTGTTACACATCGGTATTTAAAAACTCTTGGACGTAGTATCTTTAATTATAACAACATTGGAAGGAATATGCACCTTTTTGCCAACTCAATATGCAATAGCACTTCAAGCGACTACGTTAATAAAGACCACGGCCACATCATTACCGGCAATATGGATCTTATAGAGGACACAGATTTCAGAACAATTTTAAAACTGGGTACGAAATATCGCACCCAAGATTTTTATAAAATAGACAAGTTTTTTAGTCAAGAACTTAACGCGTTTATATACAAACTGGCTATAAAGTACAGTCTGCCATTGTCTACTTTTGATGAATGGCGTCATCATGTAATAATGGATTTTAACTATTACTATCACATTGCATATAAAGAATTTGAAAAATACAAAGTAAATAAAAACATTCTGGATCAAGTTGTCAAAAATTACGCTATTACGTATACTGATAAGATGACGTCAAATTATACATTTACATGTATGCAATACTATATTGAGATCCTACAGAAAAATTACAACAATGATGAGATGTATAACATGTTGAAAGTACCTCAACGGGAAATAGAAAACAAAATATGCGCCTTGTACAAACGTGCAGGATTGGAGCTCAGACATATCAGATTTCCATACCTGGTTCTTATTCCAAAACTTCACAAGTCTCCTGTTAGGTTTCGACCAGTGACAGTGGGATTTAAAACATACTTGACTCAAGCTAATTCGAAGCTTCTTATACTGTTAAAACCAATCATGAAGACGATAATAAAAAAGGGCTCAATCATGGTAAAAAACAGTACGGATGTAATTACTAGATTACGTAATCAACCCGTGAATTTAATATACAAGAGCTTTGATTTCAAAGACCTTTTCAATAACATCAATTTAGACGACCTCTTCAATATTATGTTAGAGATCCACAGCACCTACAATATGCAAAAATACATAGAACTGCACAAATATAAGGCTATATTGAACATAGTATTATATGAGAATATTCTAAATAATGGTAAAGATTTCTATCAACAAATAAAAGGTATCCCTATGGGGGGAGGTTGTTCCTCAATGTTGGCGGACCTCTACCTTAACAAGTACGAAGAAGGTACTTTTATTCTAAATGAAATACCTTATTTCAGATTTATGGATGACATTCTTTTAGGATGTATTAAAAACACCTCTGATTTTGATTTCAGTTTCTATCCATCAAGTCTGGAATTAACGGAAACAAAAAAGATTCACGATAACGAGATTAGTTATCTTGACCTATGTATCAATTTCACTGAAAATGAAAAGATATATACAAAGCTATATGATAAAAGAAATTATTTTGATATAAATATTAATTACATCATCGATTGGAAATCGAACTTGAGCGCCAATATTTTTCGCAATATCGTTAGAAATCATTTTCTACGAAACTCAAGATTGCATACTTATAGGGATGATCGTATCAAAAGTGATAAAAAATTCCGGTTCCGGACATAATCCCGACAGCCGAAATCCCGACAAGATAGAATCCCGACAGCCGAAATCCCGACAAGCCAGAATCCCGACAGGGTCGAAATCCCGACAAGTCAAAATCCCGACAAGGTCGAAATCCCGACAAGCCAAAATCCCGACAAGGTCGAAATCCCGACAAGCCGAAATCCCGACAGCCGAAACCCACTCTTGCACAGACTAATACAACACTAAGGCGGTCATCGCAGTGATGTCACTAGGGTTAGAATTTACTAATCAGCACTCCCCCCCCCCCCCACGCACATGCGCTGGACTCACGCTGGGCCCACGCACATGGCTCTCTACGCCTATATGTATAGCTTGATCAAAATTGTCGGCGTTTTTACATCTCTACATTTTACAAATTAATAGTTTTAATCACTAAATCATAACAATTATGCCATTACTGAAATAAATTTTGGCAAATTGAAATGACAAAGATTAAAACGATAAAACAGGTCGGTATAAGATTTAGGAAATTCATTTTATTAAAAAAGAAAAAAAAACACTTACACATTCTGCATACGTTTAAATAGCATATTCAAATAGCATATGGCCATTGTTGTAGCAAGCGGATGGAGACAAGAGGGAGCGTGAGTCCAGTGCATGTGCGTGGGGGGGGGAGTGCTGATTAGTAAATTCTAACCCTAGTGACGTCACTGCGATGATCGCCTTAGTGTTGTATTAGTCTGTGCAAGAGTGGGTTTCGGCTGTCGGGATTTCGACCTTGTCGGGATTTTGGCTTGTCGGGATTTCGACCTTGTCGGGATTTTGACTTGTCGGGATTTCGACCCTGTCGGGATTTCGGCTGTCGGGATTCTGGCTTGTCGGGATTTCGGCTGTCGGGATTACGACCCAGACCCAAAAAATTCATAAAGGAAGCTTTGAAACAGCACTATCCACTGGGATACCTCAAACACCACTATAATGCTGTGCACTGCAAGGAAATTAATGCATTTGATAGTGATATTGGCAACACCTATTTTATATAATATAATGGCAACGCATCGAATGATTCGGCGCTTTATATATTTGAATTGAAGAATGATCTGTCATTCGGGTTAACTTCTTATTTCAACCTGTCTCAATCCAAATTATTTTTCTCCACTCAGTCCTTGCATTCACTTCTGGCATACGTCTTTTGCTTTGGCGTTCCAGGGAAATATGGCCACAGGCACGTAACGGTTCCGTGAGTGTTTCCTCAGGAGTAATAGCTGGCTATAAACGGGAACAAGGGGTCACAATCCCCCTTGGCCATTTGTTATTTCCCTGTTGGCACTTATTTCACATCTCGATCTTTTTTGATCTTCTTATATATATATATATATATATATATATATATATATATATATATATATATATAAATATATATATATATATATATATAAATATATATATATATATATATATATAGTTTTCTTTCTTAATATTTTTTCAATTTTAGTATTGTATACAAGATTCTTATACTTTAATGTTCAAATACCAGCTGCCAATCTCATTTTAGAATATTATATATTAACTATAACTGATATACTACAATATGTAAAATTAAATTATTTAAAATTCAATACTGCCTTTAGCGAAATATAAAACATACAAATCTTGCATTACAAGGAATTCACCCTAAAACGATTTTCCCAGAATTTTGCTACATGAAACCGTGATTTGTCCTAGCTTTTATTAATCCCGATCTGTACAAACTGCATTTATGAAATAAATAAAATTGTACAACAAATTAACGTTCATAAAAGTCTTGCAGGTAACCGCGTCCTAAATAACACCACAATCAAACGCATTTCATTGCGGTCGGAATGATTGACAGATCCACTAAACAGTAAGCCGGGACTATATTTATCTAAAGATCAAATATTGTCTTTAAAAGTGCATTACGGAGGTTCAAGACTTTAAAGAATTAAATATTTGGAATAGCGCTCATATTACATGAGTGGTTGAAAAAACAATATTCCCTTATTGCGATTGTTACAAAAATAAATTTACTATTTAAAAAAGTAAAGAGGGAGGAAAAATTAGAACTGAAGTTGACACTTTTGTAGAAAAGTAAAAAATCAAATGACAGTAAAAACTAAACCTCACATATTTGCTCTTGCCTTCGTGTTTAGTTTCCTTTAATTCATTAATCGGTCTTTAATATTTTGCCTTTATTTTTTAGTTTTCATTTACATTAGTTTTGAACAGCATTTAAGCAACAATTATGCTATTTTGTAATATGCTAAGGATAAATATATTAATAAAAATACCTACACGAAAATTATATTTAGGTTTATTGGTGTTAAAAATTTCGTCATACTATTGTTTTTACAAAAACTATTTTGAAGCATCTAGTTATCAAGATCTACTATAAATAGAGCTTAGATGATGACGTATAGATTCAGTATCAATTTTGGAAAGAGGTAGTGCGCTCGCTAAGGTTTACCACTTTCGGTTTTTCCCATTTTCGGTTTAAAAGTTTTTATTTTATTGAAACCTCTCTTTCTCAAAATTGTCTATAGATAGATAGAGCTTAGATGATGACTGATATGGATTCAGCATCAACTTTTAGAAGGAGGTGAAAAGCTCACTAAGGATTTCCACTTCCGATTCTGAGGCTGTCACCTCCGATTAAAATACTGGAATTTTCCTTGCAACATCTATTTCTTAGGATTGTCTATAGATAGGAATTAGATAGTAACTGATATGGATTCTACATCAAATTCTAGAAGGGGGATGGATGTTCACTAAGGACTTCCACTTCAGATTTTTTCCTTTTCGTTTCAACATTGTCTTTGAAATAATACCTCTTATCAGTACTGGCTATAGATAGAGCGTAAAGTAACGTAGTATTTTGATTTTAGTCTTTATCATCATTTGCGGCAACGAACACTGAAATTTGCATTATTTCTCAAAAACTTGATTTTTTTAAGTACAAGTAAGAATATAAAAATGCATCCTATATTTTAATACTAGTTGTCAAAATTTATATTTTCAGTACTTCAGATCAAATGATTTTCAAAAACATTTTTAAACATTATCTTCAATTGTCTCGAAAGGCTTGAAAATTTAAAATGTTTTCTAGTTTTTGACTTACCTGGTCGGCAGATTTTTTTTTAATAATTAGACATTAGACACAAAATGAGATGTGGTTTCAAATGTGGACATAACTGATCTGCCTGGTAGTGAGCTATGGTGAACGCGCCTCTTGCTTCAAATCCACAAACTGCGGATGCCGCTGCTTCAGAGATAACTTTTATGCATCTCTCTAGAGATTGTGTGTGGCATGGCATACTAAATTCAATCGGAGCAGAATCGTCACTGAATACAAAGTTCGCAAGGTGTTGTCAGATAAATTAAGGGGACGGTGGACGTTGAAATTTTTTTATTTATTTATTGACTTAGAAACATGAAAATTTGTATAAATATTCTTCTTAACATTACTATATAAAATATCATTCAATTTTTTTCAATTTTGTCAAAATTTTGTATTTTTTTTTATTTAATTTTTTTAACGAAAATTTGAAAATGCTCCTTGCTTGCCATTTGTTCACATTTTTAATTAATTTTACATTATGATCACTCAAAAACACATTATGAACAAATTTGGGTATTTATTTTTAAATCCCTTAGAAAGTAATTTTTTTAAACATATTTTTCTGCATTGAAACTTAATTTTCATCATTTAATTGGGTTATTATTCACTTTTAATTACCTTAATAAAGTTCAAATATAAATTGCATACCCAGTTTCATTAAAAGGTATGAAAGGTGTCTTCTTACCAAATTTCATGCATCTCAAACGAAAATTAAGACGCATGGAGCATTTTAAAAATGTAAAACTTTTGAAAATTCCGTTTCGGAAAAATGCATTTAACCTTTTGCTTACGGATGGGACAGCGTCCATCCCAAACGAAGAACCTCCCAAAAAGACAGGTATTTGTTCTTTAAATATTGTTGATGAATTATTAGTTCTAATGTAAAGTCTGAGCATTCTAGTATTTGCAATCTGGCGTAGGACAGTTTACTTCGGCTGAGTGATACTAAACTCAGAGATAGTCACCAAAACAAACAGCTTTGTATATATATAAAAAAATGTAAAACTCAGGCCTACGTTTTCATTGACTCTGGGTAAATTTCCTCTTGTTAAGTCAAAATTTATTACGTCAAGATCTTCACAGTTAAAAAAGCGTTTCCCAATCTCCCGCATAACCTCTCGGTCCAGGTGTAGGCCCATGCAGATCATTACACGGATTTGATTTCGTGGTAAAAGTGTGCTATTGCAAGACTCACAATAACAGCTCTGACAATGCATTACGAACTTTTTAAGCGATGACTGTTCTGCTCCAGTTGAATTTAGTATGCCATGCCACACACAATCCCTTGCAAGATGTGTAAAAGTTGCCTCTGAAGAAGGATCAATAATTTGTGAACTTGGAGCAAGAAACAGTTTCAACAGAGCTCGGCTATGACATTAGATCAATTATGCCCACATCTGATTTTGAGTTTAGTATCTAATTATTAAAAGAAATGTGCCCACAGGGTAAATCAAAAAATACAAAAAAAATATTGCAAAATTTCAAGCTTTTTGGGGCAAATGAAGATATTCTCTGAAACTGTTTCTAAACATCATTTGATTTGAATTACTTAAAAAACAACTTTTGACATCCAGTTTTAAACTAAAAGGGATTTCTGTATTTTTACTGTGAAAATGAAACTTTTCAAATCCCTTGCGGCAAAAGAAGATAATTTTTTTTTAATTGCTGAAGTTGATCTACTTGATAGACAACTTTTGACTGTTAGTACTAAACTTGCAAAGAACCTTGCTGCCCTAGCCGGGAATCTAACACTGGCTCTCCAATCTGGCCATCCTACTCTCTACCGTTGAGCTACTGGGACGAAATTGCAAGCTCTTATCGTCGAAGTGGGTTCTGCAAACTATAAAATACATTTTTAGATTTCCGTTTGCAATTTAAAAATTCTGTTTTAAAAATAAAATGTAAAATTTTTCAAGTCTTATGGAAAATGAATGTAAAGCTCCAATTTCTTTTTTTAAATCGATGAAGCTGATCAACTCGTTAGACAACTTTTGGAAACTAGTGTTTAGCGTAGGAGAAAAAATGTGTTTTCGACCCACCCCTACTAAACAAAGGGTAAGACCTTTATTTTATAACACATTTTAGTTCTAAACTAAAAAAAAATATGCTGAAAATGTTAAACAAATATCTATTTTAAAAATAATAGATATTTGTACAATAATTTATTATTACCTTATAAGTAATATTCATCAGAAACTCGAAAAAATAAGCTAAAAATGTTAAACGAACAGCGCCTTTATAAGTATTATTCATTATGACATGATTCATAGGATGCTAACATGCGCCTTTCTCTAAATATTGCACGTTTATGATCTAAATAAGAATAAAGTATTAAATAGTAATAAAACATTAAATATAACAATAATAAAAACATTAACTAGGCTCACTATTATGAAATGAGTGAATGCTCTGTAAGTAAATTTTTAGAAGAAATGAAATAACACCATTATTCAGTAATCATCATGAACCGATCTTGAGGTATATATTATTACTTTCCGCGAAGGGGGCACGTTATCACTTGAAAAAATCAAACGATTTATATGAAATTTGGTATGCGTATTTTAATTAGTAACAACTAAAAGTTTATAAATTTTCAGTGAGATTGAATCATAAACAAGCTCCTTTTATTGTTATTGTTTTACCACAGTACTGAAATTTGATAATTTGAAGAAAACAACGTTTGACACATAAAATTTTTTAACTCAGAAGCAAGTTATTTTTATCATTATCCATTTTTGTAAATGAATTTTACGTAAAAAACTTGTCTAAATTCAAAGTTTTATTCAAACAAACGGAATATTTTATGTTGAAAAACTTTAATATATTTAGCAGCATGGGGAGAGTATTCTTACCGGATTGGTGCATTTTGTTTCATATAGAATTAAATAAAGCAAAGGCATAAGTATTATGACTTTCATTATACATCCATTTTACATCCATAAATCTATACCAATGTTCATAATCTTATTTAGGTTAATATTTAATTATAATCCTTATGTAAAAATCATAAATTTCTTGCCGTCATTAAGGACTATCCATCTTTGTATAATTTAGATGGCAATCACAGCATTACTGCATCCACTAATCTATACCAATATTAATATTTCTGTTTTTGGTAAATATTTTCTGATAATCCTCAGGTTAAATATATTTTAGTTAATTCATTAGTTAATCATTAGCTAATATCCATTAGTTAATATTTATATTTAATTCATTGGTTAATATTTACATTTTAGTTAGGTCATTTAGGGTTATCTATATTTACCCTATTTAAAAATCCACCTTTATATTCACGTTTAATTATGCACGGTGTTTAAAAAGCATTATTTTCTTATTTTTATAAAAGCTATTTTATAAATAGCTGTAAAATAGCTTTTCTAAATAGCTTTATTAAAGGCATGAGGTACTCAAATTTAGAAAGGTAAATTTTAGTTAATGTTTTCATGGAATTTTTTGCAAAAAACTGTTTTACGATTGTACCATATCAATATCTGATTCAGGAACTATCGGTGAAGGAAACGTATACGTCATGGTTGAATGACAGTGTATAGGCTGCGATATTTTCTTTTCATGATCATAATTAGGGTCACAATCACCAGACCTATTAGATTTCTTTATCAGGTTCTAAAATGCTCGGGTATACTTTACCATTGTTAACAATTTAATATATCTGAAATCACGAATAATGCCATCCATTATTATCAAATTGTTATCCTATTTTATTTTCTTATAGTATTGACAACTTCGCTAGAAACTTCCCTGTCTCTGATCTCGGTGCTATTTATGCTTTTGATTTCTCCTCTTCGTCTCATATTAGGGTCACAATCACCAGACCTATTAGATTTCTTTATCAGGTTCTAAAATGCTCGGGTATACTTTACCATTGTTAACAATTTAATATATCTGAAATCACGAATAATGCCATCCATTATTATCAAATTGTTATCCTATTTTATTTTCTTATAGTATTGACAACTTCGCTAGAAACTTCCCTGTCTCTGATCTCGGTGCTATTTATGCTTTTGATTTCTCCTCTTCGTCTCATATTATTGACATGTGTGCTTCTTATAGGAAACTTGGTTACATAAGGGGGATTACTCATGATTTTATAAAAGTTGATACCGTTACTGTTCTTCTCAATGCCTTCGTCAGGTCGAGGCTTGAATATGCCTCCATTATATTGAGGTGTTTTCATGCAGTTCATGTTAATAGTATTGAAATTATTCAAAATAAACTGTTGAGGTATTTGTAGTATAAAAAGAAACTGGCAATTACCGTAATACTTCATCTGCTACCTATCTTCGAAATGTGTTTAATGTCAAAAGCTTGCAAAACAGGAAGAATTACACTTTGTTTTCTTTCTTCAATAATGAGTTCAATGACAAAATTGATTGTATCCCTGTCTTTAATGAAATTAGGTTTCATGTTCCTCAGTACTTAACTAGGTGTATGAGTTTATTTGCTGAAAAGAAGTTTGGTACTAATACTGGAAATTTTTGTGCCATTCATAACTTTTATAAACTTTACAAGAGCTTTCCTGGTGGTCTTGATGCTTTCCATTCATTTGCTAGCGATTTTAAAAATCCCTTGTTGTAAATATTTTATTTTTCTTATATTTTACCTGTAAATATTCTGTATTGTATATTATCTTGCAAGCTGTTACTGGGGCTTTGTCCTGTAATTTACATTCATGTAAATAAATAAAATTAAAAGAAAACATAGAGATATATTGCATATAAGGTGCTAGATGCTTCGTACAACGAGGAATCTCATGTATAATTTTAATACGCAAGAACTTTAAAAATTTACATTTTACTGAAAATTTTATGTGTCTAGAAATTAATTTTAAAAATTTTTTTTGTGTGTGAAAAGCTTTTTGTACACCCCTCTACAATTTTTCAAGTTTCACTGACATGTTTTTTTTTCTTTTTTTGCAGGCGCCGTGGCCGCTGGTCACGAGATCAGGTCTTTCCATGCAGGGTGCTCAAATTGGAGGACATAAACAAAGCTCTACCCCGCCATGATACCTTCGAACCGGAACAGTGTAAGTATTCTTTCATCTACATTAATGAAAGAAAATACACAACTAAACGAAAATGGGAGCAAACAGTACTCAACATCTCATGTCTCTAGACACGATGTCTGAAACTAAATACGTGGAGAATTCCCAATTACTTTCCTTGTACACGTGCTATAATGTATAAGGAAAGTATTGTGACGGGGTCGAAGATTCGAATTCGAGTTTTCGACGGGAGGGCACGATTCAAGCATCCCTGAATACGAATCAAACGTTTCTGAGATGATATCTGTGTGTGTGGAGACGATATCTCACTAACGAATATGGCGATTCGAACGAAATTTGGTACAAAAATTACAATCCGTGGATACTGGAGGCCTATTGTTTTTATGCGCAATCGAATGTCTAGAACCCTCCTAAATTTTCGAGTGAAATTTTGAAAAAAAATCATCAAAAAATCAAAGCCTTACATAAAGTTAAGCAAATAGTCATTTTTTTGTAATTTTTCATTAGAAAGCGATTGACACAAATTTTAGAATGCTAGCATGAACCGTTCTCAATATATTGCACATTTTTAAAACAAATTATCAGAAAATCATATAAAATAAAACAAAGTATTAACTATTTTGAAATATGTTCACTTTTCATAAGTAATATCATGCGATAAATTTGGTGACATCATTCTCGTGGATCTAGCTCGTTCCAATCATGGGAAAGGGTACTTTGTGTAATACTTTTGTATTTGGATGCCAATAGTCATTTATCTGCTATAAGAATAACTTATTTTTCCGCCCATAACGCTTGGCGAGATTTTAGCAAAATTTCGCCAACTTGGCGACTTTTAAATATTGCAAAATTAACTAAAATGTCACCAAATTGATAAAAATTGACGCTAAATCAATGAAAATGACGACTAATTGATGAAAATTCAATATTTTGGAAAGAACATAAGAGTAGACTATTAGAATAATCCATTTCTCCGTCCATCCTTCCGTAACGCTTGGCGAGCAATTCAGTGGGACGTCGCCAACTTGACGACTATTTTAAGCATTGCAAAAGTAACAAAAATGTCGCCAAATTGATAAAAAATGACGCCAAATGGGAAGTAATGTTCCGCAAATTCTGATTTCCGTCATCTGACGGGCATACCTTCTAGTATATTAGAAATGCTCTTCTCTCTGTTTGTATGTAACACTTGGTGATGCATTTGCTAACTTGGCGATATTTCGCTCCAGATTGACAAAAATATCGTCAAAATTGTAAAAATGAAGTTAAATTAATGAAAATGACACCTAATTCATGAATGAATTATTAAAATATTTAAATATATGAACTATATCGCTTATTGAGGATGCTATCAATATTGGTAATTGTTTATTTAGAGTAGCGCGAAATATAAGTTAATTGGGTATTTTGAAATAGTTTTACATGTTGTCATCCGGAAAATCACCAAATGTACAATTCAACGACAAAAACACAGTACCGTGGATCTTATTATTTTTTTACTGTAAAAGTAGTAAATTAATTGCCTTATAATAAGGAATGTGTGTCATGTGCGTCCCACATCAGATTTTTTTTTTGTGATAACATTTTGTTGCTTTCTGTGTATTTTGTTTTCATTTTTCTATTTGACCTTCGGCCTGATAAATTTAATTTGACATAATTTAAAATGTATTACTTTTTAAACTTTAAGTGATGAACTTGGTGGGATTTAGTATATCTTCACACAATGTCTTCAATATTATTTAGATTAAAAAAAGTATTTTTATATTGCTATGTGGTCTTTCATCAGCATTAATCTATCCTGCGTCGAAAAAGAAAGAGAAAATCGAGCAGGTTTAAACAAATTGAGTTTACATTTAGTTCCTCTCACAGTATTTTTACAGAATTAATTTTGACTGTGAAACTTTACTTATTGAAATGGTTCTAGAGCTGAAATGTCTCATATGAGGAACCAATGGCACTGCAATGTGCTGAAATGGTAAACAATAATGTAATGTGCTAAAATGGTAAGCAATATTATAATGTGGTAAAATATTTCAAAACTTGGTTCTAAAAATTAAAGAATTAAAACATCGAGACATAAAAGAAGTGTAACTGTATTATACCAAATGGTTTACAGAATCGTGATTCATATGCATAATTTTATAATGTATAAATCTGAAATGTAGAAAAAAATTAAAAATTTAACAAGATGAAAACTGGCATTTTCATACTGATGCAAAAAAAATTTAAATATGGTAAAATTATCGGATTAACAACTTTTCTATTTTTAATTAAAATAATAACTTTGTTAAATAATTCCTTTAAAAGCTTTGTTAGTTCAGCACATAAATGATTATAAGTATCAACTAGTTTTGGGCACAATAAACACCTTCTTTCTTATAAAATGACAGAGTAGCTGTTTCAGTCAAATCGAGAAATATTTTGTTCATCAAAGAGTTACATACATAGCCCAGAAAGTATGGCATTGCTGTGTAGAAGAAAAGTCTAAGCAAAAATAACTAGAGAGTTGCCTTTCATTACAAACCAAAATGAATTTCCACTAAGCGAAGATATATAAATACTCTCGAACCATATCATTTCATTAATCGTTCATTTTTACTTGACAGCGTCTTGATTTGGTAATGAAATGTAACTTCTTGGTTTTTCCAATCAATTCTGAATGGTAACTCTACATCCTAGATAACATATGTAACGCAGAAGACAGAAAAATGTTATCTTGCTTTTGGTTAGATGGCTGCTCCATCACCCTGAAGGAGGTTGTATTTTGTCTCCTATACAAGTTAATACCCATAATCATTTATTTACTATACTAACAAAGTTTTATTTTTCAGCATGTTTTTGTCAGCAGTTTGTGTGTACCTTTTTCTATTTTCTATTTTAAATAATTCAATGTGCATATATACTTAAAGTGTTCAGATTAGTGCTAAGTTGTGTACACATCCTACAGCCTTTGGAAGGGTAAAATATTCAAGACATCAGGCATGATAAAAGAAGATGTTTGTTTGTGCATCTATGACGTTTGTAGAAGAAAATCTGAAGCTTCAGACAGTGGGAAAATTCGGCACAGGTGTAAATCTGGTCCGCGGACGATATGATCGGCGAAATTTAAAAAAAAATTCAAATTAGTGTAAAAGTTATAAGCTTGTAAATTCGAAAATTGGCCATTTTTCGTCATTTCGTCAATTTGTTTTCATATTTATTATAGCTGAAGGCTTCTTTAAAGCTGAAGGTCACCTCTTTAGCAATGAGATGTATAAATATCGAACTCGTTATTGTAAAGCTTTAAGACAGAATCCAAAAATCACGGCGCTACGAATACTAATTACATATTTAAAGTTATAATTCTTAAATAGGAACATTTGTTGCATTACTTTAGACGTCAACATGTATAGTTGGAAACTACTATTCATAGTACCATAATCTCGCTTTTTCGAAATAATTTTGATAAATAATTTCGTATAATTTGAAAATATGTAATTACTTATCTGATAAAAGCAAGAAAATGCTACACTGACATCGCTCCTTCACCACCTTTGCACATATGAATATGTTATTACAGGTAAGCAGAAATAGATTCTAAATATATCCTAAACGCATAGAATATATTTAACAGCGAACGGGATTAAAGTAATTCCCTTCATCGTTTCTGGGTTCAAAGAAAATATTTCTACCAAAAATATTCTAAAATCCTTACTTTATGGATTTTTGAGACTCACTAATTATTGTATCGCATGCCCTTGATAACAACCGCTAATGACAGCGAAATCATTGTCTACGAGTAGTGAGAGATGATTCAATGAGCACATGATTTTATGCAACTCCTGATATAGGGCAGTAGTCGCTTCACTGTAGTTCATGGCGATAACACTAAAGAAACATTTTTCTGGTATTCCTGCTGAACAAGAACTTCTGGCAGTAGTTTTTTATTTTGGATTCATAAAAACAATGAAAACAATGAATGTTTTGAAAAGAATTTCCGCAAAAGTACGTTGCGTGTAAATGAGTTTAAAAAATAAACTTGAAGAACACTTTGCAAAAACATGTAAATATAAAAAATTCGGTTTTTGGATAAAAGCTTTACTCAAAGATTGAACTTTACCCAGCCACACGGATTGCCAATGGTCACGTGTGAAGAAGTTTCCCTTATATATATTATATATATATATATATATATATGTATGTATGTATGTATGTATGTATATATATATATATGTATATATATATATATATATATATATATATATATATATATATATATATTCAGAGAGGGACTAATATCGAACTATTTTTATATAGAGAGAGAGGCTGAATATTGGACTATTTTAACTATCTTACAACAATAGTATTTTTGCGGCAATTTCATAAAAAAGTGCGGATTATATTTTTCGAGAATCCGCAAAAATTTTAATAGATTAAAATGTTCTAATAAATTAAGTTTTGTACTAAATTTCAGCTCTCTAGAAAGTTGGAAAGTATGTCAAAAATGCCATCAAAGAAATTGAAAAGACACCCACACATCGGTCGTGAAGAGTTAAACGAAAGCTTTTAATTAAGTATTTATTCAATCGCATTTTCCATTTACATTGAAAAATCTTGTGGTTTCAAATTGAAAAAGAATTCGAACTCTTACTTGCATATTTATGGAGTATTAAGGTCTTTCTTTTCACTCACAGCATTAAATATCCAAAACCTTGGATTTAAAGGCTTTCAATATCTATTTACGTAGGCGCATCATGAGAAGGGAGCGTTTCTTAGTGAAAATAGGAAGGAAAGTAGAATATTACAAAGAACTACTGGAATACATATTTACTGTTTTAAATATAAATACATTTAAATAATTTTAGACAAGTAAAATTAACAGTATAAAATTATGAAACAGCGAGTTTGAGAAGCTAATCCAAACCATTTGTTTGGGATTCTCAAATTCTGTCTCTGAAGTCACTATATATCTGTGCGTCTTTCCTTAATATATAAAATACACAAAAATCTGATATGGTTAACACATGACTTTCCCTATAGACTCATATTCAATTTTCTTCATATATTCCGGAATACATTAATTTAAAATTATATCGCACAAAATAACACAAGAAATGAATTATCGTTAAAAAGTATATCCAATTTGCTGTTATAAAATAATTTCCCTTTTTATTTGGCGACTTGGCGCATTTTAAAATAACTTCAAGACGGATAATTCTAAAACACTTCTAGAGAACAGTTTATCTTGGAGTAACGGGGTTTTAATTTGTAACAGGTAGCTTGCGAATTCCATTAAATTTCGTTGGACAGTTTTTGAAGTGGATTGGATACATAAACTGCGTAGAAAGACAGACAGACATACACATATATACAGGTCACAATAAAAAATATTGGTTTCGTGTTCTAGAGTGCCCGAAATATGTAGATCCGTCAAAAAATCGATTTCCGATCGATCTTCAAACCCCATTCTAACACTTTCCTTATACATTGCCATGTATGTAAGAAAATAAAAAAATCTGATGTGGATAAAACATGATGACGAAATGAAAATTTTATAAACTGCGGAATTCTTTATAGATATCCATAAAAGAATTCTAGAGAAAACAGTATTGGTGGCGCCACCTGTTGACAATCTCTATAATTGAAATATATAATTTAGAATGTGGTAATGTGATATAGATATATTAACCTTGTAGTAATGTATTGTAATTTTCTGTCAGCTTTCCTTTAAAATAATTATTGGGAAAATTGGTTTGGTAAACTCGAAGATAAATTGTATCAGACAGAGTCTAAGATACTGTTAAAAAAAATTTCACTGTTGATTAAATTCTAAGCCAGTTACAAAAGAAAGAATTAACAGGTATCAGCAAATGTTAATCAATTAAAAAGTCTAACACATGTAAATACAATTTTAAAAGAATCAAAACGTATGAATATCTTTAGAGACATGTAAACTATTTTTCCAAAATTGAAAATTGGTTCGATTGATTCTCAGAAATATACAAAGAAATAGCTTGTAATTTAAATATATAAATTCGTTTTCATTTTTATTTTTACTCTAATATCAGAATTGAGCTTTATTCCTTCATCTAGTGGTAACTGCTTTCTAGACAGATTGCTGCAGTGTTTAGCATTGATTTGATTTCTACAAGAGATTTAATTTAATATTTGTAAATGCGCATTTAATATGTGGAAATGCAGAGCTTAGTCTTAAAGGCAAGACTGAACCTGGAAACATTCTGCAATACCTCAATACTTATCGTTACATGTGAATCGAACCGTAATCACCTTCCTCTAGTAAGAACCGTAACCAATGTTACCACGAAATATTTGCAATACGCCCATTAAAAGATATACTAACTGTTCTTGAGGGGACACTTGACTTATATTTAAATTGCAAGCGTAGAATGAGAAATCAGACGAAATTGTTTACCCACATACATATTAAACATGCTAACCCTCTATACGAGAAGCGTTGTTGTCATTGTTACTAATCCCACTTGTCTAGAGCAATGTTTGTCTACCGCCGGGCACTGGCTTCAAGTATACCGGGCCGCGAGAGATTCTCCTAAAATTTGTCGCTTTAGATTTCTAAGCATTTTTTATGAATAAATATGTCATAGTGGAAATATTCTAAGGGGAATAATACTATTCATGAATGCGTCGAAAAGTTCAAAACCAGAACGCTAAATAACATCTGTGTAGCAAATGCCAATGCCCATATCGCATATTTTAAAACATGTAATGGAAGTAAGTATTCGAGAATAATCGGGAATTTTCAGACATTGAACAGCGACATGGGGAGTGTATCGCATGGCGTTGGAGTTTGGCGTATTGTCGGCGGCGTGTGACCCATCAGCAAGGAATTATAAAAAAAAACAGTTTCTACTAAAATTAAAAATCAAGGCAGTCTGTTCTCAAATTTTGTAATACCGAATACTGTTTCTTAGAAAGCTTGCATTGCAGTGTGTAAGTGCCTCTATTGAAACCCGTTTGCCGTGATTATAAGTCTATAGATTTAAATTTTAATATGAATTATGAGACGGCTCAGCTGACTTCTATGACGAATTACAATAGATAAATATTTTTCTCAATACAGTTTTTTCTTCAAACCAACATCAGTAATATCAATTTAATAATACAATAATCAATTTTACACTGAATTTTATCAGAATGGGATGTGTCAATTAAAATCAACGCATATTAATTTAATGATGTTAGCCTAAACCTGAGGAAATTACAATATGCTACAAGATCTCATTAGACCAGTGATTGGTAACTTATTTAAATGTAATTTTATATTTGCCAACGTGTCACACCGTATACATAAATGTACTAATATATGATTATGCCATGTTTAATTATTAATACTATGTTTAATATATAAACTTCAAAAAAATTAGAAAGGTATTTACGAGTAAATTTGTTGGGACTGAGCCGTCGTCTTATAAAAAAATATTTTTCAGAGCAACGGTCTCACCAGGGTTAAAACCACTGGTCTAGAGTAAGGCCAGAAAAAAACCCATAAGGCTCCCTGGTAAAGTATTGCAATTTCTGTTGCTCCAAAGACCCCAGGCACTCCAGGGTAAAAGTCTAACTTTTGCCTAATGCCACCCAATTTAGAATGGAACCCAGTGGTGGTGGCAGGTTCAAAGATGTTTTTATCTATGGCAACCTGAGGGGTTTATGCCGATAATAAGAGGGTTCATATTCTAAAATCCCATCTAGTAACTCGCATCTGCGGTTGCATGGTCGACGGAGTCTTTCACCGGGTGGGGTCCGAAACACACCAATTCAAGACCCCAGTCACCGTCGGCTTGGATTCAGACCATAATTTAGCCAGTCCTATCCCGCTACCTGAAGAAATCTGGCTCGTGGTACGCGTAATTCGTCCAGAGAAACCGAAGAATCGGCCATCGTAGCGCTTCTCAGATTTATGCGACACTTACGAGAGATTGTCCATGGCTACAGAGTCAAGAACCAAATGGATGTGGCAATCGCAGGTACGATACCCTCTTTCACCTGATCTATCACCGAAGAAGTTACAGATTTATCGCAACTACAGATTTATCGTTCCCACACTCCACGTTTACACTGGGGTAATTTTAGACTCTTTGGCATAACCACTGAACCATCCCGGCCCTAAAAAAAGTAATTACTAAAGAGATTGACACTTTTTAATAGTTTGTGAGGGGACACTTGGTAGTGATTTAACTAGAAATTAAAGAATATGTGGGTATACATACAAGGTTTTCCGTCAATTATATATAAAGAGCAGAATTCTGGAACTTTACATAGCGAATGGCATTGAATACTGAACGTGAAGCCATGATCTGAGCAGCCCGTTCCCTACATAATTTAATGCCTATACTCCTTTCTATATGATAGAAAGGAGTATACGATAGAAAGGAGTATAGTTCACAGCGATATTATGATGTAACTATGGAACTTTACGTCGAGTTCGACATCGACATGGATACTAATGGGTAATTTATTTATTTATTTTTTATTTTTGCTTAGAAAGTATAGTGATTTAAAATTGATTGATCCAAAAAGCTAGAGTCCATTTACCTCAATGGATTGATCTTTTATACAACATATTTACTGCACGGGTTGAAATGTAATTTTATTTAACTTATTTATTAAGATATGTTTACCCGGTTTCTAATTTTTAATGTTTATTTTATTTTATAAACACAAAATCGAAATCGATGTAATAATCAGATCAAAATTAATCTATCTGAAAACAAAATCCCGATTCTATTGTAACGAGTATATGGGACATATCCCATGAATAAACCGGTATTTGAAATTACTTATAGGGCTGAAAGCCTGCGAGTGACACTAGTACATATTAAAAATATTCGCTATCCTAAAGTAATTTAACCAACTAATACAGGTGGTGTCAAACACATCACAAAATCGAACCTCCGGTAAAAATATATTGAAAAATCAAGGTATCCCTTCTTTGACATTATGGCCAGATCTGGCCTTTGTGAGATGACATTCTATTACAAAATATTTAATTTCTGTCCTTCATAATTCATCCCGTATTTCTCATGAAAAAATGATGCACCTGTAAAAATCTTATGTCGTATAAAAATTCTAGATTTCGAAGGTGTTGATGACTGTATATGCAAATCTCGCATAAAAACACCCACGTATACACAGACTAGTACACTTTTCTACAACCTTGCATCATGTTTATGCTAAATCAATTTATCCTCAGCTCCCCAATCCCCAGGGAAAGGTCGTTGACAGTCTTCTCTTGGTGAAGAGCACGCGTGATCACAACTACACCACAAAACCGCTAAGACTGAGAGTGAGCATAGTACGGGGAGTCGACTAGGCAGAAAGTTTGGCCCGTAATTTCATTCATGGAGGGAGTAGTGGCTTTTGTTAGTGTGGACGCGTACTCGGGCTTCGTGCCCGACGCCGCACACATCCCGCTTTAGCCTCTAAATGACGTCAGCACACCCGATCGTTACGTAAAACTCGATTGACGTCATTGGTTACGTCATCGCCTCCATCCCCTCACACTGAGTAGGCGGAAGCTGAAGACCAGCGTTGCTTAGCAACGGGGGAGGCGTTGGTCACTTTTAGCCTCCCTTTTCAAATAAAAGTGAAGAAATACACCCTCAAAAATTCATCAAGGATACCATATTCGTCCGAAAGGGTTAGAGAATTCAATTTTTTTTTTTTTGTCAAAGTTTTATTTGAATGCACTCACTTGACTTGTTAAGTTTCGATTTTAAAGATTTGCTCCGAGTAAAGAGGATACGAAATAGTATTTTTAATCATTTACGTGAATCGATTTGGAAAGTCGGCGTCCTATTTCTGGTGTTACATTTCGATCAAAACAATATTAGCACTTGTGACAGTGTAAATAATTTTACGTGCTGAAATAGGTCAGAGAGGAGATTCCCAATTTCAAAATATCTCAGAATGTTATGAAGTTAATATTTTCATATTTCCCGTCTAGCATTTGCATTAAGCTTCAAATATCATCGGGGAATATTTTAGCTTTCTGTGCTATCTCGTGTCAATGACTATATATCGTTCAATTAATTTCTTTTTTTCGATTTAGTTTTTAATTATGTAATAGTTTTTTAATAGGAAAATCCTAGACATTGCAATTACTTTTAATCGGTTAGGCATACTAATCTGAAATGTTGTTTCTCTGTTTATATTCCAATAATAACGTTGTCATTTGGAAATAGCAAATTGTAGATTATTTAAAAGCTAATTACCCATATAGCAAACATTGTCGCTAATATGGCGGTAACATTGTTATAATATCACAATATTGCATCATAGTTGTACAGTATATGCAGCGTGTCGTATTGATGATTACTACTACATTACTTTGGCAACATTTTGTGACATATCGGTTACTACAAGTAATCTTCCCAAATCTGTTAATAAAAATGCGCTCTTCGAAATTATGTTGAATTTATTACTTTATTATAGCAATTTAGGGAAATACAAGAAATGACAAGTGCTGAATAAGAATGCTAAAAATACCAACTTTCATTTGGTAAAGTGCATAAGAAAATGTTATTTCGTTTTTTAAGGCGCTGTCTATATCACCATACCTCATTTTGCAATTTCAGTTAATTAACATTAACGTAACAGTGGGATATAGGGCATCTCATTTCTTTCTTTCTTTCGACCCAGATCGTCCGACCTACCGTAAGGTTTAATGTATTTGTTTGGACAGCTGGGGCAGTTTCACCCAATTTAAACCAGAATCCAGTAGCGGTGACATCCACAGGGACCACACCATCCTTACTCCCCTGCCACCAACCTCTCGGAAGAACATTCGGACCCGCATATTTAACTCATCCGTACTCAGCATAGACACAGAAGACATCTCATTTAAGTTTCTGAAATGCCTTATACACTCTGCAATGAAGTAAAAATATATTTTCCAATATTTTTGGCGTCACATGACTTATTTTAAACGTCAGATTCACCAGAACATCAAATCGCCATCGCACCAACAACAAAGCACGTCCATGGCCAAGTAGTGACGGTAAGCTTACATTGGCTACATAGTTACATATAATAACACCATTTAAATAATTGAAATAACATTTCTATACAATTAACAACTGAAGTAGAAACTAGTTAATAATTGAAGTATTGAATGAGTTTAATATTGCCTTTACTCGCCTCCATCATTTGTCAATTTTAAAAATTTCTTAAATTGCTGTAATATGGCAATATACCAAACATTTCATAAAATATAGCGTCAAAAAATAATTTTTTATTAACACATTGGGAATATCTATGTGCAGCAACAGACGCATCACAGAAAATAGTCACAATAATGTCAAATTGTAACCAATACACGACGTTTCATATAAGTGACCTGTAATGTGACATCGTGGTCTGTTATAACGTCACTGTCAGAATTGTGGCAATGTTTTCTGAGTGGGATATAACCGTGCTCCCAGAGGAGGCAAGTCTGCTTTATACACAGATGGATATGATTTAATTGAGCTTTCTCTAACTCAACCGAAATTCAGGTTTCTGAGGGTTCTAAAACACAGTTTTAAAATTTTTTAAATTGAATCATTTTTGGAATATTTAATACCACGCGAGAGTTAAAATCATCTTACTATCTTTCACTCTATGCAGACACGTACTGTGCTTAATTTTCTCATATCGCACCCTTGCTTCAAATGTATTGTAGATTTGTAACTTTTGAATTGTTTCAGTGGTTAATTTGGCTAAACATTAATCTATCAATTAGCAGAAGTATACTGATGTAGCTTTAAAATTGGGACTAAAGAGTTGACTAAAATTAACATAACTGACATATTTCCAATGGAGATGACATACATTTCCAGTAGGAGGGAGGGCATTTATGATTTTACATGCAACTACGTTTAATGACTTCGATTTCTTATTAAATTCTCATCATCATAATAATATAATTAGACATACCACTTTGAAGTATGTAGGAAAATATTCATTATTTGTATATTATTAAAAAATTGAAGTAAATTGTACTGAAGTTTTAATATAAGGGACAAACCAGTATGAGTCCGGATTCTCCCCATATGGTTCTTCCCATATGGTTCTCCCCACGGTTCTCCCCACGGTTCTCCCCATAGACGGGTTCTCCCTGTTAGGGGTCCTCCCCATGGTTTTCGCTGCTTAGAGCTCTCCCTAACCACCTGTAGTTTCACATAGTATCTACCTATTGGCGCTGACAGTTTGAACATTTACATAGCTCTTAAAACGACATTTGCATGCCGAACTTTACAAATACAGAACTTTATTTATGCAGATTTTGCAAAAGTTTATGACAGAGTTGACTTTGATTTGATGCGTTGATCTTTAAACTAATTAATTTTAGTCTGAAATTAAGAAGCTGATTATATACTTATTTAATTGGAAAGTTTTAATTTGTAAGTTATAAATCTGTTTATTCAAGAGGATATTATAGTAATTTTAGTGTGCCACAGGGATCTATTTTATGACTATTGTTTTTATTTTATTTATAAATGACATGGCTGATGTCTTTGATTCTTGTTTACTTTTTGCTGATGATCTTAAAATTTATAAGTGTATCTCCATATCATGGTAGAGTTATATTGCAGTTGGAACTTTTTATATTATACGACTAGTGCATAAAATATCGATTGTTCTTGAATCTTAATAAGTGTTTCATTATATCTTTTACAAAGAAGAGCTAATTCTATTGTGTGTACTTATACAATTAATGGAGAATTACTCAATAAAAACACCATTTTTCCGATCCAGGAATTATGTATGATTCTAAATATACTTTTACTAAAAAATTGATAAAATGGCTTGTAAGAAACTAGAAAAAAATATGCGGGTATTTTAAAGATACTACTTTGATTGCTTGTATTTTTAATTCTTCAGTAAGCCCTATTTTGGAAAATGGATATGTGATCTGGAATCCATATTATTCTAATTGTAATATTAAAAAAGTTAAACATAAATTTCTCAGATACATTTTTTTCAAATCTAACAGTTTTCCTAACAGCTTTATATCTGGTATTTTTCTCCGGTCAAACTTTAGTGTTACTTTTTTAGAATGTAGACCAAATTGTTTTGTTTTCATATTTATATAACTCACTGCATAACAATATCAGTTGTCTCAGCTTACTAAGTGAGATTAATATCCGTTGTTGTTGAGACCCAGACCGTCCGACCTACCAGAAAGGTGTAAGGTAACCGTTTGGACGGCCGGGAAGTGCCACCCAATTTAGACCGAAACCCAATGGGGGGAGGCATCCACAGGGACCGTACCCTCCTTCCCCTACCACCAACCTCTCGGAAGGACTTACGGACCCACATGTTTAACGTGAACGTACTCTGCATGAACACGGCGGCAGTTGTGGCAGCGTGCAAACCACCGGGCTACCGCGCCTGAAATGTGCCAACAGCACGCGGTGTTCCCAGGTGGTCACCCACCCAAGTACTAACCGCGCCCGATGCTGCTTGACTTCGATGACCTAACGAGAACCGGTGTTTTCAGCACGGTAGGGCCGTTGGCCAGATTAATATCCGTGTACTTCTTAACAATACTACAAATGGGTTTGTATTTATTAAAACCTTACACAGTAAAAAAAAAAAATTAAGGAATCAACCTATAACGTATTTTATCAGTACACTTAACAGTTTACATTTGATATTTTTTATTATGCACCGAATGCTTTTAAAAATTTCATTATGCAAAGTTTCTGATTGTAAAAATTCTGATGTTTGCATTATAACGTGCTATACGTTTTTTAATTATGTATTTTAATTTTCATGATTTAGGTACTCATTTTATTGAGTTTACGTTAAAAGCTTGCATTACTTTGTCACTCAAAAATGTGCGCCATTCCATATTTATGCTTAAATTTGTTACGGTCTTTAATATTCAGAACTTTATTAAATGTATATACTAAAAGAACATGGGTAAAATCACACAAAAATGTGGGTATTTTGTGACTGACACTTTTAAACATGTAAAATTTCAGTTACATACTTAAAAAATTTGCTATATCTGTGCAAATGTGTTATTTTATTCATTTAGATGAGAATTACACGAAATAATGAGTATATTTTATTTTACGTTGTAAATACCGTTATTTTATTCATTTATATGAGAATTACACGAAATAATAAATATATTTTATTTTACGTTGTAAATACCGTTTTAAACAGGTAAAGAAGTAACATGAAATGTTCATTTTAAGCAATTGTTCTTGTGCTTAAATGGGCCCCGTTTAAAGAATTCTTTTAAGCATGTAAGCAAGTGGGTAGCAGGTACACAGGTGAGTAAAATGACCTGTTTAAAACGGTCATTTCAGCTTAAAATAAAATATACCCATTGTTTCGTACAATTCTCATATAAATGAATAAAATAACACATTCGTATAGATATAATTACTTTTTATGTGTTTGACTGGAAATTTACCTGTTTAAAAGAGTCATTCTAGTGGCAGTAAACCCAGTTTTTTTGCGCGTTTTTACCCATATTTACATTCTTATATGTAGTATTGCTTTCACTAAAATTTTCGATTTCGAGATTTTGATGCGACTATATGTTTTAAGACCTCCTGAACACGTGTTGACTATTTTTGGAGTGATGTCTGTCTGCTTGTTTGTCTAGTGTTTGTTGGCGATTTTTTGTGCACACAATAGCAGCCACAAATATTAATGAATTTTCGCGAAACTCTATATCCGACTTGTTATCAAAAAATCTAGAACTAAATAGATTTTTTTTTTTTTAATTCGAGCGAAAATTTCGAAATTTATTCGAAATTTTATATTTTTTTAACATGGCAGCATAGGATAAAATTTGACATAATTATGCATAAAAGGGTTTATCAATGATCACGAGCCTTATCCTTTCAATCATTGTTGTGAAAAATACATTTTTTGTATTTGTGATGTCATTAGTCCCCCTTGGAGGGCAAGTTACCCTCCCCCCGGGGGTACATTGTCAAGTATAGTATCAATCGAAGATTTTTTCAAGACCTTTAAAGCGAAGGGTAAGGCGCAATAGTTGTAATAGTTTGGGCCTACGATACCGTTTTTTCAAATTTTTTCTTGGAAAATTTGAAAAGAATTCTGATATGAGAAAGTCGAGTTAAGCCACACCTCCAGTTAATTATTTTAGTGTGTCACTTTTAGTAACCACTAGCTCTTGAAAAGGTGCTAAGCGCGGATGAAATGACTAGCTCAAATATATAAGAAAAATTATGTGAACATACCTTTAATCGTTGAGTCCCATAAATGTTGTTCCATACCTTGAAATATCTTGAAATTGTGCTTCAATTATTGTAAATCAAAGCACCTAGGGCAAATTTTCTTCAAGTTTGAAATGGCCTAACAAAATGTACTACCTCCTGAAGTGCGCCATCTCATATACAGTCTGGGTATTCCCTATCTCAAAAGAAAACTCTAAAATCTTGTTGTAACAACCGTACCCATGCAGCCCTTTCTGTCAGAGAGTTCTGACAATAAATCGAAACACAAAATTCCATGGTGATATGCAATTTAGTTTTTGAGTTATCGTGCCCGCAGTAAAACATACATACATATAGACGAATATCAAAAATTGTATAGTCGTGCTCGAAATACAAATATTTGCAGAACAGGTAAACGTGTCTATTTTTCTGAACAGGTAAAAACGTGCTCAGAAGAAAAATGTCAGATGGCGTGATCCATAAATTAGCATATCTTTGGAAGTGAGAAAATTAATTTTTAGTTTAATCTTAACTTGTAACTGTAAAAATAAACTACCGTAGAATTCCGTTAATCTGCCCCTCAAATGCGGCGAAAAGTCGCGCAAAACGAAGGGGCGCTTACTGCAAATTTTCTGATAAAAAAAAAAAAGTAGAAGTCCGTCGATCGCACCCTTAAATGTTGCGAAAAATTGGGAAGTATATGGGAGGGGGAGAGGGGAGGAATTCGAATCTTGACTCAATTTATGATTATCTTTTGTGCATAATTGTAAGATAAAATAATATCTTTATCGAAAATTCGATGACGAAAAAAAATAATTTTTCGATTTTTTTCCCTCATGTTTAGGGAAAAAGGAATCTGTTTCGCGAATGTTTTCAGAATTTCAAATTGGGGCAAAAAAGGGTGCGCTTTCCCAGGAAAAGTAACAAAACGTTAACACTCAGCTGTAAAATATGCAACTAAAATCTGACGAAATTATATAGAAAATAGGTGTGCACAAAGCATCATATTCCCTACAAACGAACAAAAATAAAAGTTTTCTTGAGACCCTATTTTGTTGAAAATCAATAGGCTTATAATAGTTACATAATAAAACAAGCTTATGAAATTTCAGATAAAACATTTAGTTTTATTAATATATCATGTTCACTGCAGGTAAAATAAAGTTTATAATACCTCCAGAACGGCTCGTGATAACTTCTTAGTAATGGAATCAATTGATTCCTAATTAAAAGGTACTTAGAACTCCTAGTTAAGAGTTCATTTACAATGGTGAGTTTATTTTTTATGATTTTCCAACTTTTTGATAAAGGAAACTTACAATATAACGAGAACTAAGAATGTTAGTGTCCTATAAACCATGCCATTTGCTTTTCAATAATTGACTACATAAAATATAGCCATTTCTTTTATATTTTAATGTGATTATACTGCAAAAAGGTTTGTTCAATTTTCGAAAAAATAATTGGAAAAATTGAGACCATTCCCATTGAACTCTATGAAAATCAACAGACCCCATACATTCATATATATCTAACAAAATAAAAGGAGAATGAAACTTGCACTCATATAACAAACGCTTTTTCTGAGAGTACGCAGAATGTTTACATCTTTGCTGATAAAAAAATTTCCATACTATTGTTTTGATCAAACTTTTTTGAAGCACGTATTTCTCAGGATCTGCTTGCTATACAGATTAGATGATTACTGGCATAAATCCAGCATCCAATTCCGGAGGGGGTAGGAGGTTTACTAGGGATTTACGCTTCTAGTTCTTCCATTTTTGCCTCAAGATTTTTCATTTTACTTGAAACATCTATCTCTCAAGATTAGCTTAAATGATATCTAATATAAATTTATCATCAAACACTGGAGGAGGTAAAGAGTTTACGAAGGATTTTCATTTCCGGTTCTTTTTTCAACTTCCGCTGAAGCAAATTCCTTGAAACATCTATTTCTCAAGATTGTCTATAAATAAAATATGGATTCAGCATCAAATTCTAGAAGGGATAGGGGGCTCACTACGGATTTTAGTTTCCAATTCTGGATATGTCACTTCTGATTCTTAATTTTGCATTTCCTTTGCAACATCTATTTCTCATTATCGGTTATAGATAGAGCTTAGATGATGACTGGTATTGATTCAGAATCAAATTCCAGAGAAAGTAGGTGAATTTAACAAGGATTTCTAACTTTTATAGTTTTTCACTTCCGTTTCAAATAATTTCAATTAAAATAACTTCATTAAATGCAGAATATAACACAAAATTAATAGTATCGACAGATTTCAAAGGGAAAATCAGTCTTGTTCGTCTAAATACACAAAAAGTTCAACCTTAACTTGTGAGAAAAATATGGGCAACTGATGCGTGAACAGCAAACGTGGCTGAAACAGGGAAAAGGTGTTTACAATGGTTATAAAAAAAAGGTAAAACAACACAGAATGAAGAAACAAGATGAGAGACAATGAATAAACGGTAAAATACCAAAGAGGAAAGTGGACGTCCAACACAAGATTCAAATCACTACTTGTTCGGTTGTTCATAAACGCCCAATTCAAATAAAACGACCAAATCAGCAGAAAAAAAAGATTTTAAACAATATACGAAAAATAAGTGGTAAAAAACGTTTTTTGAAAGCTGAAAGATCTATTGACAACAAAAATAACAAAAATAAAATTCAGCAAAAGGGTAAAAATTGCTAAAAATAGAAGAAGCGAGTAAACGGAATCGAAAACTTAAACCAGAAATTTCAAGCTAAAGAGAAGATATGTAGGATAATTAATATAGGAGTTTGTAATTCAAATTGGGGTGTTGTAACTCAAACTGTCTTATAATTAATAATTGTCCTTTTTTTAACACTTTACAACATAATTGAAAAGTGTTTATGACTTTGTTCATTCTGTATGTCTGTCTGCCTGTCCGTTCACACGATAACTGCCGTAAAAATGATTTTATCAAAATGAAATTTTTATATGTTGTTGAGACGGGCTGTAGAACATATGAGAATGTAGATGAATAATATCACCCAATTAGTTTTGGATTGAACCCGGGTTGAAAAAATGAAATACATTGAACCCTATGGGATCTAATTTTTCAAATATTTTTCAAGTGAAATTTTACAAATTGCTTCGAAAATTTTAGGAAATTTTGAAATTACCCCATAAAATATGTAAAAAAAAATTCAGCAAAAGGTAGCTTTTTAAATAAAAATTAAAATAGTAACTACACCCATATAATATGAAAAGATCACGTGCCCTACTTCAAAATAAAATATGACATCCATCATTTTTCCCAGTGTTAAAAACGTGATTTTTAAAGCTCTTTTAAATTTATATTTAGTGTTGCATCCGTCCTAAAACCGCATTATTTTTGCGTATTTTCTGTGGATCTATATTCTGTACCAACGCAATTACAATATTTTTGAGTTTAAATGATCTTCAAACTTTAATTATTTCTTCAACGAAGCCCAATTTTAATGAAAGCAGAATGTTAACAAGGTATTGTATGATGAGGTGTATAAAAATTGCTGAATTTTTTTCAGCCAAAATTATTTAACTCTGGAGTCTGGAACAAAAGTTTATGAATGAAATATTCACTGTTTTTACATAGAGAGCCAGACGATTTTTATGTCGAGGACGTCATTTAAATAAAGTTCATTTTTTTCGATGAAGTTTTAAGTTTTCAAATATAATAAATTATTGTAGTACTGTAATAATTTAAAACATATCTGCGCTGAATGTACCTATTTTAGAGATGTTTAAATAAAATTGCATTTCAGGTGGAACATGTTTCATAATCAATTCTTTATGTATGAATAATCTTTCTTGTTTCCCTTTTGTTTGGAAATTTCTGATTTCATTTTTCGATTTCGTTTGTCTCCTACGTATTTTTCAGTAATTTTTATCATTTTTCTTAATTTTATTTTTATTTCAGTTTTTGCTGCCGATGTTAGCTGTTTTAACTTTCAAAAACCATTTTTGGTTGCACTTACTTTTCATAATTTGGATCTTCTTTTTTTTTTTTTTTTTTGTCCGCTGATTTGGCCATTTTGATTAAATTGGACTTTTATGAACAACTGAGACAGTGGTTTGAATCCTATGCTGGACGCTCAATTTTGCATTTAATACTTTACCGTTTATTCTGTGTGTTCCACCCTTTATTCCTTCCTCCTGGGTTGTTTTACCTCCTTTTACTTCTTTCGCTTTTGTAAAAGACCCTTTCTCTGCTTCAATGGCGTTTTCTGTTCGGGCATCCATCGCTGATATTTCTCTCACGAGTAAAGATTGCCCCTTTTGTGTATCATAAAGGGAAATTCCGAATTTGCCTCCGAAACCGGTCGATACTATTAATTTTGTGCTGTACGATGCTCTTAACGAAGTTATTTTTATATTTACTGTATTAATTTAGCAGCAGTTTTGGCTGTATGTATCAAATAATTTCCTCAAAACAATATTTCTCAGAATTGTGTACAGCTAGGGCTAGGATAATGACTGCTATGTATTCAGCATTAAATTCCAGAGGAGGTAGGGGTTAATAAAGGCTCCACTTTTGGTTCAGCAGATGTCACTTCTGGTTTTACAGAAAATTCGTATGACTGTACGAAATAAGTGTGTGAAAGGGAATGAAAATAAATAAATAAATAATTTGGCCTCACGTCTGATGTTAAAATAGCAAAATTAAACACACATCCATAACAGAAGGTCTTTATTTCACTTCCTTAAGACGTAAAAAAGTTTAAAACAGGCCATAGCGCTTTCGAGCATAAGTATGCTCTTCATCAGTGGCTACATGGAAATAAAGTTTGAATCGTTCATATATAGACCAGATATAGCGACAAAATTTGCATAAATACAATCCACAAAAGAATCTATGTCTAGACAAGGATAAACCGTAAACAATTTTTCAAAAATTTTAACAACAAAAGAACAGCATATTAAATTACAATTTAATTACATAAATCGAAAAAAAGGGGGGGAGGCAATCAAGCATAATCCCAAAGAGGAAGACGTCAAAGATAACTTTCCAGAGACTTGAATTGCATGGAGTCGAGAATGAGTCGCCAAGTGTAACTCAAATTCATAACAGGGTCAAAATTACAAACTTACTCACGGTAAATATAAATAAAAAGGTATCCAAAAAGGAGAATATCACGAGGGTTATTACAACGAATCAAAAGGAAAGTATTTTCAAAAAGAGGCTGAAAATTATCTTTAACAACAAATTGAGCAAGAGCTGTAGAAAGTTTACTATCCCTGACATCCCGAGCATGTTCTGCTAAACGGATGCCAACGGTGCGTTTAGTACTTCCAATATAAAATTACCAATAATAATGGGAATAAAAATGATTAATATTTCTGTCAAAAATGAAGTGTACCCACCATTTGCAACCTTACGAAGGTTCCTTCATAAATTTATTTTTTATTTTTACTGCAAACAATAGACGCATACAAAATGATGCATTTTGTAAGCGAGGCGAGCTTCGTGTCACTAAGTCGGCCACTAAACGGCACTCTACCAACACTGCAAACTTTAAATTATCTAGAAATTCACAGGTGAGGAAAAGACTCCGGTCGTAACCTCTTGGATGTATCTTCATCTTCAAAAGTACGAGCCTATCTCAATAAAATGGATCTGAAAGTTTACTAATACTGCGAACTAGAAAATGTACCGGCATTGCCCGAGATTTAAAGCAGGGATTCAATGAATTCCTTGATTATATTTTTCAAAAAACTACAGTGCTGATATTGGATTAATAAATCCAATATGTAAATTACGGGCAACGCCGGTTACAAAGTAAATTTTAAATAATAGAACTTTTGCTGGTTTCTATAGAAACTTCATATCTACCGGTCTCTTTCTTAGTGACGAAGAAGGATGTTTTTTGTCTTCGAAACGAAGTCAGTTTAGTGTTATTACATTCGCAGCGGTTTGAGCTTGTACGTATAATCCAAAAATAATTTTAGGTATGTCAACGTGCAATAGATGGCGCTAGTAATCAAAATTGGCCTCTGTATTGAAACAGACCCTATTAAACTAATTCGATAGCGTTGTTTCGTCATTTATGAAGCACCGGCAGGTTGTGCCGTATCTTCGATGTGTGCGTTGAGTATCTTGAAGCTTTGACATCAGTTGGCTGGATTGCAGGTGTGCAGATAGAGTCCATAGGGATCACCCACAGTGGGCGGAGCAACGGGATCTGTTTTTCCTGTTGGTCAAGAGAACTGCAGCACAATTCCGAAAAACTATCTTGCAAGGCAGAGTTAGTTTAAGTTACGGGGAAAGTTTGAGGTTTTTTGATCTGCAATTAGTGTGATTACATCAAAGGTCTTTTGCATCGGGTCTACGTCTGCTTTAATTATTTTGGTGATTTGATTTAAGAAGTTCCTGACATCATTGATATTGAAATAATCTTGTATTTCTTTAAATAATTTAATGAATTCTAGAAAGAGGTTAGGAGTTTGATTTGAAGATTTTCGGACATCTGAGTACGTGTGGGCCACGTGCTCTTCAGAACTTGGTGTTCTTGTCTCGGCACGCGCCATCGCCACGTTGTCTGTAACAATTTCGAGGTTTTGTGATTTAGGGAGCTGTGGAAAGTTTTCCATGCTCAGGTCTTAACTATCTGATCTGTTGGTACGGAGGTTTTGGGGTTTGGTTTTAGGTTCCTGGAACTTGTTACGGTTCCAGGGGTTTTGGAGCAGAGCCTAAAGTTGGCGGGGTAGGCCCCACCACAATTAGAACACTTTGCCGGAAGGTCCCTAGGTTTAAGGCATTCGCGAGTTTGATGGTTTTCTCCGCATTTTAAACACCTGGCGGGAAGCGAGCAATTATCCGAAGAATGGTTATAATTTTGACAATTGTAACAAATTTTTACTCCTTTGATTTGAAAGCTTGCACTACGATTCTCATGTAGAGAATGGAGGTGAGGTTGTAAATTTTCTCCCACCCCTCAGCCGGCTCTAGGCAGACCAAGAAGATGGGGAGAGGTGACCTATCATGACGATTTCTAAGCTGTGAAATCCTAACAATCCTGAATCCTTCACGGG
Organism: Amaurobius ferox; assembly: GCA_951213105.1. Taxonomy (NCBI): domain Eukaryota; kingdom Metazoa; phylum Arthropoda; class Arachnida; order Araneae; family Amaurobiidae; genus Amaurobius; species Amaurobius ferox. The sequence continues at coordinate 90,277,706 of OX578142.1, read as the reverse complement.
ATATAGCCTCTTTAATAGTCTATGCTAGTGTTGGTTGGCAGCCCTTTTATCACTACTTTTTTTGGTATTTCGTTTTTTAAGCATATCGAGCTAAAAGGGATTTTATTCTGAGTCAGTTGAGTCTGTACGCTCCTGTAATCCTCAACGAATCCAGGAGTGAAACTAATCACCCTCCCCATCAGCAGTCCTTCAATTTTAGTGCCTAAAGTTTTGTTTAATTCTTCTATGAGGGCTCCCCAATTACTCGAGGAGTCAACATAGAAGGAAGAAATTTTGGGATTAGGTTTTAGGTCACTATTTCCATTCTCTTCTTCCTGATTATCAAGCGGCATGAATTTATTTTTAAGTAGAGGGAAGTCCTTACTAGATGTAGCCTCTCGTGGCATGGCCTCAGCTAACTCAGCAGCCGTAATCTCGTCATTAGGCTTCCTGCGCTTATTGCGCGGGAGCTCAAAATTTAGTTTTAAAGATTTCGCGATTGTGGTTTTCTATTGACTATACAAAAAATCCTCAGATTAGCTATTCCATGTTTTGATGACATAAGTCGTAGCCTGATAGGATTTCCCAACCAAGAGGTTCTCAGGGGTAGGGGTATCCGCTAGCAAGATAGCATCAGAAGTTATGCTTACCAATATCTCTTTGATGAGTGCCGCCTTGTCGATGTCCTCGGCTTCCTCGATGGCGATTTCCGCATCCAGGTGTCTCTTGGCCCAGTCATAGATCTCACAGTGTCTGTGGATATCGAAGGCTTCATTTTTGGGTGTCTCAGGGGTATATCCCACGCTTGCTTCGCATCTGGCAGCGAAGGATGTGAAGTACTCAGGAGTCTTGTGCGCCTGTCGCACCAGCTTCTCAGCACGTGCTGCTCCGTCCAAGTCTTTTCTTTTTTTCTTTTCCTCCTCATCAATCTCCATGGCATCTGTCCAGCTAAGAGTCTATTTTTCCTTGTCCTTCCTGTGCCTTTCGAAAAGATTTTTTTCTTTACTCTTGGTCTGTCTGTCTTTCACGTCCTCCTCTTTAAACTAATCTGAATTTTTAACAAAAATTTAACGAGGCGTTTCCTTTCGGGATTCGAGGTACCTCTGTATCAAATTCCATGGGTATGGTTTGTTTAGATTTTCCAATACGCGACCAATGAGCAAACAAACATTTTCTTCCATCATTATAGATTGTGAAACATGATCAGTGAGAACTGGATGTTTGGTAAATTCCAGAAATGTCTGTCAAATGAATAATTAATAATATAAATTTAAATCTTCGAAGTTTTAACGTTAAGCTCTCTCAAGTTCTTTATGAGATTAATATAACAATTTTAAAACATTTGAAAAACAAAAAAGATCAATCATGCATAAAGCATTGATTATGAAACACTTTCCAACTTCAATGCAATTTTGTTTAAACATCTATAAAATGCGATACCTTCCTCGGTAATACTTTTAAAATTATCATAATACTACAATAATTTATTATATTTGAAAACTTCATCGAAAACAAATGAACTTTATTCAAATGACGTCATCGAAATATAAATCGCCTGGCTCTCTATATAAAAGCAGCATTTCATTCATAATTTTTTCCATTCCTTTCATTCATCCCAATACTACAATAATTTATTTTATTTAAACTAGTAATTTAACTCTATTCTTAAAACTTCATCGAAAAAATCGTCTGCTTCTCTATGTAAAATCAATGAATGTTTCATTCATATCAGCTATATTGCAGACTCCATGAGCTAAATAATTTTGCTTTAAGGAAATGCAGCAATTCTTACACAACTCATTCTATATCTTTTGGTGTTTAAATTCACCATAAGTGAAAATTAGGCTTCGTTGTAGAAATAATCAAAGTTTGATGATCATTTAACCTCAAATATATTGTAATTGCTTTGTTTCAGAATGTAGATGCACAGAATTTAAGCAAAAATAAATGGTTTTTGTACGGGTACAACACTAAATATAAATGAAAAGGAACTTTAAAAATCACGATTTTGACACAAGATGGATGCCATATTTTATTTTGAAGTGGGTCACGTGATCGCTTTAATAATAGTCACGTGATCTCTTCATATAAAGGATGTAATTATTATTTTAATTTTTATTTAAAAAACTACTGAATATATTTTGCTGAATTTTTTTTTTATATATTTTATGGGATAACTTGAATATTTCCTAAAACTTTGAAGCAGTTTGTGAATTTTAAATTTGCTTAAAAAATGTTTGAAAGATGAGGTCCCATAGGATTCAATGTATTTCATTTTTTCAACAAGGGTTCAATCCAAAACTAATTGGGTGATATTATTTATTTATATTCCCATAGGTCCCACAGACCGTCTGAATAACATAATAAAATTTTATTTTGATTATTACGGCAGGTATCGTGCTAACAGACAGACAGGCAGAATGGACAAAGTCATAAACACTTTTCAACTATGTTGTAAAGTGTTAATAAAAAGTAACTAATATCTAGTGCTGTCACTTTTGTTACTCTACACACTCTTACCCAATGATACTGGTATCGAAAGTAAAAATTTACTGTAGGCAGCACATGACTTTCCCTACAGACTCAAATTCATTTTATCTTTATTTCTTTTATAATTCATTAAATTGAGTCTAATTGCGCTAAATAACACGGATAATTATTTGATATAACATCGAATTTGCAGTTTTGATTCAATTATTGTTTACATGGTGACTGGTCGTATTTTCGAAGAAGGCTTGGCAAATATACGCAAAAACTTATTATATTTTAGTTATATTATATATTAATGAGATATATAAGTAATAAACTATCTCATTTGCATATAATATAGCTAAAATATATCATTAGCGGTTAGTCCTATAGGTAGGTTGGTCTTATTATTTTTATCTTCAAAAATTACGTATAAATCAAGCATTTAATTGATACATTTAAGCATACGTAGTCATCTTTATTTACGATTTGTTATTCCTTTACAGCCTCAGCAGGTTGCCCCCCAGAATGCTCTCACCGTGGATAAGCACATTACTGTGTATGTCCTTCTTGCGGGAATGGCCGGAGGGTTGGTGCTCGCTGTGGTGGTCATGGTCTGTTGCAAGGTGTGTCTTCGAAAAAAGAAACCTCTTACACGGTAAGAACTAGCATTTCAGTCTCTGAATGTGCATTTTTTAACGTTCAGCCTTAACTGGACGATATCTTATATGTATATGTTTATTGTTTGCGTTTCTACTGGACATAGCTTATGCCTAAATCGTAATGATATCTGGCAACTACCTGGGGTTGTTCATTATACAGGGTGGTGATATGTAAAGCCTCCCTACTTACAGAGCTCTGAAACGGCGTCTGATTATTTCAATGGAACAATATTTATTTAATTAGACTATTAATATGCGATAAAGAGAAATTAATTGTTCGGAATTTTGAAACCAGGGATGATTTTTGGCGCTGCAAAGATTAACAAACCCATGTGCAGTTCTGCTCTATAATTGAATACCAATTACGCACGCACACAAAAAAAAATTACGTGAAAATGTATGGAAGATCATGCATAATACGGAAATCATATCGGGTGTGCCGATTTATTAATTTTGTTGATTAAAATTAATATTGTCAAAAAATGCATTTTACATTAAATTAATTATTTATTAGTATATTAATTATACATGTAATCTGTTCTAAAACTTACTGCTGTGTACATTGCGTTGGTGGCCGCAAAACCCACCTATTTCTGTGCTTAACGGGATACTAAGTTAACAAACTAAAAAATTAAGGTTAATAGTAAAGGAACAAACATTTATTTATCACATACTCAATTTACACTCTTTAGTTTTACAAACAAAATAAATATCACAATAGTGGAATACATCTCAATGGTAGTTCGGGGGGTGTAATGCCAGATGAATTGATATTTGGTTGGAGCACGTGGTGGGATGCATTAATTAGCTTTTCCTTAGAAACACAAATTTAGACAAAGAGGTTATCCTCATATAGTTTAATTGTACGGTACCTGATCTTCTTTCATATAACTTGGGTAACACCGATGCTTTGTCACACTTTACACTTGCAATACCAGATGAACATGAGCTCTCCTTCGAATTCCTATATCAGAGACGCACACACAACTCTTAACTCTGCTACCGTCGCTTCTTCTTGACTAGTCTAACTCCAACAGCCTGCCTTGACCAATTCTGACTCCCACTTCGAGCAGCTCTCACTTATATCCCTTTTTCGGTCGGCGGTCCACGTGCTGAAATGTAGAGCTGAGAGCTAATCCGTAGACATGGCGTCGCCGTCTCGGTTGCCGCCAAACGGCTTAGTGTGGTATGTAAACATGGGCGTGGTATGTAAGATATGGGGCCACCTGTATATTATCGCCCATCTGCTTAGCGTGGGGATAATCCGCCCGCATTCCTGGTTCCATTATTTTTTAATCCTTCCAAATATTTATTACTTTGCATTTCTGGCATTACATTCTCACCCCCCCGCGAAAAAAAAGTCCAAAAGTTACTCTCCCACAGTTTCACCCCAGTGGTAAGAAATTAAGTTCACAATGGTTCCTCGCAAACACATAAGTTCATCCATCGTGAGAAAGGCTGAGTTCCACTTTTTAGCCTCGTACAACTCATAGCTTTGATAGTTCTTTGCAGTTTCTTGATAGTTCCCTGTCAAGTTAGTCCATTATTCATAATTGACATAATGTACCATAAATTACATGAGGATTACCAACATTCACATTATTATTAAATTGTAAATTTTGATATATATTATTTGCAATGCATAATTTTCATTTCTCCTTTTACATAATTATTTACATACGACATATCATTACATAACAGCATTCATTACTTTATTATTATTATACATTTTCTTGTTATCATTTCATTTTGTAACATATTGTAGTAGTGCAACTATCAACTTCCGATTCTTGGTTATGGTTGAATTCCATACCACCATATTATTTATAAATTACTTTGTTATTTCACTTTTTTTTTTTTTTTTTTTGAACTTGCCATATATGTAATGTCAGAAATACATAACATACTTTTTGAAATATACTTATATCCACAATTTAAAACATATACATATACACTCAATTATCACTTTCTATTTATGACATTAATTACAAACTTTTTACATATTTTTCATATTCTTTGTTTTATGAAATTACTATTTACAACAATTCGAGGGCGAAAATTATACCCTCTGGCATTATAACAAACCTCATCATCATTTCTATTATTTTCACAGTTTAATTGCTTTTCTTTAGTGACCTTCCCTTCCTTAATTTGACTTTGATCATTATTTCTAATCACTTTCCCATTTTGATTTTTTTCTTTGTCCTGTGTGTGTGTGTGGTTTGATTCGCTTTCGTCACTATCTTTCAAATATTGTTTTCGCTCCGCTGCCATGTATAGTTTATTTATGTGCACTTTATAAGTTTTATTTTCATCACTTTTAAGACATATTATAACATTATTATTTCGGACCAATTTCGTAATTCTAAATGGTCCATCATATCGATCCTCTAATACCCTTGGTTTTAGGAACTTTTTTAGGTACACTGTCGCTCCTATAAATATATCGTTTTTTCTCACTATTTTATATTTCTTTATTTGTTTGTCATTTATCAGCTTTTGTTGTTCCGATGCGTCTTTCACGACTTTATCTATATTTTTTAAATGCTGTGCCACATAATTTTTATAATTATTTACATCACTATACATTATATCTATTTCTTCCTTACTTGGTATGTTTGTTTGTTTAATATTTTCAAATGGCAATGATAAATCTCTAAGATAGAACAGGAATGAAGGCTCAAATCCTGTATTACTGTTAATAGTGTTATTCACATAAAACTTAAACCATTTTAAAGATTCATCCCATTCAAACGTAGTCTTTGACAAACACATTATACATTGTTTCATGTCTCTGTGTATTCTTTCACAACGACCTAAAGAACTTGGGAAATAAACCGAACTGTATCGCCTTTCAATATTTAATGCATTTGTAAAATCTATGTATTCTTTACTTTTAAAAATTTGAGCATTATCGCTTTGAATAATAATTGGAACTCCATAAGTTGTCACGAAGTTTGTTAGCTTATTCACTATTGTTTTAGCAGTAATGTCTCTGACTGCATAGGCCTCAAAGTATCGTGAAAACATGTCTACAATTGTAATTACAAAATTATTTCCTCCATTACTGCGCGGTAGTTTTCCTACGCAATCCAGTTGTAAATATATTCCTGGTTTTAATATTTCTGGCATAGCCTGAAGTCTGGCTGGTGGTATATTTTTGTGTTTTACTAATAAGCATTGATTACAAGACTTACAAAAATTTTCCACGTCTTGGAAAGCCCCTATCCAAAAATATTTTCTTGAAAGTAATTGGTATGTCTTTTTTACTCCGAAATGAGGGAAATGTGCTATCTCTATTATCTTTCCCTTTAGCGAGTGCGGTATTACAATCTTATTCTCATTTATTTTCCTATACGTTTGTCTTTTATTTTCCTTCTTTACCATTAACAGTTTATTTTGGCTATCAATATAGTATACCTTGTTATTGTGATATCGGTTTCTTCCTTTTTGTAATTCCTCTCTAATTTTACTTAATTTTTCATCTACCATTTGTTGCTCTAATATTTTCTCCACATTTATCTCATCATTTTTAATTAAAGTATTTACATATTTGATTTGGTTATCATTGTCAAATACATATCTCGAGCAATAATCACTTGCGTTATTTTCACCTTTTTGATATTTGAATTTAAAATCATACTGACTTATGTCAATTAGCCACCTCGATATGATATTTGGCATTTTATCTAATTTTATGTGGTACATAAGGGATTTTGCGTCACTCAGCAAGGTGAAACTCCTTCCGAACAGATATTCTCTGAAGTGTTGTAAGGATGCGTGTATAGCTAGCAATTCTAGCTTTATTGCAGGATAACGCTTCTCTGCCGGGTTCACAGGTCTTGAATAAAATTCGATAACATGATCGACTCCATTTACCCTTTGCATCAAAATACTACTAATTCCCTTACCTGAGCCATCCGTAGTTAAGACAAACGGGTTTACTTCATCAGGCTGTCTTACAACTGGTTCTTTAAAAATTGCATTTTTTAATTTTTCAAAAGCTTTTCTACATTCATTATTTCACTCGAACCTAACATTCTTTTTTGTCAAATTTACCAACGGTTCTGCAATTTGTGCATAATTTTTTATCAGACCTCTAAAATAGTTTGTTGTCCCAAGAAAGCTTTTTACTTGTTTAACCGTTTGGGGTTGTTTGAAATTTTGCACTTTTGCACAGTTTTTTATTGATGGGCTTATACCATTCGCATTTACTTTATATCCTAAAAATTCAATTTGCGATTTGCATATCTGTAACTTCGCCGGGTCGAGTGTTAAATTATTTTCTTTCAATCTTTGGAAAACAATTTTGATTTTCTCTAACATTTCGTCGTTATTTTGTGCGCATATGACTAAGTCATCTAAGTAAAAGTATATTTTTAACTCTGATAGATCTCCTAACACTTTGTTCATTAAAAGTTGAAAATATGCTCCTGAGTTTTTAAGACCAAACGGAATTCTTTTAGGATTAAAATTTCCCATAAAAGTTGTGAACGTTAAGGCCTTTCTATCTTGTTTTCTTAGTTCGATCTGAAAAAACGCCGCCTTCAAATCCATAACTGTATAAATTTTACTACCAGCGATATTTTGTAATATATCCTTCACCTTTGGTAAGTTTATTGGCAAAAGTGGTAAATACGCGTTTATGGCCCTATAATCAATAGCAAGTCTATATTTAGGTTCTTCATTTGGTTTACTTGGTTTCTTTACAAGAATAATGGGACTAGCGTACGTGCTTTGTGAACTTTCAATAATGTCATTTTCCAATAATTCCCTAATTTCTTTTTGCGCAATTTCTCGTACTGCTCTCGGAATTGGGTATGGTCGACTCTGAATAGGATAATTGTGCATAAGTTCGATTTTCGGTACTATTGCTGATGTTTTACCTAGGGTAGCATATGACTTTGAAAAAACCTCTGTATTGGTCATCATTAATGCAATAACTTTATTTCTATCTTCCTTATTTAAGTGCTGTACTTGAAAATCGTCTGGAGATATTTCTTTCTTTCTTAATTCCCGAATTTGTTGATAATCTGTTTTATTTAAATTTTGAATATTATTAATTTCCAACGTGGGTTTACTGCTTTTATTTTTTGTATCAACAATTTCGATTTGTTCTGTTATTATACCCACGTTCATGTTTTTATTAAGTGTAATTTGGCAATTTTTTTCATTGTATAACAACATTCTAATCTTATTTTTATTTTCTATACTTTGGATCGCTTCCTCCGTGATTAATGTTCTTGCCATTTTTATTGGAGAAAATAAAACATCCTGTCCCTCATTTAATTCCTGTGACAAAATCAATTGGACTATTTCTGACTCCCCTGGCTTTAATGTTATTTTTCTTTTCAATTTAGCGAAAATCTGCTTTTCCTCTTTCTTTTTAGCATTCTTATTCTTATTACTTTCATTAGAACTTGGTAACCATTTTTCATCATTTACATTATCGCGAGTGCTACAATTTTGTATATTAGCGTTTTTTCTATCGTTATCGCTTTCATTATCCTCGCTTATTCTACCTTCATTCTCATTATTGAATTCATTACAACAATTATTTATTTCCTCATATTCGTCGTCATCATTATCATCGCTTATTCTATCTTCATTCTCATTATTGGATTCATTATAACAACTATTTATTTCCTCATATTCGTCGTCATCAGTATTATAATTTTCATAATTACTATTATATCTATTTTCATCGCGAATACCCTGGCTTTGTGGTTTTTGTTTTGAATTCTGTATTGGGTTTGTATTTTCACTTTTATACAATTTAATCGCAGTATTCCCAAATTGTACTTCGTTATCTTTTGTATTTAAAATTGCTTTATGTGAGGATAAAAAGTCGTAGCCTAAAAGCATTTTATATTGCCCCTGAAAGTTCTGTTTTGTCACGAAAAAATAATTTTTGCATGCCTTTTCCCCAATTCTAAATGAAAATTGAATGCAATTTAAAAATTCTATATTTTCTTTAGTAAACGTCTGAAGTATTACTCTTCTGGTTATGTATTTTATTTTTACATTTCTATTCTGTTTTAGTTTTTGAAATGTTTCCAAATCTATAATACTAACTTGAGCCCCACTATCAATTACACTTATTATTTTTATTCCTTTGCAATCTATTTCTACCATCGGTAATTGTGGGCTAGATACGTTTTCACATTCGCTTGAAAGGATACTTTTGGTATCATATTTTGCTTTATCATTATTTTCATAATATTGTCCTCTCTCCAAATTTGTATAGTTTTGCCAGTCATCTCCATTTTTGTTATTTCTATATGTTTGTGAACCGAATTTATTTATTTCTCTGGAATTTGTACGATTCGTTCCTTGGTCCCAAATTCCAGCTCTTAGTTTAAATTACTATTATTATTGTTTCTCTCATATGTGTTTGATCTTATATTTCTTCCGTTGCGCCCCCTAAAATTTCCTCTTATACTTTGCCTCTCTCTATTTTCTACGTTGGTTTCTAATTGATCGTAATAATTTCTTTGATCATTAATATTTCCTTGATATTCCCTATTATTTCTATTATATCCTCCTCGTTCAAAATTTCTGCGATTTTCGTTTCTGTTTCCTCTGATATAATTTGTTTGCTCCAACCCATATTGCTGATAATTCATTCGTTTGGGATTCCTTGCAAATGCAGTATTACACTCATTGTACCAGCAATCTGAGAAATAATGTCCATTTTTTCCGCACCCTATGCAAAAAACAGCTCGTTCCATGGATTGATTTGGTATATTTTGCAATTTTAATTTATTAATTTCTAAAGTCAAATCTTGAACCTGTGTTGTAAGTAACATTTCTTTCAGTTCGTTATGTGATTCTTCTGGAGTCCTATCATTAAGAATTATTTCAAACAGTTCGGCATCTTTTATGGCATCTTCAAACCGCTGCGGATCTTTTTTCTTCACTTCAATTGCCAAATCAGGGCGTAATGCGCTAATGAATTTTCCCAACATTATTTTATTGGTTATTTTCTCTACCTCTCCATCTGTTGTATCCTTAAGGTTCAAAAATTTACGCGCTGCGTTTTTTATTTTTAGCACAAGCTCGTCCACTGACATATCAGGCGTTTGTTTTATTTTATTGAAAGCGTCCTGTTCTTGCGTTATCGTTATTCTGTTTGAAAATTTATTTATTAGTAATATTTTTATTTTATCAAACTCCTTTTCGTTTTGTAATTCAGGGTTTTGAATTAAAAACTGCATAGCCTTATCTTTTAATCTGGTTTTAATGATAGCCACTTTATGCTCTTCCTTCCAACTTGCTAACTCCGCTAATTCATCAAATTGTTTTATAAAGAAATTTATATCTTCCTCCTTACTCCCACTAAATAATGGCAGGATCTGCATTACTGGAATATCCATATTTTTATTATTTCTATCCAATTTACTATAATTTTTATTTGATATTTTTGAATCTTCTTTCAAACTTGAACTCCTTGTTATAATTGAACTTTTCACCACTTTTTTAACTGGTCCCATTCCTATATCCCATTTTTCTAATTATACCTTTGATCTCATTTAAAAAAAACCATTTTTTCCATTTCATTGATAAAACTTTACATAATCATACATATAACATAAGGAGAAATGAGAATTGTGCACAATATTTTCACAATCATCTATGTCGCCACCAGTTGTCCAACCTTATCAATATTTATTTTTTATTATTATTATTCCTTTTATTTTTATTAATTTCATAAATCCTTATTTTATTCCCGTTACTGCTAAAGTCACGAGCACCAAATGTGCCGATTTATTAATTTTGTTGATTAAAATTAATATTGTCAAAAAATGCATTTTACATTAAATTAATTATTTATTAGTATATTAATTATACATGTAATCTGTTCTAAAACTTACTGCTGTGTACATTGCGTTGGTGGCCGCAAAACCCACCTATTTCTGTGCTTAACGGGATACTAAGTTAACAAACTAAAAAATTAAGGTTAATAGTAAAGGATCAAACATTTATTTATCACATACTCAATTTACACTCTTTAGTTTTACAAATAAAATAAATATCACAATAGTGGAATACATCTCAATGGTAGTTCGGGGGGTGTAATGCCAGATGAATTGATATTTGGTTGGAGCACGTGGTGGGATGCATTAATTAGCTTTTCCTTAGAAACACAAATTTAGACAAAGAGGTTATCCTCATATAGTTTAATTGTACGGTACCTGATCTTCTTTCATATAACTTGGGTAACACCGATGCTTTGTCACACTTTACACTTGCAATACCAGATGAACATGAGCTCTCCTTCGAATTCCTATATCAGAGACGCACACACAACTCTTAACTCTGCTACCGTCGCTTCTTCTTGACTAGTCTAACTCCAACAGCCTGCCTTGACCAATTCTGACTCCCACTTCGAGCAGCTCTCACTTATATCCCTTTTTCGGTCGGCGGTCCACGTGCTGAAATGTAGAGCTGAGAGCTAATCCGTAGACATGGCGTCGCCGTCTCGGTTGCCGCCAAACGGCTTAGTGTGGTATGTAAACATGGGCGTGGTATGTAAGATATGGGGCCACCTGTATATTATCGCCCATCTGCTTAGCGTGGGGATAATCCGCCCGCATTCCTGGTTCCATTATTTTTTAATCCTTCCAAATATTTATTACTTTGCATTTCTGGCATTACATCGGGTATGGTTGATATTAAGACAACAGTACAACCACAGAACAATTCAACCAACTAACGTTCTACGGGAAATGCTCCGCGTGACAATTTTGATAGTAAGATAACCCGTTCCAGAATTTGACCAAAATATTTCATACATATTTTTTGTGATTAAATTAACTTACACTTGAGAACAAACAGTATGGTGCTGTGCCAATTTCTTCGACTCCCTAAATCACCCCTGATGGAGAAAATAGTGTGTTGTTTTTATTTGAGCTCATCAGCAGCAAATAACTGTTGACTGAATCGGAAGAAAGGTTACATATTAAGTTAACCGAAAATTGTTTGGCTGTATAAATTGTTCCATATTTCATTCTCCTCGACGAAAGAGGTGAAAATTATAAATACTTTGAGAAAATGCAACGAAAAAGATATGAAACCTTTAGGCTGGTGCACACGATCGACATGCGCCATTTTGCTGTAGCGTCCCGTGACGTCAAGTGGAAGCCACGTCCCATTGGTTTAAATAATGCAGTTCACAATGGACGCTAAGTCTGGCATCAAGTTAACGTCCCAGAGTTCATCCCTTTCTTAATAACGCGCTAGTGACGCCAACTTAACGACAGACCTAGCATCCCGTGTAAACAGCATCCTTCAAATCAATGTATTGTCGGTACGCGTCATCAACTTGGCATCACAGAACGGGACTGCAAAAGTGACGCACGTATAATTTTGTATAGTACAAGTTATACTATAAAAGGGATCTAACGTATCCTTGAAACAACTGCATGCTGCAATTGTCTTAATTTGTGTTCAATTCTGTCACATATTATTTCTTAAATAAATGAATGAGTATGTAAAAGAAAGAAATTAAAATCGTATTTATACCTGAGAAAAAGAAACCTAGACATATTGATTTCTAAGAAAATATGCTTATTTAAAACATTGCAAAAATACACCCAAAGGTGCTGATCGTACTAAGTGTTAACAGAAGAATATAAAGGTAACTTACCCGATTTTTAGTTTAATTGTGTTCAATTACGCCACATATTGTTTCTTAAATAAATGAATTAGTATGTAAAAGAAAGAAATTAAAATCGTATTTATACCTGAGAAAAAGAAACCTAGACATATTGATTTCTAAGAAAATATGCTTATTTAAAACATTGCAAAAATACACCCAAAGGTGCTGATCGTACTAAGTGTTAACAGAGGAATATAAAGGTAACTTACCCGATTTTTAGTTTAATTGTGTTCAATTACGCCACATATTGTTTCTTAAAAAAATGAATTAGTATGTAAAAGAAAGAAATTAAAATGGTATTTATACCTGAGAGAAAGAAAACTAGACGTATTGATTACTAAGAAAATATGCTTATTTTAAACTTTACAAAATACGCTCAAAGGTGCTGATCGTACGTAAGTTTTAACAGAAGAATATAAAGGTAACTTACCCGATTTTTAGTTTGATTGTGTTCAATTACGCCACATATTGTTTCTTAAATAAATGAATCAGTATGTAAAAGAAAGAAATTAAAATCGTACTTATTGTTTCTTAAATAAATGAATCAGTATGTAAAAGAAAGAAATTAAAATCGTACTTATTCCTGAGAGAAAGAAAACTAGACGTATTGATTACTAAGAAAATATGCTTATTTTAAACTTTACAAAAATACGCTCAAAGGTGCTGATCGTACGTAAGTTTTAACAGAAGAATATAAAGGTAACTTACCCGATTTTTAGTTTGATTGTGTTCAATTACGCCACATATTGTTTCTTAAATAAATGAATCAGTATGTAAAAGAAAGAAATTAAAATCGTACTTATTCCTGAGAGAAAGAAAACTAGACGTATTGATTACTAAGAAAATATGCTTATTTTAAACTTTACAAAAATACGCTCAAAGGTGCTGATCGTACGTAAGTTTTAACAGAAGAATATAAAGGTAACTTACCCGATTTTTAGTTTGATTGTGTTCAATTACGCCACATATTGTTTCTTAAATAAATGAATCAGTATGTAAAAGAAAGAAATTAAAATCGTACTTATTCCTGAGAGAAAGAAAACTAGACGTATTGATTACTAAGAAAATATGCTTATTTTAAACTTTACAAAAATACGCTCAAAGGTGCTGATCGTACGTAAGTTTTAACAGAAGAATATAAAGGTAACTTACCCGATTTTTAGTTTGATTGTGTTCAATTACGCCACATATTGTTTCTTAAATAAATGAATCAGTATGTAAAAGAAAGAAATTAAAATCGTACTTATTCCTGAGAGAAAGAAAACTAGACGTATTGATTACTAAGAAAATATGCTTATTTTAAACTTTACAAAAATACGCTCAAAGGTGCTGATCGTACGTAAGTTTTAACAGAAGAATATAAAGGTAACTTACCCGATTTTTAGTTTGATTGTGTTCAATTACGCCACATATTGTTTCTTAAATAAATGAATCAGTATGTAAAAGAAAGAAATTAAAATCGTACTTATTGTTTCTTAAATAAATGAATCAGTATGTAAAAGAAAGAAATTAAAATCGTACTTATTCCTGAGAGAAAGAAAACTAGACGTATTGATTACTAAGAAAATATGCTTATTTTAAACTTTACAAAAATACGCTCAAAGGTGCTGATCGTACGTAAGTGTTAACAGAAGAATATAAAGGTAACTTACACGATTTTTAGAACTGTATATTCAGAAATACGGTGAAATGACTTGCACGTTAACAGAGCAATGCATAAAAGCAAGACAATAAAACAGTGGTCAACTGACCATTCATCAACACCCGTGTACAATGGTTTCTCGGTCATTGTCGCTCGTCAGTACTGTGTGGGCGATCGGACACTTACCGATTCATTCTATGGAACTGTCGCCGAATCTCTATCTTCTATTTCTTTCTCATTTCGCCCAATCTCAAAGTCCACTATTAAATATATCTGGCCAACCACGAGAGTGGGCTTCTTCTAAACTGAACTTCAAAGATTTGCATAAAGAATCCATACATGCTTACAATACTGTTACAATCCTATAATACTGGTTTGTAATCTTATATTTAAAATTTCAAATATCTATCTGTAAAACAAGGGATTTAAAATTTCTGAAATTCAATTTTACTACCGAAGCGCTAGCCATCGGCGATTCCCGGCTTCCCGAGCAAGACACTAGTCTATGATCTTACCGCCATACATCGAATGAAATTCGAGCTGATTTTTTCTTCATGCTTTTTATGGTGTTTTTAGTAATCGCAAAAAAAATGGAGCCTACGAAATAACTAAAAAACTAATTCTAAATTTTAAAAAACGTAAGGTGTACCTATTCGAGTCCTCAAATACCTGTGTACCAAATTTCATGGTCGTATAACACTTAGATTTCCCGCTCTACACAGACTTCACACACACACACACAGACAGAGAGAGAGATAGAGAGACATCTTCTGTTATTATGTAAGACATGCAAACGTACGGCCAAATGGTATATTCTAACTAGCTGTTCTTTAAGTTGTTTCATCCCATTGTTTATAAAGAGTTTACTTTACAAACTCTACTTATAGATTCTGATTTGAATATATTTCACGCTCCTAAATAAACGTGATGAAAATGATTTAAATATCAGGCGTCTAAATATTTGTAGCGAGATCGTGAAATGGCCAACTTGACAATGGTGGGGTTTTATTCCGGGATCAAAGCGTGGTACGTCAGCATCATAATGTTAAAGTAAACACGTCTCCAACTCAAGGTATTTAATACTTCCTTATGAGCTTTCACAACAGTACTCCCTCTCCCAGTGAGTTGTTAATTACCAAACGAAGTTGCTGCTGGGTTACAGATGAAGCATGTGAGCTATACGTTGAAGGGAAGGGGCCGCCATGGGGTTATGGTCAGGAGACGTGCTGCAGGAATTGTGTTGCCAGTCACGTGGCCAATAAAGAAAATGCGGCAGAATTTGAATCCTTTATTCAACTGCACCCTTGTGCCATCTTATGGGAAGCACAGAAAATACATATTGACAACGCATATATAATTTTCAGAATCCAGAATAATTGAAAATAATATAGCGGAGGATGCTTCATGCTCATCTAAGGTCACCAATAAAATCACCAAATTTTCAGTGCCGGGATTTGATTCCGGGGCCAAAGCGTAATAGGTCAGCATCGTTGCGTTGAGCTAAAGACATCTCCAGCTGAAGGCATGTAATACTTCCTTATAGTCGCTCGCTACACATTCAACTAAACAGGAACTATAGCATGAAGTATAACATAGTTATACAATATTGATAATAAAATTATCCAATGCAACCCACGTGTGCAAAGCTTTTCGGCAAGCTGTAGAACTCGGCATATTTAAATAAAATTCTAATTCCTATTACTAAGTTTGCTAAAACAATTATAACTTTTTAACTCCAGCTAAATAAATTGGATAACGTTGAACGAGCTCTTACATATATTTTCCCCGTAAAGCTACATAAATAAAATTTTGATAAATTTGATTGTCTGGCAGTTGACAAAGTAAAGTCTGGCATTTCTTTTTTATGTTTCAATAACAACAAAGATTTTGCACTTTGCAATAAAAGTATGAAAGAAAATTATACATAAACGATATTCCTTTGTGTACTACCCTATGTGACAAAACTCTCCTCTATTATGTTATAAATCCAATTTCAGAAATGAAATTAACTGCTTTCAGAGAAATATGTGCTGTAAAACTTTTGGATAAGAATTCTTGGAAAAGACAAAATGAGTTACATTTAAATGGCATAATATAGTTTTATAAGTCACAAATCCTGATTATATGTGTCACAATACCTGATTATATATATGCCACAATACCTGATTATATATGTCACAATACCTAATTATATGACTTCATACCTGATATACAAATTATAAGAGGCCATTCCTAAAGCAAGAAATAACGCTCCACTAGGACGGCCACCATCAGTGGACAGGTTTCATGTTTTCTAGTTCTCTTCAATAAGAAATAGCCGAAACTGCACTGGCACCAAGAAAGCATGCTGTATGACGCAATTTTGAAGGCCATTGGGATGACGGAGAATGTTAATTACCACAAAGTCCGCCACCACAGTTAATTACATTTATCGGCTATTTAGTAATGATGAACTCAATAAATAGCGACGCCGTAGGAGCATTACAACAACGCAGGGTAATAGGTTGTATAAAATGTTAGAAATGGGGGTGCTTGTTCTGATTGTCAGTTTTACGTTCATTTGACACCTGAGGAAGAACATTGCAGGGTGCATATCCACGATAAGATTTCCATCCCAGTAGCTAAATAGTTAGGGTGTCGCCTGTCCAATTTGAAAATCTGTGGTTATAATCCCGGTTGTGTGGGACAATGAGTTCTTTAGAATTTCTTCCACTAGAAAAATTTTCTTAAAAATAAGATTTTGCAAAAATTTGCTTTTGGGCTTTCAGTTTTTCTCCCAGATGGAATAAACCAGAAATTGGAAAATTTTATATATTACATCTACAAGATGGTCACTTTGCAACTGTGCCGAGCTCATTCACCCTTAGTTTCATGCCTCAATAATATGGATTAGCTCTAGAGTTTTACACCTTCAACAACATAATGCACAAATAAAACTTCAAACAGCATAATTAAGCACAAACAGCATAATTAAGCACAACTTAATAAAACAAAGCAACATGCAGTTGTTTGGAGGATACGTTAAATCCTCTTCTTCAAAGCAAGATAGACCAGCAAGTCCGAAGTCAAAGGCCCCATAGAAATTTCTAATAGTTTGGACATTTACTGTATTTCATGTCAGTGTGACCTGTCTTATATTGGCCAAACTAAACGTGAGCTAAAATTTCGTATTAAGGAACATGAAAACTATGTCAAAAAACGAAAATTTAATAACTCTTCAATTGATGAACATTGCTTTAATTTTGACCACCGTTTTGCATTTCCTTCCGTAAGGATTATACAAAAATGCAGCTCGATCTATGTTGAATTTTTTAAGTCTTTCATATTCAAAAATATTCTAATAATTTGGTTAATGATTTGTCCAGTCCTTCAATTTTTTCCTGGCTGGATGCCTTGTAATGCTTTCCTTTTTCGTTATTTTTGTTCCCTTTTTGCTTATTTCTTAGTCTATGGGACTAGATTATGTGTGTCGTTTGTCTTATTTTCTTCTTGTTGGTAATCTCTTAATCTTGTTTTGTCTGGTCTCGCCTTGTTGAAACATTTCTGTTATGTTTTGGGGCAATCTAATCTTGTGTGTTAGTTTTCTGTTTCTGATTGGCTGGACAGTTTTTTATTCTGCTTTCTGATTAGCTCTCGCAGATTGACTGAAACAGAGAATTAACACACAAGAATCTATATTTTAGATTGTCTAGATTGTTCTTTATTCTGCCTTTTGTGTATATATATATATATATATATATACTGTTTCTTT
Organism: Amaurobius ferox; assembly: GCA_951213105.1. Taxonomy (NCBI): domain Eukaryota; kingdom Metazoa; phylum Arthropoda; class Arachnida; order Araneae; family Amaurobiidae; genus Amaurobius; species Amaurobius ferox. The sequence goes on along the minus strand of OX578142.1, from coordinate 90,259,542 downwards.
ATTTATGCCCATTTCGTCTTCTTCACTTTGAATTTGGTCTATCTTTCACTGAGGAGGGGATCCAACGTATTCCCAAAACTGCCCTATGCTTTTTTATATTAATTTGTGCTTAATTATGTTGTTTGAGTTTTTACTTATCCTTTGTACAAAGTGTTTTTGTTTATTAACATATAGCGCGTTATGTGTGCCAAAAACAGTTCTATTAACTCGGCAATAGCTAATTCCAAACTGTATTTAAATTTGAATTTCAAAATTATTTTACTTAATACTATGGGAAGTATTTTTCTTAATAAACTTGAACTTTTCCGTTTCAAAGCGAATCAATATTCATATAATATTCATATTTTAAAAACTTTTAATCTTTAATGAATTCAAGATAGTCTATGACAGGGGTTTATTATTGGGGCTGAATTTTTTGCTCGATTACTAACGTGCCACAAAATGGGTGCAATAACTACATTTCAGATTTTAAGAAGGTGCAATATGTATAAAAGTAATACTCCAACTTCGTAGCTGGTTAAAAGGTAAAAAAATACTTTTGGGGAAAATTACAATAAAAATATGTTCGAAGAAATCAATCCCAGAGTTCGATTTCTTCCTTGTTTTGTTCTATTTACGTTCTTTCAAGCAGCTATGTGAGCGATAAATCTTCTGTCTTTTTTTTTTTTTTTTTTGCTGCCGCGCCGTCCCTCCTTGTCATAACTATTTATATATTTGGCAACAATGACTATTCAATGATGCATCTGAAAATATTCTTTAGTTTTTCGGAGCTGAAGTTTTCAAGAAAACTTTCTGAAAAGGTGCGTCTTGTTTTCGATGCCTCTGAATAAGAAAAGATGAAGTCGAAATATATGCAGACTAATCCCCTGTACTTAAAATTCAATAGTTTAGTTAGGATCGTGTTTGAAGGAAAAGTCGTCGAAGGAAAAGATTATTTGATTGGCGAAAGCAATAAAACTAGAGTTATTGAATAGTTTAAAAGTACCAGATTAAGTGCACAATCATCGAGTAGAAGGAATCAGCCGGCGATGCCAGTTACTTAAATAATCCAGATACATGTAACAGCACCCAATTTATAAATTGTCTGTTTTGAATTAAAATCCTTCCTGTGCTTCGTTTTTTCCATGCGCAACAATGCCAATTATACGACACGGTTATAATGCGCCCTAAATAAGCTCCTTCGATATGCCCCAAAAAAGAGCGCTGCAATTCGCCCCATACGCGCACAAACATCTGGTTTGTCAATAGCAAATCGTTGGCAGAAGGACACAGAAATATCTTATACGCTTTACATGCTATCTCTTTTACATTCAAGAAGTTAGAAAACTGATATTCAAGAAGTCAGACTTTTGAATTGCTTTACAGGCTATCAAACGAACATTTTAAGTCGCAAATAAAAATAAAAAAATATGAAGATATAAAGATAACGCCGAGGTGCACCGTTACGGGTCTACGGGTCCTGAAGTACCTGTGCACCAAATTTGGTGGTCGTATAATGCTTAGACTTCCCGCTACAGTCCGCACAGACAGACAAACATACACTCGTGTATACTTCTCTTATTACGTAAGAGGATTATTTGCAGAACGCTAGTACATATCTTTATCAAGATAATGCACGTTTTAGATCTCTAAATGTAAAAAAGATCGTGAAAAATTAAATAAGATCTCCATCGTCTAATTAGTGTATGTTTTGCAATTAATTTTAACTAGGAATTAATGGATATTACTAATTTAGAGATACTAGGAGCCGATCACGACACATTATAATTTTTACATTTTGCAGCGAACAAGATACCTTTGGAAACAATCTGGTAAATTCATGAAATTTGAAATAATTGTTTGAAATCGGTAGCAACAAAGCTAGTTTTTAGATAGATTGAGTTCACAAAATGTTTTGATTTGTGTTATTGTCTTCCCTTAATATCCAAGTTTGACAGTCTGTAAGGAAATCCATATGTTAGATACATTAGATTTTTTTTCTTACATTATACTAAAATGAATTGCTCAGCCTTGCCCGGGTCCTAAATAAGCGCTCGCTACGTATATAATGCAGACACAGATAACACCACTCAATTTTCAAATCGCATGTTTCGAACCAAAAACATTTCCGCCTTTCGTTTAATCCATATCCTTCAGTTTCGGTTCATGTACAGTCGTGCGCAACAATTTGCCATCCATGCATGCAAACGTTCACTTCTACCCATAGCAACGCCCGGCAAATCAGAGAAAGAACAATATTAAAATTTTTGATTTTTATGCTTTTGGCTGATAATTAACAGAAAATCAGAAAATATACAAATTCGAAAAAAAAAATTATTAGGCTGTGAACATTTAGTTAGGAACTTGTAAAACGCTCTGAAGTTCATTTTCCCCTTCTACTTTCGTCTCTTTCGAGTACCAGAGGGGGAAAACACCTGTAGAGGCAATCATTTCACAAAACAGCAGTTACTATTCTCAAAACATTGATGAAAGCCAGTTTAATGTAACTCGTATCTCGTCAAATGCTCTCCAACTAAGTGATGATTTCTTTTATAGACCCTCCATAGAAACTTCGGGAAATCTCTCATATAACGTAGAATACTGGGTATTTCGGGGTGCTTCTCGAACCTTCGAGAAGTCACCAAGTTGGAGATAAACCGTCAAAACTGACAACCCTTCTTCGAACTTCAGCGTATGGTAACCCTAGATTCACGCTATGGGAAATGATAGTTTGGTTTGTACGGGTATTTTATCAGTCTAGTCTTCGAAATAAACGAAAGTGAGAAGGGAAAGGAACTTCAAAGCGTTCTGCACGTTCATAAAAATATGCACCCATATTTTTGCCACACTAAAGGGTGTACCAAAAAGATTGAAACGCGCTTTAATTCTTTACCTTGCGGCAGCAAAGACATCTATCAAAGATGCCACACGAGCCAAACCCGAATTATAAGAACAGAGGAGGAGCTAGCTTTTGCTCAGTGATTATAATGTCGGTCTGCGAATCATCAGGTCCCTGGTTCGGGACCACGGCGACGCACAATCGCCACAATGATGACTGGACGTTTGAAAGACGCAACCTTCTCCAACGACTTCGCCTCTCAGCACGAGATGGCAGCACCACAAGGAGTCAGAAGCCTTGACACTCCCTTCCTGGTTGACCACAACTGTCCGTCACGCCGAGGCAACACGCCTCCCGGCTCTGACGTCACGCCGAGGCGACACGCCTCTCGGCCTCCTCATCAGCGAGGGGAGTGTGCGGCAGCAAAGACATCTATTAAAGATGCCACACGAGCCAAACCCGAATTATAAGAACAGAGGAGGAGCTAGCTTTTGCTCAGTGATTATAATGTCGGTCTGCGAATCATCAGGTCCCTGCTTCGGGACCACGGCGACGCACAATCGCCACAATGATGACTGGACGTTTGAAAAAAGCGCAACCTTCCTTTCCAACGACTTCGCCTCTCAGCACGAGATGGCAGCACCACAAGGAGTCAGAAGCCTTGACACTCCCTTCCTGGTTGACCAACTGTCCGTCACGCCAAGGCAACACGCCTCCCGGCCCTGACCGTCACGCCGAGGCGACACGCCTCTCGGCGCCTTCCGCATCAGCGAGGGGAGTGTGCGGCAGCAAAGACATCTATCAAAAAGATGCCTCACGAGCCATACCCGAATTATAAGAACAGAGGAGGAGCTAGCTTTTGCTCAGTGATTATAGTGTCGGTCTGCAATGCATCAGGTCCCTGGTTCGGGACCACGGCGACGCACAATCGCCACAACCTTTTGGCGATAAGTGGGCAATGTAAATTGCAAAAATGTTGAAAGTAAAGCAGTAAATAAGACTACGTTAATGAAATAGTCCTCCCATTAATTTTCAAAAAGTTACACTTTTTAAATTTTTAGCATCTCCAGAATCGGAGGAGGAAATATTTTCTGAAGCCCACCCGTACGTTCTTCAGAATTTGGTGTTAAATGTCAGTCAAATTTGTATTTATAACCAATCCTACAAAATAGTTCAGGAAAGCTTTTTGAACCGGAAGTAGAAATAAAGAGATTTCTAATAAACCACTCCACCTCCCAGATTTTGATGCTAAATTCACATCAGTCATCATCTAAGATCTATACAGGGTGTCCCAAAAAGAATGAAACGCGCTCTAATTCTTTACCTGTTGGAGATAAGTGGACAATGTAAATTGCAAAAATGTTGAAAGTAAGGTAGTAAATAAGACTACGTTGTGGAAATAGTCCTCCCATTAATTTTCAAAAAACTACACTTTTTGAATTTTTATACGATCCCCCTTAGACAAATTTGGTCAATCAGAATTTTTTTTTTTTTTATGCAGCAAGATCGTTAAAAAACCGCATATATGTATCTTTAAAATTGAGCGAGATATATTTAATTGAAAATTGAACATTGTGAATGAGGATCATATATCAAATTAGAAATGTAAATTTGTGACATATCACAAAAAAGATAAAACTAGATGATAATACATAAGATACCCAACCGCGTAGCGAGTACCGTTGCTTTATATGATCTCTGTCTGTGTAATGCTTTATTTAGATGCATTTGTGATAAAAAATTTTGACACATATTAACGTATTTCTGATCTAAACAATTTCCATCGTCCATTTGTTTATGATCCCTATTTTCAGATGAAACAGCCTTTCACATGGTACGGAAAAGTGGCATAAGTCAGATTTTTTCCTTTATCATAATTCAGTTGATTTTAAAGATACAGCTATGCAGGTTTTTTTTTTTTTAATGATCTTGTTGCATTAAAAATAAAAATTTTCTGATTAACCAAATTAAAAAAAAATTAAAGTGTGTTTTAATATTTTGGGACACCCTGTATCAAATTGAGCTAATCTTCCCTTTGCCAGATGCGGCGAAATAAGGATCAGATTATATAAAACATACATATATCGATGTATTTAAAATAGATAAATACAATATGGAGGAATCGTCCAGCGGATTCGGCTCAAAGATCATTAAAAAGAAAGTTATTTCGATATTTCCGATGATGTTAAGATGAATACTCTGTGATAAAATTTCCTATCGTTAAAAAACCGATTTGTGTGAAAAGCGCTCAAAATTGTGCCTCATAAAATAACTGAAAAACGAATTCGAATTCTAAAAAGATCTCGTTGCATCGAACAAGATCTCGAACTACATCTCGTTGCATCGCTCAAGTTGCATCGAACGGGGACCTGAAGCTTCAGACAAATTTCGCAGCTGTCTGACGCTTCGGTTTTCCTGAACAGACGACATACACAAACAGACGAACATATTTTATTATGTAAGATTAGAAAATATGCCCGACGTTGCCCACGAAATCTAAACAACGTACGGCCATGAAATTTGGTGCACAGGTATTTCAGGACCCGAATGGATGCACCTTCGCGTTATTTTTTTAATTTTTAATTAGATTTTTAGTTATTTTATGTTTTAACGCGAATTACAACGGTTTAGAGCGATATTCACACATATTGGTGCTTTAGCGACCGAAAATATTATCACAAAGTTTCCTTCTTGACACCATCGGAAAGATCAAAAAATTCTCTTTCAAACAAACTTTGAACGGAGTCCATACGATAAACGGAGAAATTTTAAATGAATTTTTAAAAAATATGTACTTTTCGTGCGTTTTAAACCTCTCCAATTTTTATATTACAATATATTAACATTGACGCGCCATCCAACATTTTTTTTTTCATCAGCTGGTTAGAATATCTTAAAATAAAATAATTTCATAAACCTATCCGTTGATTAATTTTTTTTAAGCCAACGATGTCTTCAATTTTTGTAATCTTCGTAGCAAGAGTCGAAACTTCGCACCCTTCGACTTTTGATAACTATCGCCATCTGTTGGCGTTATAGTGCGTTTTTCCAGGTTTTCTAAGTTTGGGAATTTAAAAAATATCCTAATATTTTTAATTTGGTATTATATTATCATTATGAGTATTGTGCTAAAAGTTAACTGAAATTGGATGTAAATGCACTGAGAAATTTCGGGATTAAAGGAACTTTTTTGTGATTTCAATTATTCTCATTTATTTGTTTCGCGTTAATGATTCCGTCGGTATATTTCAGCGTAGAAAGTATATGTAGCTTCTTCCCAAGTGACGGATTTTGGTTTTGTGATTTGGGTTAGCTTCACGCCCGTTGTGTCGATGTATAAGGATTTTTTTTTCTTATTTAATCTTGTTTTAACCCACGGGCAACGTCGCATACACTTTCTAATATTAGATAAAATTTAAAAAAGTATTAACTATCGTGAAATATGGTCACTTTTTATTTCAAAAGTAGGCGACAAATTTGCTAATATCACTCTTGTGGATCTAGTTCTTTCCATTCATGAGAAGAAGATACTTATGTAATAGTTTTGTGTTTTACAACCAACAAGTTGCAATAGTCATTTTCATATAATGAAAACTCTTCTCTTAATTCGAGTGTAAAGCTTGGCGAGAAATTTGGCAAATTTGACGTCTAATTTAACGAAGTATCGCCAAGTTGGCAATATGTCGCTAAAGATTGGCTGAAATATATGCAAAATTGCAAAAATTAACGGAAATAAAGCCAAATTAATTAAAATATTTTAATATATGGACTATATTCCTTATTGCGGATGCTATCAATATTAATAATTGTCGTGAGTTGGGCGGAATATAAGTTAATTGGATACATAAAATTCACCCGAGTAATAATTCTACATGTTGCCATTCGGAAAAGCGCAAAATGCAAAATTCATGGTTAAAGTCGTGGATATTATCCATAATTTTTTCACTGTGAATGAAGTAAATAAATGACAGTATATTGGGAAAGTCATGTGCTAACCACATCTTATTTTTTCTATCTATAATATGCTATTGAAAACAATTATTATATGCGAAGTCAGTCCCGAATTATTCGGTAGTCTTCAATAATGTTTTGAAAATTGTATAAAATAGCAAAATTGAAAGAGATTTCTCAAAGCCAAAATATGTCTTGATTTTTTTATGCTTTCAAAGGTATGCTGTTCAAAACAAAGACGTTATTACATAAGCTGCATTCCTGAAATATTTGCAGTTTTTTGTGGAATTCTCAGTCTTACAAGAAAATTTCAACAAGACATTCTCCGAACTCTTTTATATTCTAAAAGTCATTCAAATCTTTTCAATGAATTGTAATCTGAAGAGCCCTACCATTCATTTTGTCTGAAATCTAATATGTGGTGGCGACGTACAAGTTATTTGTGGACATAAGGGACATTTACATAAAGCTTTATTGGAATAAAGGTTATTATCTTTCTTCGTATCTGTTTCAGTATTTTGAGAAAGCTTCACAATAGACGTGTAAAACAGAAAAGTTTTATTTCTTGAAACTGTATTTTCCTCATTTAATGCCTTTTAAGAATTATTCTAAACCAGAATAAAAAAAGTTCGTACTAAATGCAGATGGTAGTTCTTCAAAATTTACATATATAAAGAGCAGTGGCGAAGCGGGATAAAATAATTTAGGAGACACAAAACCGGGGATATAAATTTGCAAATAAAGTTTCACGAGTTTCATGCTATATATATTTAAGTTAGCTAGGTTGCAAATAAAATAAAATATACAGTAAAGTTCCGGTAATCCGGCACATTCGGGATTTCAGCGGTGCCAGTTTGTCAAATGTGTGGGATTATCGGATGTCAAAGTAAAATGAGGTGAAAAGTGAGTAAAATTAATTTAAAACAAGATAAAGGACAGTAAATGCGATGTTTTCTGCATAAAGCGTTACACAGACTGAATTACACTTTATAGTACGTTAAAATATTTAAATTAATTTAAAAATTGGAACGTAAGCTACAATGAACATACATCTGCATATCAAAGCAATTACTCTATAACAGTACCTTAGTACAGTCGAATAGACCTGGCATACAGAATTTTCGAGCCCCCACACTACCCAATATAACAAATTATTGGCCTCTTTACATAAACTGTTTATGCAATACGGTCCCCCAGTCAGTAGAAGAAAAAAGAGAGTTTACCGGCAGATGCGGAATGTGCGGTATACAGTATGGCCACCATATTGGATTTGATAATCTTAAATGAGGGGTTAAATTTTAAAATGAAAAAATTGGGAGGGTTGCATGGTTCAGAAACATTTTTCGTGGTATCAACGATGCTGTGGTTTTATACGAGGATATTGTTTCTTCGCTTCATGAGTTTTGAATGAGATAAAGGGGGTGTGTCACAAAATTTTTTAGAGGTGGAAGCATATGGGGTTCACCGGTAGAGGCGGTATGCTTCACAAACGCCACCTAACGGCGGAAAGGGGGACTACCAAAGATGGTACTTGGAAATTTTTTCTAAGATTCATAGGAACTTTTTGAGGAGTGGCAACACCTGAGGTTCACCAGCAGAGGCGGTATGGAACCATCAGCGCCACCTCGCAGTAGAAAGGGGAATTACACTATAGGTGATACTTTGAATTTTTCAATGATTCAAATAAACCTTTTGAGAGGTGACAACACCTAGGGTTCTGCGGCAGAGGCGGTAGGCTACACCAGCGCCACCTAGCGTCAGAAAGAGGAACTACACAAACTGGAACTATGCCATTTTTCAGTGATTGAAAGAAACATTTTGAGGGATGGCAACACCTGGGGTTCACATGCAGAGGCGGGATGTGCGGTATGCTCATACCGCACCGTCACCTAGCGGCGGAAAGGGGAACTACCCAAGACGATACTTGGGAAATTTTTCAGTGATTATAGGAAACTTTTTGAGGGATGGCAACACCTGGGGTTCATCTGCAGAGATGGTATGCTACACCAGCGCCACCTAGCGGCAGAAAGATGAACTACCCAACGCAATACTTGGGAATTTTTCTGTTTAGCATTCGGGTTGCTATGGTAATACCTAGGGTTCTGTGGCAGAGACAGTATGCTCTGCCAGCACCACACCCTGATGGAAAGGGATATTAGGCAAAGTTTTAAATATTTAAAGACGGTTTTCCTATGGAAAATAACATGTGTTTTCCCACTTGTGTTAATTTTAAGCGAAATTTAACAAATATGTGTTTCCAACACTTTAAAAACTATCAAATGCACGTTATCAACTTTACAAAAACTAACAAATGTGATTTTCGAAGTTTCAAAAACAACAGGTGTGCTATATTTCCTATGGAAAATAACATGTGTTTTCACACTTGTACTAATTTTAGACGAAATTTAACAAATACACGGTTTCAACACTTTAAAACTAACAAATGTAAGTTTTCGACTTTCAAAAAACCAACAAATGTGATTTTCGATGTTACAAAAATAACATGTATGCTCTTTTTCCAATGGGAAATAACATGTGTTTTTGCACTTGTGCACATTTTAGACGAAATTTCACAAATACGTGCTTCCAACTTTCAAAATTTAGCAAATGTATGTTTTCAACGCTTCAAAAACCAATAAATGGGATTTTCGAAGTTTCTAAAACAACATGTGTGCTAATTTTCCAATGGGAAATAACACGTGTTTCAGCACTTACGCAAATTTTAGACGAAATTTAACAAATACACGTTTTCAACACTTAAAAAAATAACAAATGTAAGTTTTCGACTTTGAAAGAACCAACAAATGTGATTTTTGAGGTTTCAAGAACAACATGTGTGCTAATTTTCTATGGGAAATAACATGTGTTTTCGCACTTGTGCTAATTTTAAGCGAAATGTAACAAATACGTCTTTTCAACACTTAAAAAATCAACAAATGTAATTTTGTACTTAGTAAAATTTAACAAATGTGATTTCCAACATTTCAAAAACAACACGTGTACTAATTTTTCTACGGAAAATAACATGTGTTTTCGCACGTGTGCTATTTTTAGGCAAATTTTAAAATATACAAATTTTCAACTATCAAAAAATCGCAAATGCAAGTTTTCAACACTTAAAAGACCAATAAATGTGATTTTGCACTTAGTGAAATTTAACAATTGTAATTTTCGATGGTTAAAAAACCGCATGTGTACAAATTTTTCTATGGAAAATAGCATGTGTTTTCGCGCTTGTGCTAATTTTAAGCGAATTTAAACAAATACAAGTTTCCAACTATCCAAAATTGCAAATGTAAGTTTTCAACTATAAAAAAAACGCAAGTGTAAGTTTTTCAAGTATCAAAAAACCAACAATTTGACTTTACACTTAGTGAAATGTAGCAAATGTGATTTTCAACGTTTCAAAAACAACATGCGCGCTAATTTTCTTATGGAAAATAACATATGTTTTCGTATGTATGCTATTTTTAAGCGAAATTTAACAAATACAAGTTTTTAACTTTCAAAAAACTGACAAATGTAATTTGCAGTGTTTCAAAAACTGGCAAATAATTTTTTACATGCAGTAAAATTTAACACAAGTCATTTTACATCTAGTAAAATTTAACACATATAACATAACTTTTTAAAGGATGAAAACACCTAATGGGGTGGTATGCGTGATACACATTACCAGCACATAACTGTAAAAATGAATGCTAGGGTAGTTTCTAAAGACGAAACTTTGAAATTTTGTGATAAATAGAGTGTTTAGAGTTATTTAACCAAGCCACGTCCTGTACAGGAACAACATGTAACCAATATAATGCTGAACAGTATTAAAATCGGACATTCATCCAGCAAATTCGATGTGGGGATAAGTGCCCCGGCACAGGCGCCCTGAAATGTTTCGTCTTGACGTGGCTTGTAGTTATTTAAAGGAGTGGAAAACTCATACTGATGGGGTATGTGTGCTATGAATGATCAGTACATAGCAATAAAATGGGGAACTAGTGTAGTTTTTTAAGAATGGGATTTTGAAGTTTTTAGCTAAATGGAATATGTACTAACATTTTGTGAGGCGGTATCACCTACAGAGGCAGTATGATGTGAATCCATCACCGACAGCTAGCGATGAAATGTCGAACTAGGTAAATATTTTTACGGTGGGGATTTAAATTCTTCAGCCAAATGTGGTGTTTTGAAGCTTTTAAAGGGTTGGAAGTGCTTACTGAGGTGGTATGTGTGATACTTATAACCGATACATAGCAGTGAAATGGAGAACTAGTAGCGTTTTTAAGGTTAGGACTTAATTTTTTAGGTAAATACAATTTCTACTAACTGTTAAAATGGCGGAAATAGTTAGTGAGGAGGTATGTACGATACACATAGTCGACACCCACCGATGAAATGTAGATCTAAGGTAGTATTTTTAGGAGAAGCTTGAAATTTTTTAAGTAAATAGTGTTTAGAAGCATTTAAAGAGATATAAACGTATGGTAAGGTAGTATTCATGATACGCACAACTAATATATAGCAGCGAAATGGAAAACTTGATTATTTTTTAGAATAGAACTTAAAATTTTTCAAGTAAATAAGGTGTTTAGCAACTTTTAAAGAATGGAAACACCTACTGTGGTGATATGACATGAATCCAACACCGCTGCATAGCAGTGAAAGGGGACTACTGACATAATTTTAATGATAAAAACTCTAGATTTTTTAGGTAAATGGGTGTATAATAACTTTTAAAGGGGTGAAAACATCTCCTTAGATAGTATGGGATGTATCCATCCCCGATACATAATGATGGAAAAGCGATACTAGAGTAGTTTTTTAAAGATAGGACTTTAAAGTTTTTTCAGTTAAATGGGGCATATAGTGACTTTTAAAGGATGTTAACATTTACTGTGGGGGTATGTATATTACACATGGCTGACGTATAATGTTAGAAAGGGGTATTAGAGCAATTTTTAAAGATGGAACTTTAGATTTTTAAACTAAATGAGATGCTTGAAAACATTTAAAGGACTATAAACGTACTTTAAGGTACTATACATCATGTACAAAACCAATAAATTGCAACGAGATAGGGAACTAAAGTTATCTTTTTAGGATAAAACTTTTAAATTTTTAAATAAATAGAGTGTTTAGAAACATTTAAAAGAGTGGAAACGTCTAACGAGGCGGAATGGGGTGTATTCATCCTAGAAACCTAGCTGTGATATCGTGAACTAAGGTAGATTTTTAATGAGGAGACATTAGAATTTTTAGATAAATGACAATTTATACTAACTTTTAAAGGGGTGGAAACGCCTAGTGAGGTGATTTGGGATGAATACACCAGCGAAAGGAAAACTTCAGTATTTCTTTAAAAACTGAACTTTAAATTTTTTTTAGAGAATGTAGACATTTGGAAGCCTTTTATGGAATATGTGTGATATACACGTCCGACAACAAAATGATTAACAGCAAAATGATGAACTGCGGATAATTTTTTAAGGCTACGACTTCGGAATTTTTAACTAAATGGGATTTCTAATAACTTTTAAGGGGATAGAAATGCATACTGAAGGGTATACAACTAATTTTTAGAGGAACATTAAGAATTTTTTAGCTAAATAGGGATTTCTACTAACTTTCAAAGGAATGGAAACGCATACCGAAGGATATAGAGTGAAATCATTACTAAGGTCTAGCGGTAAAATGGGGAATTATGGTAATGTTTTAAGAGTGAGCATTTAGATTTTTAGGAAAATGGCATATTTAAAAACTTTTAAAGGGATGGAAATGTCTGCTAAAGCGGTATGTGTGATATACATAACCGCTGCATAGTGATGAAATAGGGAACTAAGGTAGCTTTTTTAGGATAATACCTTACATTTTTTCTAGTTAAGTGCGATATATACTAACATTTAAAACAGATGAATACGCAGATTGATGCGGCATGTGTGATACACATCATCCGCATATAATAACGAAAGTTGAACTAACTAAGTTTTTAAGGATGGAATTTTGATTTTTTCATGTGAATGGGTTTAAACTTAAGTTTACACTTAAGTCCCATTCTTAAAAACTACCCTAGTTCCCCATTTTATTACTATGTACTGATCATTCATAGCACACATACCCCATCAGAATGTGTTTTCCATTCCGTTAATGACCCTAAACACTCTATTTTTCAACAAATTTCGAAGTCTCGTCTATAAAAACTAACCTGACATTCATTTCTACCTTTATGTGCTGGAAATATGTATCACACATATCACCTTATTAGGTGTTTCCACCCTTTAAAAAGTTATATGTGTTAAATTTTAATCGATGTAAAATGACTTGTGTTAAATTTTACTGCATACAAAATCACATTTGCCAGTTTTTGAAACACTGCAAATTGCATTTGTCAGTTTTTTGAAAGTTAAAAATTTGTATTTGTTAAATTTCGCTTAAAAGTAGCATACAACACACACATGTTATTTTCCATAAGAAAATAAGCGCGCATGTTGTTTTTGAAACTTTGAAAATCACATTTGTTACATTTCACTAAGTGGAAAATCAAATTGTTGGTTTTTCGATAGTTGAAAAACTTACATTTGCGGTTTTATGATAGTTGAAAACTTGTATTTGTTAAAATTCGCTTAAAATTAGCATAAGTGCAAAAACACATGTTATTTTCCATAGGAAAATTAGCACACATGCGGTTTTTGAAACATAGAAAATCACATTTGTTAAATTTTATTAAGTGCAAAATCACTTTTGTTATTTTTTAAGTGTTGAAAACTGACATTTGCGGTTTTTTGATAGTTGAAATCTTGTATTTGCTAAAATTTGCCTAAAAATAGCACACGTGCGAAAATACATGTTATTTTACATAGGAAAACTAGCACACATACTGTTTATGAGAAGTTGGAAATCACATTTGTTAAATTTTACTAGGTGCAAAATCATATTTGTTGGTTTTTTAGTGTTGAAAATACATATCTGTAAAATTTCGATTAAATTAGCACAAGTGTGAAAACACATGCTCCTTCCCATAGGAAAATAGCACACATGTTGTTTTTGAATCCTCGAAAGTCACATTTATTAGTGTTTTGTAAGTCAAAAACTTACATTTTTTAAATTTTGAAACTTGACAACACGTATTTGCTAAATTTCCTCTAAAATTTGCTAAAGTCCGAAAGCACATGTTATTTCCCATGGGAAAATTAGCACACATGCTGTTTTTGAAACTTCGAAAATCACATTTATTGTTTTTTGAAGTGTTGAAAACATACATTTGCTAAATTTTGAAAGTTGAAAATACGTATTTGTTAAATTTCATCTAAAATTTGCATAAGCGCGAAAACACATGTTATTTACCATAGAAAAAATAGCACACGTGTTATTTTTGAAATCTCGAAAATTACATTTGTTGGTTTTTGTAAAGTTAAAAACCTGCATTTGTTAAATTTTGATAGTTGAAAACATGTACTTGTTAATTTTTTACATGGTAGACATGTTTATTCCAGTGTTTGTATTTTAAAAAATTCTTTATATAGCATACATGCAGTTAAATTCAATTTACATTTAAATATTTGTAACCGTCATTAAATATTTAAAACCTTGCCTAATATCCCATGCCATCATGGTGTGGTGCTGCCACAGAACCTCAGGTATTACCATTGCAACCCGACTGCTAAACAAAAAATTCCCAAGTATCGCCTTGGGTAGTTTCTCTTTCCGCTGCTAAGTGGCGGTGGTGTAGCATACCGCCTCTGCGGGTGAACCCCAGGTGTTACCATCCCTCAAAAAATTTCTTTCAATCACTGAAAAAATTCATAGTTCCAGCTTGGGAAGTTCCTCCTTCCGCCGCTAGGTGGCGCTGATGTAGCATGCCGCCTCTGCTGCAAAATCCCAGGTATTGCCACCTCTCACAAGGTTTCTTTGAATCATTGAAAAATTCAAAGTATCACCTATAGTGTAGTTCCCCTTTCTACCGCTAGGTAACGCTGATGGTTAAATACCGCCTCTGCCTACGAACCCCAGGTGTTGCCAACCCTCAAAAAGTTTCTATGATCTAAAAAAATTCCCAAGTAACATTTTGGGTAGTCCCCCTTTCTGCCGCTAGGTGACTCTAGTTTAGCATACAGCCTCTGCAGTTGAAACTCAAGTGTTGCCACCTCTCTAAAAGGTTTGTGACACACACCCTTTATCTCATTCAGAAACTCATTTAGCAAAAAACCAATACCCTCGCATAAGACGACCGTCTAAACAGTTACTTTACACCTTTCTGGTAGCCGGTCACACATATTGCTACCGTAAACCCTAGGGTTGGTCGTGTGGTCTGGGTCTTCAACACCTTTCTGGTAGGTCGGACGGTCTGGGTCGCAACCCTAGTATAAGACCACAGCATCATTGCCACCAAAAAAAAGTTTCTGAACAATAAAAATCCCCAAATTTTTCCATTTTACAATTTTATCCCCCTCCCCCATCTAAGATTACGAAATCCGAGATGGCGGCCATACCGCATACCGAAAATACCGCCTCTGCCGATGAACACTCATCTCTCCTCTACTCAAGTCTCCCACGCCATTTT
Organism: Amaurobius ferox; assembly: GCA_951213105.1. Lineage (NCBI taxonomy): Eukaryota > Metazoa > Arthropoda > Arachnida > Araneae > Amaurobiidae > Amaurobius > Amaurobius ferox. The sequence continues at coordinate 90,244,219 of OX578142.1, read as the reverse complement.
GCAAAGCATCTTTTTGCCGGTACCTGTCTGCGGCTCTGGACCTGAATGCGATTCCAGAGACATACCTGACTATCATACGTTCTGAATCTTTGGATGCCGGATAAACCACCATTTATCCGGTAAGTTTATGCAATAACTGAATTATAATAAAAATAAATTGTTGACATTTTGAAATTTTATTAGAGTGGAACCCCGATTTTGCGTCTCTCTGTGGTACCGATGAGAATCACTATAAAAGGGAAAGCACAATACGAACGGAAACTCCATTTTGATTGGAATATAAAAATCAAAGAAAACATGCAAGAAAATACACTGCTCACAACTGAAATCGCAGCACCATAAAGTTGTAAGTGTAGCTTTACGTAAATCAGGCAATGGAAACAGCAAGGCGAGATATGCAAATGATCACAGTTTCATTACGCATAGTGACGACCAGGATGGTCTGGACTGGGCTGGTAAAGTTCAAAATCCAACGACCACAAAAGATAGAGTGTCAAATTGGAGAATTCACGTTGCTGCGGTTCTCAAAACATTTCCTCAAAACATGCATCTCACCTTCTTATTGCGAGCCCAAAACGGGCTGGATCAGTATCCAAAAATTTAAAATGTACTACAAAAGGCAACGATCTGCCTAATTTAAGTTTTCTGATTGCTTTAGTTATCGAATTATTCCCGAAAATTGACTACCTTTCTATCGAGGGACCAGGGCAGGATAGACCTGTAATGTTCAAAAACCCCAAAAGAATTAAATAAAACATACCCCGAAAGACGACGAATACCAAATTTGAGCTTTCTACCTGCTCCGGGTCTCGTTATACCCCAAAACATGTACGTATCTTTATATTGTAGTCCCAGAAAGGGTTAGACCGTTAAGGTTCAAAATCAAGAGAATTAAAATATAACACAAAAAACAACTATATGCGTAATTTGACCTTTCTAGCCTTTCCTATTCTCGAGTTATTCCTTAAAAACATCCATCTTTTTGCTGCTGGATGACCATTACCTGTGCTGCCCAAGACGGGCAGCACAGGTAATGGTCAAAATGTACCGCAGAAAACAACGTTATGCTAAATTGCAAGTCCCAATGAATAGTGAAACTTGTGGTTAGTTAGGACTTCAAAAAATTGAAACGCTGTAAATATGTGTAATGGAAACAGCAAATAGGCATGTGCTATCCCACAACTGCTGTAACCGGGGTAGAATTTACTTTTCATAACTTTTCGCATAACTTTTCATCTCTTAATAGAAAATTGACGGACAAAACACTTTGAAATACATCTCTCCTGAACAATCGACACACTCTCTCTCTCTCTTCCCGGCCGTCCATACAGTTACCTTACACCTTTCTGGTAGGTCGGACGGTTTGGGTCTCGACAACAACACTCTCTCTCTCTCTCAATACTAAGCAAGAAAAATTAGAAACAAGCTCCAGGCGAAGCTAAAATTTTCAAATCCCTTCATTTAGTTACACAGAAAACAGAAACTTTCACTGGAAAATCGGATGCTTTCGAGGGCGTTTCCTAAATTGTGCTGATCCCCCCCCCCCCCCGACATCATCACTTAACTAGGGCCGCTAACTTAAAATCGGTCATGCCGAAAGTTCGGCCCAGTCCAATCCTGGTGAGAGTAGAGGCTGGGTAATAAGAGGCTGTGTACAGTCCTGATAGTAGTCTGGTTGAGTGTTCTACTGAAGTTCGGTTGGAAGCTAGAAGTAGTTAGAAATCGAGTTGATGTGTGTGTGGGTGAGAATGGAGGAAAGTACTAGGATTGATACCACTATGATCATAAAAATCTAGTATCACTGATTGGCCAAGACAAGGTTTAGATGTCTTAGGAAGAAGATGGATAAGCATCAACGATATATAACTCTTCCACTGATTACTTAAAAATAGTATGGCACCAGAACCGTCAAAGTTCATTAATGCTCTGCTATGTAAAATAATGAGCATGTGTAATACTGGCTGTTTGCTATATGTTCATATTTAGTTAGTCAGCTGCTGTATTTTTGTACAAAATAAATGTGTTTAATTTAATTTCCTTCATCAGTGTGTTATTGCCCCTGGCCGTAAGGCCCTTTTAAATCCATTCTTGCTGAAGTTTAGAGTTATATCACTTTTACTTGACATATCTATGCAATCACGAAACCCAAGTCAATAAGTCCTTTACAATGGAGTCGACAAAGGGATCAGAACTTCACAATGGTACCCAGTCAGGGTAGTAGCGTGACCAACTCCGTCTGAGTTAAAGACACGTCCTTTACAATGACGTCCGAACATAAAATCCAATAGCACATGAAAAGGTGAAAATTGCAGAGCGAAAAAATATCTTTCAAAAAGGAAGAAAAAAGATACAAGTGGATTTTTGTTTAGAATTCAACAAGTTATGCAGCTTTAAATGTCGCAATTTAGTGAATAAAGAACCTATGTGAAAATTTTGTGCAAAAAAATAGTGTAAAATAAAAAAAAATTATACAAAACGAATGTTGGATAATATTGTGGACCAGCTAGCTGATTGCAGGGCGAGCAATGCTAATGAAACCAAATTGTACATTTGAAGGAAGCGGATCAGCCAATAAGTATCTACAAGAAATGGAAAAATTCTTTCTAATGGGAACGAGAAGTGAAGGGCAAAAAGTATCTGTAATTCAATCGGCGCTGAAGGGAAAAGCAAGTTACTGGTGGGATGTACTAGAACACGGAATTTATAAAACTTGGGCCGAATTCAAAGAAAAAAAAAATGTTTCCAGAGGTAAGGAATAGAGTACATTTAGAAGCAGGATTTTATAGTGTAGCGCAGCAACCTAGAGAGTCAATGTGCAAATTTGTGTTAAGAAACATAGATGTGCGAAATAAATTAGGACTGGGGATAGGAGAACCAGAATTGAATGTGCTAATTTATGAAAGACTTAACACAGAAATTCAATAATTTTTCCTTTGATAAAGTACCGAAAACGATCACAGAGTTCTTTCAACGGGCTTTTAAATATGATGAACGGCATCCAAAGTGAAGTATCAGAATATAACACAAATGAGTTAAAAAGGCAGAGGAGACCCTAGTAAGAACAGTCGGGTTTGCATAATAAATACGAGCCTCTACAAGATGTATACTCTCCTAAAACGAAAAGACAGAAAATTTGACAAAAACAGCGGGAAACGAAAAACAAACCTGGAAAAAGCGGGTAAAGTGCCAATAAACTGGACAAGAGTATAAAAGATTAATCGGGAGATTTTTAGGACAAAAAAGCAAAATCAAAGTGAAACTTGCACACATCTAAAAGGCGTTGTTGTTGTTGAGACCCAGACTGTCCGACCTACCAGAAAGGTACATCTAAACGGCGTGTAGACCCCGTTCAAATGTGTGCAAGCACACACAGGATGTACCCCCCCCCCCCCCACACACACACACACAAGATGGAATTCAAATGTATAAAGGTCGAAAGAGTATGGCAAAGAAAAGCAATTATTTAAAGTTCCAGTCTCAGAAAAACAAAATATTTCTCTGCAGAAGTCAGAACAACAGCAAAAATCCAAATTCGGTCACTGAAAAAGGTTCGAAACTGGAATTAGAAGTTCAGGAAGAACTGGATTTAAGCCAATTATTTGGAAAGAAATTCGACTCGAGGCCTGAATATGAGCCTAAAGCCTACGAGATGGAGGGATAGTCGCAAAGTAGTTTTAAAAGACAGAAAAGTGAATTGAGGGGACCAGAAAAAAATTCGGAAAGTACCAGTTCTGAAATAGGAAAGCGGAGCAAAATATAGCACCACCAGCGCAAAGACAGAGAATTAACATTATGTTAATGAATTAACATTGAATTAACATTATGCTGTGAGATAAAATGAAGAGAGCTTCCCTCAAACACTAGTGGCAAAGTACTTGGCACACTGTTAATAATAACAGCAAGAAAAAGTCTCCCTGCGCATGCTCAAACCCAAGCAGGAATTTGAACGCTGCACTTGATCATCTCAGGGCGAAAGCAATTTTAAGGACAAGCGATTAGGTACCGAGATAAAAATGTACCTGAAATTTGTTACCGAGTATTTATTTTATCATTAACTCAACGTTGGTGAGTAATGCTTCAGTGTAATCTACATTGTAGTAAATCTACATTGTTAGTTAAAAAATCCTCAAATGAGATGTTCTCAAGCGCTGATGTCTCACAGTACCCATAGCCCAGGGATCTTATCAGGGTGCCTGTGGGTACCTCACAGTACCTGTATGATGCATAACAGTGCCTGTAGTATCCTAGAAGCCCACAAACCCCTAATCCTGCTCTAGTGGTCCCCCCACAACACCCACTGCAGGTTAATTTTTATCGCTTTTAAAAACATGTAATAAATTTAGTTCAGTTATTTAAAGCTTTCGTATAAAATGGCTAATGTAGGCAACACAGTACTGACGCTATAAGCGAAAAAAGTTTTTTTCGTTGTTGTTACAATTTAGTAATACAAATTAGAATCATTAGAATCTTACATCTCGATCTTGTTGAAAATCAATAGGCTAATTGTAATTTTTAAGCGAAATAAATTGCCCGAAATACCACCCCATTCACTTAACTCTTTCATGACATATTTTGCTCGCTATAAGGAAATTAAAAATGTTCATATTTCCAAAATCGAGAGTTTAGTATGAAACAACATTAACTATAAAATCGTGGTTTTTCAGGAATGGGAAAAAAACATTTTTAATTGCATTTTATCTTTTTTAGTTTTCGAAAACCATAATTAATATAGACACAAACAAAAAAAATTACATATTATAAAGTTATATTAAGTGATATTTTAAGACATTTAATATTATTTCATTACTTAATAATTCTGTAATAATTAACTTTTATTAAGGTGATGCAGATAACGCTTTTTGAGGTTTGGCTTAAGGCACTTTACAGGCTTTTTGTTATAAAGTGCATTGATGTTTATACAATGTAAAACTAATTTTATCTCAAAATACGCAATTTTGTAGTTAACGTTGTTTGACATTAAACCCTATAAATAAGAAAATCAAATACTAGCAGAAAATATATTAAATGTCAAATCACTCCATAATAGTATGAATATTACATTATTTTATTATTTTTATATTTGAGCTCACAGCACAATGCATTGCTTCCTCCTATAGAAAATGCAAAGTAAAGTTCCGAATAACACAAATTATTCTTTAACGACAATTTTCAAAATCCGTAAGAGTTATGGATAAGTATTGCAAAGTGACCGTGGCCTATCCAATGGCACTATTGAAAGCGCTCCTAGTAGTGAGACGATGAAGATCACATGTCTAAATCGTTAACTATGAACTATACAGGGAAAAAATGACCATTTGTAGAGTTCTGTAATTAGTCGGAAATGGTATCATGTACAGCAACAGTGTGTGGAAGAACCCAAAGAGTGCTTAAAAAGCAAAACGCTATTGAATCAAAATTCATGTCTAGACACTGATACAACAACTTTCAAGATCAAAAAGTAGTAATGCCCCAAATAATAAAAAATACAATAAGTTTTGCCCAACGCCAGGATGCAAATATCAAATACAACAAATTATCGTGTAGAACATGTGTGGAAAAGAGTTGTATTTTGATTCAAGATCGCTTAGGATCTTGATAGGTCGTGGTGCCATTTTACAATATTTAAACGCACTCTAACTTTGTCATTGACATTTTATCTGCATTGCTCTTAGATTAAGTTTTAGACATGTAAACTTTCTCATTTTACTACTAGCATCGCTTTCATCGAAGTCATTGGATATAAATAGACCAAATTCAATTTACTATACCTATAATTTTTATACCTACATTTCGTTAAAAATTAATTTCGTATTTTTCTCGTGAAAAACTTTCGTCATAATAAGTCTGTAAATAATATATTTCGAATATTCCGTCCCTTTCTTATTTCAAAAGGAAAAAAATCACATTTTAAAATGCATTTTGGTTTAATGTGATGCTATACTATTTTTTCTCAATAATTTGGGAATTTTTTATAAACCTGACATATACAGGGTGATTCGAAACTCTGTACAAACTTTAATGAGGGGACCTTTTTATATTCGAGTGTACGTCCACAGACGTCATCCTTTGGTACTAGAGGGCTCTGTTAGTACATAAATGAAAGGCAAAAATAAAAGCCGACATTTTTATCTACAGCAGTTTTACAGTAGTTTTACTATAATTGCTTAAAGAAGCTACTGCCAACAGTAACATACCTCAGAGCGTCGATGCATTGACTGCATTATGTTTTCAACGATTCCTGGCATTTCACAAACGTTTACAGCAGTTCCTCTGTTTCCATTGGTCATCCCATACTACACTAATTGTATGTTAAGCATCTGAGCATTCTTTCTTTTTTCTAACCAGATCTTCCCACCTACCCGAAAGTGTAAAATTTCTGTTTGAGCGGCCGAGAAAATATCACTCAGTTTTCAACCCAATGGCGTGGCAACCACACGGACCGCACCATCCTTCACCTAACATATGACTTCTCGGAATGGATTTCTGACCTACAGATCTATCATGCCCATAATCCGCGTAGACACGGTAATAGTTTAGGGCGACGTTGAGGATCGAACATGGGACTACCACGTGCTATCCTCGAGCCTTAACCACTGGACTCAGCCTTCTTGCCATTATTTCTTTCTTTCAACCCAGACCGTCCAATCTACCCACTAGTAGAGTCGCCAAGGACGGATGTAATTTGGGGGTCATAACCCCCCCTCCCCCAAGAAACCCATTGAATTTCGAAGAAATGGAAACCAAAATATTTGGTTACTCCCGCCAGAATTTTTTTCTGGAGACGCTACTGCTACCCATACCCACCATCTCAGCATTCGTAAAATGCTTCGTATTACAGGCACGAAGTCTGTTTTATGAATGACGACGGCGTAAAACAGGCAAATGCCGAGCCCACAAACAACGCCCTCTATCACCAAATGGTGACTCTTACGGACATACATTCATTAACGAAAAAGCCATGTTTTAGTATTCCCTATCTCCCATTAAAGTTTGTATAAAGAGTTTCGAATCATCCTGCATTTTGTTATATACATGGTTGATTTTTATTTGCGTAAACAGAATTTGAATATATGCTCTAATTTTTATACTGAACTAATAAAAATGTAGCTTTTGATACCCTCAATTATAAGTATTTTGCTATAAGTATTTTCTGATTGTTAAATTTTCCTAATTTGCCTAAGTAAATTTATGTATTTACTTGATATTGTCATGAAATGAATGTCAATTAAAATTAGACTCTATAAAGTTTTGAGATAATTATATGTATAAGTTTGCTATATTATTTAAATAAATTGGATTTGAGATACATTTTATAATACATATTCAAATTTGGACATATATGGCAGAATTCTTCATATACGTAAAACGAATATAAAATATTTTTCAACATTTAATGAAGATTATGTTCAATGAGAAGCATGGCAAGAATAAATCTAAAGATAAGAAATTTAATACTTCAAGGAAAATAACGATTTTTACAGACATTTATTTTTAACATACGCTTCGTTTTATAATTGTGAACGCGAGGTTTTTGTGATGGCACTTTTTATTTTAATGAAAATAAAATAAAAATTTGAAGAATACTTTTTACAGAGCGTAATTGTAATACATTTTGAGGTTATTCACCGGCTAGGTTGGCATTATTCAAGTATTTCATATTTGGTCCTTAATTTGTTTTCAAGTAAAGCTGGTTGGTGTTAAGATAAATAAGAGAAAATGCAGAATACTTCTTATAAGTTTTAATATCAATTTGTATACGCCCCATACCGATTTTATTCAAAACGATCCATTCAACAAAAAGCATTCTATTCAAAATGTTCTCCTTGGTATTTTTAGAATTTTATCAGTTGTGAATTGAAAAGAGCATTGTATTTCACATTTGTAAAGAACTTTGTTTTTATACTTACTGTAAAATCGTATGTAGACAGTAGCTTGGAACCTTTTAGAGAAGAATAAGTCTAATGCATGCGCAAATATTTGTTTGCTTCAAAACACTGAAATTTGCATGAACACAACTAAGTATAAAATATTCAAACAGTGTAAATGAACCAGCTGTCAGTTGAGAGAATTAACTTCCCCAATAGGCTATTTCTGAATTCTAATTCTATATTTTTCGCTTCAAATTTTAACCAAGTGTTTGAAATCATAAACCTGTCAGAGAAACTTAAATAATTTTAAAATAATGCTCGAATGAAGTTCACTATCTTGATAACATTGATTTAAAGGGTTAGAGCTTTATTACTGGATTCACACTGAGCGTTAAAATGAATCTTACGCTGTATTTAAGCATTACATAACATTGTCTAGAATAAACGACAAAATGTCACTCCTACGTTAATTTCCTCAATAGATCAGATCTTAAATTATATCAATCATGAATAATACATTAATTTTACTCATTCATCGGAATTTTCAATGTACATTTCATTTGTCACCGTTTGGCCAATTATATTTTCCTTAAAAAAACTTCTTTTTGATCACAGTTCCGATATTATCACTAGTATGCATATTATTTCCTTCCATCTAGCATATTTGGAGTTGCAATTCAATCATGAATTCTACATTAATTTTCCTCAAACATCCGTATTTTCAACGTTCACTTCAATTATCAAGGTCCAGCCAATCATATTTTCCTTGAAAAAGCTCTTTTTAGTTTACTCTTATTGATCAGAGTTCCGATATTATCACTAGTACGCGGATTATTTCTTTTCATCTAAGCATATTTGGGATTACAATTTATCAATCATGAGTTATACATTAATTTTCCTCATTCATCCGCATTTCAATATACAGTCAGCCAAATGAAAATCCGAACACCACTCCCTATTCCAGCTCCTCAGGTTGTATAAAAAGTACTCGGAATAATGTATATTATAAATAAACATACATCTAATTTACACAAGAGGTCGACTTCATACTTGGTCGCTCATTATTTCTAAAAATTCAAATGGCAACACCCATTTTTATGTCATCATAAGATTTCCCCTTTCAGCATTGTGCTGCATATACATTTGTATTCCATTCCGACTATAAATGCGGGAAATACACGAAAAACTCATTCAGTGTCCGTTCCATATTCAAGGTAGTAAAATGAAGGTCACGCATACTCTGCAGTTATACCTTTTCCATTTCGTTGATATGGCACATTCTTTACAAAAACATCTTAGAAAAAGGCTTATGGAGTCCAGAGCCCGTAAATTTTAGGAGCAGCGTAAATGACATTTTAACCATCAATATTGTAATATTAAATAAGGTTTATTAAAGCCACGAGATTTAGTGCCCTCAAATTAATTTTCCTTACTTAGTTGGGTTAAAATCACTAGCATTTTACTCAAATCATACAGCAGTTTATTTTCACTATCTATTTATACTGATTTAATTAGAAATTCTATAATGTTTCATTGACTATTGTCTTATGTTTTTCTAGCACACAAATGTGCATTGCATTAAAACGTTAAATGACATCAACACACTTTTTTTTCTTTCATGCTTGGCACAATTTGTTATAAACATTAAAAAAAGTCAAAGTTTAAAATACTCACTATTAACTTAAACTTTATCAAAACTTAATATATTAGTTGAAATATATGCAGAGAAACTTACTATAATCGCTAATATATGCATTACAATTCAATAAGTCGTAAAGTGACCGTTACTGTCAATATATTCTTGGATAAATGTGTTTGATAAAAAAATTGTGTTCCTGTGCCTTTTTTCACCTGAAATTGGCAAATATCTAAAATGAGTTGTAGAATTCATCATGAAATATGTTATTGTGCTACCAGAGATTGTACATTATAGCTAAAACTCTTGAAATGTCAGTGGATTCCTTGTTTGAAGCATAGTCTTAGAGTAGAGTGTTTTTTTGTGACTTCGCCATGTTTGAATCCAAGGTCAGGAAGACGAGAAATGCGACATCTCTTCCCTAGAAATAGGTACACTCAAGAGTTATTTGAAAAATAAGTAAAATTTTTATAATTATGTTATTAAGTTGATTTTTATCCTACTCCATTGTTCCTTAATATCTAAGCTGGTTGTATTTTTAAACTGAGTTTAAAATAAAAAAGATAACATTTTTTTAATTTAGTCAACATTTTATATTTTACAAAATTGCAATTTCAGTGCTTCTATCTTTTTTATGTTTAAATATGCATGTGTTTTGAAGAAAAATATTTGGTACGCCCATTAAAATTCATTTATATTAAATACGAGAAGTCTCCCTTATGGTGCGGCGTAATACCTGACTCATCCGGAAGAGATGTCGCAATGAAAAGGCTAACTCTCACTAACAGTTTGCAGAATAATAACATAGCTACAGAACATAAAATTTGCATAAAATAATGAGTTTTGCAGTCATTGTTATGCACTTTTAAATACAATTAATAAGTCGAAAGTAATTGAAAATTGTTATTAAAAATTGTTAATTGAAAATTGTTATTAAAAATTATTAATTCTATTTTCAATTGGATAGCAAACATCTGTTGCGCAATTAACTACACGAAGTCCCAATTTTACCATTAATTATTGTTGATTTCGACTTCTAATGAAATTCTAATTTAAAATGTTTATTAAAAGGCTTGTCTTTCATCAAAAAACAGATGTTTGTGTATGTGTGCGGTCTTTGGCGGGAAATGTATGTGATGTACTGCCATGAAATTTGATACACGGGTTCTTCAGGACCCGGGAAAATGCACCTAAATAACATTTTAGTAATTCGGATTAGTTTTTTAATTTTTTATGTTTTGGAGCGATTTTGAGAGATAATCATACAAGTCGGTTCCTCCTTAATTTTGACACCATCGCAAAGATCGGAAAACATTCTTTTAAATGACTTTTGAATCGCATCCATGAAACAATTCCTTCATATTTATTTATTTATTTAAAAATACATCGAAATTTGCATTTTTTAGATTATGTGACTCTTCATTTTCCCCTGCGAAATACTAAGATTAGCACAATTCTATAATTTAGTAAAAAGTTCGGTGTATACCTTCACATTCAAAATTGTTTTTATTTATCTAAAGTTTTTCCATTTATCTAAAATGTGTAATTTATTTTTGTCATTTTTTGAAGCCAGCAAACCTGTAAGATTTTTGATATTCCGCAATGAAGTATATATATATATATATATATATATATATAATCGTTCTACATGAGGACTTCTATAAAACACAATGATAAATTATGAGGGTAAGTGTATTATATAATATGTCTGAAATTTGATAAATTCTCATGTCAGACATTTGTGTTAAAATTGAACTGCAATTAATTAATGTCACTCTAAAAGTCGCTTATATACAAAAGATTCAATTATGTGTTTAAATATTATCTATATTTCATAAAGATGTTTGTTTAAGCAAACGAATGATATACTATTGTGACGTGCTAATCTCCATATGCATTAATGCAATATAATATATATTATAATATAGTGATATACTTTTAGACAGAATTTATTACTATTTACAATCAACCCATATTTTTCATGTCCATTACTTCCGTGAAATTACTAACTCAACGAATATATATATATATTGGTAAGAATCTATAATATTATTACAATAAAATTAAGTAACTTTTGAGGCACAGTCCTAAAAGTGTATGCACTCTTAATACACCTTCAGTATTTTGCGTAGTAATTATCCGATCAGCATCTTTATCGTATATTTATTTTATCCCAAAGGAATCGTTTTGAATGGCTGAATACCTCTTGTACTTGGCATTTGTATCACAATCATTTGCATAAAACTAGAACTTGTTCTGATAAAGCATGCCGAATTTCTATAAAACTTAATCTGTGCGTCAAAAATTCACTAGATACCAAATTTTATATTTTACTATAAACCGTAATTTAAGAATTGGCAACCAGAGTTTATATTTCTATTAAAAATTTGCAAGTTATCTCTCTTTAAACTTCACTTACTGAAATCGTTTTTGTGCTGAAATGTGTAAATCGGTAATTCAAAATAAATGCCAAAATGAAAAAAATTAAGTTGTGAAAATAATGAATTCAACATTGCATAATTATTACAAAATTCGAATAAGCATATTTTAAACCTCTAAATCTAATTTTTTTTACATTTTTTTCGTTTAGTTCAGAAATGTTAGATTCAGATTATCTGTGAGCATTATTATTACTTTATGCACAAAATTTGGCATATTTTATCCGAGAAAAACTTAAGTTTTATTAAATGGTGGTAAAAAGAACAAATGAACATACAAGTTAACACAGCCATCCAAATAAATTCTTTTGAGCCAAAATAAAATTAGAGTGTTGATAAGATAGTTAAAACGCGACATATAAAAGGTGGATCATATTTTTGAGCAGCACTTGACAAATATTTAGTACTTTTGTTCCACCGACACAATATGCCACCCCCACAATGACATTGGCTTTATGAATAGCAAAACATTTTGTATTCTATAGGCAGCATGTCGTGTTCAGCAGGGGATCTGACAGGCAACACAGTAGGGCAAGGAAGTACCACAGCCTCGATTCTGCAGCATCCATGGAGCTCGAGACGAGCTGTGGCTATCCTGACAGTTCTCAATCTTCCAGGTACGATGACTCTCTGGTATTGGACTGCAGCCCGAGACCCTCTTAGCTTACACTAAATTACGTAGTTCCAAAGTGAAGGGAAGGAACCGAACACTCAACACTACACTAAACAATGACTTAAAAGTTTATTAATACATATTTAAAAGGAATAAAATCATTTTTAACAGTTTACCTAAGCAGCTTCTACAGAAAGATACGAAAAATGAATAATTTTGATAAAATAGGGAAGGGAAGAGTATCTTAGTCAAGAACGCTCAGGTTGGAAATAAATGCGAACATAGGCAGAACACCAGCTTTTCCTCAAGTCCAAGGCTTATTCTCTTAACCAAGGTCTTTCTCTCTAAATAAGACTCTACTCTTTTGACTAAAGTCTTCCTCTCTAACTAAGGCTTTCTTAACTAAAGCCTTTCAACAAATATCAATCAGTATGTGAAATAACTCAGTTCATTTCATACAAATTTATCATTTTGCTGTAACAAATAGTCTTTATCAGTTTTTAGTAATCTTAATTTAATAACCAAATTTGTGTATGCTCCAAAATTGTAACATATGCTTTTTCCGGCATAAATAGTTCAATTACCAAACACTTTGATGAAAAATGTTAACTTTCTTCATAAATTCAATCACAGAAAAGTAGGAAAAACTACTGTCTCACAAAATGTGCCGCTCTAAGCTGGAGCCTATCCAATCTTGTGGTCGTTCAATCAGTTTTTGTTACAGATATTTCAGGCAAGAGGATTGGTATTCAGATTCATTATAATTTATTTTAGTTACATAAAAATAGCTGCTAATTTCGTCATCTGTCAGAATCTTTCATTAAGTACTTACACGTGAGTGCATCCCTAATAGTGGTCAATCTTCTGCTAGTTGTTCTCATCTGCACTAAGTGCTATCTTGTGCAGGTTTCTCTCTAACATCTTCTTGACTGTCTGCGACTATCCCGGGTTGACCTCATCTCTGAACCGCTGTGAGTTTTGGATTTTCTTGGGATTCATGGGCTTATGGGCTTGGTCTAACTTAGGACTAGGCCAAGCAGAATTATCAACAACAGCAAAAACATTTTGCTGATTAAATGCAACTTGCTTACAGACAACATATTTTCACAATTCAGAAGGGGATATCTTGGTTTTCTACCTACTACTCCTAACCATAGAAAATCCGCCAGGAAGTTATTCTAAGCCATTCAGTACAGTCATTTTATTGACAACTAAAAAGCTAGCTTTACTAAAACTTTTCATCTTATTTAATAAAATCAAATATAGCATAGTGGCTACTGCTGACTGCAACATATTATAGTACTTTTAATTACACCTTAATGGGTTATGTGGAAAAGAGTTAGCAGCTACTTGACTTATTTGTCATCTTAGTGGGGCAAAAACATGGTAATTTAAAAAAATTTCAAGAATCTCAAAAAAATCATAGACTCGTTACATAATAGATAATTAAATAAATTTCTAGTAAAATTCTTGTACAACCGTATATAAAACTGCAACCATTGCAAATATATCTAAAAACACTACATGCATTAATTTCAGTTTTGGGATAAAATCAGTTTCTCACATTCAATATATGTTTTTAATTAACCCATTTTTTACATCCCTTTATTTTTACTTAATCTTCAACTGTGTTTTAGGGTCTAAAGTAAGCAAAATATGCATTAATACATATTTCACTATTTTTCTTTGACTATTTATTGAATGAATTTCGTTTTTTATTAGAAACATATAAAACGCGCCGCGAAACATTTTCAAGATTCCAATACACAGGGTGCTTGGCAAAGTTGTAAATGGGCCGCAAAAGTTTAGCTATGGCTTAGCTAAAGATATGGCAGTGAAGTGTCGGTATAGTAAAATAACTATGAGCTACCAAGTGAGACTGATTGCAGCATTCCTAACGGCAAAATTTGGAAGTTAGTGCTCCTACCTCGAAAACTATAAAAGATACAGAAAAAAAAATCAATTAGAAATTCGTATATTGAATTAGTAAGAAATGACATTTTACAGAAACGAATGGAAATAGCGTATGAAATGATGGACGTGTGAAAATGATGGCTGATGACGCGCAACGCCGTTCCTTTCGGATAAAACACGGAAGATAATTAATTTGCAAACGATCGTCTATAATCATATGCGTGTACTTTGATGAGCACCGTATGGAACATGACAAGATATTAGAATGAATATTATTGTGAGATGGTACTTCTGTACCGCGAATTCAGTCGAAACGCTATGGAAGCTACATCACAAGAATATATTACGCTTCCCTACATTAATCCGTAATGATGGATAGCATACAGCAGGAAATTATTTCCTGCATGCAACCATGTATTGTGGCAGACGGTGGGCATATTGAACATACATTGTTAAACTTGAGTTATGTAAATAGCGCTTTTGAATTAAATAAAGTGGCTTTTCGACTAATTTGGTAATACTACACTCTCTAATTGTACCTGTCTAATTGATTTCCTTCCCTATCTCTCTTAGTTTCCGAGATTTTCAAACTTTGCGGCTAAGAACGCTATGGTGAATCACATCTGATAACGCATAGCACTACCGATACCTCACTTCTATAGCTCTAGCTACCATCATTCAAAACTTGTTTGGCCTACTTACAACTTACCCTATATATGTTGAAGTTTGACATTTCTATTTAATCCACACAATGAACACATTCATATACTGAGTTGTTTATGCATTGAAAATATTTCAGATATACATACAAATTCGGTCAACCTTCCCTTCTAGTTTTAGTTTTGATGCATATACTGAATCATGGTATGGATTTCAACTCCTTTCTAGTACACATAGTAATAGAAACGGTGGCGAGCGAAGTAATAACATTCTTAGAGAAATGCTGCAACCTAAAATACCACTAAGGAGTTATCAAAATATAGAAAATGAAAAAAATTACATTTTTTACAATTTGCCTTTATTGAACAGTTAAACTAAATTTATATACTAGCAATATTCAATGAAATTTTTATTTTCATTTAAAAGCTAATTTTAAATTTGCATTCATTATTCTAACATGAAATGCAAGTTTCGCCTCAAAGGTTTTACATTACTTTTCTTACGCATTTCAAAGTTGACGTGTTGTTGTTTACCACATTACCTGCTCACAACTAAATCGTTAATATTTAGATATGTAATGGTAAATTTAAAGGCATTTGCATTTAAAAGCAAGATAAAACAAACTATTGCATATGTATCATAACACTGTACAAATTTATGTAGATCAGTTTAGAGATGACAGCGTGAATATCCCTTTCGAACGTCAGATACCTTTTATAGTACACTGTGAAACATTCTGCAACCTTTGCTCATTTCTTTTCAGCTACCTTGCTGATAATTTCGGCAAACTGATAAGAAAAGCCACAATTTCAGGTATTCATAAAAATTCCAGCTTAATTTCTGGAATATTCAAATGATTATCGTCTGCCGAAGCATTATTTTTGTGTATATATATATATATATATATATATATATATATATACGTATATTATCATAACTATCAAGAGTCTTACTCCCAATTACGGACAGATGATTCCCCCGAAACTTTCAGGAACATGCTTGCAGTAACATGCATGTTTTACAGTATACGCCCACTTTTGATGCCCTTAAATTGTTTTAATGTGCATTTAAGATACACTGTCCTAAAAATATCATTCATTCTGAATAGTAAAAATACCTCTTCGCAGTGTTACATCTTGCACTCACTTTTGGAATTATAGGTGTAAACATGGTGGAAATCGGTGTTCATGTTGATCCTTGTAAGGTATGTTTTTCTCTTTTGTTAGTTATTTCATGGCATTTTTTGCTCTAAATTTACTTACATATTATTCTAAGAGGGTTTTAACTTACATTTATTAACAACAATATACATAATATTCTCATCAGAGCATATTTTCTTCTTTAAACTTTATAATATGTAACAAGCTATTCAAAATATTAGACCCTCTTTTTTTTAAAAAAATATATAATTAGAATGATAATATCATCCTAAAAGAACTTTTCTTTATCCGCAGATTTAATTGGCGTCCGAAAGGGATATAGAAGTTTGCAATTAAAATTAGAAATAAATATTGATTAAAATTTTTTGAAACTAACGATTTGTTTATACTATCTATTTAAAATTTTCCTTGAACAATCGCATGTAATACACATAAGCAGCAAATATGATTTCATTACAAAATTTACTTAAAAATACAATCTACAGAAGAAGTTGACTTCGCACGCCACTGAATTATGCTTGGTTAGTTATTTCCGGCTTAGCATGATGCACATTGCTTTCCACTGCTTGGATAACTTCAGCACTGGTACAAATAGTTTTGCTATGCAATCACTAAAACTTGATTTCTAGGCTAAACATCATTTAAGAGTGCTAAGTAGTGCCTGGCATTGAACGCTTTTAAAATGTAGAAATAGTCAGATAAATATGATGCTATGAAGATCTAGGTCCCATGCACCGAGATTGGCTTAAACTTGCAATTTGAGCTAAATTATGAAATTGCTCATAATTTGTATTTGTTTGATAATTGTTACTAACAGTTTTCTGCCTAATTGTAATTATTATGCACTTTTCATTTCAAATTTAATATGTAATACATTTAAAATATCAAAAAATATTTTCCCTTCAAAGTGATTGATTTTTTTACTGCAAACTACAATGTTTTTAGGTATTTTTAAGAAATATTTCATAAAGGTAATTAATCCATTAGAATCTTTGTACTTAAACTAATTATCATATTAAACTGCTTCTTGTAAATGCTTATGGTAAGCAAGGAGTAATATAGTGGATGGAACTTAAGTCTTCATCTTTCTTTTTCATTGAATCTGAGAAGTATTATACCTAAAGATTTCATTTTGGCAAGAATATTACAATTCCATCTCAGTAGCTCAAAGATGTCCACTACTCTCAGCTGGCCACTACGAAGAACCCTGGTTCAATTCTCGGTTGGAGCAGCAAGATTCTTTACCCTGCAAATTAGTGCAGGAGCTGGCCAGTCAGTGATTCGATTTCTGGTTGGGGCAGCAGGGTTCTCTACAATTGTGGGTGCCCAAACAGGTACTAGAACCTTAGACCGTTAGTGCAAAGATGTTGGGGGTCTGAAAATGACCCTAGTAAGATCAGTACGGATTCAATGGACTCTGACATATTGGTTGTTGATTTCAAATTGGGAGGCCAACGACCACGCAGTATACTAACCTTGATAAAAAAAATCTAGTATCAGAAGGCTAACATGAGGGGAGGGGAATAGCAGGAGATATTCAGCTAGATTATCAAGTTCTACGTCAATCTTACATTAAAAGGAGGAGAATACAGAGTTCACTTTGACGATTAGAGCTTGAAATTCCGTCCCAATAACTCAACGATAAAACGTCGGCTGGCCAATACAAATATCCATGGTTCAATACCCGGTTGGGACAGCAAAATTCCTAACATACTCCTCACGAAGAAAACAAGGGTTTATAGTAATAATAATTTAAATAATACTTGCAGTATATTGAATAAGATGTGTGTTTATACAATAATTCGAATTAGACCCCGACGCCAGAATTTAACACCAATAGGTTTGCAAGTAAATAATAGTATTATTAATATAATCCTAATTACTTAGAAATATGATTAAAATAAAACATAATATAAAATTGCTGATATTTTTTGCATTAGTTTGATAACTATTAATATCAGTCTTTTGATTAATTGTAACTATTGTGGACTTTTCATTTCAAACTTAATATGCAATACATTTAAAGTATCAAAAGAATTGTAAGAAAAATGAGTCATTTTTTCTACAGCAGTGTAAAGTCTTTCACCGCAATCTTTTTACAGCAGATTAGCAGTTTTCTCTTTTGGGAATTGTTCATTTGTAGTTTAAACATGATAGTTTGACTTCTAAAGAAATATATTTTAAGTATTTTGAAAATACAAAATATTTTCAAAATATATTTTTAAAACATTACCAAAATATTTTAGTTTTTTCAATTTAAAATACGAAATACAAATGTATTTTGAAAATGTATTTCAAATACATGTATTTCAATACTGACCAACTCTGAATTTAGGCGACAATGACAGATTTAAAACGCCGAACGCATCTGACTCTCGCGATAAAAAAAAATGTTGGCGTATTAGTATTACGATGTACTAACTGTGTCTACTATATCTGCTTTATAATTTTAACCAGCTAAGATGTTTGATTCTAATTTCTTGGCTTCACACAAGACCACATCTCTCAACCACTTAGTTGTTAAATTTTGAGAGAAGTCGATAAACCTATTCCTATGAAGAATTGAAGTATACAATGTATATTTACACTTCCTGGCTTCTCGCAAAACGAGCCTAGCGTCATAACCACTTAGTTGTTAAATTTTGAGACCTGACCAGTCTGACCAAACCTGTTTCTATTAGGAATTGGAGTATGTTTTACAATATTAAAGGTATATTAAACGTTATGTGTAACGTATTAAACGTTATGTGTATTATTTATGTATATTAAACGTTAGAAAGCAATGAATTGAAATAATAGGTATGAATGACTATTCATTTATAGATTCCGATATTAAAATTCATGCATATTCTGTACGGAGGAGGGGGGCTGAATAATTTTTATAAAAGAAAGCTGTTGTTTAGAGTACAAGTTAAATATGGATGTAAAGATGGATCTTGAATTTATTAAAATAATTGGATATTCCGCTATTTCTGCTGAATATTTTAAGGGATCTTTTTGAAAAACGGATCCTATTTAAAAATTCAACATTTGGAGCATTTGTCAAATTTTTTGTCAATACATACTATCATATATCGCTCAAACTAATCGGGAATTAAAAAGGAACTTCATAATGATGTTAAAAATCAAATTAACACATCTATTACTAATCACTGATATATAACCAACCATTGTTTAGATTTTTCTTCTGCCTCGATTATTCAAAGATATTCATCAGTTTTGGACATGTAAATTTTAGGCTTTTCACATCAATAAAATTTCCACTAATCAGATTAATAGTTTGTCTATGACACCATATTTTTCTCAGTTATGGCATAACTAGATTTAACTAGTTTGTCTAATGTTTATCCTTTACCATTTCAACAATTTTATTTCTTTTTGCTCTTATTATCATCAATAAAATTCCATTAATCTTCTCAATTAATCTTCCCTATCTTCTCAATTGAATGTCTTTTTGCTCTTTATTTTGTGGCTTGTTCATTCTAGATATTTGATATATTTTTTTGGTTTTATTTAATTCATTTCCCTTCCTCTTACCGGGTTGCACTACCGCTACGTATTTTAAGCAACTTCCTGCGCGCGGTCTGTCCATCATCCTTCATCTACTCAAATCATCATCGAACTCAAGAGTGTTGCCAAAAAAATTTCATCGCATATTGTTGTTCTATTCTGAGGTGGAGATGAGTTTTCATAGGCAACAGGAGCTCCATTACGAGGCATTTTGGTTTGGTTTTACTAGGTACTTCTTGACCCGCTCGCACTGAAGAAAAAAAACCATCAGTGCTGATTGTTTCGAAAACACGAAAGCATACGATGGTGTAGTGAACCAGAAGTGGAAATCCTTACTAAAACCCTAAACCCTTCAAAATTGGATGCTGAATCCATATTAGTCATATATTTTACGGGTTTCATAGTAAAATGCTACAAAATATGTTTTATAGATATACAGGGTGTTTCATTTTCTCTCAGTCCCTGATTTTGCTTTATAACTTCTAAATTAATAGATGCAATTTAATGAAATTTCACATGAACATACATTGGTATATGAATTTCATTGGTATATGAACATACATTGGTATATGAATTGGTTACAGAAGGACCGGAGTAGTGGTACTACTCTCGAGCCCAAAAATGAAAACAAACTGCTGGCTTTCCCACAGAAGTCCTTATGTAAACTGTCGCAAGAGATGTGGAGATTTCCACAAGCACATATCAACTAGCTACAATAACGGCAAAGCTACTTCTCATACACCAAGCTGTGTTCGTGTCAAATTTCACTTAATGAGGTCTACTGGTATGAAAGTTGTAAGACAAAATCAGAGGCCGAGAGCGAATGAAACACCCTGTATAAACTTTATGTTAAAATGTTAATTCGTTTTTCATGCAAAATTTCTCGACCAATTAAGTCAAGAATAGATCCGACTAGAAAGGATGAGACTGGTTCCATATCTACTGCACGATTACATCTGAAATACCCCTAAACATATTTCCATTCCTTCTATGGTATTGAACGGTATAATCCGAGATTAAAAGATCCCCTAATACCCATAATATCAGTTATGCTTCCTAATAAAGGCGTGGCAGGGATAAATAAAGACCACAGGCATGAAAGAAAAATGGTCTGCTAATGGTCTGCTCCAGCAACCCCAAGAGATTAATACTCATCATTCGTAGAGCTTGGGGAGATATTGGGGGATCGCTACAGTTATTTCATGTATAACATAGCTTTTTATGTGAACTTACATGTTGCTAGCTTTTTACTCCCTCAAACGGTATCTCCTTGTCATGAAGGGACCAGACCCCGCCAATAATTTATCTTACTCTTGAATAAATAATTTTATATTTATTGTTATGTTATATCTAGATGTTTGACGACATTTTCATTTCTTTATCTAGTTTATGCAGTAAGTTTTGTAATGTAAAATTTTGCGTTATATTTACATGGTTTGCCCACCTATGGCTACCCAATGTTTCTTTCAAGACTTTTATGCCGAGAGTGAGGGGGACAAATAGAACCTTGGAGGGGCAAGTTTTTCTATGTAATTAGCTACTATATATACGAGTACATATATAGAAGTAATTGCTATATATTCAAACATTTCAAGAACAAACTTTCTCCAGCTGTGAGGGGAGGGAATTTCAAAATATTGCCCAAATCTCAACAACAAAATCTCATTCTAAAAATAATAAGTCACGAATTAAAAAATATATAACAATCTAAATGCTACCACATAAGTGGAAACTAGGTTAAAATAAAGTTTTACTTGCAAAAAAAAATGACTTTCTGTTCAGCAACAGAATTTTCAGAATAGAAAAACACTGTAAAATGGATGTTTATTTTCTATACAAGACATAGTAATGTATATAAGTATTGGAATCATATCGAAACTCGAGTTTTCGACTGTTCTACAAGTTTCGAGCACTTTAAAACACGAAAAAACTATTTTTAGCTTGGCGTCTTTGTGTGTGTCTGTCTGAGTGTCTGTACAATGTACGTATTTACTCTAGCTCCTCAAAAACTATTTAACAACATTTCATAAAACTTGGAGATAAATCACTTATAAGTTACCCTGGTGCTGATTAGATTTTAGTGCTATTCGGAAAATAATAACCTGCCATTTTTGCAATATGGCCCTCAAACTGATCAAAATCTATAATACAAAACTAAATATGCTTAATTGTATTGATAAAATAGTTGTTTCTTATGTAATTTTTGACGGCAAAATTAATAAGGTCAACCTCATTTCTGGCAGTACAAGACTAATCATTCTCGATATATTTAATTCTCTTTTGGTCATATTTTGCAAGGTAGCGACGTATTATAATGCGATAAGTCGCCGAATGGAAAAAAAAGTATTTCAAAAACTCTATATATATATAATTGAATGTAATTTTAAATAAATATACGCGTCATTTTGTGCCATTAAACTCAATTCAATAGAATATGAAAGAAGTGATAATAAAATTAACTGTAAAGAAAGTCGTGTACTGCCCACATCAGATTTTTACTTTCCCTACAATACATAGTAATGTATAGGGAAAGTATTAACATCGTGTCAAGAATCGAAATTCGAGTTTGCGACGAATTTACACGTTTCGAACACTCTAGAAAACTGAATACCAATTTTTAACTTGGCGTCTGTATACGTGTGCCTGTCTATCGGTTTGTCGGTCTCTCTCTCTCTGTCTGTCTGTGTGTGTGTCTGTGCAATGTATGTATCCACTCTAACTCAAAAACTATTCGACAAAATTTCATATAATTTAATAGGTAAGTCTCGTGTGGGTTATCCTTGTGCTGATTAGATTTTAGTACGATTCGGAAGAATAGCTCCTGTTTCTTTTGCGAAATGACCCTCAAATAACGTAAATTATGAAAAAAAAATTAAATATATCTAAATACGTTGATTAAATGCTTATTTTATGTGCAATGGTTTTACAAAGAGAAAAATAAGACCAGCCCCCACCACTAAGATGAACCAAACCGTTCCTAAGATATTTCAGTTTGGCATTTTTGCAACGCCGCCATTTGGAAATGCGGCCAGCTACCAAATGTAAATGAAAACTGAATTAAAACTGAAAATTCTGGAAAATTTTAAATAAGTGACTTTATAATTTTGTGCAATTAAACTCAATGCTTCATGAAAAAAAGAGAAAATGGATTTGAGTCTGTAGGGAAAGTCACATGCTGTCCATCAAGGATTTTTTCATATGATGGAACAATTACAATTTGTATTTACAACTGCAGTATGTATTTGTAATTACAACTGTAGAATGAGAACTGAAGTTAGGATGAGTTGAGTAGTTTATAAATGGCTTAGTACTTACATAAAAATAAATAGAGCCATACTGCATATAAAATAATCCATGAAGTCCATAATGCACATTTCGTTGTGCAAATTTCTTTAAGAAACGAAACTTTATTTTCATTATAGCTTGAATGTATTAACATTTGGATCGGTAACATAAAACGTATTCTATAGATTAGTCGTGTGCCTGAAAGAAACATTATGGCTACCATTGAGCGCAGAGACCTTTGGATCCATGTGTACATTTTCGAGTTCCGAATACAAGATGTAAGTTCTTTACTAAATATCATTCTGAAAATAGTCAATCGCGAAATAAAAATGTAGTATAATTATCTAAAAGCTGCAATATAAGTGGAAACAAGGTTAAAATGCGAAATTTCACTTGCAAATTTTCTATAAAAAATATGAGTATGCCTGAAAGAAGCACTCCCTCAACCATTTAGCGCCAAGGCATCCGAATCCATCGGTGCTTTTTCAAATGCCGAAAACAATACTGACCACATAAATGGAAACTACGTTAAAACACGA
This sequence comes from Amaurobius ferox, assembly GCA_951213105.1. Taxonomy (NCBI): domain Eukaryota; kingdom Metazoa; phylum Arthropoda; class Arachnida; order Araneae; family Amaurobiidae; genus Amaurobius; species Amaurobius ferox. Next base: position 90,220,596 of record OX578142.1, on the reverse strand, counting down.
AGCTTGACTTGTAAATTTTCTATAAAAAGATGAGTATGCCTGAAAGAAACACTGTAGCTACCTATCATTTAGCACCAAATCGTATGCCTAAAAGAAACACTGTAGCTATCTATCGTTTAGCGCCGTGTCGTATGCTTGAAAGAAACACTGTAACTACCTATAATTTAGCGCCGAGTCGTATGCCTGAAAAAAATCACTGTAGTTACCTATCATAAGGGCCGAGTTGTATGCCTGTAAAAAACACTGTAGTTACCTATTATTTAACGCCGACCCAAATGCCTAAAAGAAACACTGTAGCTGCTTATCATTAAGGGCTGAGTAGTATGCCTGAAAGAAACACTATAGTTACCTATCATTAAGGGCCGACTAGAATGCCTGAAAGAAACACTGTAGTTATATCATTTAGCGCCGACTCGAATGCCTGAAAGAAACACAGTAGCTGCCTATCATTAAGGGCCGAGTCGTATGCCTGAAAGAAACACTGTAGTTACCTATCATTTAGCGCCGACTCGAATGCCTGAAAGAAACACTGTAGCTGCCTATCATTAAGGGCCGAGTCGTATGCCTGAAAGAAACACTGTAGTTACCTATCATTTAGCGCCGACTCGAATGCCTGAAAGAAACACTGCAGCTGCCTATCATTAAGGGCCGAGTCATATGCTTGAAAGAAACACTGTAGTTACCTATTAGTTAGCGCCGACTCGAATGCCTGAAAGAAACAATGTAGCTGCCTATCATTAAGGGCCGAGTCGTATGCTTGAAAGAAACACTGTAGTTACCTATCATTTAGCGACGACTCGAATGCCTGAAAGAAACACTGCAGCTGCCTATCATTAAGGGCCGAGTCGTATGCCTGAAAGAAACACTGTAGTTACCTATCATTTAGCGCCGACTCGAATGCCTGAAAGAAACACTGTAGCTGCCTATCATTAAGGGCCGAGTCGTATGCCTGAAAGAAACACTGTAGTTATATCATTTAGCGCCGACTCGAATGCCTGAAAGAAACACAGTAGCTGCCTATCATTAAGGGCCGAGTCGTATGCCTGAAAGAAACACTGTAGTTACCTATCATTTAGCGCCGACTCGAATGCCTGAAAGAAACACTGCAGCTGCCTATCATTAAGGGCCGAGTCATATGCTTGAAAGAAACACTGTAGTTACCTATTAGTTAGCGCCGACTCGAATGCCTGAAAGAAACAATGTAGCTGCCTATCATTAAGGGCCGAGTCGTATGCTTGAAAGAAACACTGTAGTTACCTATCATTTAGCGACGACTCGAATGCCTGAAAGAAACACTGCAGCTGCCTATCATTAAGGGCCGAGTCGTATGCCTGAAAGAAACACTGTAGTTACCTATCATTTAGCGCCGACTCGAATGCCTGAAAGAAACACTATAGCTAGCTGTCATTAAAGGCCGAGTTATATGCTTGACAGAAACACTGTAGCTACCATTTAGCGCCGAGGTCTTTGCATCTATCGCCGCATTTTCGAGCCATAAATACAAGAGAAAAGTTCTGTAATAAATAAATCGATGACAGTAAATAAAGTGGCCAGGATTTGATGCATGAAGAAATATGTAGCAAAGTAGATTTTAGTCGTAGAAATTTATTAAAACAAAAATTTCTTAAATGCTGATTATTAAAAATATTGTAATTTACTTTATTAACTATGATTTTTAAATTCATATTTATATCAGAAATATCTATTTTCAGAAAAATAAGTTCAATATATTTACATTAATAGCGCACAAATAAAAATAGATTAGCGCACATTTTTGAAAGGTAAAGTGGTGTCAGTTTTTTTTTATCCTTTTGTATCATGACCCTTCATGCGAATTTTCTAAATTTTCAAATTTTTTGTTTAATTATGCTGGGACGAATCGAACGAGACCAAAACCGAGATTCTGACTCAAGTGGAAGTCAAGTGGATCAATCATTTCGAAAAGTGGCTTTGAATTTTTTAGCTTGAATATTTCCTTAAATCGGCTTCGAATATTCCTTTACATCGTCACCTCTAATTCGAATTTTCGAAATATTCGATTTGTTTCGTTAATCTGGAAACTGAAACAGATCGAATGAGACCATAGCCAAAATTCTAGCTAGAGTGGAAGGACTCGATTATTAAGCAAAGTGGTCTTGACTTCTTATCATTCCTTTGCACCGTCACCCCTAATTCGAATTTTTAAAATTGTAGATTTTTCCCTTGGTTTTGAAGCAAAGACGGGTCGAATAGAACCAAAACCAAGATTTTAGCTATAGCGGAAGTGCTCTATAATTTCAGTGCTTTTACTCACTCCCTTATCTCAGTGCGCATTATTTAGATTTAAACATAGCATTTTATAAATTCAGTTTTTGCTTAAATATCATAATTCTCACTCTGTTACTTTTAATAATTGTTTTACATAAATGCATAAACTCACTGACTGGAAACTTATTTATCAATCACAGAGATTAAACATGAAATACTGGGATAAATCATTAAAATCTCAAAATTCAATTCACGTTTTTAACTTAAATATCTTCTAAACCACGCGAATTATTTTGACGAATTTATTTTCCGATAATGAAACTGAGTCCAGGGAATATTCTGGTGCATATTGTATCCCCTTAAAGCGAAATGCGAAATAGCGAGAATTAAAACCCTGTTTCTGTCTGTCTAGCATGGCCACCTATAACTCAAAAATGACTAAACGAATTTATTTACTTTTTTCACAGGTTTATTAAACATAATAAGACACAAGTTTATGTCTAAAAACATTTAAAAATTTGCACCACGTTAATGTATAAAATTGAAATTTCGGAAATATGTTTCCAAACTAAATATCTTCTAAAATGTGAACTCGATTTGGATGAAACTTTTTATAATAAATGAGACTCATTGAAAGTGAAATTTTTGATTTGTCCTCCTACATTAACCCTTAATAAAATTACCCCTTTGTCTGACTGAAATGTCCACTTATAACTCGAAAAAGGATATTTTCACCCGGTCCTTAAGGTCTTTGGAAGCAGGTCTATTGCTAAAATATTTTACATTTTATACCACGTTAGTTTATTTCAGTATTACTCCGAACAACGCCGGTGTTTATTGTAATCTTATATAAATATTATATACCTATATTTATTTACCCCCTTCGTTCTTTAATACGTGTGTATAGGGTTGAAAACACAATCTGCCTAGCGGGCATAAAACTACAAAGTTCTTAGTAAAATAAAAATAATATTTACGACTTTGTGTCCTAAAAATTTCTTACAAAAATCTGATAAAAAAAACTGACTAAATTAACTGAATTGACTAAATTAACTAAACAAATTTTGATCGAAAAATTAAGCTTTTCTATATATTCAACGCTTCGGAATATGCCGAAGTATGAAGAAAATATATGAATAGAAAATAATCTTTTGATTCAGCAAAATTTAATAAATAAGAGTAAGTGACTTTCCTGCGACTGAAAAAATTTTCAGAGGACAATTTTTAGTCAGGAAAATTCGGACTTTTGTCAAGAAATTGTAACCAAGACTGTAAAATTTATGCACACTCAACCGAAAATTTTAAGATGTATTTACTTAAAAGATGATACTCATCCTAAATTAGGGATTCTAAAATGAAATTTTTTGCTGTGTTGCTTGCCTGTAAGTGCTACAAAAGTGAAACTTACCATAATTCTAAGCATTGTAAAAACAGCATCGATGAAATCCAATGGATTTTAAAAAATTCATAACTTAGATGTAAAACTCACAATTTTTTTTAATCCAGAAAAATATGTATGGTGGACTCTTAAATGATAACTTCCAATTAAGCGCACTTGCAATTTTCTAAAAGGTCCAACTAGGGAAGTTAAACAAACGAAAGCAAAAATCGTAGTTTTTTAAGTACCCCCCTCTTTTATAATTTTTTATCTAACTTCAATGTAAAAATGTATTTATTAAAATGTATGTATGAAAGACACCGGAATAACAAATTTGTACTTTATAGTTGTTCCTGTTCTCGAGTTATTCCCGAAAACCGAGGTCATTCCTTTGGTGAGCCAAGGACAGTCAGGGGTGGCAGAGTTAAAAATTCAGTAACTTAAAATACACAACAAAAGACAACGATATACAAAATTTGGACTTTCTAGCTGCGTCGGTTCTGAAGTTATTTCCCAAACACGACTACATTCCTATGGCAGGATAAGGTTCAAAATCCAAAAAATTGAAATATACCTCAACAGACAACGACATACCAAATTTTAATTTTTTACTGCTTCAGTTCTCAAGGTATTCTCAAAACACGACTACATTCCTATGGCAGGATAAGGTTCAAAATCCAAAAAATTGAAATATACCTCAACAGACAACGACATACCAAATTTTTTTTTACTGCTTCAGTTCTCAAGGTATTCTCAAAACACGAATACATTCCTATGGCGGGCCTAGGACAGGCTAGACCGATAAGGTTCAAAATCCAAGGAACTAAGGTGTACCACAAAGAACAACGTCATGACTAATAAAAACTTCCAAGCTTTGAATCACACTAACAAAAACACCAAATCTATTTAAATAAAAGGTGGTAGAAAATTACATTATTCATAGAGTTACGGGATGTTATGCACCCAAAATGTTCGTATGGGTTTATATACAGTTCCCCCATAGCATAACTATAATAAAAACTATTTTCATACTAAGAACAAAATAGTTTAAAAATTCTGCAGCATTTAAATACTTATAGTAACACAATTAGCCATAAAGAATTAAATTTGCTTTATTACCTAGATTTCTATTTCATATTTTCAAAACTATACGGAAAATACCTATTATACAACAGACCTTTATTACTAACACTTAATTAGAAAACAAAGTATCACTTGTAATATACAAATCAACTTAACAAATTCCACATTGTTTCCGTGATGGTTTCGTTGACATTAGTGTTACAAGTGTATGATTTTACTTCATTGCGTAATGAAATTTAACATGGAATGAATAAATACTTTTCACATCAAAATTAATTAGCTGAAAAGTGTCTGCTTGCATAAGTTAAACACCATTTGCAGTCAAAAGTTAATCTATTACTCAAGAATTCAGTGATAAAATTCTTCAAGATCGACTAAACCTTGTTATTGAACTCTGATAAATAACTAACATAAGTACGTCGAAATCAATCGATTGAACGACCAGCTGGTTAGCTACGCAGATGCATCGCTGCACGAAAACATCAATAGTTAATTATCGATATTTAATGTTTTCCCCATCATGCCAACGGTCGATATTTTATTTATTCTAACATTTTTTGATAAACTTTTTATATCAAAGATAATCATTCGATACTGATTTATAATTTTAAAATTTACTTCTTTATCCCGCTCTTTAAAAAGGGTGACTAGAGGTGACCCAACACGTTATTACAAGGAATTCATATACAGGCTTTCCAAAAAAATCCTTTAAGCACCACAATAACTTTGTAAGAAAATACTATAGGTAAACTATAGGTCTGTCTACAGTAAAGAGACCACGAATGAAAGAGATTCCCTTACCCCTAGCGGAAAAATTAAAAAGCTAGAACAGCGAACTCGGTAACAAAGAGAGATAAACGGGAAAACGTCAATTACAAGGTTATATATCATTGTCTAATAAGTAGAAATCCACAGTAAAGTTGTTACAGAAATCATTCATTTGCACAATAGAGTTATTGACGAATGACAGTTCTATTCAGTAATGATAAAATAGCCAACACTTACATGCATTATCGATATTACATGCATACCAAAATCATTCCAAGCAAGTCTTATTAAACTAATCCAACTGTCTTTTGCACCATTGTGTTCAACTACTCCAAATGCATATGAATTTCAGCGCTGTTAGCAGTGGTATGTGTTGTGATACAACCATTCAAAAGACCTAATTAAAGAATAATATAATCAATTGAACGATCATATCCCAACACCTGATTGGGTCGGACACTCACATACAATTAAAAAGGGAAAATTAATTAATTAAAAGTTAGTTACTTAATGGAAGGGGATCGTATAGTAGGGAATAGAATTTTGATTATAAAGCATTGCGTTGTGTAATTAAAAATTAAACCATACTTGTATGTGAGCGCCTTAAAATTACTTATACATAAAATAATACAATATGAATTAGTTTTAACATTCTTTTGAAGATAAATACCTGTATTCAGGACCTATATATATAAAAAAAAAAGAAGAAACAATCATAAATTTTATAGTGTTGCAACAACTTTAAATGCAGCTAGTAGCAAATTGTCATTAATCAGTTGTTAGTTCATGAAGTCTAAAAAAAGGAAATCCAGACTATTCTTAAGTCCAAAGAATGATGTTCACCAAATATGCTCCAATACAATTATAAATGTTCTTTATTAATATAATCAATAAAAATGAGTATAGTTAATACTTGAATTGTAAAATCATAAAATTTTAATCCACTGTCACATATCTTCATTTATTTACCATAAAAGAAATGTATATTTTATGACTGCATAGTAAATCACATATAATTTGGAGTTAATGTTGTATATCTTCATTTATTCATCTTAAAGAATGTATATTTAATGACGGCATGGTAAATCACATATTTTAATCTAATGTTGCATATCTTCACTTATAGATACGAGAAGACAAACAATGTCAATTTTACATGTATAATATTCATCATCAGAAATTAGAATATATATATATATTCCTTTGCCAATTCAATAATTCAAAATGCTTGGACAAGGGGCCAAATGACACACCTGTCCTAAAAATCACCTTGCTGTATCCGAATGTATTCGATAGAAAAGACATGTCAGCATTTTTCTTTTACACATAAAGAAAATCCATAAAATTCATTCTTGATTCATGAATTGAAACACAAAACAGATATATGTTGATTTTTTCTATCCGTAAGTAAATTAATTTCATTTTTAGCACTTGCACTTAAAACTAATATAAAAAAAACAAAATGGTGAGTGCACGAGGCACCCCAGAATAAGGTCCCCAGAAGGGGACCCCAAATATATCACCTTCACACTACACCAATTTTCGAGAGAAGAGAATGGCTCAGCACTTATTGCACAGAGGAAGAAATTCCCGCCTAACTTGGCACGCTGTGATTGGCTGAAGCCACACACACCGTTGCCATGCCAGATAAACCAAACTCCTTCTCAACCAGGGAGATTAAAAGGATCCATGTCTCACCTGAAACCAGATTTACCAATTGTCGAAAACGGGTGTCATTCTACCGCAGTATGAAAGTGGATGTCATACACCATACATGAGAATATGAATACTGCAGCACACTATAATTAAAATTAATAAAAGAAACAATTGGTCTATTAATGGATATATAAAATAAAAACAATTTTGAATAGAATAATTTGGAATAATAAATTAAATAAAAATATAATATTTAATGATTTATAAAAAAATGTTAATTTAGAATAATAAAATAAAGTGTTGTGACGTGTCACAACAGTATGTTAATTCCAAACCATTATATTTCCACAGTACAGCTTTTTTCTTATGGCAATCACTATATATTTTATTCATTGGTAGAATTCTTTAATCTTGCCAACAAAACCTTCACAACAGAATATCTAATGTACATACTGTTCAAAATGCCCTCCATAAGCAGCAATGCGCATTTGAATTCTAGAAAGAATATTACCGAGAACTTGAACAAGCATTGAGGGTGTCACCATGTTACAAGCCCTGATGGCATGACTTTTTGACAGGTATTTACTACCTACGTGCTTTGTTCATTCCTGCTATCGATTTCAATTCATTGGACATTGCAACACAACTTAATTATATTTCTTTCTATTTCACTTTGTTACAGAGTTAGTTATCATAACTTTTTAAATTATCCGCTAGAGACGCTGCACTCTCTCTTATTCGATCGAGCATAATCACTTCACTATAGATAGGCCTAACGTGTTCTCTTATAGCCCTTCTTCACAAAGTTATTGATGTGGCTAAAATCTTTCCTAAAAACCCTGTAAACTTTTACCTTTTGTATAATTTACGAAAATTTCACACGTCATGATATTTGCCAGCCAATAAAGTCTAAGACTAGAGGTCTGCACGGGCTCGAGCGGGGCCCGACCCGTGAGCCGGACTGGGCCTGAATATTTTATCACAGTTTTGGGGCGTGCAGGGCAGGGCACGGGCTTAATTTTTGGAAAGTCGCGTATAGCGTGACCAAACATATTTAATTTTGAAAAAATTTTAAATATACTTCAATTCACATATTGTGTTTATTTCAGCTGTGTAAAGATATGTTTTTTAAAAAAAGACTGAGAACCGAATGGCCTTCTGGCAAGGTATGAGCACGATTATTGTCGAGACGTTAATTTAAATTAAATAATTTAAATTTTAAGTGTTCACTTTTCCAAAAACGTTTTACTTTTAATAAATCGCTTACTTTATTAAAATTTAAACTTTGGACTTCTAATTGCTATCAATAACTTAAATTTTAAAAAAATTATTCACTTTTGATTATTTAAAATTGAGAACCCTCTATTTACTTTCAATAGTTTAAATTTAAAAATGTTTGTTTACAATTCAAAATTTTATTAGGAAGAAAGTAGCCTTCTTAAACTCGCCAAAAATTTTCCCAACCTCATTTTACTTATAAAAGTAAACACAAAATTAACAGTTTTGAAAGCCAAAATCTTTCCAAGCAAGTCTTATTAGACTAATCCAGCTGTCTTTTGCACCATTGTGTTCAACTACTCCAAGTGTATATGAATTTCAGCTCTGTTAGCAATGGTATGTTAATTCTAAACCATTATATTTCCACAGTACAGCTTTTTTCTTATGGCAATTACTATATATTTTATTCATTGGTAAAAATTTTTAATCTTGCCAACGAAACCTTGACAACAGAAACAACATCTTCTTCCAGTTTGGGAAGATCTCATATTTTCATCACATTTAAATTAAACACAAATCGAAAATTATAAATCCAGAATGTGAAATAAAAATGGTCATTGCATAGGCAAATATTGACTTCACATGCAGAGAGATCGATAGAACTTAAGACTCCTAAATATACAGGCCAACTTTACTTCCAATTGAAGCGATAGCTGTACAATCGTCATGTACAGTGTACATTGTGAAAAGGGGTTATTTTCTCATCCTTATCTTGAGATCTTGAGGAAATCTAAATATTCTAGACTCTTTTATTGATTTATTGATACACATTTTTTAAAGCAGACGAACCAAATTTACAGCTAAATTGAGTGTCAAATATCAATCATGTAACCTGACTCGAGCCAAAGTTAGACTGGCCCACCGAACTACCGGGCTTTTCCCTGTGGGTCGCCAAAGACCGATTGGCCGTCGTTAAAAAAATTGACCAAAGTTTATGAAATTCAATAACTGCAGTTTTGATCTCATAAATTTTTGGTACATTTCCTATATAGACTGCGTCAACTGGAATTATTTAATAAAAATTTAAATCATAAGGAATTTTCTGAAGTTTCGTTTGCGAATAAGCAAGTTTCATCCCATCTTAAAGGCCCATATATATCTGTAAACAGAACAACAGAGAATTCTCTAATAAACCACGGATTTAATTTTAATTTAACAAAACCTTCACTGATAAAATTTTTAAAAAAGCTCAAATTTATTCCATACAAACAAGCTCTTATTACATCCTAGATCATAAAAGGTAAATGCGTAAGTCCTCCAGCTTTAAAGGGGCCCCAAAATCACCAAAAAGTTGTATCCTAAAAATTAAAATCTTACATGTTTTTAAGTCCTGGAAAGAATTTAAGGTTATTCCACATAAAATAATGTGTATACACTCATGTCTAAAAGTTAAGCAACAAAGTGAAAGAAGTGGAAGAAAAGTAGTTATTCGAATTCATTGAATCTTTCACAGATCACGGGGTATAACAAAAGACACTAGTGTAGGGAAATGCAATTATCAATAAATAATTAAATAATAGCGATAAACAAAAACAATTCATTGGTGGAGGTCTGTCAATACGGAATGTGATGACCTCTACTGAAAACACATAGACAGCATCGACTCATACCAACAACAGGATCAAGTATAAGAGATAGGAATTCCATACGAAACAGTGTTTCCGATTCTAAATACTACCCGACAATGCGATCCCTGTACCTTACACTTTTGGGTAGGTCGGACGGTCTGAGTCGAAGAAAGAAGAATGCAAGCCATGTGAACTCGCACATTATCGTTCATAAAATTGGCATCAGGACACATGGCTGCAAGAAATACGTTAGCACATTGAGCAAAGATATCATCTCTTTACCGCACTGCAGTCATAGTACCACACAGGGAAGATGTGGAGATCAGTGCGCGGGTGCCGATAGCAATCCCTACCCAGACCATTAAACCACTGCCTCTGCATTCGTGCATTTCACGGATATTACTGAGGTAATAGCGAGTTCTATGCGTTCTCCAGACCAATAACCGTCAGGAATCACTCTGTGCATAAAAACGTGACTCATCCGTAAAGAGCACAGTACCTCATTGTTGGAGTCCAGTTGAGGTGATCCCGAACCCAGTTTGAGCTGGTTCCTCTATGCGAAGTGGTCATTGAAACGCAAATCACTAGTAGTCTTGCACATAGTTGACCTGCATGTAGCCTGCATGTTTACCAAGATACCGCTCTTCCTGCCAACGCTGCAAGTTCGGGAACATACTCATGTGAAGTGATTGACCTGTAATGTCGTGCTTGCAGGCACAGAAGATGATCATCCTGAGCGGTTGTGACCCTTGGACGTCCACTTAACAGTTTTCGTGACACTGTTCATTTACTTTGATACCGGTTCCTCAGTCAGCAAATAACGGAACGATTGCCATTTAGGGCTCCGACTACTTTCGACTGTCGCTGGCCCCCTTCGAGAATCCCTATTAACTCCCATCGTCTGGCGTCACTCAGATGATGTCTACTCATTTTTCGAAATTTAGTTATTTTGACTTTATTTCTGGAATCCGTTACGCGTAGATACAGGTTCTGCACAAAACAGGCCGTTTTTATACCTAATACGTTTCCTTATTCAAAAATGTTGGTATGCAAAATGTTTGCTTCAGGCTAGTTTTCATGTGCGTGCGGCTGTCATGTACGCAAATTTTGTGGCTACACGTTGTTTCTTTCACCAAATATGCTAATTTTACCTTTTGTTTCTTAACTTTTGGACATGAGTGTACATAAATGTGTATTCATAATGTGTATACATAATGCGTATAAAGAGATATAACCGACCGACACGAAAATATACGGCAAATGACAACGAGCTACGACAGCGACCCCGCTCAGGGGACTACTCGGCCCCCACGACCAGCAGCCGAGGCCACCATTCCCAGGAGCGCGAACGAACTCCCAGACGGAACCCCCCAGCAACCACAGCAACAACACAGTCCGCGACTAGCAGTAGGGCACAAAAACGTAAACGAAACCCTACGCAGACCATCACACTAGTCTGTCGGGACTCATCTCCTCCTAACCATTTTATTTGAGCTAATGTGTTCCACATAAAATCATGTCCGTCAAAATTAAATGTCCTTTAAGATAGATATATTTTAAAGTTGGAAGTAACTGTTGCTTTTCATAAGACTGTATTGTACTTTTATACCTAACACTTTATATTTTGTTTCTGTAAAAATACTAGTATGTAGAAAAGTACAATGTCTTTGTATTTCCCTTGTGAAAACTGGAAAAGTGGCCTTTGGGCGGGGGAAAGCAGGTCCGACAAAATGTTGAGTCTAGGGCCTTAAATTCTCTTATTTGGTCCTGCATAAATATTGATACTACGCCGGATATTAATCTTGAAAAGTAATATTAATATCCTGCGGTTCCATTATTATTAGGTATGCCAGTGATTCTGCATATAAGCGGCTAATATTTGTCATAAATTGAACATCGACAACAGAAGAAATTCTTTACAATGCAGTCTGTAATATATTAAATATTTCAGATATTGATGTTTCCAAATGCATAGAAGATTGTACGGAGGGTACAGCAAATATGCAGAGGCCCTATAACGGTTTAACGCATGATTGGAAAGAAATGCCAGATTCATATGAGATGTTATGCAAACGTTTTAAATTTAAAAATGACTGATACAACACACAAAAATCTACGGGAGCAATAACTTTATTTGGAGTTTTAAACAGAAGTTCAGTTTCCATTCGCGAACTACAGAACATGTTAAATGTGTTGCGCCAAATAAGTTATAAATTTATTTCAATAATGATAGATTTTATATTTTTATTAAGTTTATTTTAGCGGAACAGATATTTTTAAGAACATTTGAAAAAACTACACCTCTTCCCTTGTACTTACAAAAGGAATGTGCATCGCGTCGTACCCCAGCAAATGATAAAAAGCATCAGGTTATCAAGATATTAAAATATTTTATAAATCTACAGTATCTTAGTATTTATAACAATAACCTCCACACTGAAATCTGCCGAACAGCCAGTGGCTTAAATTCGGGTATATCACCTTCACCAGAATCAAAAACTGTATGGGCGAACAACATCCGATTCCAAAAAAAAAAAACCGATTGAGGTCATTTTGAGGTCACTTTAAAATTTTTCGTCTTATTGACGCTAATGAAAAATTATTTTTCGGCGCCTTATAACCCACATTAAAAAACCAACTTTGATATATGGTTAAAAAATTTCTATAAATTCTGAGTCTCTGTTTCAAAAATATATAGGAAAATTCAATTTCGTGATATCATGGTGAAATATATGCGAGTGTTGAGGCGTACAGTATGTTTTCATTTTTACGCATTTATTTTTTTTTTTTCATAATCAAACATTAGAACGAATCGTAATTTAAAACCGATTGATCTCTTTACCTCCATGGATTGATCTCTTATATAACATTTATTGCGCGACTTAAGACGAAATTTTATTTTAACTTATTATTAACATATGTTGTCACGATCCTAATATTTATTTTTTTTATAAACAAAGATTGAATTCGAAGTAATAATCGGATCGAAATTGAGCGATCGCCAGTTCATTGCTTTCTAAAAATAAAACTGTATAAACTAAAACGATTATAAACTACCAACGATTCTATTATAACGATTATACAGGACATATTCCATTGAATAAATGTTTTTTTAATTACTTATAAGGAAGAATGTCCGCGAGTCTCACTAGCAATTTTACGACAGGTGTAAATGAAGAAAAAAATAATATTGACATTTTTGTTAACAGCGAATTTGCAAAATGCAAAAGGAGTAAGAATGTAAACTTTCGCTACAATTTTCGAATTAATAACATGATCAAGTAACAAACAGTTTTAATAGTCGATATTTAATGAACAATGATATTTATAATGATTTTTACTTTCCCTGCAATACATGGTAATGTATAGGGAAAGTATTGGAATCATGCCGAAAATCGCAACTCGAGTTTTCGACGGATCTACACGTTTCGAGACCTCTAAAATACGAAAAAACTATTTTTAGCATGACGTCTGTGTGTATGTCTGTGTGTCTGAGTGTCTGTCTGTGTGTCTGTGTGTCTGTGCAATGTATGTATCCACTCTAACTCAAAAACTTATGGACCGAATTTCATAAAATTTGGTAGGTAAGTCACTTGGGTATGACCCTGGTGCTGATTAGTTTTTGGTACGATTCGTAAAATCAGAACCCGCCTTTTTTTGCAAAATGGCCCGTAAAAATCCACTCTAGCTAAAATACTAATTGACTAAATTTCACAAAATTTGGTAGATAAGTTACTTGTGGGACACTCTGGTGCTGATTGGATTTTGGTATGATTCGGAAAAAAATAATCTGCCTTTTTTTTCAAATTGGCCTGCTAAAATCTTTAAAATCTAAAATAAAAAAACTACGTATGCTCAAATATATCCATTAAATGCTTGTTTTATACGTAATTTTTAACGAAGAAAACAATAAGACCAACTGCATTACACTAGGCTTAGCCTTTCTCGAGATATTTTAGTTTTTTGGTATTTTCTCTACGCCACCTTTGAAAATAAGTCCATTTACCAAATGAGAACGAAAATTGCATTAAAAGTGAATTAAATTTAATTAAAATAAAAAGAAAGTGGATATAAGTCTGCAGGGAAAGTCATGTGCTGCCCACATCAGATTTTTATGATCTATAATCCGAATAGTTTTCATAAAATGTTATGCAGCACTAATAAATCCCATTTAATGCATTTGAAAGCATAGTAGGTTTTATAAATAAAGAAATGAATTCCAAGATAACAAAGGACGTTTTTCAGAGAGAATTATTCAATTTTCCAATAATAATAATAATAATAATAATAATATTTGACTATTTTTAATGCAACCTTAAGAGATGAATATAAATAATATAAATTTTCTGAGATTCAGATGATGATTGAAAATCAGGAGAAAAAGTGAAAAAAGATCTTCAAAAAAGTGCATGCTTTGTTGTTATGCAGTATTGCCAAAATTTAATTTGCGTACTTTAATAGATGCTAACATATTTTTAGCGTATGAATTCGCTTTAACTATATCATTCACTCAGCTAACTTGAGATCATTTTCAAAATTAAAATATATTTTAAATGTACGTCGTATTAATTTAAGTCTATGTCATTTGAAAAAATTTATGCATATGCCATCAGAAAAGGATATATTAATGAAAATTGAAACAATTATAGATAAAATGAGCAAACATGGTAATTTATTAAAATGTGTGTTAATGTAACGTGTTTTTAATTAATGCATTAGTTTTTATTAAATCGTGTATGTATAATGCAAGAAATATGAATATTTTTAAACGTATAACTTATTTTTTAATTCTGTGGACCTATATTGCAGCTTTTCCCCGGACCTAATTCTTTGTCCAGTCCGACCCTGACGCGCTCCATTGAAATAACACAAACATACGTCTACTGACTCGACCGGTTAGAGTAAAAATGGTGGTTGCGTTAGCCTGTATATTTAAAAGCTTTATGAGAACTGCAGCATATAGCGTATGACATCACATACTGAAAGCTGGACATACATCATAATTAGCTGGTTATATTTTCCTCGGACTATAAATATTTGGGGGTCGTTAAACTGCACAAGTACCCTTCACAGATAATAACTGATACTTATTAGTTATTTCATTGCTATTAATGAAATTAGGGTCGCAATAAAACAAAGTACTAGATCCTTCAATACAAAATTATCAATACAAAGCGTGACATTTCGTTTTGGAAGTAATGCAATATTTATCTCATGTTGAAAAATTATTAAAATTTTGACGAAATTATTGCATTTTTTAATAAAAAATCTGATGTGGGCAGCACATGACTTTCCCTGCAGACTCATATTCACGTTCTCTTTATTTCTTCAATAATTCATTAAATTGAGTATAATTGCTCAAAATAACAGCCATAATTATTTTAAATTACACTGAATTTGCACTCTAAATTCGATTTTCGTTTTCATTTATAATAATTGGACTTATTTTCAAAGGTGGGATAGGGAAAATGCAAATAACTCAAATATCTCGAGAACGGTAAAATATCTCGCGAGTTCCAGGGTAATGGGGTTGGTCTTATTATTTTCCTCATCAAAAATTACGTTAAAAATTAGCATTTAATTGATATATTTGAGCATACGTAGTCTTTTATTTTAAGATTTAACGATTTTTGTGGGCCATTTCGCAAAATAAAGGCAGGTTCTTTATTTTCGAATCGTACCAAAATCTAATCAGCACCAGGTTAACTTACAAGTGATTGATCTACTAAATTTCGTGAAATTTGGACTATTAGTTTTTCAGCTAGAGTGGATACAGCAATTTTTGTGGGCCATTTCGCAAAAAAAAAAAAAAAAAAAAAAAACAGCAGGTTCTTTTATCCCGAATCGTATCAAAATCTAATCAGCACCAGGGTCACCCACAAGCTTACCTACCAAATTTTATGAAATTCAGTCAATTAGTTTTTCCGTTAGCGTGAATACAAAATCGGCACACACACACAGAGAGAGAAGTCCCGCTAAATATATATATATATATATATTTTCCCCGAGAGGTCCCAAAACGTGTTGATCCATCAAAAACTCGAGTTGCGATTTTTGGCACGATTCCAATACTTTCCCTATACTTTATCATGTATTGCAGGGAAAGTAAAAATCTGATGTGGGCAGCACATGACTTTCGCTATATAATACAATTACTTTGCTTTTTTTCACAACTAAATTATGATGTTATACAACATTCGCAGCACAACGTTTTTGGCATTGAATTAACACCACGAAAATGAAAATTGGGCAACTTATTAGTCCAAACAGCACGTCTTACTCATACTCTCCTTATCAGGAACTGTTTAAATTGCAATAAACGATAACCCGACAGGCTGGGCTGCCTCTTCAGCCTCCTGTGGGCTGGGAAGTAGTTTTCTCTCGGTCGTCTATCTTCTTGCTCCATACCCTCATGTGTGACGGACGGCCTAGGTTGTGAAAATCCTCATCAAAACGCAATTGACATTTAATCAATATCCTATGAAAACTAGCTATGGCAGAATTATTTGTCGCCAAATTATAAAACTGTTACAAAAATATCGTCTCTCGTGACTGGAACAAACAAAATATATAAGACTGATGTTAACAGATTTCTCGGAAAGTGAACATATTGGACGATACTCAGTTTTTAATTTTATTTAATTTTTGATAAATTTAATTGAAAAACGTGTAATGTCTCAAGAACAATTCGTGCTAGCGTTCTAAAATTTGTGTCATTCGTTTTGCAATGAAAAATTACCTATGAAACGGTTGTTTATTTAATAGTATTAAAGGTTTTGATTTTTAATTATTTTTTCAAAAATTAATACAAAAATCTGATGTGGGCAGCACATGACTTCCCCTGCACACTTATATTCACGTTCTCTTTATTTTAATTACATTTAATTCACTTTTAATTCAATTTTCGTTTTCATTTGATAACTGGACTTATTTTCAAAGGTGGCGTAGAGAAAATACGAAAAAACTAATATATCTCGAGAACGGCTAGTCCTAGTGTAATGGGGTTGGTCTTATTCTTTTCTTCGTTAAAAATTACGTATTAAACAAGCATTTTATGGATATATTTAAGCATACGTAGTTTTTTATTTTAGATTTTGGCGATTTTTGCGGGCCATTTTGCAAAAAAAGGCAGGTTATTTTTTTCTGAATCATACCAAAATCTAATCAGCACCAGGGTGACCTATACGTGACTCATCTACCGAATTTTGTGAAATTCGGTCCATTAGTTTTTTAGCTACAGTGGATACAAGCTTTAGCGGGCCATTTCACAAAAAAGGCGGGTTCTTTTATTCCGAATCGTACCCGAAACTAATCAACACCAGCCCCGGCCACAAGTGACTAACCTACAAAATTTTGTGAAATTCGGTCCATTAGTTTTTTAGTTAGAGTGGATAGAAAATCTGCACAGACAGACACACCGACAGACAGACACACAGACTCACAGACACACAGACAGACACACAGACAGACACACAGACACACACACAGACGTCACGCTAAAAATTGTTTTTTCGTATTCTAGAGGTCTCGAAACGTGTAGATCCGTCGAAAACTCGAGTTGCGATTTTCGGCATGATTCCAATACTTTCCCTATACATTACCATGTATTGCAGGGAAAGTAAAAATTGGGAGGGAGGCATTTTAAATCCATTTCCAGTATTCACTGACTGTAAAAATTATACCCAATTATTTTCGAGACGCTTCATTCTTTCGTGAAATATCGCTTCCACAGACTTACTAATAACATATATATACAATAACATACATACACGCTAACATACATATACACTAACATACATATACACTCTAACAGACACCCATACAGTCATCACCTCAAAAACGGTCGATTCGAGTTCTGGGAACTTATTGCTGTTCCGTCGAATTTTCAACCCCGTCACAATACTTTTCCTATACATTATACTACTATGTATGTAAGGAATTTAATAATCGAATGGTTAAATAATCGAAATCAAAATGAATATGTAAAATCACTTTGGGCAGAAAAACTCAAACGACGTAATTAAACACAAATTAATAAAACAAAGCTGCAAACAACCGTTTCGAAAATACATCGGATTCCCTTCTTTAGTGCAAGATAGACCAACAAACCCCAAATCAAAAAAAAAACGAAATAGACACAAATAGAGATACAGAAAGATGTAACCCAAATCATGGATTAACAGCCCACCTAAAAAGACCAATCAGAAAACAGAATAAAGAATAATCCAGCCAATTTAAAACAGAGATTCTTGTGTTGAAGACCCAGACCGTCCGACTCGTCCAGAGGACTTAGAGTAACAAGATGGACGGCCGGGAAGAGAGATTCTTGTGTGTCAGCTCTCGCCTGATGGTTTGCAAAAAAACGAAAACGTCAAATTTATGTCGTTTCCTTTTAGAATGATTTTAGAGGTGTACAAATTGAAATTACCTCAGCCCAGATTATACCCCCCCCCCCACCCCCCTCCTGATACCGGATCTGGAGTTTTGGACGCCGTCCAAGCTTTTCATTATATTAAAGAATCTGGTTGCTGATGTTGAACTCTCCACATCCGTTGAGTTCGTGAGAGTCATCAAAGAACGACTTCCCCGTGCTATTGGAGCACTAAATAAAATGTCGGTGGCAATTGATGCAATTTAGGTGATATTCTGTTGAGTTGCCCTGATCGGCACTTCTTCCATCCCAACTGTTTGATACCAAATTGGTGTACAGGCCCAGCGTTGTTCGTACTGATTTCTTTTCTTCCTTTTCGCAGCTCTTTGACGAGATTTATTTTCCCAACAAGTTGTTTTCCTTGATCATTTTTAGCATCCAACGGTACAGGATTGCACCATTTTCTAAAAGCTATAAGCTATTTTGGGATATATTTATTCTGAAAGCTATTTTGGGCTATATTTATTCTAAAAGCTATTTTGAGACACATTTCTATTTTCTGATTTGGATATTCAAAATAGCTGCATACCACTTTATTTTATTAATTTGTACTTAATTACGTAGTTTGAGTTTTTCGTTACTTTTGCACTAAGTGTTTTTAATTATTAATTTCAACTTTGATTATTTAACCACAATTTTAATTTCCATACATGCATAGTACACTCCCCGATGTGCAACACCATGAAGCTTTGGTCGTATAATTACGCAAATTGAGAGACAAACGCAGCTGGCCCATATATACAAATGATCTAAAATGCAAGTAGGTCACGTCATTAGATAGTGGGCTAAAAGGGATGGAAACGGCAGGTGAGCCGACAGTTGTTACTATTTGCTGCCTACGGAAACCGGTTTTTCGAGCTGTTTTTTGTTTTAGAAGACACGTGTTGTTGAAGAGATGCCTGGCCGACGACGCCGAAGTCCATTTCAGCATTTGGAAGATCGTGTGAGAGGATTCATTTTAGGCCTACGTACGGCTGAGTGGTCGTACCGGTGTATCACCGCTGAAACACGCATAGATGCATCCACTGTGCAAAGGATTTGGAGAAGATAAATTGAAGAAGAGCATGTGAATCGTCGCAGTGGCACAGGTCCATCCAGACGTACGTCAGCACGCGTTGATCGACGCATTCAAAGGCATGCAGTGGCGTCCTTACAAGCGACGACTGTCGACATTCTGCAGAATTTGCAGGGTACATTGGATGGTCCAATATCAGCGAGGACAGTTTCGCGACGATTGGCCGAAAGCGACTTGCACTCAAACTGACATTGACGACAAGACGCCGACGTGAGAGACTTTCAATGGTGTCGGACCCGAGCCTCTTGGACGACTGAATAGGACAGGGCAGCGACGAATCTCGGTTCTGTTTGTCGAATGACAGTCGCCGTGTGAGAGTCTGGAGGCGACGTAGAAGAAGATCCAATACTGCTGCGACTGTTTAACGCCATACTGCTAGACAACGCGGCATCATGGTTTGGGGTGCCATCGTCTTCGATAGCCGGTCACTTTTAGTTCATATCAGAGGCAAAACGACGGTACGACAATATGTGGATGAGGTGCTGCGGCCGGTTGCACTGCCCTACCTTCAGCAGTTACAAAATGCTGTTTTACAGCAAGATAGCTCGAATCCGCACATTACAACTATCAGCATGCAAGCGTCACAAGGTATCCAGGTGCTTTCTTCGTTTCCTCTGTTTCCAGATCTCTGCCTCATTGAGCAGGTATGGGACGTGATTGGCCGTTGTTTGACTGCCCTGCCCCACCTCAAACTGAGGACGACCTGTGGAGGATAGTTGAAGGCACATGGTCATTAATCCCTCAGAAAACTACCCATACACTAATTGCATCTGTTCCTTGAAGGGTTGCTGCTTGTATCGCCACAAGAGGTGGTCCTACTGCCTACTGATTCCCCTTTCTATGCCATTACTGTATTGCATTAACCTTTTGGAATTAACATCACTTACTTATATATGCCATCTCTATCTGTATGTCCTTTATCATCACACTCTATTTGCTCTTTCATGGTGTTGTATTTTCTGTCTCAGGTAGTGTTTCAGGTATGTGTATGTTTCAGGTAATGTTTCAGGTAGTGTCTCAGGTATTGTATAGGAAAAGTGTTGTGACGAAAATTTGAGCTTTCGGCGAAAAAGCATTAAGTTCCAAGAACTCGAATCGAACGTTTTAAGGTGATAGCTGTATGAGTCTCTGATAGTGTGTGTATATAATGTTTTCGTATGTTTGTGTCGAGATCGAATTTTCTAATAATGTTTCCATAATTTAAATGCATTTAGAAAGGGAAAATATTTAATTAATGATTATATATAAGTTATTCTGTAAAGCATGCGAACTGGGAAAATGAAGAAACAAAGTTTCTCTGTAAAGAAATTATTAAAAAGAATTTGGAAAGTATATAAATAGCAGATAATCTAAATAGCATATAAATAGCAGATATCAAAATAGCAGATTTGGAAAATATCTAAATGCAGCTGTAGCATACATAAATAAGAAGAATAAATGCTCAGTAATTTTACTCTTTGCACATTTACAAGTGCTTTAAATACTTTAATTTGTAATTTTTAAACTTTTTTCTCCACTACTAAAATCTCCAATTCAAAAATTCAAGTAATCATACAAAATGGGAAAGTTATAGGGGTTCCGTCTAACATTATCTCTAAATAAGAAAAAAAAATTTAAATGTCGTCGGCATGGATATACTGAAAAAATTAGAATAATTCATCAGAACAAAGTTGGTTTGAGATTGATGTGTGCGGTGTAGTACTACCATCCCCCAAGCTAGAGAACGTCTCACGCCATTGAAAGTTGTTAGATGATATGACTAAAACGTTTACACGAAAAATTCCGCTTTAAAACTTCTTTTGGGCACAGAACGGAGATGTCTTTAACAAAGGGCACGTGCGGGCCGACCTCAGGGCCTTGGAATTTGGAAGACTTTAGACTGACAGTTTTAATCATAAATATGTTAATATCAATAGAGATATAATTATGTGAACATATAAGAGCCCCAGGACACACGTTGGAAAAGGGACCCCTGAATTGTAAATGTGTCTTACCCAAAAAATGGGTTTTAAAAGTTGACTCAGAAGTTCTTACAGATTGCTAAACTTTTACAAATTACCAATTAGTAATTGATATAAAATTACCAATTGGCATATTACAAAATTTGAACTAGCAAAATATAAGAACATTCTAAATGCTCAATAAATGTGCATTATGCTAACTAAATAGTTCACAAAATAACTGATAATGAATGATGTGGCATTTTTAAAAAAGTAAAATTAAAAGTGAGTAACGCGTACAGGCTATTAAAGTTTAAAAGTGATTGGTGAAATTTTAGAAGCTCACCACTGACCGAACCGCGAAAATTTTTGTCCCTTCGTCGGAGAATATATATATATATATATATCCGATTGTCGGTTCGATTATTTATTAATTATTATTTACTATACAGTGTAATTGGTAGTTATCCCATCATTCTTTAGTATATTATTTCTGTTTGCCATTTTTGAGAATGACAACATCGACTTTACACTTTACACTCATGAAGTGGCAGCATTTTCATTGCAACTCTTCTTCACACCTCACATGTAGTGATGGCTTAGGCTAAACAACTTCTACACGTGTAAGCCAATTATTATTTTTCTAATTATTTCTCTAATTACTTTTTTTTCTTTGCTTGTTAGTTTTTCAGTTTTCTCAATCTGTTTCAATATGTGGTACATAGGGGTATCGAAATGGTCTTTTGTTTATACTAACAGGCCATTAATTGAAATGTTCTACTATGAGGCTAAAGTATGGTAGATACCCTCTGAAGATTTTACTATTACATTAGCTTCATTCCATTGGTTATCATACCAATTTTTGTTTTGATTGTCGTTTTATATTAAATGTGGTTTCCTTATTTTTCATGTATATGAATAGCTTTCTCTTGAGTATTTTCAGGTTAACAATTACATGCAACTTTTTGTTATGGTTGCATTACTATTTCTCTTAAAATATAATATTCTAAATTTTATAACCTTTATTACTTATATATATATATATATATATATATATATATATATATGTGTGTGTGTGTGTATATATATGTATATATATGCATATATATATATATATATATATATATATATATATACATATATATATATATATATATATATATATATATATATATATATATATACATATATATATATATATATACAGCAGGGAAAGATGGGTATTTATACCTATTTAATGCCTGTTTTTTTAACATTTTACAACATAGTTGAAAAGTGTTTATATCTTTGTTCATTCTGTCTGTCTGTCTATCTGTCCGTTCGCACGATAACAGCCGCAAAAATGACTTTTTCAAAATGAAATTTTAGTATGTTGTTGAGACGGTCTGTAAATAGACATATTTTGTTTATTTGCAAAAAATGTCGTAAATATAAATCGTCCATATGTTTCTCTGTGAATCAAAAAAAGAATAGACATGACTTCATGCAACCAAGGGTGAGGAGGGTTCAGATTTTAAATTAAGTCATAAACTATGCTTAAAACTCTGCTTGTAAACCTCTTCTACACACTTTGAACCCAATACATAGCTTCCTGGTCAATGTAACTCTATTATGCAACAAAAGATGGCGCCATTAGCTAAAGTAAGTGCAGTATATTCTCTCAGCATATTTATCAACACAAAATTTCCGAACAGCTTGTTTTACAGTTTTATTTTGATAAAAGTGAAGTTGCTACTATTTCTTTACATAAGAATTTTCATCCAACATTTGTTTTATTCCGGAGCAGACTTTTGTTAATGCGCGGATTGTTTGATGTAAAGATCTATTTTTGAATCAAGGACGAAGACATGGCTCTTGTACCTTTTGCTGAAATTGGACTATATTTAGATCTTCGTTCACAAATTAACACGGTAGATATTATGTCTGCATAGTTGATTGTGTATCTCATTTGTACAACAATATGGGAAGAAGCCTTTTAAAGTGCTTGACCACGAACAGTATAGAGCACTTTTGAAACCATTATTCCTGTTTCGGAAATGCGGTATGGCATGTACGTTTTTAAGTGTAGTTCAGTTGCTTTTACAGTGGATACATTCTTCAGGACAAAGAAAAACAAAGTAAGTTTAAATGAAAATGAAGTCTTAATAATTGCATGCTGAATTTATTACATATAACCGTTTCTCTGTGCATAAGCAACTGTACAGTAAAACTTACTAATGCAGTGAAATCTTCCTACAACGAAAAATGTACAGGACCTGAACAATCCCGTTTTTAACAATAGGCAAAGTAAACAAATGCTGGGAGTCAGCGATGTTCTGGAGACCCAGCTTCCGTGCTCAACGCAACCCTCTTTTGTACTATAGAAGAATTAGGAGCCAGTGTTTCTTTCAGGCATACATCCAAAGGGTCGAAGCTCCTACCCCCGGAGACCCTCTAAGACTTTCTAAATATCTTGCCCGGAGACGACTATTCGCCCCCTCGGAGACATTTTATGTTAACCTAGTTTCTATTTATGTGACAGCATTTAGATATATTTGTTTATATAAGGCAAATAGAAAACTTCCCCTTCCCCCCCCCCCGTCCAAAAAGTCCTGAAAGAAGCACTGTTAGGAGGAACCCTGAACCTAAATATACTAATGACTTCAGAAGATGCCCCTCTTACTTAGATCACGTTCCTGCATTTAATTTTTAAAACCGTAAAATTTTTCCGCATTATACATCATTTCATTTTCCTCAGATTTTACAGAACTTGTTTATATCTGATAGAAACAGGGCCGATTCAACCATTTCCGAGGCCCCCTAGGCAAAATTAAATTCTAGGACACCCCCATAAAACTTTTATGGTGAAAAACGGAAGATAGTCCCCTAGAACTTCGAAAGCCCTCCAGCATTTGTCTATTTTGTCTATAGTCAATAATGGCCTTCTATAAAAAAATTTTAAATAGGCCATGTTGGAATTTGTCAGAGTTTAATGAGCTATACATTTCATAACCAATCAAATTTGAAAGCCAAAACGTAGAAATGTTAAAATATTAAAGGCTAGAAATTGTAAAAATTGAATAAGTTAAGGAGGATGTAGCTTTGAAGTTTAAGAAAATACACCGTTATTAAATATATTTTTAAATAATTTCATTTATATTAACCAATTTGAAAAAAGTAACTTTTAATTACCGATTTTATACAAAAGGATATGAATTCAAGTATGTTTTATTGCTTTAATTCTCCAATTAAAAAAAACACAATGTTAATTAAATTAAACTCAGAATGCATTTTTTTTAACATTAAAAAGCGCCAATTTCTTTATAGAGCAAGTTCTGTTTGAACCATTTCCAACAATACTTGGTTCAGTCGAAGGCACTTTTCAGGATGATTATGTGGCCTAATTACCACGGACGATAACGTAATCAGTACCGCTGACAGAATTTTTGGGTCCATATACAGGATCGCCTTAACCTTTTTTAGACCTCCAGGTAAAAGTAATTTTTGAGCCCTCATAAAACCTTTAGTAAAAAAAAGATACATTCATCACGGTGGATGAGACCCCAGAGCTTCGCGAGCCCTCAGCCAACTTTGCCTAAGATCAAAAACGGCCTTGTCCTTATGCAGCAATAGCACTGGCCCCTACAACCCTCTAATTTATAAGTCACTGGCCTTTTTCACCGTTCTGGCCCCCACACCTCGCTGGCCCCTGTGCAATGCATACTTTAGCCCCGAACCTATCAGTGGCCCTGACTGAACATAATGCACTTATTATTTTACATCTATGTCGACTTATCATAGACATAATATTTAAAATATTAAATATTCAAATGCTTTAATTTAGGTGCAGCCAATTGCCAAAACTTCAACAACCAGTTGATAATATTTAAAATATTTAAAAGAAAAACGAATTGCCCGGTTCTAAATAATTTAATTTATTCAGATACAGATAACACCCCTCAATTTCAAAATTGTCTGTTTTGCACTAAAATCATTCCCGAGATCCGCTTTTTCCATGCGCAAACATGCCAATTGTACAATTCTGGTGTAACACGCCCTAAATAAGCCCCTTTGAAATACCTTAAATCAGCGCGCTGCAATTCGCCCCCGTATACGCATAAACGTATGGTTCGTCGCTCATTGTCAGAATGACACAAAAATATCCTATATGCTTTACATGCTATATATATATTTCTCGAAGTTGGGAAATCGATATTCTAAAAGTTAGACGTTTGAATTGCTTAAAATAAACATTAATAAATGGAAATATTTGAAGTTGCAAAAAAGAAAAAAGTCCCTTTACCGCAGAAGTAAAATTAAAAAATATATATTTGCTATTTTTTGGTTCCGATCCCATTTAGTGTCACTAGCATTTATTAGGTTGTCGATTTTTTTTATGAAAGTCAGAGAGGATAGGGAAAAAAATAGTGATAATTGTTTTATTTCAAAATATATATTTTAAGTTCAAATCTCCATTTAGGACTGTCAAACATTTGTATAATCTTTTTATTAATACTGTTTTCTTGTTTCAAAAATATCCTACATACTATTTCTAGCTAAATAAGACATTTTGATATTTTTAATTGCTAAATGTAACCAATATTGGCAAATGTAAAATAAATACCACTATAAAAATGCAAATTTATCACTAATTTTTAACCCTTCATTTTGTTTATATAGTGGCATAAAATATTACTTTAGTGGGGTCACACCATCAAAAAGTTGCGCACTACTAATGTGCAAGACGCTATTATTAAATGAAGAAATGTTTCCATCACAATCTAAGTATCACATGGACTATGATGGGAATGATTTTTAACACTTTACAACATAGTTGAAAAGTGTTTATGACTTTCTTCATTCTGTATGTCCGTTCGCACCATAACTGCAGTAAAAATGACATGAAAACCGAATGACACAATGAAATATTAGTATGTTGTTGAGCCGGCCTGTGAGACATATGGGAATGTAAATGAATAATATCACCCAATTAGTTTTGGATTGAACACCGGTTAAAAAATTGAAGTACATTGTACCCTATGGGACCTCATTTTTCAAACATTTTTTAAGTGAAGTTAAAATTCACAAATTGCTCCGAAAATTTTAGGAAATATTCAAATTATCCCATAAAATATATAAAAGAAATTTCAGCAAAATATGTTTGGTAGTTTTTAAAATAATAATTATACCCATATAATATGAAGAGATCACGTGACCCACTTTAAAATAAAATATGGCATCCATCTTTTTTCCCAGGGTCAAAATCTTGAATTTTAAATTTCTTTTAAATTTATATTTAGTGTTGCATCCGTCCTAAAACCGCTTTATTTTTGTATATTTTCTGTGCATCTATATTCTGCACCAACGCAATTACAATATTTTTGAGTTCAAATGATTATCAAACTAATTATTTCTACCACGAAGCCTAATTTTAATGCATGCAGAATGTAAACAAACGATTTTTAGATAAGTTGTATAAGAATTGCTGAATTTTTTTCACGCAAAATTATTTAACTATGAAGCTTGGGACAAAAAGTGTATGAATGAAATAGTCCCTGCTTTTACATAGAGAACCAGACGATTTATATTTCGATGACGTCATTTGAATAAAGTTCATTTTTTTTTTCGAAGAAGTTTTAAGTTTTCAAGTAAAATAAATTATTGTAGTTCTGTGATAATTAAAAAAATATCACCACTGAGTGTATTGCATTTTAGATGTTTAAATAAAATTGCATTTCATTTGGAAAGTGTTTTATAATGAATGCTTTATGCATGATTGATCTTTTTTGTCAAATATTCGCATGTACCTAATATTATGAAATGAGGGAATAATTTCTAAGTGCTTTTGACCCAAAAAATACACACCATTGTTAGTTTTGAGAGAGATATTACGTTCTCTTTCTATGAAAAAGCAGAATTTCTAACGTCAAGAGTGACTCATAATCATTAACAATGGTGTTGAAGGCCAAGACCACTTGGCTGGACCTAAGGTTTACAGCAGGTATTTGAGAGGCCCGGAAGACTAACAATGGTGTGAAAGGCCCAGACACACAGCCAACCCAGGGGTTTACGGCAATTAAATGTGAGGCCGGGACTAACAATGGTGTGTATTGTTAGTCCCGGCCTCACATTTAACTGCCGTAAACTCCTGGGTTGGCTGTGTGGTCTGGGCCTTTCACACCATTGTTAGTCTTCCGGGCCTCTCAAATACCTGCTGTAAACCTTAGGTCCAGCCAAGTGGTCTTGGCCTTCAACACCATTGTTAATGATTATGAGTCACTCTTGACGTTAGAAATTCTGCTTTTTCATAGAAAGAGAACGTAATATCTCTCTCAAAAGAATCAACGGGTTTTCATAAAAATGGGTATGCTGTTTGAAATTGGTAACACAAATATGTCTTTTCATGATCAGCGTGATTAAGTTATAATAAAGCGCCTAATTGTGTTGTTTTCTCACAACATCGAAATCTGTAGTGAATGTCATGTGCTAGACACATCAGAATTTTTTTCGTTTAGAACCCAATGAAATTTCTGGCTATTCTTGGCTTTACGAGATTTACGCGATTACTATGTTCTTCGAGTTTTTAAAGCATATCTTCAGCAATTCTATCAGAAAATTCTATTCCCCTTCCTAGCTTTATAATGAGTTTAAATTATTAAGTGTTGCTAGTTAAAGTTCTAAAGTAACGAACATTGCGACGTCAAATATTTCTGCACGTCATTAACCGAGTCTGTCCCAAATGATGATGCGGGTTTAAACAAAGTTTCACCTAAGATTTCCAAAGATCCTTTTGAAAACCTAACATTTTATGTGGGAATAATTTCAAGTAGTACTTTTGCCATAATTAAATATATTTCGTAAAGTTTCATATCAAACGGCTTCGTATTACAAATGACACGCAAAATACTTTCGTTTAAAATACCTTTATTTATCCCTATCTTTACCGCCATTTCGATCGAATGTATCGAGTACATGTTTCCAAAACTCAATATTCTTAAAACTGAAGTCTAATTATAGCCCAATGGTCAACTACATTTGCAGTTTCGATCGTTAGACAAAGCCGATGTGTTGGATCGGGTGTGTGCTGAGTTATCTTTGCTTTCCAGCACATGACCATGAGTGGCGTCAACTTTCCGTCAAGCATTCCTTCCAGTGTAAAAAATATGCATCCAGATGTTCTGTAAAAATCAGAAATACAGCTACCGGGTAGAAAGCAGAAAGTTTTCTTGTTCAGAAATTTATCAAGGAAATTTCTTCCGTAATTGCTTGAAATTTCAGGATTTGATTTGATAGGATCATTTTGGCACTCTCTTGCCACACCAGAACTCTGTCTTATGTATGTGTATATATATATATATATATATATATATATATATATATATATATATATATATATATATATATATATGTATATATATACAAATACATATATATATATATATACATATCTCTGTCTTATATATATATATATATATATATATATATATATATATATATATATATATGTATATATATATACATATATATATATATATATATATATATATGTATATATATATATATATATATATATATATATATATATATATATATGTATGTATATATATATATATATATGTATATATATATATATATATATATATATATATATGTATATATATATATATAAATATATATATATATATATATATATATATATATACATACATATATATGTATATATATATACATATATACATACATATATATATATATATATATATATATATATATATATATATATATATATATATATTTGACTGAGTAAGTAAATTCTGAATAATTACTGGGTTATATGTATATACAGAGCTCTCAACCAATACATACGGTTCCAGTGAATCTGAAAGCCAAACAACGAATCGTTTTGACACAAGTGAACTTTGCATCTCTATGAGTAAAGTATTTGTTAGAGGCTCTTAGTACTTTTCAGTACTTTTCTTTATGAATAAAATAATAATTTCAAATAAATGTTTTACAGTTTTTTGCAATAAGAACATATCAGCCTCTTGAAATTCCTTTCCTATCTTGTGAACTAAACCCAAGTTCCATTTGTCTATATAGCAACAACTTTTATCGTATTCATTTAACAACTACTATTTATATTGTTTTATTTTGTTTAACAATGTATGACCCTTAGCCAAACTATAATTTTTGTAATATGTAACCTTTTTGTTCCCCCCCAAGGATTTTTTTTTTTGGGGGGGGGGATAAACTTTTCAAAAAACATTTTGACCAGCTCCCCCTGGTGGAATTGAAAATTGCTTCGTTAAATTCTATTCCGTAGTCGATACTATAAGTAGGCAAAGATTCGTTCGGCCTTCTAAGTTACTGCAGGAATTCTGCAGGAATTTTTAAAAAAAATCATCAATTTCTCCGCCTCCGAAGAGAAGTCGACAAGCTGTCTCCGTTAGGTTCTGTCCCGTCAGCGATACACGAGTAGGCAAAGATTTAAACTTCTAGGTTAGAGGTCTGCTCGAGCCAAACTTTCAGACTCTCATCCGGCCCAACCAAACGGTACCAGTGTTTAAACCGAACCTGAGCCTGAAGAAATGTGCACATGTAGAACACGAGCCCGGCCCATCCCAAATACTATTAAGTCTCGGGCCTGTTCGGCCCAAAATCATTTGTATTCAACTGTGTTAAAAACATGAATTTGTGAACATTTTATGCGAATAATTAAGATAAAATATTTATTTTAAACATTTATCTTTACACAGTTGAAATCAACCCAAAAATGTCATGTACTTTATTAAAAGTCATTTAAAAACTTTTCAAAATAAAATATGTTTGGTCAGGCTGGAACCAAAACAGTGTTCAAAAATGCAGACCCGTCCCGGCCCATGGGATACGCCCAAACCAGTGAGCAGACCTTTATTCTAGATCACTGTGATTCTCCTGAAGGGTCTGCAAAGACTTCTTGATAAAAAAATAAAAAAATTTAAAAAAAAAAACATTCTCCAACCCAAGGCCACCTAGAATAAGTTTAAGGTAGCCTTGTCCAACTCCAAGAGGATAAACAAAAATCGGATTCCGTTAGGTTTTGTCCCGTGATCAATGGTATAAGTGTGCAAAGATTCGGTCTTCTGGGTTGTAGAGGGGTATCTTCTAGATCTAGAGGGTCTGTAAAGACAAAACTACGTTAGACAATTATTATATAGATTTAACTTCCTTGAGTTCTGATAAAACGCCATATGAACTGAATCTAAATTCGAATTACCCATACATTGTTAAAATAAATTTCTTGTGATTTTTTTTACCTAAAAGAAAAAATATGAAAAGTCCGTTTTCTTTTAAGAAACACACTTTTTCGATCCAAAAAATATCTTAAGAATGAAAAAGATTTTCTTGGGTCACGACATTTTAACTATAAGAGACAAGCTGCAAGATCTTCCTGTGACCAAATGCCTCACCCTCTGCCCTTCAATGGTTATTAACGTACCACTGAAAAGAATTTATTGTTCATAACTGGAATCAAGTTTAACCTTATATGCAGAAATCTGATGCATCCAACACATGCATTTTCTTACAGATTTAGAAATTTCGATGTTATGGGATAATAATATCAATATGGAAAATTAGAACATTCTTGTTACTAGATCTCACCGAAAATCAATTATCTTCTTCTTAGTGTTAAAGAGATTTAAATATATATAAATATATTTGAATTTTCTTGGCTGTTGTTACTAATTAAAATAAACACACCAAATATCATATAATTCGCTTGATTAATTTAACACTAATTGGCCAACACTTTGGCGCTTCCGCCATTATTTTGTGATCACTTAAGGAAGAAAATATCAAAACTGATTTAATAAGATAATTTTGAGTCGTTTTACTAAGATAAATAATACTATATAAAATATATACTACAAATTTGTACTGAAATTTATATTTTTATAGATATCTTTGACATAAAAATCAAACTTAAAGTTATTTTACATTTATTCAGTGAATAAAAAATTTTCCGTCATTTCTCACGGGTTCTGACTAACTTGATATGAAAACGAATTTATTTATCTTTTCGCAATTTTTCCCTTTTTAAATGACAACCTGAAATATCTGGAAAACTGCGCATGTCACATTAACTAAGAACCAGGTAATAAACAGTATTTTCGAAACATTTTATAGTAACTTTTTGTAACACGTTTTTAATATTTCAAAAAAAAAAAAAGATTCGAAACATGAATTACCTCTCCTTGTTCACCCAAAAAATTAAAGTTTCGAATATTCATGGATTGAAATAATCATAACAAATTTTATTCAATTTTCTCAATTTGTTCTAAAGGATATTCTACCAGACAGCCATCTAGGACAGACAGCCATCATTAAAAAATAGCCAGTTTGTATTCAAGAATGCTTAAAATCCATCAAAATCAGATCCTGGTATACATAAAAAGAAGAGCAGAGCTCAAAAATTATTCAATCTAATCGGATCCGACAGCTACAAGCTTTTACGGAAGGACATTTTCTTGATAAATTCTTTATATAATAAGAAAACGTTCTGATTCGGGTTGAGCATCTGTATTTGTGATTCCTACAAAATAGCTAGATGCGTTGTACATGAAGAACTAACTCAATGAAAGAACTATCAAAATCCACTTTTTTAACACTTTACAACAAAGTTGAAAAGTGTTTATGACTTTGTTCATTCTGTCTGTCTGTCTGTCCGTTAGCACGATAACTGCCATAAAAATGACTTAATCAAAATGAAATTTTAGTATGTTGTTCAGACGATCTGTAGGACCTATGGGAATATAAATGAATAATATCACCCAATTAGTTTTGGATTGAACCCGGGTTGAAAAAATTAAATACATTGAGCCCTGTGGGACCTAATTTTTCAAACATTTTTTAAGCGGATTTAAAATTCACAAATTGCTTCGAAAATTTTAGGTAATAGTCAAATTGTTCCATAAAATATATTAAAAAAATTTCAGCGACTTATATATTCAGTAGTTTTTTAAATAAAAATTAAAATAATAATTACACCTCTTATATGAAGCGATCACGTGACCATGATATGAAAAAATCACGTGACCCACTTCAAAATGATATATGGCATCCATCTTGTCTCAAAATCGTGATTTTTAAAGTTTTTTTTTAATTCATATTGAGTGTTGTATCCGTTCGAAAACCACTTTATTTTTGCTTAAATTCTGTGCATCTACATACTGAAACAATGCAATTACAATATATTTGAGTTTAAATGCTCATTCAAATTTGATTATTTCTACAACGAAGCCTATTTTTCACCTATGTAAAATGTAAACAGCAAAATATGTAGAATGAGTTGTATTGGAATTGCTGTATTTCTTTAACACAAAATCATTTAGATCATGGAGTCTGCATAGCTGATATGAATGAAATATTCATTGATTTTACAAAGAAAAGGACGATTTTTTTCGATGAAGTTTTACGCATAGAGTTTATTTACTTGTAGCTCCATGGTCTTAATTTTTAAATGAAATAAATTATTATAGTATTGTGATGAATGACATGAATGGGAAATTATTTATGAATGAAATGCTGCTTTTATAGAGAGAGCCAGGCGTGTTATTTTTTCTATGACGTCATTTGAATGAATTTCGGTTGTTTTCGATGAAGTTTTCAAATATAATAAATTATCGTAGTATTATGATAATTCTAAAATTATTACCGAGGAATGTATCACATTTTAGGGATATTTAAACCAGGCAATTTTTATTTCAATGCCGTCATTTGAATGAAGTTCATTTTTTTCGATGAAGGTTTAAGTTTTCAAATATAATAAATTAATGTAGTATTGTGATACGTTTTAAAATATTGCCGAGGAATGTATTGCATTTTAGACATGTTTAAATAAAATTGCACTGAAGTTTGAAAGTGTTTCATAATCAATGCTTTAAGCATGATTGATCTTTCTTGTTGCATTTTTAAACTGAACCTGCCATATGATAGATTAAAAGGTGCAGAATGCGATGGTGAAACCTGTTTAGGGACAAAATTATCATAGTGTTCTCCAGAGCAGTACATAGAAAACACTGTTGATTGAAGAACGAACAATCTACTGCACTTGCAGCAAGAACAATCAAGGTCCAGCCACATGACTGGACCTTGATCGCAATGCTTACTGGACCTTGGACTTTGGTCAAAGCTCGCGAAAAGTAATTCCAAAGACCTTAAAACTTTGGAGAACCTTTTGCTCTTTCCCCATTATCCGTAGCAAAATATAATGATTTGCAGGTTCTGAAAAAGTTTATGCCAACTGAACACCATGACTACTATGACAATTTGCCGGAATCGACGAATACTTAAAAGGATGATTAAGGATAGAATAAATACTTTTGTGTATTGTATGACTTTCATTCACGTTTTCAGTTTTAGAAGGATTAAAATATTTATTACAATTTACAAAATTCCATTCCAATGTATACTTCAAGCGAGATATGAAACTTCAAAATTAAAATAATCAATTTTTCAGTAAAAGTGAACTTTGACAGATTTTACCCCCAGCCTTTCATATTTTTTACAGTGTATAAATTCCAGGCAAGAAACAGCATTAAATGCGATATACAGACAAGGCCCATGTCCCTGTATATGCGGTAAAATGCGGGAATAAGTTAAAGCAAACTTAAAAAGATAATTACTAAACTTGAATTCTATTAGGAAATCTTATAACGTTTTCTGGAAGGTTAAAAATCGATGCATGTAAGAAAGAACTTTCAACGAGATGCTACGCCTAAATTTAGCCTTCACTGCTTTAGAGAAAGCTAGATGAAAAGTTTTGCACAAGACCACACATCCCTCACCTACCCTTCTGCCTCCTAAATCGATTGTTAATTATGTTAAGAGGGAAGATGAATTAGGTAAAAATAAAGCACACGCGGTTCGAAGAAGAATTTAATACGTATTAAGGAAATAGGAAGAAAATGCGATATTATAACAAAGGTATTAGTGCTGCCGAAATATAATAATTTGGACTATTGGTGTTAAGAAAAGAAACAAAATGTTTATAAGAGGGCCTTCATAGGGTGTCAAGTGGTGTGTTCACTTCATTTTCTACGGAACTATTACGTATTTAGGTACTTTTTTCATATTTATTTCGTACAGTCATACGAATTTTCAGAAAAACCGGAAGTGTCATCTTCTGAACCTGATATGGAATACTTAGTGAACCCCCTAAACCCTCCGAAATTTCATACTGAATTCATACCAGTCCTCATTTAAGTTCTATCTATAGCCGATCCTGAAAAATAGATGTTGCAACAAAAATGTAAACTTTTGAACCGGAAGCTGATGTCCTTAATAAGTCTCCCTGCTCCTTCAAAATTTGATGCTAAATCCATATCAGTCATCGTCCTGTAGCCAATTCTGAGAAATAGATATCTGAATGAAATTTTTTAACCATAAGTGGAAAAAAACTCAGAAGGGGAAATTCTAAATGAAGCACCCTACCTCCTCTAGAATTTGACGTTAAATTCATATCAGTTATCATAAGCTTTATTTATAGCCAATCTTGAGAAGTAGATGCTTCAAGAAAAATGAAAAGTTTTAAAACGGAAATGGAAAAGGAAGAAATCCTTATCAATTCCCCTTGCTTCCTTTAATATTTGGTTCTGAATCCATCAAAGCTCTTATCTATTGTAGATCCTGGGAAATAAAAAATTAAAAAAATTGGTGTAAACAATGGCATTGCAACATGTTTACCACCAGAAACAAACTACACAGTAATACAAAAAATCATATAAAAGAATATGTATATCCCGCATGTTTTTCCTACATATAAGGTAAGAGAATTAAATTTCTTTCTCACTCTAAATTTTGTGCTCTAGCCTTTATCAATTATATGATTCATATAAGAGTAACAAACAAAATAGTATGTAGAATATCGATATTTTAGTCTTATGTTAAATCACTTTAAATAGGCCCGTCTCGTACTATTTCACTTATTCTAAAAATTATCCATCTTATCTTTGTGGAGAGTTCTTGTAATCTATATTTTCAATTATTAGTAAGAAATACCTCCGAGTATTTGGTTATGATGCCATTGGCTCACAAGTTCTCCAGTATTTCTATATGGTACCTAAAAAACTGCATATTTTGGGTGTGACGTCAGAAAATAATGGTTATTCTAATACTTTTTTCAAGAAATATTCTATTAAAATTATTAAACAGCATATTTGAAGCAGTTTTAAAATTATTAAATGAATTCGACCAAGAAATGTTCGCTTTCATTTTAAGTCACTGTCATATGATTAGCATAATTTTCTATCCAGAGTTTTCTAGAATTGGCTATTTTTTGTTTGCCCTTAAACTTTTTAAACCACTGTATTTCCACACCCGAATGAACAGGTAGGCCTTTCAACTTGCGTAAAATCCCTATGAACAGAATATCTCTATTTGCGACTTTAGGAAATCTTGTTAAAAATTTTATTGACTCAGAAATCATTGGGTATCCTAAAAGTAAACTACGGACGTTTCTGAACTTTCTTCATCAGTAAAGAAATCTGAAAGAAATGTTTAACAGTGTAGTATTTTCTATTGCAATAAGCATTTGTGTGTTTTTTAAACTTTCAAAACTTTGGGTTTTGTCTTTTATCATCTAAAAGCATTTTTAATGCCGAAAATGTTCTTTCAGTTTCAACTGATGTGATTAGACAAAAAATTGTATTAGTCAATAAATAGTTGAAATGTATATAAAAAAAGAGGAGGATAAAACTTGGAATATGCATTTTAATAGCAAATTTTCAGCTTCTATGCACTTATATGTACTATAACTAAAAAGTGTTCAATTATGCAACCACGGATGCAGATACGATATGAAATTCTATATAATTCGGATGATTGCATTACCAAGGGAGTTGTGTATTTCGTGGATGAGTTTTTAGAATCAATTCAATTTGTCGTTTAGTTCAAAAAATTATTTATATTTCCTTAAAAGCTTTTTACCGTTTATAGTGCCTTAAATTTTTTACCCTCGGTAAAGCCTTTTACCCTTTTAACAACATATTTACTTAATAACGTATATGTACGGATACTAATGGACTATTGAAAATGGGCGCACGTTTTTATTTTTAGTGATGGCTGATAGTGCATAAAAGGTTCACAAAATTTATTTGCTAGGGCCTGTCTGTTAGTTCCAATCGTTTCCTCTTCACGAGTTACCTTTTTTCCAGAGATAGGAAACATTCAAATATCGAAATCGAATATTAACCAAATCTCGAATATTCGAATACTCCGAATAATTATTTCAAATTGCTTACAAATAATACTTATTAATTAGTATTAAATAAATTAATAAAGTAAAAGTGTAATAAAATTACAATTTAGCAAGAAAGATCAACCATGCATAAAGCATTGATTATGAAACACTTTCCAACTGAAATGCAATTTTATTTACACATCTGTAAAATGCGATACATTCAGTGCTGATTGCGATACATTGAGTTAGCACAGATTATAGATGCACAGAAAATACGCAAAAATAAAGCGGTTTTAGGACGGATGCAACACAAAATATGAATTTAGAAGAACTTTAAGAAATCACGATTTTTACACTGGGAAATAAATATGGATGATATATTTTAATTTGAAGTGGGTCTCGTGATCGCTTCATATGATATGGGTGTAATTATTATTTTAATTTTTATTAAAAAGTACCGAGCATATTTTGCTGATTTTTTTTTTTTATATTTTATGGGATAATTTGAATATTTCCTAAAATTTTCAAAGCAATTTGTGAATTTTAACTTCGCTTAAGAAATGTTTAAAAAATTGGGTCCCATAGGGTTCAATGTATTTCAATTTTTCAACCCGGGTTCAATCCAAAACTAATTGGGTGATATTATTCATTTACATTCCCATATGTCCCACAGACCTTCTCAACAGCATACTAAAATTTCATTTTGATAAGGTAATTTTTACGGTAGTTATCGTGCAAACCGACAGACAGACAGAGAGAATGAACAAAGTCATAAACATTTTTCAACTACGTTGTAAAGTGTTAAAAATGAAACTTTTTATTTTAAATTTTAATAATTTTACAGTAGCTTTTTTCTTTAGGTACTCTTAATAGTTGAGTATTTGTAAATGCTTCTCAGCTACTGCAAATTTTTTGAAACAAATATTCGAAGAAGTTATCAAGATCTAATCTGTTTTTTGTTTTTTCTTTTTTGTCACAAGTTAAACCAGAAGTGCTGAAGAGTTGCTCTTAAAAAACTATTGATGGTGTCATGGTTAAATACTTTAATTGCAAGTCCTTCAATCAGGGATACAGACTTTTATTTTTCCTCTAGTTATAAATATTTTATTTTGACGTAAGCAAACTTTCTTCTAGGTACTTTCGAATTTCTTCTTCTGGAGTATTCTAACTTTGTATTCTAGAACCTGCTGTTAATCATGGCACGATATTCGAGGTATTCGAATTTCTTCTAGTGACGTTATATTCGAGATTTCAAATCTTTCTAATATTAAATACTTTCTAATATTACTTTACATTCAATTATTCGCTGATAATATTCGCCCATCTGTACCTGCATACACAAAATTACATGAAACACTATAGTCAGAGTCAGCAAGTCCAATTTTAAAAAAGGTGAACACATAAACAATCGTGCCCGGTCAAAGATCTAAATTAAACCACAGCTGCTTTCTTGAAAGAATCCGGAATTTGTTTGAAGAAAAGGTAGCTCCAAACCTTCGAATTTTCGGAAACTCTAAAAAAAATTAATTATAAGCCCACTTTGAACGGAACAGAAAATACAAAGTCCGCTACGCGGTCAAAGACACTGTAAAACACTCTACAGCCTTTGCTCATTTTTTTCAACTACTTTGTTGATAATTTCGACAAACTGTTACAAAAAACCACAATCACAGGTATTGATGAAAATTCTAGCTTCATTTCTAAAATATTCAGCTAACTATCGTCTGCCGAAACATTATTTTTGTATTTATATATATATATATATATATATATATATATATATATATATATATATCACCAATCTATATAATAAAAAAGATTCTTACAACTTCACTATCATAAAACTGCTATCATACCAATCTTGTAATTCTATTCAATTGTTTAGAAACATCATTTTAAACTAGCTATTTCGAATACATCGACTTTCTGATCCTCGGTTTCACTTTCTCCACATCAATAATCTTAAACGCATTTGTCAAAATTACCAATATCCGCAAGTATTTGTAAATAATAGTATTAATAATTTCAAATATACCACGTAATATTTTTCCACATGCATTATTTATCTTTGATTGGATAACTCATTTTTGAGAATTCACCCATTCTTATCACCTAACTTACCACTTAGCCTGAGTCTATTACTGTTTACTATTTTCGAATGACTATTTTCCACTTGTCCTGAGTCCTATACTGATTACTATTTTTGAAAGTCTCCATACATATTATGTATCGTTCAAATGTATTCATTCCGGTTCCCACTCGCATTGACGAAGTGATGTGAAATGCTCAGTCGCTTCTTCCACTTTACACGTGGTAACTATGCTTCTGAGTTCATATTTCTGTTCGAGGAGGTATTAATTTTCTGATTTGTAACTCAATTGATTTATTATTCTCCTTCCACTAGCCAGTAGACAGTTCCAATGGTGTCTATAGTTAAATACTATCGCCATTGTCAGAAACTGGCTATTCTATCGGTTTTAATTCGAATTGTATGGCTGTCCTGATGAGAATGCAATTTCGAACTAACCGCCATTTTTTGTGTAGTTTCAATTGATTGTTCGCTATGTCTTAATCTTTTATCTTGAGCTAATTATTATTGCCTTTTCTCATTTTTGCCGTGTTTTATTTTTATTTTTATTTATATACTTTTAATTGTGAATTTTGTATCCTAATATTCTTCTCATTCCCCTTTCCATTGTAGTGATATGTTACCTTCTATTTTTATCCTTAGTCTTGGTCTATAGTTACTCATTTGTAACAGATATGCTAGAGATGGGGTTTTTTTTGTTCATACAGTAGTTTATGCATAATTTACGATTAAAATCTTTCATTTTATATATATATATATATATATATATATATATATATATATATATATATATACAGGGTGTCCCAAAAACTTTGACCTTGGCTTTTATTCCTTAAATATTGAACTTAGACATATATAATAAATTACAAAGTTGCGTAAAAAATGTACGGAATTTTATAAAATCGATAAAAATTTTCAAGGGAATTAAATTTTAAGAAATACAAAATTTAAATGTTTATACGGTCCCGTACAAAAACATTTCCAATGAGTAAAATGGGGTCCCATACACTAATAAGGTGATGTACCAAATTTCAGCACTTTATCATAATAAGTCCCAGAGATATATTTAAACAAAGTTGGTGAGGGATTAATCACAAATTAAAATGTAAATGTTTATAGCAAGAGTGCAAATGACGCAACGCAGAAATGCATCATACGCAAATAATAACTGCCTCTTATCTTTAATGGATCTTTGGCATGGATGGAAAACATTTTAAACAAGCTTTGTAATCTTTGTAAAGTTATTATTTCTACACAATGTAGATACCCCGGCCGTCCAAATGGATGGTCTATGTCTGCGGATGAGTCGAACGGTCTGGGTCTTCAACAGTGTAGATACTTTTGTACCAATAAATAGCAAAATTATTATTTATTTATGTAATCATTGTTTTCTTTCGTAATTTGTGTATGACCCTTGAGACGCGATCTGCCAGCATGATTTTTCCCCTCTGAGAACCCATGTCGATGCATCGAAAAGTGGTTTAAGTCAGCATTTTTGTCTTTTCATATCTCTGGGACTTTTTATGATAAAATGGTGAACTTATCCCACTAGTTCTAGCATAATAAATAAATATTAACAAATGCGATTAACAATATGATTAACAAAAATATTATTACTGATTAACAATATGATTAACAAAATGATTTAATGTGATACTTGAGCCTGTTTGACATAAAGTTATATAGAGTTCTATTTTACTTAATCTCAAACGGAAATTTTGCTCTAAGTTGAGTTTTGTTCTATCTTTGTTTTGGTACTTACAGCATTAAAGAAAATCCTGCTTCTCTTAAGTACGTCGAAAACAAATGGCTAAAAATATAATTGCTCTTTCTGCAATGCTTTAAAATCTTTCTTTTGTTTAATCCAGAAGTTGACTAAAAAGTTGTTTTTAAAATCATCCATTAAATTTCTGTCACAAAAAATATCTAAGTTGCTATTTTTCTTCAGAAGAAAGATATTCGGCTACTGCTACATTATCTGAAGAAAATGAATACCTGATTCATTTATTT
This sequence comes from Amaurobius ferox, assembly GCA_951213105.1. NCBI lineage: Eukaryota > Metazoa > Arthropoda > Arachnida > Araneae > Amaurobiidae > Amaurobius > Amaurobius ferox. The sequence goes on along the minus strand of OX578142.1, from coordinate 90,179,874 downwards.
TTTCGTATCTTTTGATAAATACAATTTAAAATTATTTATCAATTGAAAATAATAACTTTTTATATTTGATGTAAATTCATAATTCACACATTGTTGTACAAATAATCCAAATGCCACCAGTTGATCTTCTCGCGTACCACTGGTTGAGAACCGCTGAATTAGAACATCGGCTGGCACTAGTTGAAAAACCCACGATTCGTGTTCCCCTGCTGGGACAGTGATATCTTTACATTGACGCCCGAACAGGGACCAACCCTGTAGGTTGAATGCAAAGATGTCGAAAAAAGACCCAGTTTCGAATTTTCAGTGGCGTCAGTTTCAACATCACGGCTACACAGGTTGGAATGCAAAAATGGCAAGAGTCAAGAAAAGACCCAGTTATGAAATTTTTAGTGGCGCCAGTTTCAACATCACGGCCCAGGTTGAAATACAAAGATGGCAGGAGTCGAGGAAAGATCCAGTTACGAATTTTCAGTGACGCCAGTTTCAACATCACGGCCACACAGGTTGAAATGCAAAAATGACAAGAGTCGGGAAAAGACCCAGTTACAAATTTTCAGTGGCACCAGTTACAACATCACGGCCACACAGGTTGAAATGCAAAGATGACAGGAGTCGAAAACAGATTCAGTTACGAATTTTCAGTGGCGCCGATTTTAACAGCACGGCCACACAGGTTAGAATGCAAAAATGACAGGAATCGAGAAAAGACCCAGTTACGAATTTTGAGTTGGCGCTAGTTTCAACATCACGGCCACACAGGTTGGAATGCAAAGATGGCAGGAGTCGAGAAAAGACCCAGTTACGAATTTTCAGTGGCGCCACTTTGAGTATCACGATCACACAGGTTGGAAAAAACAGAGAATATGAATGTGTCATTCAGATTGGCAGTTGCACGCCGATCTGACTTCAGAGGGAGGAGATTATAGGGTCCACTTCAAAACAAAGTTGATGAAATATTGTCACAGTAGCACAATGGTTAAAGCATTGGCTGGCCAGTTCGAAGACTTGCAATTCGATCCCCGGCTGGAAGAGTGCGACCTTCACACTGCTGATAGAAAACAGGCATAGGAAAATTTGTTGACTATTATTGTTTCAAAGTTATGAGCCCTCTTTATCAGGTCATAAGCAGTGCATATCAATCACAGGATAAAACACTACTGCGAAAAACAGGCAAAGAAAAATGTACAGTTATATTCGATTCTTTGAGTAATACGCGTTGCTTCCAACTTGATAATGAATGCTCATAACTTTCATGCAACAATCGTTGTCACCTAATTTTCTTATGTTTGCTTTCTATCAAAGAAAGATAAAGAATTTGTAAAAGCTCTGTCGATTCTGCCAATGCTGTTAAAACTCGTTTGTTTTTTCCCTGAAGAAAGACGCTCGCTTTACTTTCGAAACCGAATAAAACCGTTTCGTTTTTAAAACTGTTTATATTATTTTTTTCAGATGTATTGTTTGATGTTTAAATGGTCATTTGCAGAAAAAACGAGAAAGATCAATCATGAATAAAGCATTGATTATGAAACACTTTCAAACTGCAATGCAATTTTATTTAAACATCTCTAAAATGCGATACATCCAGCGGTAATATTTATAAAATTATCACAATACTACATTAATTTATTATATTTGAAAACTTAAAACTTCATCGAAAAAAATGAAATTTATTCAAATGACGTCATTAAAATATAAATCGCCTGGTTTAAACATCTCTGAAATGCGATACATTCAGCGGTAATATTTTAAAATTATCACAATACTACAATAATTTATTATATTTGAAAGCTTAGAATTTCATCGAAAAATTTTATTAAAAAATTATTTTATTTAAAAACTGAAAACCATGGAGGTAAACGTAATTGCACTCTATATTTATAACTTCATCGAAAAAGTCTGCTATAAAATCGTTTGTTCTCTATGTAAAATCAATAAATGTTTCATTCATATCAGCTATATTTCAGACTCAAAAAAGCTAAATAATTTTGTGTTAAAGAAATTCAGCAATTATTATACAACTCAACCTATATCTTTATGTGTTTACATTCTCCATAAGTGAAAATTAGGCTTCGTTGTAGAAATAATCAAAGTTTTATGATCATTTAAACTCAGATTTATTGTAATTGCGTTGTTTCAGACTGTAGATGCACTGAAATTAAGCAAAATTAAAGCGATTTTAGGACGCATACAACACTAAATATAAATTAAAAAGAACTTTAAAAATCACGATTTTGACACAAGATGGATGGCATTGATCATTTAAACTCAAATACATAGTAATTGCGTTGTTTCGGAATATAAATGAACAGAAATTAAGCAAAAATAAAGCAGTTTTAGGACGGATACAGCATTAAATATAAATTAAAAAGAACTTTAAAAATCACGATTTTGAGATAAGATGGATGCCATATTTTATTTTGAGGTAGATCACGTGATCTCTTCCTATAATATGGGTGCAATTATTATTTTAATTTTTATCTAAAAAACTACCGAAAATATTTTGCTAAAATTTTTTCATATTTTTTATGGGATAATTTGACTATTTCCTAAAACTTTCGAAACAATTTGTGAATTTTAAATTCGCTTAAAAAATGTTTGAAAAATTAGGTCTCATAAGGTTCAATGTATTTCATTTTTTCAACCCGAATTCAGTCCAAAACTAATTGGGTGATATTATTCATTTAGAATCACATAGGTCCTACAGATCGTCTGAACAACGTACTAAAATTTCATTTTGATAAAGTCATTTCTACGGCAGTTATCGTGCTAACGGACAGACAGACAGACAGAATGAACAAAATCATAAAAATTTGTCAACTATGTTGTAAAGTGTTAAAAAAGCAGAACTTTTATCTAGAGTCAATACTGACTGGAGAGAAACCCTTCTAGCAAAATAGTCTTATATGAGATAAGAAGTGACATACCAATATAATATTTTAATCTAAAAAAGAGGGATGTACTGAATATTTATTATTATGCAATTGTATATTTCAGCCATTTTTTGTGCAAATGCATGCAAATACATTTTGTGTGTGTGTATGTATAAATGCATATAATGCATTATATGCATAAATGCATGTATGTATAAAATATATAAATAAGTGCAATTCTATCCTCATATATTTACTTTTTATTGCAATAAAATGTTTTACCATGCTTACATATGTGTGGGAAAATATTCAGTAAGTAATTAGAATTACGTCAGAGTGATGGAACTAGAGAATTTAAGTGACGGAATAAACACAATCTCTATACTTTATTGTCACTATTCTTGGAATAATAGAAGAAATGCAATAAGAAATATAAATGCAACGATCGTAGTGAAGAATTTAAAAATTAGGATAAATCACTGGGAAACAAAGGAAAATAGAAGAAATGTGTCAATGACAAAGTTGTAGATGGTTATTTAATTAGTTGGAATCAATATCAGGAACATGTATATGGAAGGCAGTAAATAGATGTTTAAAAAATGTATCATCAGGGTAACAGTGACACCTGTAATGTTTGTCAAAGTACGATAGTATTCTTTCTGAAATTTAAATGTGCATTATCTCTGGTGTAGGTCATTTTAAACAGGCTCTACACTAGATTTTTGCTCCTCGTTTATTGTATCATTCCTGAATAGGACAGCCATACGCCAATAACCCTATTCCGTCAAATAAATGCTTTCTGTAACAGTTTTATTGTCAATTCTTACTCTTTAGACAATTCTCTACACACTAAAACATTCTGGGCCAACGGCCCTACCGTGCTGAAAACACCGGTTCTCGTTAGATCACCGAAGTCAAGCAGCATCGTTAGTACTTGGGTGGGTGTTCACCTGGGAACACCGCGTGCTGCTGGCACATTTCGGGCGCGGGAGCACGGTGGTTTGCGCACTGGTTTTGCACGCTGCCACAACTGCCGCCGTGTTCATGCGGAGTACGATCACGTTAAACATGTGGGTCCGTAAGTCCTTCCGAGAGGTTGGTGGTAGGGGAAGGAGGGTACGGTCCCTATAGATGCCTCCCCCACTGGGTTCCGGTCTAAATTGGGTGGCACTTCCCGGCCGTCCAAACTGTTACCTTACACCTTTCTGGTAGGTCGGACGGTCTGGGTAACAACAACAACACCTTTCTGGTAGGTCGGATGGTCTGGGTCTCAACAAAAACACTAAAACATTCTGCAACCTTTGCTCATTTATTTCATCTACTTTGTTATCAGAAAAGCGGAAATTGCAGGCGCTCGTGAAAATTCCTACTTCATTTCTGAAATATTCAGTTAATTATCATCTGCCGAAGTGTTATTTTTGTATTTATATCTATCTATCTATCTATCTATCTATATATATATATAAGAAATGTAATAATAAAAAAAAGTAATATTAACATCACCAAAAAAGCAAATTCACGGTCATAATGCCGATAAAAGAAATATATATATATATATATATATATATATATATATATATATATATGATAATATATAAAAATACAAAAATAAAGGTTCGGCAGACAATAATCAGCTGAATATTTCAGAAATGAAGCTGGCATTTTCATGAACGCCTGTAATTGTGGCTTTTCTGGAATTAAAATGTAAATGTTTATAGCAAGAGTGCAAATGACGCCAACATTATCAACAAAGTAGCTGGAAAAAATGAGCAAAAGTTTCAGAACGTTTTACAGTGAAATGTTTTACAATGCAATTTTGTCATTGGATTTTTCCATCTATCTCGCTTTGTTGTAAAGTTCGTTATTCTAAATTTTTAAATTCTCCGCTACTGGTGCCACAATCACTTTTATTCTATCGGATATGGTCACTTTACTATAGATATAACGTGTACACTGAAAAACTTTTCATTGCAAAATTTTTTGGATACAAGGACTTTTCTATGAACCCTGACGTTGGAATAGTCTATAGGTATAAGACAGGTCTCCAGCTTTATAAACAGTTTTGGCTCTTAACTGCAATCACAGGTGAGTTGAAAGCGCATTCACCATGTGAATGATACTGGATTATCAGCAACTAAATCCCAGTGAAAATTTAGTAAAATATGTATTTGAATGCAGTAATCAAAGCTTTACATAAGGCCGAAAGTTATGTTCAATAATTTGAATATATGCTTATACTAATAATATATTTTTATTTAATATTGGAAATTTGTCAATATAGCAAATTTAATTATTTATTTTTTTCTGTCTCATTCTTTTTCTGCACCGCACCTCACTTCATACTTGCTCCATTTTATCGCTTTTTCCTTTTTGCTTCTCTTTCGTCAGGCTAGGTGATACTGTCATACTAGGCTCTGTAGTTTATGAATTTCATTAGCACGGCATGGTCATTTGGCATTCATATCAAGGCTTATTCTCACTGAAGAAAGAAATTCAAGTGTTTCCGATATGATCACCCGTTTTTTGCATTTTATTTAAGCAGCATTCTACGTTGGGATATAATTATTTGCCATTTTTGGTAAATGATCCCAAATCATAACTGTATACTTCACTTTATAGACGCATATTTTTGTAATTATAAAAGCATATAAGTGCATATTTTAGGAATTATAAAAATACAAACTCACATTTTGGAAATTATAAAAATATAAACACCTTTCTTCGGAATTACTTTTGCATGTACATTGTGAAGGCTTCTAAATATGTATTATCTATTCATTATAGGGCGTAATATGAGCAGTTAACGGCCATAAGTGCCAAATAAAAAAGGCCTTCTTTTATAATGTATTAATAACTGGTTTATGAAAGAATGTTCACAGCGGGGTTTTCCTTCTCTTTATCAAACTTATATTTATATTTGTACTAGTAGTTTTATTTTATTCCGAAATATACAAAGTATATGCATTTTGAAAGTCTTGCAGTAGTGTCAAAAGTTGTTATTGACGAATTATATATTTAAATCAAGATTGAACACACATTGGTCTTCTGCAGTACGATGTGCTGCTTCAGTGGGGTGTGCCTCTGTATAAAATGAATATATATTCTACTTCAATAGCTTATGAAGTCTTGCCCAAGAAACGACATGAACCTCAGACCTCTTCCCAAAAGAAGTTCTATATCGATTGTCCTGAAGGCACTTAACAAGTTTCTAATTATAATTTGGTAATATGGCATTATTTTGAACACGTATCGTCCTTTTGTAGTATGGTGTGCCTCTGTGTATATCTTCATTCTACTTCAATAGCGTATGAAGTCTTGCCTGACGAAGAACTTGAACCTCAGACCTTTTCATCTCAAGTGAAGTTCTGTACCGATTGAGGTATCCAGGATTCTGTGGGTACACACAAGTTTCTAGTTGTAATTTAGGCAATCAATTCAAAACAATACAGGGTGTGATCAGGTTTATAACTTTTGAACCGTTGGTGCTAGACACATACTTCCAATTGTAACATTATTTTAAATCGTAAGAAAAGTTTGTCGCAAATATTTTCAAAACTGGGGAATGTATTGCACAAAAATACGAAATCTAAATTTTTATACAGCCTCTTTATGGAAAAATATCCAATTACTCGATAAAATATTATAAACTTTAATAATTAGCTAGTTTGGCATCTGTACCCGTAAAACTGAAATGTGAGGAATAAAACAAAATTCCTGACTTACAACAAAAGACCACGCTCTTACTAAGCAAATTTTCGAAAGAAGTTAGGAGCAATCCACACAATAAAGTTGGACTGCAATTTATTCACCTTATTTTTGCTGTAAAACCTTATTCAATGGATATACTGACTCCAAAAATTTGTCTCATGAATATCACCACGAGTTTTTTACTTCAAACCGTCATTTCCTTTAATGGACTCCAGATTGTGTCCATTTTTTTTTTCCAAGAATCGAATTTTCTTCGTTAAGAGGGGCTGTATTGAATATTATTTTCTGTATTTTTATGCTACACAGTTTTGAAAATATTTTAATATTCTATGATTTAAAACAATTCTCCAATTGGAAGTATGTGGCTAGTACTAACGGTTCAAATGTTATTAAACCTGATAAGTCATTTTGAAACACCTTGTATATAGTTGTTTAATTTCGTGAGCTACTGGATTCCAATGAACGAGCCTACATTGCATCTCTATGTGATTAATCGTTTAATTACATATTTTATATTTTTAGAGATTTTCGGGATCTTGATCCTGAAGAAGCTGTCGAGAGTGGCCTATCTCAATCATGGATACAAACCTCAGACAACGGACAAGGTGAATGTCGTCTTCTATTATTTACCATATTTTTACTTTATTTGAGTCTTTGCCTGAATTTATTAAATCTTTTCTCATTAACAGAATGCCCCAATATATGACTATCAGAATTCAGGTCTACAATAACAAATGTTTCCCACTAGATATTTCACATATGTCTCATCGAATATTACTCCAATTATTTTCAAATGTCTCACCACTCTTGTACATTCTGTATATATAAATGAGTTTCTTTAACAGAATTCAATTTCTCAGCCAAAAAAATACTCTTTGATAACTTTGCTTTGGTTTAGGTTTAAAATACAGGATCAAATTAATTGAAAGCATGAATATTAAATAAATTGCAGAAATGCTCTAATTATTTTTAAATATCTTACCACTCTTGTACATTCTGTATTGAAAGTTCATTTAACAGATTTCACTGCCTCAGATTAAAATATTCTTCGATAACTTTGCTTGAGTTCAGTTTTTAAATGCAGGATCAGATTAATTGAAAAGCATCAATATATAAAAAAATTGCAGAAATATTCAAATAATTTTAAATACTTACCCAAAGTACCTCCAGTAATGTACAGGGTGATCGTAATTAAAGTGTCCCTGCTTTGAACCTTCTCTAGATTGATCTAGCGGCTAAAATTTAACCAAACTTACCAAAGGACAATAAAAGGTGCCACTGAGAGTTGACAAGGTAGTCAACGCCACTGAATTTCCCATAGTCTAAAAGTACCTGATGCCAACAGAAACTAAATTTAAAACCACAAACACTGGACAAATGTCGAAAATGTATTTACAGAGCAATTTTAGCGTCTGACACACATCTTTGTTAAAAACGCGTATCCACCTTTCTTGATAGTCTTATTTACTTTATATACTACACCTTCAGACTCACTTCGTATCTATTATGTAGAAATAATCGATGACATTAGCATGGGAAGAAAAACTTTCTTTTCTATATTCTCAAGTTTTGAAATTAATTTCAATTAAAATTTTATACATTTTTATCAACCGCAAATATTTAAAATTTAAATTGTACATAAAATATGATTTCGTTTAAACGTTCTCGTTCAAGAAAGCTGTTCCGATTGAGATAACTGAAACGGATTACCGTACGTTGCGGGCTATGATTCAACTGTGAATATTGTTAGGAGCGTATCCTCTAGAATTATGGCGTATACGCAGGACATAAAAACTAGTCCAAATTCCTGGATAACCTACCTTTATTCATAAGCACGAAGTAAACAGGAACAATATACAATCAAACAGCACTTAAATGCTCCACTAACTACACAAAATAAGCTATAATATTCTCAAAATACTGGCGAAAATAATTTCACAAAACAAAAGCTACTTCCCGGCCGTCCTAACGGTTACTTTACACCTTTCTGGTAGGTCGGACGGTCTGGGTCTCATCAACAACAACAAAACAACAGCTACTATTCTCAAAACATTGACAAAAGTCACAGTCTACTGCATCTCGTATATTGTCAAGTCGTCAACTGAACTCCAATTAAGTGTTGACTCCTATTTAGAATCTCTCCATAGAAGCTTCTGGAAATCTCCATATCTTAAAGAATAATCGTTCTATCGAGAAGTTTCAGGAACATTTCGGAAGCCGCCAAATGTCGCCAAATTGGCAATAAATTGCCAAATCTGGCAACACTTCTAATGGGAAACCCTGGGCTTACGTCATACCTACGTCATGCTGACGTCATGGACTGTGTTTTCTTCGCCTGGCCTTTGGGACAAACGAAAGACGAGGCGCCAAAGGGAATATTGCGCATTCGCAGCAATATTCATTTGCAATACTGTTTTTAACCAATTCTCTAGACGGTTTCTGTACCAAAGATGATAAAATTTCACACATAAGTCCAGTATTACCATAGGTAACAACTCCCCAAAGCCAGAACGTTTTAAAGGTGCTTTCCTTTAACTATGAATATTCATTTGAAGTAGCATTGTCAATCATGCGCTTGCTCATGACGTTTTCTAAGACCAAAATTTTAAAATTTTACGTGTATTGATTCAACATAAATAGAACCTGCGCGTAATCATAAATGTTTTTACAAATTTAAAACTCGAGCTAATTTGGGCGTGTTCTAATTAAAATCATATGTTTTATAATGTATCAAAATATTTGAAGCTACAAAATCTGCTTATTCAGAAATAGATAGCTAATCACGTTTTAAAGCATTTCTTGACATTCATCTGAAATTTACAATATTTTTTGTGTTCATTGTTATACCATTTCATAATTATTAATATATTGTTGTATAATTTTCAAGCAGACTCAAATCATTTAAATGTTACACAATATTTAGAGGAATCATGACTTACAAGGTCGTTAGCCATGAAAACATTTGAGGACGAAAAACTCGACCATAGTTGAAATATACGAGGACGTTTCATTAAATAGAGTAACAAATCCTGTCATGCTTGAAATTCATTATTACATGGACGTTCCAGAACGACGCAAATCTATTTGTGTTTTCCCTGCCATTAGAAGGCAGCATATATCAGGCACGTTATTAAACAAACATTTAAAAAATGCGGCACTTGTGGAAAAGTAGTCAAACGTTGATATCCATAGTGTTGTAAAATATCTGCAACAAGGCGATTTATTTCATTATAATGCCAGGCCCCGCACTGCAAACCGTGCCAACGAACTGTTACAACACTTACATTTTAAAGTACTTGAATACTTGCCTAATAGTCCTGACCTGGCATTTAGCGATCTAAAACGTTACACGCCACGAAAGTTTCTCCGAAAGTTAACCATGCATTTGATTCGTTAATTAATCGTCATTAGAACAAAATATATATATACATATAGCATTTTTTAAGTATCTTAAATTCCACATGTATTTTTTATTATATTTAATAGAAATGTATCTGCCATCCCATACCATTTGATGTGTGCGCATTGTATCCCTTGTGACTGTGCTGCATCACTCGTATATGAAAGATAAAAATTCTGCGCAGTATTCTTGTTTTTATATATTATTTTATTTTTTTAATAATATTTTAGAAGTTAAATAAGTTTTCAAAGTTAGCAACGTGTTATAAAAATTGTGTTATTTCCAGATTAGTTTAAGGATATTCAAGAAAACACAAATTTAACACTCAAGGGTTTTGTCATTACATATTATACTATTCGATTCAACGTTTTTACATTAAATTTAATAATTTCCCTTTTTGATTGTAAAGGCGTCAAAACAATTCACTTTCTACTATTTTTACTTTTTTAGAGGATTTCGAAGATCTAGAGCTAAAGGAATTACCTAAAGCAAGAGCTTCTATGAAAGGTGACATACACATTTTTTATCAACTTAAATCTATTTGTATTTCAATCATTGTTTTGACTTAGATATTAGAATCTAGAATATTTCACGCATCCATAGTATTCCTATATGAGTGCAAAAATTGACTCTGAGTATCCTTTATTTTCTAAAGTCTGATCTTTGAATCGTAAAGAGCTAAACTGCAGATGGCAAAATCCAGTCTCCAATTAGATGGTATTATGTTCAGCTACCCTTGTACCGAGAAATTTGGTAGAGAAATAGCTGAAAAACCGGAAGAATAAGCCTTGCCGAGATTTTTTTTTCAATTTAAATTTGTTTAAAAGTTATAAACTTAAAAGTCGAAATTTGGACGACTTTCGCCATTTTAAAATCAATTTATTCCAGCAGACGATTTGTGAGTCAAACGTTTGTCGCAACAGAAACTTAAATTTAAAATGCAAAACTTTATTTTTTTTTATTTTATAAATGCACGATTATTTATTTCATCATTATAAGCATTCTGTGAAAATTCCACTAGAATCGGACGCAAACTTTTAAAAATTGCATGTAAAATTTTATTTGAACTTCTCTCCGTTAAGAAACTTTATTTGAAGAAGTTTTTATTAGCGAATTGTGGTTAGATAATAAGATACTTAACAGATTATTTCAGATTTCTATTTCAAAATGTTTTTAAACTTAATTTTCAATGCATATTCTAGCTTTTCTGTATAAAAATGCCTTTTGAATTCACAGTGTGTCTTATAAATATATTGTATATAAATCTATAAATCTATTATATCTCAGCTTCTAATTGTGCTAGTGCTGAGCGTTAAAGACTATACTTTTTAGCTTGAGCTAACGAAGGTTGAGTACTTGGATTGTATGCATCCTGCAGGCTCTTTTAGAGCGTATTACATCCTCACAGCAAGTTATTTTATATTTTTGTTCTAAGAAAGTGTATCGTTAAAGCGCTTTGTTCCGGTGCAATTTTAATAAGAGGTTTGCATCTTAAATACAGGGTATGGTATTCGTTCTGGTATTTAATGAAGCACCTTAAATTGCACTCAAATCCCAATAATTTCAGTCTAAACTTGCTATATATTCCTCTTAAAATACTGTAGTATATTCCTTCTAAGTGCCTAATTTCAACATAAAAAGAAATTCTTATATTGAAAAAGTATTTGTGTTTACTTAATTTCTGTACAATCCGTAAATATTTTTTCTATAAATGAGGATACTGAATGAAAATGTGGACACCAGAATGTCCCATATCTGTAAAGATTTATTGACATACAGTCATTTATTGACATACAGCCATTTATTGGCATACAGTCATTTATTAATATACTCTCATAAGTCTTTATGCATCCCCTTCCATTTAAATGTTCTGGGGCTGCAAAATCGGGGTTTAATAATAAGAAAGCGACTATCGATCGATGACGTTGAAAGTGCCGTCTGTAGCTAATTAAAGAAGTTATAATTCCTATCTCGAAAACGAAGCAAGATAGACGAAATTTTTCAATTACAAAGTTGTGCAATGTTCTCTATTTAGTATGGAAAACCGTGCGATTTGCGTACAACCCATTTTTATACAACCTCTTTTTTTACTGCATAAAGGATAATTCTAAATAAATTATAATTAGTTTATTACACGTATTTTTATTTTCCATATGTTTTCTTTCCTTTTTGCTATTTTTTTTCTTTCTTCCGTGGTTTTCGCCGTTCATTCGTAGGATCCTGCAACTCGTTTTCCGTCTCTTTGATTTTCCCCCTTTCATTTCTCCTCGCGGTGACGGCAAATTCTACCTTCAGCCACGTGCGCTACTCCACTACAAATACCGAACTTGCTTAAGAGGAGTGAGGTCGCGCTTCTTGCTTGAAGAATGCTAGTTTTTGCCTTCGAAACCGGTTGATTCCCTAATTTTTTACTGTATTCTTAGTCATATGAATATATTCTATAACATATTTTTAACAGCAGTTTGAAAGGGTTGAATAGTTTAGGTATCTCGAGTTTTGCTTTATTTTTCAAATTCCAGCGGCTGGCACGAACCTACATTGTAGATTAAATGACTCCTCGGAGGACTAATAAGTAGCATAACAAATTTGTTTATAGATGGAAGAAACATGGAGAAATAAAGACAAACGTAGATTGTGGTAGTAAATGTGAATCTATAATAAATATTCTCACATTTGTCCATGATCATAAACACCAGTAACGAAAAAATTAACATTAAATTTAAATTTGAGTAAAAGTTAGAATTTGGTGGACTTAGTTAAAATCAGTTTTGTGTCTCTTTCAGGCCAAAGTGGAGCGGAAATGAAAAGCGAACAACAATCCGGCTCGTCTTCTCCAGAAACGTAAGTATTAAATATAATGTATGGTGAAACTTTACTATTTCTAAAGAAAATGTTAACACATCACCTAATGATTATGACTATTATCACTAAATCATAGAAAGACATAGATCGAATTTTCAGTTCAGGCAAACAGGCAGTATTATAGGGGTTTTGTGATTTTCCTAACATATAAAAATATAAGGTTTTCCTAGCATATCTATACAAATAAAATTGAAAGTGTTGTCAATCTTTCTGTCTTTCTGCCTGTGTGTGTTTGTCTCATCATCACAGGAGAATGGATGTACCGAACTTCATGAAATTGTGTGGGTAGCCTTAGAATTGCCCACTTAAAATTTAGTCCATATTTCGAGTTTTTGAGACCAGGGGTTGTTTAGATATTAATAAAAAACGCACTGTCAAACCTTCCATAGACATAGCATTATCCCGACGATATTTTTTCCGCAAATTTATTTAAAGACAAGAAATATCAATCATGCTTAAAGCATTGATTATGAAACACTTTCCAACTTCAATGCAATTTTATTTAAACATGTCTAAAATGCAATACATTCCTCGGTAATATTTTAAAACTTCTCACAATACTACATTGATTTATTTTATTTGAAAACTTAAACATTCATAAAAAAAAATGAACTTCATTCAAATGACGGCATTGAAATATAAATTGCCTGGTTTAAACATCTCTAAAATGTGATATATTACTCGGTAACAATTTTAGAATTATCATAATACCACGATAATTTATTATATTTAAAAACTTCATCGAAAACAACTGAAATTCATTCAAATGACGTCATAGAAAAAATAACACGCCTGGCTCTCTCTAAAAAAGCAGCATTTCATTCATAAATAATTTCCCATTCATGTCATTCATCGCAATGCTATAATAATTTATTTTATTTAAAAATTAAGACCATGGAGCTATAAGTAATTTAACTCTATGCTTAAAACTTCATCGCAAAAAATCGTCCTTCTCTCGGTAAAGTCAATGAATATTTCTTTCATATCAGCTATGCAGACTCCATGAGCTAAATTCTTTAGCATTAAAAAATACAGCAATTCCTATACAACTCATCCTACATATTTTGCTGTTTACATTTCACATAAGTGAAAAATAGGCTTCGTTAGAGAAATAATCAAAGTTGGATGCGCATTTAAACTCAAATATATTGTCATTGCGTTGTTTCAGTATGTAGATGCACAGAATTTAAGCGAAAATAAAGAGGTTTTACGACGAATACAACACTCAATATGAATTAAAAATAACTTTAAAAATGACGATTTTGAGACAAGATGGATGCCGTATTATATTTTGAAGTTGGTCACGTGATCGTTTCATATCATGGTCACGTGATCGCTTCATATAAGAGGTGTAATTATTATTTTAATTTTTATTTAAAAAACTACTGAATATATTTTGCTGAATTTTTTTTTATATATTTTATGGAATAATTTGAATATTACCTAAAATTTTCGAAGCAATTTGTGAATTTTAAATCCGCTTAAAAAATGTTTGAAAAATTAGGTCCCATAGGGTTCAATGTATTTCATTTTTTCAACCCGGGTTCAATCCAAAACTAATTGGGTGATATTATTTATTTATATTCCCATAGGTCCTACAGACCGTCTGAACAACATACTAAAATTTCATTTTGATTAAGTCATTTTTACGGCAGTTATCGTGCTAACGGACAGACAGACAGACAGAATGAACAAAGTCATAAACACTTTTCAACTTTGTTGTAAAGTGTTAAAAATGATATCATGTCGCTTAACAGCAGATTTAAATCCAATATGCTTATACGGCAGACGATTTTTATTAAATATTTTTTTTTTAATTTAAATAATAAAGAAATGTATATAAAATAAATTTTATCGAAATTGCATTTTTGACTGAATTATATCAATTGCGGCCTTCAGGTTTAAAGATTGCGGGGATTATTAATATTTTCAATTTATTACGTCATCTGTTTTATTTTGTCAAAGATTTTTTGAACTCATATATTGTAGTACGGGTAATCTTCTACTAATACACAGGTATATCTTCTCTCTTTCGAGAATATAAGTAGTACGGGTATATCTTCCCATGCAATTTTAGCGCTTTCATTTTTGCATATGCTGTTTCAATTTCATATTTTTTGTAAATTTGTTTGCAAACGGGACCAGGATGTTTTGTTCTTCAGTTCTGCCTGTGAAGATAATTTTGTACAGCAAGACCAGAGAGTCTTATACTCCTTTTTAAGAGCATTAATTTAAATATTTTAAGAGCATGTTTTGATTAACAATGTCATTTAAAACACTATAGAAAATTTCACATGATTGTGAATTCTAAGTTTCTTTATAATACATATTCCGTACGAAGAGTGGGTATACTGCTGGTAAAACATAAAAATCTGCCGCTCCCAAAATGAAAGATAAATGTTTAACTTAAGAAACATCTAATATATAAAAGGTAAAATTTGAAAACATGCTTCCAACTTTAATATCTCCTCAACAACGCGATGGATTTTGCTGATTATTTTTTAAACTCAGTGCAGAGAATACTCTGATGGAAGTTTTACCACCCAACAGCTAAATGCGAAATAACAAAAACTTAAAGCATGTTTCTGTCTGTATCTCTACCTGGCATGACCACTCGTAAGTCGAAAACAGTTCAACAAATTGAAATATTTTTTCACTGGTTTTTAAGAAGCAGGTTTATGGCTAAAAATATTTGACATTTGTGCCGCGTTAATATATGATAAAGAAAATTCGAAAATATGCTTCCAAGCTAAGCATCTTATGAAATCCGCGATCGATTTCTATGAAACGGTTTCAATAAACGAAACTCAACCAAGCTAATGTTTTTATTTAGGTTTTATTCTCCTGCCCTTACCCGAGGAACAACGTTAGTTAAAATACAATTTTGTAAACTGTAGGGATCTTTCATAACTCAAAAGCGGTTTAACGAATTTACATATTTTTTCACAGGTTTATTAGACTTATTAGAGCTGGTTTACGCTTAAAATATTTCACTTTTTATACCGTATTTATTTTATTTCAGTACTAGTATTAAAGCGGGTCAAAGACAGTCAAACAATCCTTTTTTAAAAATTTAGGTTAGGTTTTTTTTAATAAGTTTTATTTTGTTTAACAATATACGACGCTTAGAGTAAAACATAATCGAATTAATCAAAAATCTGGCTCCAGCAGGTTATGTCTCTGTACTACATGTATGCAAATTTTCAGCTTTCTAGATCAGAAGGTCTGGAAAGAATTTCAGATCTCCACTCCCATTTTCACCTCCTTCAGAGGAGAAATTACATATCCAGCTCTGTTAGGTTCTGTTCCATGGCGATATAATACTGTGCAAAGATACAGCCTTCTAGGTCAACGAGGTGTGGAGCTTTTGTGGGTTCTAAAAAAACTTTTCAACCCAAAACCCAGTTTCTCCGCCGCCGAACGAAAACTGAAATTCCGTTAAGTTCTGTCCAGGGTCAAATACTACAAGTGTACAATGATTCGGCCTTCTAGGTCACCAGGATGACTTAGAGAGGGTCTAAAAAGACTTTTCGAACCTTCCATCTATTTTCTCGTCTATCTTTCCATCTATTTCTAAAATGCAAAATGCATTTAAAGAAGTGAAACATTATTGTATATTGGACTGGATTGAATATTCAATGCAAAGCAACATTTATCTATACATTTTATTGGAAATGAACAAACCTTATATTTTTTAAATATTAACATTGCCATTTTAAAAGGTTTAGAATGTATTGAAAGACTATGACTTGAAAGGCTATACTTTTTGAAATTTTACATACTCAATGTAATAAAGTAAAATTAAACAAAGAAAATACATGAATCTATGGGAGAACACATTTTATATAACAGACAGAGACAATAGAAATTAAATTTAAATATATTCGAGAATATAAAATGCTTGCATTAATATTACAGTTCCGTTAAAAGCATTCAAATAGCTCTCAAGCGAAAAAACAATAAAAACATGCAATATGATTGTTATGACTGGAAAGATTGGCTTTCAGCATGAATCTGTTTCTCAAATTGAAAATCACTCATTGAATTTCTTGAAAATTTATAATATCAGCAAAAGGAAAAATTCTTTCACCCGGAGCACTTAGTGGAAAATTCGTTTTAAACTTAAGGACTAGTTAGTTCCTTTAACGCCGGATATGATTTTATCACTTTTAAATCAGTTGATTTATCAGCTTCAAATTCTACAGAATTTTACAAGCTTGGCGTAGATAGAGTGTAGTCATTATACGGGGCGTTTCAACACAATTGGCCTCTCTCTCCGGGTTTTGGCAATTGGTTTAAGACACATACTTCCAATTTGAAAGCTTATTAATTAAATGCGACCGTCTTTTATACCTTATAACAAAAAAAAATCGACGCACCAAGAAGGAGTTGTCCGATTGTAATGAAATTTCGTATGCAAAGACATTTTAAGCGAACATGCAAATGAATAAAATTTGGTGTCCGATGAATATATAGTGGGAGCTCCAGCGCATCGGAACTGAGCATTGGAACTGTGCATTTAGCAGATGCATATAAGGAGCGATTCTGAATCTGTAGTCAAAATTTTTGTTGCATTTTGACTGCGGATACTTCTTACGTCTTTGGTAGTCATTCCTGGCACACTGACATCACAGCGGTACGTAGACAACATTCTACGACCGGTTGTGTTACCTTTCCTTTTGCGACACCCCGGACTTACTTTTCAACAAGATAATGCCTGGCCGCAGACGGCACGTGTTGCTATGAATTGTCTTCAAGCTTGCCCAACACTTCCTTGGCCAGCTAGGTCTCCTGATCTCTCTCCCATAAAGCACATTTGGGACGTTATGGGAAGACGATTGCAACCATCCCGGAATGTTGACGATTTAGCCTGACAGTTGGAGACAATCTGACAAGACATTCCGCAGGACACCATCCGTGAACTTTATCAGTCTATGCAACGCCGGGTAACATCTTGCATCCAGGCCAGAGGTGGATCAACGCCTTATTGACTTCCTCCCTTTGTTTACGGTCAAACTCTAAATCATTAAATTGTTCTGAAATTTTAATCGTTTCTTTTTCTATGTATGTTCTTCATATCCAACAATTTTTATCACAATCGGACAACTCCTTGGTGCGTCGACTTTTTTGTTATAGAGTGTATACAAGTGTTTCCACTGAATGATAGTTTGTAAAATATAGGGGATCGAACATTTTATAAGCTCCCCTAAGGAAAAAAATTTCATTTGGATAAGTTGCAATATACGCAAACACTAGTCTGAAGAAAAAAAAACACTGCAATTGTCTGTAATATTCATGAAAATGCTTACAATAGAAGTAACGCAAAAATCTACCAAAATAAGGAAAATGAATTGGATTTTCCCTCGATTTGACGATTTTTCCCTTGACGCGTGCTGCGTGCGGGACGGACTCCAAATTAAAACCAGCCTTCTCATAAAACTTATCTACGCAATGTTATTTGCGATTAACCATGTATATGTAAGGAAAAAATACCCGATTTTTTAAAAAGCAATAACTCGTCGAATATTGTAAATAATTGCACCGGGATATTTTTCTTTAGACTTGTTACTGCACAAGCACAACCTTTTAAATTGAACTTTTTTTTTTCTCAAGGGGCCCTATAAAAATTTACTCTGGCTGACTCTTTAAAAGTAATGCCGAACTTATCAAAATTTTTGGAACCACCTTTTCGTATTCTTTAAGAAAATAAGAAGGAAAGCAGGGCATCTTAAACATCGGATAACTGCAGGCAGCAATGACAGCTCTTTGAGCTTCATTATCTAAGTTTAGACGTGCGAACTATCTTTATCTAAACTACCCATGACTAAACAAAATACAGATTAGCTGTTTCCTCTTTGCAAATTTTTCATCTGCAGTTTAAACATAATAGTTTTAAATCTGAAAAAATGTATTTTTTGTATTTTAAAAGCACAAGATACACTTTAAAAATGTATTTTCAATACATTAACAAAATACTTCAGTTTTTTCAATTTAAAATACAAAATACAAATGTATTTTGGAAATGTATTTCCAATACACTCATTTTCGATACTACCCAACTCTACGTACAGCTTTCTCATATTAGTTACTCATAGGGGGTATAAAATTACATCCTAAAAGAAATGCTCTTGAAATTTGTCCATAAACTCTAGATAAAGGAACAAAACTTAAAAAGGTCATTTCTAGTTCACCTGTAATTCCCAGTGTAAAATTTGTTGTCTAAAATTATTTCTATCCTAAGTTTATATTATTTAAAATCAAATGCTATGAATTCAAAAACTCTTATTATTTATATATTTCTTAATGATTAACTAGGACACAGCATAAAGTACTGAATTGTAAGGTTCAAACGATCGTTTTAAAAGCACATGATTTCTTATTAGTTCGAGCAAATCAAAAAATACCCACCAAGTGAACTAAACAACGTACAGCGAGCTACTTAAAAAGGCAGATATACACAGCATTAGTGCCACCGAGTGAGAGGGAAAGTAGGAAATTAATAAAACCAGAATAATATACACAAAATTCAAAATGATAAAGCAAAAAAAAAAAATGGGCACACCTCTTTCTTTACACCAGCTGGCACAACCGCTGCGTATCTCTGCAGCGTTTAATTTTTTAATGATTTTTATTTTCAATTTTTAAATCCAAAACATGCAATATTTCATCCATGTCCCATAAGACATGCTATTCCTTTTTTAAAATAATCTATAATAATAAAGGAATATATGTCTCTCTGTGAGGGTGTCGCACGTAGTGGGAAATTGAAGCCAAGGACAGTAACGAAATTCTACACAGGGTTCTGATCTCATGCAGTAATGTACCTCTGCTAATTATTTTTTAATTCAAATTCGGTTTCACTAAGTTATTTGATGTTGAAGCTCAATTTTGATCGATTTTCATACAAATCGGTTCTTTAGGGATCGAAAATATTATCACAGCGTTTCCATCCTAACATCAACGGAATGATCAAAGATCGCTCTTTCCAGGGAACCTTGAATAGAATCCGAAAAATCAATAATTTTAAATGGCTGCAAAAACACGTTTCCTTGTCAAATTCATTTTTACATTGTTCCATCCGCGAATTGAAGATCCGCACGATTCTAAATTTTTGAATGAATATGGAGTGATATCGTCCCATGCGAATAATAAAAAATATCTATTCAGTGGCGTTATTTGTTAAATTTTAATAAAATTTGCAGTGAAACTTCCTAAATATTCAAAGCTACCAAAACAGAGTACTGAACCACATTTTTTTAACCTTGATCTCAGATAATTTTCTCTTTCTCCGTTTCATACGTCTCTCACCAAGTCGTGATGTAATGTTCTTTACAATGCAATATCTTTCTATCTCAAACACATCTACATGAAAGGCATGGACTTGGGAAATCTAATGGTATAAATAAAAAAATGAAAAAGCAAACAAATATCTACATTAATCCCCTCTTTCTATTCTGAAATATACTTTCTATTAATATTTACATTTTACCAATACAACTTATCTCTTGAATGATCTAATTTATTTGATCCTACGAGTTGGACATTTTACCCAGACTTACAACTAATTGTTGGGAGTCTTAATTATATCCTTGACACAACAGATTTATTCTGTTAAATAAGAATGTGAGGAAGCAGCGATGTATATGATTCAGAAGACTTAAGCATGGGATAAACTTCCTTCGGTTTAACCTCTTGTCACCTTCATGAAACTGTAGAAAATAAATGTAGAGAGATTTTGCATCTGTTTCAATCATTTATATTTATAGCTAATTCAAAATTGTAAAAACCTTTCGAAAAATCTAATTTACCAAATTGATTCGATTTCGGGTATAACTCAAATGTAACTTTCTTGCAGGAAAATATTTTTCGTATTGAAATGTGTTATTGCAGACTTAAATTAAAATTTATCAAATAATTAAGAAAACAAAAATTCCCATAGAATAATAACATATACAGCATCACGTCTAAAAATTAAATTTTATGGAATAAAGCAACTTTAAAGTAAAAGCCTTTATTTGGGTATACTAAAAGAAGTAAAGTCACACTAAAACTGAGCGCTTGAGGCAAATCATCAGAAGCAACTGCGAAAAAAAAAGATACATTGGCCTTTTATACCCAGTCAAAATCTGCGAACATAATTTACCTAAATTAAATGGCCAGATTCCACAAGGAAAAATATTGGAATGTCAAACATTAAATTATAAAATTGACGCAGCAGAAGTAAAATAGAAAAATATAATTAATATAAACATTTTACTTCTGCTGTGTCAATTTTATAATTTAATGTTTGTCATTCCAATATTTTTCCTTGTGTAATCTGGCCATTCAATTTGTGCAAGTTAATTTCACGGTTTTTAAATGAGTATAAAAAGCCAATGTATCTTCTTTTTTCGCAATTGCCGCTGATGGTGGACATTTGGCGTCCGAAACCACTCAGGTTTTAGTCTGATTTCATATCTTTTAGTATGACGAAATAAAGGCTTTTATTTTAAAACGTTTTTTTCTTTAAAAGCCCTATGATATTCGACAGTTTCTATAAATTCATGTGTAATCTTTCCAAATCAAATTTGTTCATCTTTTATCTGTGACCTCTTATCTAACCCCAAAATTGTATATCTAATAGAATGAGCATTATAATGCAGTATATGTACAATAATCACCAAGCTGTCTTTTAATTACAAATTCCCTGGCATTTGGATTGTGATTAGTGCCGTATTATCGTGAAACGGGGCAGAGAAATCGCTTCACTCCAGGGCACCGACCGAGAAGGGGCGCCTGTTACTTTGAATATATGTTTGGCTTAAAGACCAAAGAATATGTATTATGGTAAAGAGAGCCCGGAAATTATTTGCTCATTACGCCAAAAGTCGTTACGCCACTGTTTGTGATCAATCTGCCTTAATAATGGTATCTTCCCAAAATATAAGAGCATCCATTGTATATGTTAAGTTAAAGCAATCTATTTTAATAACTGATTCCTTTCTGCTCGTTCTAGGAAGTCTTCTGTCATATTATTTTCAATCCATATTGATAAATGGTTTGACATGCTAGATTGTCTCCGAAGAAAACATTTATCCTAATTGTGATCACACCAACAGCTTTTAAGACTACATCTCGATGCCTCTACCATTTCAAATCATCATTATATTTTACATATAATCTCAGGATGAACCACTAATAGGGAGACTCTAACAGGATTTTGATGACTCGCACAGAGATTTAAACTTAATATTTATGAATTATAGTAATTGCAATTTTTAACGATCAATCAAGTTGTAGGTTGAAGCTGTGTGGTTGTTCCCGTGAAATCCCTTGCGTTTTGATGCCAACATAGACTATAATTTTGGCGTAATGTAACAGACCAATTTTGGTCTGAACCCAACCAAATTTGTATTTTATCAATATCACATAAATCAGCTTACTATACAAAATGGCATAATTAGGATTTTTCAAAATGCACAGTTATCATGTCTCCGTTTTCTTACTCTGAATTTAGCATCGTTTATAGCTACTCATATCAGGTTATATTAGCGCATACTAAATTTGGTGTAAATCAAACAAAAATTAGGATGTTGAGAATTGCTTATGAGTATACTGCACACGATGCGAATCAATTTTCAAAATCATGCAACATTCTATATTTTTAAATAATATGATTTCAAATAGTTAATATGTTATCTAGATATTACAAAATAGTGCAAATTTTAACTTTCGCATGTGCATACAGCACACGGCACGTGAAAGCTTTAAAAAATAGCACACTGTTTGAAAATTCGTGTAATAAAATGTTCATAAAATATAGACACACAACAAAAAATCTGATCGCAATTTCCAATTTTTCATCTAGAATTAACTTATATACAGAATCAGATAATTGGGATAGTTTTTTTATAGAAATTCTAAAAAAAATATCTAAATAAAAGTCGTATAAATTTAGTTTAATTTCTAGATCTCTAATATAATCGAGAAATTTAGATAAGAATAAAAGTCGAGAATTCCAATTTAACAGGATTTTTTTAACGAAGACAATATGTTCATTTAGCGCAGAACCTTCTGATTAGTGACAAGGATAAATTAATTATGCCCAAAAAAGTCAAATGGTTAAGCTCAAATCAACTCATCTCGTAGGAAAGTCCCCAACTTTTGCTAAGGACAGTTATATATTAATTTAAAAATACTAGAATTTTGCAAATTATTTTAATTTTATAGCATATTAAAAGAGAACTCATTATTTTCTTTTTCTCTTTTAGACCTCCAGAAGTCACAAGTGTGGTGAGGCGGCGATCTTCCGTTGGAATACAAAGGCAGGCTTCCGTTTGTTTATCTGATGAAGAAGATCAAGCGCTTGATGACTCTAGAAATGTTTCTAGTGAGACAACCGGACATCAACGGATACCTGGACCAGCACCACCGCGGGAAGTAACGCGAGTTGCTGCTATTGTTCACCGGAGTTGCAATGACAAGCCTCCACAACCCCGTAGCTGGGATCAAACATCAGTGTGTTCTTCCAGTTCACAACCTGTGATGGGGGTGCGACACCACCCTTTCATACACTCGCACTCATCTCCTGATTCCGGGAGCACTGCCAATGTACTCGAATCTAAACACGGGCGAGTCACAAGCACAGTTTCATTACACGGGATCCCGGTTGATCTAGCCCGCGTCGTCGACCTTGAAGACTACCATTACAGCAGGCAACAAGTCTGGGAATTGGCTGCTCAAGGCGCAACTCTGCTGAAAGATAAATCTCAGTCCAATTTGGACGTAGCTGCTGGTTCGGAAGGATGGACAGAGGATCCTTTGCAGATCCAGCAAGCAGCCAGCACTGAAGGAGGTCTTTTAGAGCAAAGTTTAGAGCAACACCAGTTAGAGCATTTGCGATCACTCCTCCGAAGATATTCTCCTGTCGACGAGGAAGATGCCAAAATTTGGAGCAAGGTGCGCTACAATGATACTGGCAGCAGAGAGGATATTCGCGAGGAAGTAATCGAAATGATTTCAGGTGAGAGTTCCGATGATAGCAACAGCAGTTTAGAGAATGAAATTCTAAAACAGCAGTCGAGACAACTATGGGAGTTGCGAGCTACGTTAGAGGAAGAAGAAGATAAACTCAGTGATACTCAGGAAGCAGAAGATGATCCTCCAGAAGAAGGGGCATCAGATCCTCAAGATGTTCTGGCTTCTCGTGCTACATCTTTTGAGTCAAATGCTGACGTCTCCTGTGATGATCCTGGATATGAATGTGATGAGAGTGATTACCTTCAACTACCCTCTCACGAGCTCCGAAGACACTGCTACAAAAGTTTATTGACCAGAAGGTTGGCAAAGCGAACACCTGGGACTGAAAGTAGTTTCGATAGTGTGGAGAGCTCATCCACAGATCGGACAGAAGGTGCTACGACATCCTTTGAGTCTACAACTGATAATACTGACAGCACAGGGGAAGGGCAGACAAATAGGTTGCAACAAATGAAAGCTGATAGTGGTTACAAATCTATGGAGAGTAATGGGAAAGCTCCTCGTCTGTGCCGAAAGCAATTGCAGTTCACTCTCGAAGGAGACAGTATAGACCAGATGACCACAATGGAGGGAACTTTTGAGGAATCAATTGATGTTATATACAAAGAACCCACAGCACAAGAAACTGATACTATTAAGACCAAATCTATTGAAACTAAGGTAGTGTCATTTGAAGGTGTAACGATAGAAGGAGAAGGTCTTCCACCGAGCGAACCCCAGGTGCACAAAAAGAAATTTAAGAGTGCCTTGAAGAAGCACTGCACAGAGAGTGATATACAGTGGAGCGAGCAACAGATCCTGTCAGACATGATGGCTGAATCACGTGGGAAAACTTCTGTTTTCCAACGATTCTTCCGTTCTGGACGGCTCCGATTCGAGCAGTTGCATCAGTTCAGGGACTATAGTATAGACGAGAAGTCGGATGCACTCTTCCGGGAGTTTTCCCGGCCTGATGTGGGTGACACCGAATACTACCGTACCCGGGGAGCTCGGCTTCATGGTCACATGAGGCTTCATCATCGGTCACTGCCGTCGACGGAAAGCAGTAGCCCCCATCTGCCCAGAACGGTGCTCTCCCCCCAGCTCAGCATAGAAGAGGAGAGCTGTGAGAGCGGAGGGGAGGAAAAACAGCACCAAGAACCGCAACAGCAGCAGCAGACAGACTCCAGAAGCCCTCGTGAGGCCCCAGCTCAGATCCCTGTGATATGTCTCTCACATGGTGGAGAAGGACAGTAGACGTTGAATCTAATTTATTAGCATATCGTGGGACCGAAATATGTGAGACAAATTATAAAGCATTCAGTATTCTTTCAAAAAATTGTACAGGGTGTCCTTTTCGTGACACCGAAGAAAAGCAGTGGAGTTAACATTACTTTGCACCTCTTTGCTGCCAGCACAGTCGTACATATTTCCGCCAAATGGGAAATGTTTATTAAAGGATTCTCCCTTATACAGCACAATATTTTCATTTTCCAACCATTTTCAACTCCCGAAACTAACAATAGAGCTGTCATTTGGTTTAGCTCACTCTCTTACTCAATTCACTGCTATTATGTTCACAAAGTGCCAAGATGCAGAAGAATTGAAGATCAGCTCTTAAAGATAACTAAAACAAACCTATGATTGATTTTAATGTAGGATTGTGTGTTCAAGGTAGAAAGCATCTCACTTTTTTCTCGTTCTGTAAATATTACAAGAAAATGTGCATGTTGTTCATCTGTGTTTTAAATTATGCACCTGCAGAGAAAAGCAAGAAATTTAATTTTTTATAAAGATGCCTTTGTTGCAGTCATTTATGTGCTCACTGTATTCTTAATTCGGAATCAAATATTGCACACAGATGCATAATTCCATTTTTTTTAACGAATTCAACTGCCAAAATTACAAAATAAAGGAACTGTAACAAATACTCAGTGTTTCGTTTATATTTACTTTTCATTCTTACAACCACTGCTGATCGTATTTCCAAAGAGCATTTTCTACTAGGAAAGGGAGTATTCATAATTTTTTATTTCAGCTTTAGTTTCTAAAAGGTGTTATAACTTCTACCCTTTTCCCTACCAAGTATAAAATGGATCATTTTATACATTTTCAAATCTTATTTTTAAAAATTCAATAAATTGTAGCTTTATAAAAACGCCCTCCATTATTTTACATTAAATACATTTCCTTTCTACAAAGATAAATATACTTCGTTAGTTAACAGCATACAAGGCTGATTAAAAGTATAATTATTAGTAAGTGTAAACATATTTATATTTCCTTTATTTCACCCCTAGAAATGATTTTTGACAATGCAAAATTTTTGGTAATTAATTAT
Source organism: Amaurobius ferox (assembly GCA_951213105.1). Taxonomy (NCBI): domain Eukaryota; kingdom Metazoa; phylum Arthropoda; class Arachnida; order Araneae; family Amaurobiidae; genus Amaurobius; species Amaurobius ferox. The sequence continues at coordinate 90,153,692 of OX578142.1, read as the reverse complement.
TTATACCCTTAAAATGTTCGCATTGTTTTGTTACAATCTAAAAATTTAAGAAAAACAGTACTATTCAATGAAATAATTAAAATCTATCTGAAACAGTAAAATTATTCTGAATCTTAAAAAACTTTATTATTTCTGTCCTTAAAATCTGTATCTACAAAATATAATTTTTTCATGAAAGAACATATTAATAGAAGAACAATAATACGCATATTGCGCATTTCAGAAGCTTTAAAAGGTACTTCTGAAGTAGTAGAGGAAGGGCGGCAAAGTAACCACTCAAAGAAAAATTTATTTTTTAAAAATATTAATCATTTTAAAGAAATTAAAATTTTACTCCTAACCAGTATTATGATTTATGTATATTTATGTCTTTTCATAAATTTAGTTCTATATTGATTATGTGGCTTATGAGAAGAAGTAATTGAATAAAGTCCTATCAAATGGCCCCTTTACCCAACATAGTAAGGCAAAGTGGCTACTATGTAAAATAAAAAAAATTAACACTTAAAAGAGTAAAATAATTATTTAACATAATTTTTAAAAAATTATTTATCACAATTTTTAAAATAATACAGTAAATAAGAGGCATAAATGCTGTTCGTTGTAAGTATATAAGCAGTACAATCGTTCCCTTTTTAAATATAAAATTAGCACTTAATTGAAAATTAGCAGAATGCTTTGTAATGACTAAAGAAAGAAAACGTAAATGTACGCATAAACAAAATAGCAACAATCTGATAGCTGATTCATCCACGCAACGGTGATATTCATTGTATCTAAAATGAAAACCACTGAAATCCATATTGCTGATCACTTTGCCCGCCTAGACACTATTGCGACCAGTGTTTCTTTCAGGCATACCTCCGGGGGGGTGAGGGGCTTCTCCCCCACGGAGACATTTTATGATAACCTAGGTTCTATTTAGGTGACACAGCATTTAGATATATTTATATAGGGCAAATAGAAAACTTGACCCTCCTAAAATTTTATTCGCCTCCCTTGCTAAAAAGTCCTGAAAGAAACACTAACTGCGACTTCAAGCCACTAGCACTAAATCTTGGAACATGAATGTGTGATAAACATTGATGAACAAATGAACTTCCGTAGCATAAAACATGAACTTTCTATAATAACTGATTGATAATTGATAAAGTTGAATGTTAAATCAATAAAATTTATCAAAAACCACACTTACCTGACATAAGAGCATATGAAACACACTTTTTTAGATGTAAAACTTTATTACACGTATCTACGTTATGAGTCTAAAAAAATTTACCTCAGACAAACCGGTTTACCTCATTTTCGATAGGTGGTAGCACATTGAAGATGAAAAAATAGCAAATGGCTACTTAATCCACCCTTCCTCTACTCTGTTGAAGCATTTGTTGTACCGGTATTTGCCGGAGAAGATAACGTTTTCTGAAAAAGGGGAGAGGCTCTTACTACAGTAACCCTCATCTCTCCACGAGATAAGAAATTAAAGCCAAAATGATCGTAAAGCAGCGTACATAAATTCCGTTAATAAAAGGAAAGAAATATTAACCCATTTCCAGATTAAATTTAACCCTTGTTGTGAAATTAAAGCTGAAAACAAATATTAATTAAAAGAAAACACTGAACTCGAAATTAAGTCGAGTAGGATGATCGATCAATATTATTTAGACATGATTTAAAAATAACCAGATAAAATTTCCAATCACTAACATAAACTAATATAATTTCCCATCACCAACATAAAAATACCAGTACTTAAAGAACAATGCACTCAAGTTCAGTTATTAATTCTAGAAAGAGCACTCCAATTGATTGCAGGAAAACATTATGAATAAGATTCTATTTTTACACAAAGGAATTTTATCATTTCAGGAAAATTATGAAATTATATATATATGTATATATATATATATATATATATATATATATATATATATATATATATATATATATATATATATATATATATATATATATATAACTGAATTTCAATTTAATAACTTTATAGTTCTAAACTTTATAGTTTTAAAAAGTATTATCACTAATTCCAAACAGTTCATAAATTTATTCCAGTTCTCAAGCTTAGTAGAAAATTTTAATAATAGAGTATTTGTCGAATTTTTTCTGTTGATTACGAAATCCAGGCAGTGAAAATGGGTATGAAATTGAGAAAACCAATATCGAAAATCCACCGGAATCATATCCCATAAAAGAATATACATCCAAGGATAGTAGAGCAATCCATAAAACTGGTGAGCATTAACTTCTAGGTCAGACCGACAACTTCCTGGACTAGTTGGTAGAGGAAAATTCAGGAACATTAAAAATCCGTTGTATATACCGTGCTGCAGAAAATGAAATTCGAGTCTTCGAAAACAGGACTCTTAAAGCATTTTAAAAATTGTCGCCATATGTGCGCTCTTTCTTCCGATAGGAAAGTACATATTTGACAGAAAACGTGATGAAGCACATGATTGAGATTCCAAAAATTTGTGTTTATTGACTCTCAATAAATTTATATTTTAAGCCTTTTGTTTATTTTTCAATAATTTAAATTTCAAAATATGTTGTTTATTCTTCATTATTTTAAATTAAAAAAAATTTCTTCATTTTTTGATATTTTAAATTTTGAAATAGTTTGTTAACTTTTCAGTGATATGAATTTTAATATTGAATTCATAACCAAATTGGTTCATTTCAAAAATACTGTGCGATTATAAAAATACTTGGGATTTCAAAAATTTGTGTTTATTTACTCTCAATAAATTTACATTTTAAGCCTTTTGTTTATATTTCAATAATTTAAATTTCAAAATATTTTGTTTATCCTCTCTCCAACCAAGCGATGACTTCCCTATACACTCTCATAAAAAGTTCCAGAAAGTGCTCATAACTCAGAAACTAATAAGTATTTCTAGGAAGTTCCAGCTGATTCGAAAACTCGTCAAAAGTCGCCAAGTTGGCAATATTTTGTCAAATTTGGCAATCTTGTGTCTTGTGTTCATCAGGCAATGAAAGAGCATCGCATGGTCGTCAGAACGTCAGATCAAACGGTAGACGTAGATCCCGACCTAACAGCATTTTCAACGGAAAATATTCCCTTCGATTCATGGACAGCACTTCTGTAAGCCAGCAGGAATAAGGGTAGGTAACGGTTCCAATCTTACTGGTTTCTGAATACGAATATAGAGAGATGATTAACTATCGTTCTGTTGAATATCTCTACCTTACCATCCGATTGGGGATAAAGCGGAGTAACTCGAGTTTTGTCCAATCCGACTAGTTTGTACAGTCCCGTGCAAATGCTAAAGTTCGTCCTTTGGTAAGAATGGATGAGCGAGGGAACACCGTAGCGACATATCCAGTTCCGGGTTACAACTGCACTGATGATTGTAGACTCTTAGTTAGCGATTGCGAAAGCTTCTGGTTACTTTGCAAAGTAGCCCATTACTACCAGGATGTATTTATTATTGTCAAAAGTCCTTGGTAGTGGCCTTAAATTTCGAGTGCAATTCTCTGGAAAGGAGCTCCCACATTGTAACACTGAAGAGTCCTACATGCTTCCTTCTTAGGTCCCTTCCAAGCGTCCCAGTCAGTGTATTCTTTACACCATCGCTCAATATCGTATCTCAAATTGCAGTAGAACTTTACGAACTTCTCGTTCTTTATTCAGCGTCTTACTAAACCCCAAAATGTTCTCCAGTAAAGCTGTCATGTATCTTTTTAGTACGCTGTCCAATCTAGAATGAGGGAGTATCAATTGCTATCTGCTGTTCTTTCCATCTTCACTCTCCTATTTATCGGCCACTCAAACAGCTGCTACAAACCCTAAGGTCAGTTGAGTGGTCTGGGTTTGCAACTATCCTATTTACGGTATATTCCTCCGTTCGTCAAATGCAGAGAATACCTTAGCGCCCAGTATCGTTTTATTTCAGGTGAAAAACAAGGAATTTCTTGCCAGGTTGGTCCCTCATTAGCTTGTTCTTTGTGGATCAGGATTGGTTGGATATATCTGTCTTCTCTTTGGGCTCGACGAAATTCCACATCACTCCAAGGATCTGGTGGTGAATTTAAACTATTGTCGGTGATGACTTTCAGGATGGTCGCTGAAATCTGACTTCCAAGCTTTATTTCAGCTCAAGAGCAATATGAACATTTCAAAGGACAAGGTTTTCTCTAGAGAGCATAAACGTTTTCATCAAACGAGCCCTTTCAGTGTCGAAACTCCATGTCATATTCTAAAAGTAGCTGAATCCATCTTGCGACCGGAGTTGGTTCCTCAGTTTTGAGAACCTCTTCAGAGTTCTCAAAACTAAGGAACCAACTCAAAACAGCGTAGTCAGTCCCCAACAGGAATTTCCTTCCGTAAAGACAATGATGGAAATGATATACAGATTTAACAATTGCCAACAGTTCTGTCCTTGTTAAATTTCTTTTGAACTTCGACAAGCACTATGCAGTGACACGTTCCTGCCCTCCCATTTCCTGGAAGAGAACTACCCCTATTCCTTCTTTACTAGCATCGGTATCGAGTATAAAGCTATCCGTCGGTTGAGAATATGCATATATGAGAGTAGAAATCAACAACATTTCTCTTACGCCGATTGAAGGCATCTTCACATTCCGTCGTCCATCAAAATTTCTTATCTCTTTCCGTTAATCGATGTAAAGGGTCTGGGAATGTTTGAGAAGTTACTTACAAACCTACGATAATAGGCACACAGGCCGAGGAAACTGATTAGCTGATAAATATCCTGCTCCATTCTTTGACAACATTGATTTTGTCAGGATAGGTCCTTATACCCTTCGCAAAGATGATATGCCCCAAATAAGTGACTTCTTTCTGGAATAGTTTGCATTTTGAAGGATATAACTTTAAATTAGCGCTCTTTAATTTTTTAAATACCTACATAAGATTTTATAGATATTCGTCAAATGACCGCCCAACAATAATTATATCGTTCAAATAGACATGGCCGAGTTCGAAAGAGATCCCTTTCAACACTGTCTCCATTACATGCTCAAACTTTGCGGATGCGTTGCAAATTCCAAAAGGCATCACTTTAAAGTACCAGAGTCCTTGTCCGGTGGTAAACACTGTATTTTCTCATTCATCAGTATGCATTTGTTCTTTCTAGTAGCCACACTTGAGATCTAGAGCCGATAACCACTTACTCCTAGAGAAAGTATCTAAATTGTCCTCAATTCTTGATAGTCAATAACTGTACTTCTTTGTCACGGAGTTGAGTAGAACGAATCGACGGAGAATGTTGTAGATCCATCTTCTTCACTAAAACGGTTATTGAGGCCCAAGGACTTTATAATGGTTTTATAGCACTGCTTCCCTGCATGTCTTCTAAAAGCTAATCTACTTCTTCTCTTTCAGCGAGTGAAAGTCTTCGAGGAACTTATTAAATCGGAAACCGGATGCCGGTGTCTATTCTATGTCTAGTCAGTGCGGTCTATCCCATGTCTTTTGAAGCGATCGAGAAGATTTCATTGAATTCAGAAATGAAAGTTTTATATATCTTGTGTTCTACACGACTTAGTCAGCCATGATTGCTTAAGATGATGTTTAACTGTTCGGAAATGTTGTTTCTATTATTTGGACAACCACGCATTAGGATAGTCATTGAAGAGCAAAAGATAATTACTCTCATGGATGGATTATTTCGGACCTGCCACTAATGTCTGTAAATCGGACAGATACATAATCTCTTGAAACAGCCACAAGAATTCCTTTTTTTATATATCCCGAAGATGAAAAATCTATTACTACGATTCCAAGTGTACTTGGACTTTCCCGGATTCCTTTCTCAAAACACTGGCTACGTAAGAGCAACAAAACATAACTGCAGCGACTTTGTTACACTTTAGGTTGTTTACCGTTTCTATTCCAAACAAAGAAATCTCTCCTATGGCCATCAGTAATTAGCTGTTTTAGAAGTCTGGGTCAAATCTGTGTTTTCTTAAAAAGTCCAGTCTGGGAATGCTTGGATCATATATGTCCATAACGTAAGCAACATGCTGATAAATGCTCGCTTCGACAGAAATAGTAAATTCCATTTTTCCATACACATTCGTTGTTTAACCAGTAACTGTACGCAGAGAGATGGAAGGTGCCGTGTGAAGAAGTTGACCGTAAATTCCGTGAGTTACATCACTTTTACAGTGAGTTACATCACGTTCGCACCCACCCGTATCTAGAATCATTTGGCATTCGATGTTATTTGTACGATCCATGAAGCAAAGTCCATTATTTCCTCCGTTCAACAATTAAATATGAAAGGCATTTAATAGTTCATATACTCTTCGCCCCGCAAGACAGCAGCTGATTAGTTTTCATGTGGCCTTTCTAAAGTCAATCCCCTTGCTCAGATAATGGGCTCTTTCTCCTTAAATGGCCTCTTTCTCTGCAGATCCAGCACAACAGTCCTTTCACAAATGAGGTAGATGATTGACTTTCTCCTTACTTTGTCTTTGAAGTATGCTTTTTAGTAACTTCTTAGTGGGCGGCATTTCATATTCTAAAGTGTTATCAGTCATAGCCGCGCCACGTACGATGGATCAAAAAAGCCCAAGAGATGCCTGTCAAGATGCTTCAAACTTGCTGGCTAGAGTCAGTGCATTTGATCCTTGCATTTGGCCATAAAAACAGCGTGCTGAATTCCTGGGTCAAGAATATAATCTACAAATAACTGGGCTGCAAGACTTTCTCAAATATCCATAGGACAGTCTGCAAAGGATAGTTTCGAAAGTTTTTCAATATCAGACGCCAGCTCCTGTAGTCTCTCTCCAGACTTTCGTCGGCAAGATTTTAATTGAACTCTGCTCGTCTCTTTTAAGTTATTCTCCCCATTACGGAGTTCCAAGGCATTTGCCAGGATTTCGAAATCCAGATGTTATTCTGTCGAGTGTGTCTGTAAATCATCATCTGTAGGACTCGAAGGGAAGCATCAAGTTGACAGCTTTTCGTCTTTTCGTCCCAATCGTTCGCTTTTTCGATACTATCAAATTGTGTCGACTGCCGATATTCGCTCGACAGACAGTAATCTCTTTTGGAGCTTTACATCTCTTTGGACGGATTTAATGTCTCGTCTCATGTTTGATGTTTTGTTTCGCCTCTTCTTGTCTGGTTGTCAATTTAGCTTGTACAGTTTTTATTTCCTCTTTCACTTGAGCTTAAGCAGATTTAATTTCTTTTTTATCTTGACTTGCCTTACTTTCGTTTATTCTTTAATATTTGCTTTCACGGATTTAATCTCCTCTTTCATCGTTTCCTGTCCGGCTTTAATTTCCTGTGTAGTTTCATCTTTTATCGCTTCTGGTCCAGCTTTAATCTCTTGCTCCCTTTCTTCTTTCATCGCTTCTTGTCCGACTTTTATCACTTCTTGTTCGTCTATATGGATTTGTGGAGTTTGTGGTATCAGTGGTAGTAACGATTCAATGTGTGTATGTGTGTGTGTATATATTTAGTGCTAAAATATGTGCATATATGTGTATATATATATATTTTTTTTTGCAAAAAAAGTACTTTTAGTATATAAATAAATATATAAATTTTAGACACCATATATGAACCTTTGCTGTATACTCCATAAACTATACAGTTAATTTTTAAAGATCAACTTATGTAACTGCTAGAAATTTAATTCTTAGATATTTTAATTCTGCTCCCTTTAAAAGAACAGAGGGTCCGTTAGTTGCTTGGACTCGAGGGTGCATCCCCTACTCCCAGTAGACTTGATAGAAAAAACTTTTGAGTGAGGTTTTAGTAACTAAAAATCTTAAGGAGGACACTCCCATTGCATTTAACAACATGAGCTATACGAAGTTGCAAAGGCCAAGTTCAAAATCACAAGGACCCGCCAGAAAGGGGCGTTCCTAGAAGACTTCCTGTAGTCCGAGCTTTGTTGTGAACGAATTTTAGGCCGGCTATGTGAAAGGACTGCAATTGTCAGTTCCCACTGAAGTTCAAAAATTTGTTGCAAATGACCAGTTTTCTTCCTGCAATTGTAGTTAACGGTTATTCCATGCTGACGAGGGCATAATAAGCACAAAACTGGCACATGGATACTGTTTTCTGCAATAGGAGTGTTTTCCTTATTTTGGGGAATGCCCCTTTCTAGCGGGTTCTTGTGATTTTGAACAGAATATCTTGTTTATTTTTCTCCAAATATAATTTCTTTAAACTTCAATGGGTTCCGGTGGGACCCTGGTAGACTAGCATCTCAATCCTGCGGTCATTCCCAATGGGAAACAAAATCCGGTGCAATGCGCATGCTCACGGACTTTTTACGATTTTAATCGTAAAACTGTAATTGGGAAGCATGTCAGACTGTCAGCTGCGATTTCGATCGTAATATTGTATCTTCAGCTTCTGCACACTATTTATATCACAGAATACTATATATATAATATTAGTCTGTGATTTATATCACCCCTTGACGAAATATTGAAGCACTGGAGAGGACGAGTCCGTGAGCATGCGCATTGCACCGGATTTTATTTCCCATTGGGAAGGACCGCAGGATTGAGATGCTAGTCCCTGGTAGGGGTTTATGATTCCCCAAAGTCCTCTCTTGGCGACGCCAATGCCTACTTCCCGGTCCTCCATCCCCTCTCTCTAAATGAGCCCTGGACCAAGACAACTGCCCACGAATCAAATGAAATGGAGGGGGAGGGGGGTCTTCAGAAGATTAATAAATTTGTGGATAAAAGCAAATTCAGTGCATGGGCTCTTTGTTTTAGATTTCGTCCTTACTGGGTTCTAAATTGACTACCCGTCTATTTTATCCCCCGAAAATTGAAAAATTTATATTGTGGAATCTCTTAAATTTGCATCTAGTTGGTCTGAGTTCATATAAAATTTCAATTTTATAGTTCAGGAGAGGATAAATCTTTATTATTTTTTTTCTTTCTATTCGTCATATATATATATATATATATATATATATATATATATATATATATATATATATATATATATATATAATAATATATATATATATACCCACGAATCAAATGAAATGGAGGGGGAGGGGGGTCTTCAGAAGATTAATAAATTTGTGGATAAAAGCAAATTCAGTGCATGGGCTCTTTGTTTTAGATTTCGTCCTTACTGGGTTCTAAATTGACTACCCGTCTATTTTATCCCCCGAAAATTGAAAAATTTATATTGTGGAATCTCTTAAATTTGCATCTAGTTGGTCTGAGTTCATATAAAATTTCAATTTTATAGTTCAGGAGAGGATAAATCTTTATTATTTTTTTTCTTTCTATTCGTCATATATATATATATATATATATATATATATATATATATATATATATATATATATATATATATATATATATATATATATATATATATATATATATATATATTTAATACGAGCCAAACACATAAAAGGAATTTTTATATTAAATATGTCAATAAGAAGTCCGACATCAATACGGTTATTCGCATTACTTGTAAAACATTAGGTATTCTATTTTATTGAACTTTATTGGCAAAATATTAACTCTTTATTTTTGTAATATGCATTTGCAATGCATTTGGTTACATCTTCCTATCAAAATGTACACTTTTTGTAGTGGCGCCATCTATGAGCGATTTCGATAAAATATCAAATAAAACTGTATAAACTTTGCAGTAGTCTCGCATTGAAATATCGCTGAGTCCATGCTTTTTCATTGGATAAATAATTTACCAGTTAAATTCACAATTTTAAAAAGATTATACTTTATCGAAACATTTTATAGGATGAATTAGATTAGATAAAAATCATTTTTTTATATAAATTATACAACAATGGGGAGAGGGGGTGGAAACCACTCAAGTGGGGAGGCCGGGCAATAGCGGGGGGCCCGGACCCTCCAATATATATATGTATATATATATACATATATATATATATATATATATATATATATATATATATATATATATATATATATATATATATATATATATATATATATATATATATATATATATATATATATATATATATATATATATATATATATATATATATATATAATAGAAGGATAAAACATGAAAAATTCACAAAGAGGAGAAAATCACATATGAAGGGAGCTCGTGATAAATGCTTGTAGGGTACCCACAATTTCTACGGGCAGCCCTGTATATAGTAGATGATATGGGTTTGAACACTTTTATTACAGTAATTTTTCGTTTTTAATAGAACCGGATTTTTCCCATAATTTTATAGCATATATTATTATTTTTTACTTTTATTCCAATAGGCGATCAATATGCTGAACCCTCAAATACTATATTTTTACAAAAATATTTCAAAGAATTTGGAATTATTATAAATTTCAAAACATTTGATCAGACTCCCACTGGAATAGTTTCGCTCCAATTACTTTGCAGCAGCGAATAACCATTTAACTGAACTAACTGCATTGAAAAGAAGTTACCCAAACATACAAAACATATTCTTGCTTCCAGTGCAATGATCCGTTATTTGCTGGATAGTTATTATAAGTTGAATGCGCTCGAAATTTAAACCCCTTTTTGGCACCACAAATTTAGGTTTGCGATTTATTGAACATTTAATATATAAAAGGAAAATTTTTATACACGATTTTATCTTGAATATGTCCTGAACCACGAATGGATTTTAATTAATTCTTTTAAAGCTGAAAGTTCAAGCAATATTCAGACGTAGATTTTATCACCCTACAATTAAGTGTGAAATTATGAGAATTAAAAGCTTATTTCTGTCGGTCATAACTGCTTATAACTCGAGAACGGTTCGACGGATTTACATTTTTCCATAGATTGTTACGCTTAATAAAGGAAATGTTTATGGCTAAAAATTTTCACAATTTAGTATCACTTTAATATATGAAAAGGAAAATCCCAAATTACGCTTCTAAACTAAATATCTCCTGAAATAAGTGATCAAATTCACTGAAACATTTTTCAGGCAATGAAACTGAGTCCAAAAAATGCTTGATATAAGTAAGCTTTATCTTCCCAGTCCTACACCCCTCCCCCAATCAACGGTAATAAAATTACCTGTGTTTGTCTCTCTCTATTAAGACCGTTTATAACTCTAAAAGAGCTCAACAGATTTGCATACTTTTTTCAGTGTTTTATTAGCTTCGATTAAGGTATGTTTATGGCTAAAACTATTTCAGATTTGAACCATCCTTATTTCATGTTAGTACTGTCTCAGGAAACCCCGAGAATCAATGCAATTTTTAAATAAAACTTTAAATATAGTTCAATCATAGGCGAAACGGCAACGGAGGGGGGTTTAACGGGGATCCGGGATCCCAAATAAAGTATTTTTCTACCTTTAAAAAATCTTATACCATTTATTATTTTCTTCTCGAGACAATATAAATATAGTAACTGTTTTAAACATTGCTACTTGTGTTTCCTTTCCGTAAGAGTTTATATTCTGTAATATTGTATACGGTAGGAATTTTGACGAAAATTTTGCAACTGGGAGCGGTGAAATCCAGCACTCTTCACAGTTTTATCCTTGAGTTTGGTAGTATGGCCGGTTTTCAGCACAAATCAAGCACGAACTCAAATTTTTGGCCCACTTTTTCAAATTAACAAAATGTGACGGAAATGGCTGAAAGAGAAGTGAGAAATGTTCATAGAAAGCAAAGTGCGAATTGCTTTATGCTTTGAATGAAAATAAGCATCAGACATAGACAATATCGGTAGGAGAATTCGAAGACAAGTCTTTAAGTTTTTACCTGAAACAATTACCAAATTAATGAATAATTGTTTATCCCAGGGGTATTTACCACAATCATGGAAGAGAGGTGAAGAGGTATTCATTCTAAAACCTAATAAATCTCCATCACAGGCGGCTTTATTCAGACGAGTATGCGTCTTAACATCTTTATCAAAAGTTCTAGAAAAGCTCATACACGATCGCCTGCTTCACTATCTGAAAACGAATAGTATAATTCATCCAAGTCCGTACGGTTTAAGAGAGAATCAGTCCACGAATCAGCTTTATCAGAAGTTCTTTCAGAAGTCAAAAGAAAAATAATCAAAGGTGAACACACAGCTTTGGTGTCTTTAAACATAAAAGGAACCTCTAATAATATGGGTTGGATAATTCTTCATCTGAAATAATTACATGTCCTACCTACCTTAGAAGAAATCTTGGTAGTTCATAGTTACCTAGAAGACCGAAAAATAAGATTAAGCTCAAGCCCTAACTGGAAATATATTGTAGTGTACGGAATTTGTTCACAAAGCTCCTGCTTATGACTCCTTCTATGGATAATCATTGCAAACGCAATACTTAGTCCTCATTGTACTGTCAATACTAAACTGTCAATACGCAGATGACTTCATGGTGATAACGAGTGGCAAAACCAGGAAACTTTTAGAAGAAGCAATAAATACGGCAACAGAAAAATTTAAGAATTTCTACGACGATCTCAAGCTGATAATTCCCTTCTACAAAACAACAGCCCTTCTCTTTTGAAAACCAAAGAATCTTCACCACAACCCCATTTTCAAATAATAATAGCATCAAGATATACAAGACACTAAAATATCTCGGAGTAACAGAAGACAGACAAATATCATGGTTTCCGCATCTAGAAGACCTGAATACAAGAATCTGCAAACAAATAGTAATTGCAAAACAACTGGCACCCTCACGAAGGAGATTAATGTTCAATTACTAAAGACCTGGTACAGTTACAAAGAGCTCTGCTACGCTCCTATCATTTGGGCTCTGTGTTTAAATCTGAAAGCAGTTGAAAAATTGGAATCTGGGCGACGTATCGTTCTTTTAGAAACTACACAAGCATATAGAACAACATCAAATGAGGCACTGCAAGCACTGTTAGGCTTCCTTCTATAGCTTTCGCAGCCTAAAAGAAGCAGTACAAACTCGTGTTTACCGGCTAATAGAAACAGATACCTGGAATGAAAACAGTATGAAAATTAATATTTTGAAACAAAACAAATCTCCTGCCAAATGCATCTAACCATGGTCAATTCGTGTCTGCAATTACCTTGGCCACCATCACACCTAAGAAATGAAGTTTACATTTATACAGAAGACTCAAAAACAAACGCCTGTACAGCAACAGCATTCTGTGTTTTTAACCATGATATCAACATATACAGATGGATAAGAAGACTAAACAAGCAATGAAGTATTAAGCTGAAATGATTGCCATCAAACTCACACACAATAAGTTGGCAATAACAAAATATTTTCAAAACGTAATTATTTACTCCGAAAGTCAATCAAGTATCTTGACATTAAAACAATATCATACCCAAAACACCATAGCCAAAGAAATTCTAGAAATGTTAAAAACAAAAGGAAACCAAGAATATTACATAATATGGATGCCGGGGAATTCAGGATATATAGGCAATGAACTCGCAGACTGCCTGTCACGTGGAGCTACCCATAATACAAATTATCTGCTTATCCCACGTACAAGATCAAGCTCAAAAAGCATCTGACGCAGCAGCTGATGAAAGAACAGCAAACATCGTGGGATACACGGGAAATGGAAGGACGATATACAATTGCTTACAAAAAGTGGCCATAGAAACTCTGGCTGACAACAGGGTAACAGTTCACTTCTTTACTGGACGTGGCTGTTTCCCAACCTACCTCAGCAGATTTAATACCCGGACGACAGACCAGTGCATGTGTGGAGAAGTGGGATCTCGAGTCACTACATTTTTTTACTGTGATCTCACAAAACAATATCATCTCAAAAAACCTAGTGATCAAAATTGGACTATTTGAGATGAAAACACTCTCAACAATAAATGGCCAAAAAGCAGAATCAAGAACATTGTACATTATTTAGAAGAAAACAATCATCTGTTTATTTAACTGGGATACTTTAAATTAATTGTTTTTATTTACTTTTTTCATTCCTTAATTTGGGGTAAAAACACTCTCAGCAATAAATGGGCAAGAAACAGAATAGAGAGCATTGTAGAAGAAACAGAGACATATTTAGAAGAAAATAACCATCTGTTTATTTAACTGAGATACTTTTAATTTTTTTCTTTTCCTTCATTCCTTAAATACATTTAGTATTAATTTATACTTAGTTTAATTTTTATATATATTTAGTTTTTTATTTCTTGCTATTTGTATTTTAAGTAAAATACTAGCCATGTGTATCAGAATTATGCGTATCAATAGATACTTTAATATTTAGTTCAATTTTGCACAGTATTTAGTTCTTTTTATTGTTTGTTTTTGTATTTTATGTGGAATACAAGCTATGTGTTTCAGAATTATGCTTACCAACATGCTTTAAGCCGAATCAGAGATTTTCAAGCGAATAAGCATGCTTCGCTTAAAATGTAATCAATATCAGTGTTTATAATATAAAAATATATTATGATCTGAATGCGTGCTACCATATATCACTTCTTCACTCAGATTGTTTACTACCTAAAAAGTGGTTAAATCAGCATGGTTTAATGCGGATCAGAGATTTTTAAGGAAATCAGCATGATTTGTTTAAAATGTATTTAATATTAGTGTATGTATATATGTAAATATATTATATTGTGAGTCCGTGGTGCTGTATATTATTATATAGCATAGTGTCCAGCACAATTTATTCCCAGTTGCGCGCTACCAGTACCTACCGCGTTGTAAAGGGGAGGAGAACACTAGCTGAAGTTAAATATAACTTTGGTATTTTATTTTATTATGCGCTGTCACGATTCACGATGCCTCACTCACATTTCACTATGGGAATGACACTGTTGCCAATAGGATAGGTAGACATGAGAAAGACGCATCATAAAATTCGACAGTAGGAAGTCGTAAAAAATGCCAGCATTGAAAAGACAAATTTTAACAAATTTATGGTTCTTGTCAAGCGGAAAGGCAATTACATAAAAGCAAGAAAAGTCCTCCCGGCAGATAGGGGTATGAAACCATGGGAAATGTACGCATACATTTAAAATGAGCATCGTTTCAAGGATAAAAACAACTATTTTGGCCATTCCCGAAAATCACACTCGCAAATGACAGGGCGCGAAAATATCGAGCTACAAGTCGATCACGTCTTTGCAAAAGAAAAACAAAAAAATGGAAAAAATTCAAGTTATCAGATAGAGGGGTGAGACAGCCCAGTGGTTAAAGCGCTGAGATTGCATTCGAACGACTCGAGTTCGATTCCTGGCTCTGCCCAAACTGTCCCCGCGTTTACGCGGAGTACGGACACGTTAGAAATGTGGGTCAGTAAGTCCTTCCGAGAAGTAGGGAAAGGAGGGTACGGTCCCTGTGGATGCCGCCCCACTAGTTTACAGTCTAAATTGGGTGACACTGTCCCGACCGTTCAAACCGATACCTTCGGGTATGACGGAAGGTACGGGTTGAAGAAATTGCGAAATAGAGAACTTTTTGCTTACATCCTGTCTGTATGAACAGCTACTGTCTCCGAGAGAGGGCGATTTTGCATTTTGATGCAGATACATTTTTGTTCGGTTCACAGTGACAAGCCAAATGCAAAGCGAATTCGGTACTACTGGGACAACACAGGTCCTCTTGTATCCATGGCTTGCCGGACCAGCCGGACCCTTGCCTGACACTTTCTTGTGAACGTCCTATGTTCTCCATCGCTTGCAGCACCAGCCAGTCCTTTGCCTGAATGCTGATTTTGAACTAACGCTTTCTTTAGAGCTATCCCATGTTGTCCATCTCAAGCCAGACCGTCTAGCTCAGACTGAAACCGCCTGCTATCCATCCTGGCTCTATTGGCATAATCCTGATGAGGAAGACTATTCCAGCGTATGTCCGTGGGGTATCCTTAAGGAAGCTCCTCTGAGAGCAAGTAACTTTTTCCATAGTGATAAAGTGATGGAGGTATTGTGATTTTAATTGTTTATTTCATGCTATTTTACACATTAAGGGTATATCTAGATATGTGGGCGAATAACAAATTTGGGTGAAATGAATCCATTAGAATTGGATGATAAGGCAAACTTGAGGCAAACAAATATCAGTTTGGGCTGAATGGTCCTTTTCGAAGTCAACATAGGTCTTCATTTGTATATATAATGTTTAATATTATTTGGTATTCGTAATTATATGTTATAAAAATTAGTGGCCACAAAATTATCTGAGTAATTATACTTTTGTATGCGTAATTTTACCGTGTCACATATATCAATGCTTGCACTCAGGTTGGTTTTTTCCCTCAATGTGCCACTGGATAAAAAGTTATTTTCAATCTATCAAATATTACACATCATTAAATTTAGTTGTAAATTTAAACTGATTTTTTCAAGTACAGGGTTTTGTATATAACACGCGCCTTTTTTTATCTGCTATGATTCCATTGCATTTTTATGTCCTAAAAAGCAAACACGTACTTATTTTTGTATGCATGTTATTATGTTTATAAAGTGCTTTTCTTTTCTTCGTGGCTAGCATATTTTTAGTGTTAATATTTGGAACATTTATCTTAAAGTACCATCTTAGAAAAGTTAATTTCCGTAGCGAGGTTTTGTCAGGTTAATAGCCTTTTGGGTTCACCAGCATATTGAAGAAATTACTTCTAAAACGTTTTGACACATTCACAGGAACAGGGGCGTTTTCCTGAGCTACTAAAATCAGTTTTTTTTTTTATGTGTGTGTGTGTGTGTTTTGGTGAAGTTAAAGTCTCTCCTAAAAATCAATTTTTGTATTCCCATGTCTTTTTGCGTTTTTAATTCCCATGTCTTTTTGAGTTTTTAATTCCCATGTCTTTTTTATGTTTTTAGTTCCCATGTCTTTTTGCGCTTTTAGTTTCCATATCTTTTTATGTTTTTAGTTCCCATGTCTTTTGCGTTTTTAGTTCCCATGTATTTTTATGTTTTTAATTCTTAGTTCCCATGTCGTTTTTTTTTTTAGTTCCAATGTATTTTTACGTTTTAAGTTCCCATGTCTTTTTATGTTTTTAGTTCCCATGTCTTTTTGCGTTTTTTTACTGTGTATGGTTAGAATCGCTCCAAATTCGTATTTCACCCGAACTTCAGCGTCTTTCAGACACTGAGGCATATGTCGGACTAAGTGCCAAAACTGGGTATGGCTAGACCTACTAAATTTTGGGTCCTTGAGAATTTGGTCCTTGTATAGTGTCCTAAGCCTAAATTCTACTATTGCAATCACAATTGGTGTACATTTCGGCCTTAAAATTGTCCTATTTACAGCTTCGGAGGAAACACGATCCAGCTCTCGTTATTCTGCTATCGTTCATGGCAGATCAAATGCAAAACAGCATTCGATAAAAAATAACATTTTCTACAAATTCATATGCAAAAAGTTAGCATAAGGGTTCGTTTTCCTATCCAATTGAGTACAAACTTCAAAATGTTCAAAGGCAACATCCAGTTTTGATGTTATAAACAAATTCTACATCCCTGAATTAGGCTAAATACCGTAGAATCACAGTTATCTGAATCCTTGTTATCCGTAAATTGGCTTAACCGAGAGAGTATTTATTTTTATTTTACGTGTTAATTTGATTTATGCTTAATTACATTAACATTGAAAATATTATTCAATGTGCATTGATGATTATAACTGATTAGCATAAATGTAAGGTGTATTAAGATGTGATATAGTAATGATTTTAATAAAATATATAAAAAAGGTGGTACATATTAAAGAATAGGCATAGACAGCTTGTTTTGATCATCGTGTATACACAATCACTTTATTTTTTTACAAAATATCTAGTGATTTTCTTCTGCTGCTTAATTTGGCATCGCTTCAAATCTTCCTTGCAACGGCACCTTTTAAGCAATAGCATTTCAGAAAGTATTGCATAATATTGTACTTATATATGCCAAAGTGCTGCGTCTAGAACGTTTGTAACCTCGAAGCCTAATGCTGATATTCTTTGTCTCATCGGGGTCTCCACCAGCAGCATTTTCTTTATTCACTGCATCAACTATTTCAGCATCCATTAAAATCCTGCTCATCAGTGTTTGGAGCAAGCCAACATAGGATATCCTGGGAAGCCGCTTGAACATGTCTAAGAACACTTTGGTATTAAGAACTGCATTGCTATCCACAGTTCTAATCAAATCAGCTTCCACACGGCCGAAATATTTTCAAAAACTAACGACTAACTCAGGCCCTAATTTACGCCCTTCTGGTTACCCAAAATTTCATATGGTATCACGATCAACCGAAAACGCTTTTCATGCTTTTCGATAACCGGGATACTACTGCCCATAATATTTTATAAATTTTCTGTCGTTATATCCGGAAATATTGCCGTTTTAAATTTGGAGATGATTTAAAAATCACCTCCATATTTAAGACTGCAACTTGAAGAACGTGATTATTGGTGCTTAATCAAAACTGTTCTAATACAGTGGATTATTTTATGCTTTACTGAAAGATCGTTATTGGTTTGTTCTGATTTCTCATCTTGTGTTTAAGAACATAAAATCCTCTTTAATCAGTCATCTTTTAAGATTAAAAATATGGACAAATTACGCGAATGCCGGAATCATCACATTGTAAGAACATCCGAATATGTGAAAATAATGATACTAGTTTATTGAATGGATATTTTAACGAAGGTTTTCTGTAGTTTCAAAATCTGTATAACCAAAGTAATCCCGAATGTGAAGACATGTTTCAACATTTGGTAATAGATTTTTAACTAAAGTATTTCCCAGTTCTTGTTTCAAATAAAAGATGTTGTTTCAAAGTATTATTTAAAATTATTTAAAATTTTAAAGAGATATTAAATTTACTTTTGGTATTCATTATTTATTTCTGTACGTTCGGAGAGAGTCTGATGTCTACATTTACATCTTGTTTTTTAAACTTCAATTTCGGTTTAATTAAAGTATATTGTGCTATCATAACTGTGCAAGGTGAAGTGTAATAACTCAATCGTAAAATATACAGCTTAGAATTAATGCGCAATTCTTTTAGACATCTTGAAGATCAAGTATTTTAAATTTTTCTGCTATTATTTGCATTCTTGAAATAGGAACTTGATAGTCATTTACTTTGCCAAAATATAATGTTTTATTATATTACGTCGTTATGAATTATGCATTGATATCATTATAATATGTGTTTCCGTATATTTCTAGGAAAGTGTATTTAAAATGTAATTTTTAGTTTATCTGGTCATATTTTGAACACATTGATTGGGAGTTGCGGATATGTATTTCTAACTACGTTTCCCATTGTTACCGACCTCAACATTTACGTGCTAGTAGATTTTAGTCTTTTTTTAAAAAAAGAAAAATTATCAAGTTCCCAAAATTTTCTCTAGCATGTTAATTTTGAAGTTTTCAATTTCTTTTGGAAACTAATGGATGCCTCCTAAACTCATAACAATGATGAACATTTAAATATATCAAAAAATCTACCGAGAAGAAAGAACTGAAATTTAGCATAGCCACTTAAAAGTTCTTCTGAATCAATTTTCATCAAAATCTATCAATGTTGGTATTCATTTTCTTTTTTTAGAATATTAATTTCCTAATTCGTATTATATACCAGCAATTATTTAAAAAAAAATTATGTAGCTTTTATTTGAGTCATTTAATAGAAACGTAAAAACAAAAGGCAAACAATCAACGTGGAAAAATATTATTTCCGAAGATATGAATAAAAGTTTGGGAAACTAATTTCATATTGGGAGTTCAAAACTTTACATACTCATAATCCAGAAACGGCTGGACCAAATGGCTTAAAACTTTATCTCTAAGGTTCAATTTTAATATAGATTCGAAATCTACGTCACCATTGTGTGTTGCTTCAGGAAATTATAAAATTGGTGGTCATTTAGATATGAAGACGATCCCATGTGCAGATTGTATGCATATAAATTTGTAGAGGATCTTATTCCCTATCGACTGGTATCTTTGAATTGGTTCTACTATGAACGATGCACGAATAACAAGGGGTGGGGTTTTTTTTCCCAACTGTACAGTAGTATTTTAACATTTTAGAAGCATCACTTATATTTGACATCAGAAAATCAAATAAATAAATATATAAATGTCGAAAAACTATATTATTTCATTGGCAGAAATATTTTTACCAACCCATCAATTTATTTGCTCACATAAGGAAGCATTTATTCGTTATAGCCCCCCCCCCCCCCTTCTTTTCTAGGATTCTTCCTTCACCTTTGGTCATTGAATTTGATTAGAATCAGTCATTTTCTTGAGTAAATGGCTTCCCTTTCGTATTTGGGGTCCTTTCATAGTTAATGTCCCTCCTTATCTAACAGCTATTGAATTCTTATCTTTGGCAGTCCTTCGACCTTGCACCAATTTATTCCTACTTCACCATAATAGATAAGACAAGCTATTTGATCATTAGAAGGAAATTTATCTAAGAATTTTTTAGTGCTTTCATTACTTCATTTATTACTAATCGTTTATTGTGTAGTTTTTGCACAGATGCCTCGCGAACCCTAAGATGTTCAGATACCTCAGGCATGAAAAACCCGTAAAACGCTAAGAAAATTCGATTACACGCCTTTATAGCAATTTTCCTTACATATTTATGATACTTTGATATCTATGCCAACCCCTTACAACTTTGATCCCTACACTAGTAGTAATCCAATATTGGTATAATATTGGCAACCGATATCGGACCAATATGAAAAAGTGGACATTTTGAATGAAGTGGCGCAATATTTTCTTAAAATATTGGGACAATATTACGCCAATATTGACGTTTCATTGGAAATATATCCAATGTAACACCAATATTGGGGTAATACTATAATGAAAATATTACCTGATATTAGGGGCCAATGTAAGCCCAATATTTACCTAATATTGGGATTACATTGGAAATATTTCCAATGTAATGCCAAGATATACAATATTGACTATTGCACCTAGAGTGCGCTATATTCCGTTGAATGAAGAAGATTTCTCTGATTCAAGCCGTTGTTAGCATAAAGTGAGCTCCGTTAATTTAAACGTATTGACAGGCTGTGCTTGCTGAAGTTTCAAAGTTTTACTGACATGCAATAGTGTGAATACAGCACAGTTCCCCTTAGAAAGTCTTTCACGAAGGTGCATCTCCCTTGACATTGTAGTTATCTTTCCTCGTCGATTTGTTCAAACTATTGAGGAACTAGCAGATGGAGCTAAACTTGCTAGCTTGATTTTTTCGCCCATTGGGTTTCAGTTCAGATGGTAACCTGAGAAGAGAAAATGTGATAGGCTCATTTTTATATTTCATTCAATTTCATATTTCAAAACGAATAAAAAACGCATAAATATTTTTAATCGATGGTGAAAATCGTATTTTTCAAAGAATTATTTCTAGTTTTGGGATAAAACATCAAAATATTTTTAAAAACATAAATGCTTTTTTTAACACAGTTATATACTGAAAATATGTGCCATACATGCACGTTGGTTCAATAAATACTTTATCAAGAGATCACTATATTGGGAAAAATGGCAGCCCAAGAGTTTCTACACTCGATTTCAAAATGTTACCGTCCTTGTTTTACTTTTTCTGAATCAGATAACATACGTGCAAAATAGCTACTTCTTATCGCAAAGTTCAGGACTACTTGATGTATATCTATTACTACTATAAATTAATACTTTCGACCAGCTATTATTTCTTGATAAAATTATTCGTCACATATACGCGTTTTAACTTTAGGTTCCCACTTAACTGATGCGTTCATAAATAATATTCAAAACCTTACTGTTTTATTCTTTAAAAATAATGCTATGCCAAATATTAGAAAATCACGCTTTATTTTTATTTGTAAAAATTATTGACTTAACCTGCTGAATTCCAGAAATAATCTTCCAGGAAATTCCAGGCATAATACTCATCTCTAGACTCAGAAGTCCAAGTTCAATTCCCGTCAGCAACAAATCTTTAAAACTGTTGTCAAAATGTAATTGGCCTTGGTGCATAAACTGGCATGGCTGGCTTTAGACAGAAGTGAAGCTAGGCGGATGGTTTGGTTCGCTTAGGGGGGCCACGCCTACATTATTTTACTACCCCCTTCCCTTATTAGCGCCTATGAAATTCTGATATTATTTCTTTATCATACTTACATTTTACTCATAAATAGATTATGACTTAAAAGCTAAGTCGGAAAATAAACTCCCTAAATATACTCCTGTGCCTTCCTCACTTTAAGAGAGTCCTTGATTCGCGCTCAACTGAAGATAGCAGATATATGGACCTGTTTTGTGGCATTTTTAGGCACTTGTGGGTATGGAATAGTCAGCACCTGCAATAGCAGCTAGAAAACTTGCTATGTACAGCAAATTTTGAAAGTTTATATGGAGACCGACATATTAGATCCTACCAAGCAACTGGCACCCAATTTCTTTATAATTGAGCTAAGGATGCACAAGGCATACTCACAGTTCATACTCATAGTCCAATGAAACATTGTCCCGTTCACTAGATACTGATAGATCTTCAAAGGGAACACGGTCCTTACTTTGCGAAGATACCCCCACACACACGCACACACACACTGGTAGATTACGTTAGTATGCATAGTAACAAATTAAAATCCCCAACCCTGTCAGTTGTAGGATTTCCAGAGGATCAAGGTTGATATTTACATAACCCTATGGCTATAATCGCCCCCCAGTGTCTAAACGGATCTAAGTGGAATTATTAATATTTGATGGAAAAAAGAAGGGAAAAAATTTAAAATAAGTGACTTGGTTGAGACTAAATACAAGCCTTAGTCTCAAATTAGAAGCAGGGTGTCAGATTCCAGCCTTGGTGATAGAAGTAAAGTAGGTTGGGGGCTGAGGAGGTCGAATTTTCTCACTGGGTGTTGTCTTCTGCTTGTGTTCCTGGTAATAACTTCTAAACAATGAGAACTATTCATTTCAGATTTAAATTATTTACTTATTTAATAATAATGAGATTATTTTATTTTTGATTTGTTGTTTTTTTCATTTCAAATCAAACATATGAAATATCTCGAGGGCGACACTTGTTATCGTCTTATAAATAATCACATTAGATTTTCTATTAAAAAAATGGCATATTGAATAGATATTTCGCAACATTTTTATACGTAATCATGTTTATAATGTATTTTCTATTTTTGATAAAAAAAAAGTTTCAAAATTGAGAGTTTCCGTTTGTCCCTTTCACCGATTGAAACAAGTATACCAAATTTTATTCAATTTTATCCATTTGTTCAAAACATATCGTTCTGTAACACAGACAGACAGATTAATTCAAGGATTAACAAAACATGTATATCAATCAAAATCCGAGAACCGGATTTTTAACCCCAATATAATAACTTGCTTCACATTACATATACTGTATATTATAGAAAGAGTAATATAAAAGTAAAAGAGGAAAAAATAATATAGTTTAAAATGCAATGTCATTCGGCAAACAGACGTGCCATGCCAAAAGATTAAAATAACACATTGTAATCCAATCGGAATAGAATCATCTCAAAATAAATTCCGATGTGCATATGCAAAAAGAGAAAATGTATTTTTAGAAAACAAGCCTGTTTTCATGATCATGGAGATAAATTCTTGCAGGCAGCTGAACTTTAATACTTAATTATGATAACTGAGATATCTTTTTATAGAATTCTGAAATCGATAGCAACTGTGCGATGCCTAACGTCAAGTGGTTGTTTGCGTATTTAGTTTCACATGGGCACTCTTGAAAAGGTACGCTGAAATATCAAAACTAAGATTTTTTTTTTAATTTTCTTTGGCCACTTGCATGCGTTCTACACTGAAAGATTAAAATTTATAAAAATATTATGAATGCAGCATAAATAATATGGGAAGTAAGCAAGTGGATGTACTGTTCATTGAGGGTTCTGTGGGTGAACATTGAGGGTTCTGTGGCATTTAACCCCTATGCAATATGCAACATTGTATTTACCATTCTTGTTAGTCGTGCTGGTATCTTTAATTTGATTCCCACTCCAGATTTTACAAACTGTTTACTTCCAACCGACATATTTTTTCACACTTTTCGATTTCGAATCAAATTGCAGCAATTTGATTGGTCAATTTCGCTATAATAAGTGACTTAAGGAAACTTTGAAAATTGTTTAGATATTTTCGTTCATTTCTTTTTTTTTTCCAGAACTAAAGCAACACCAAAACTATATATCTTTTACTTCCCCTTTATCCAATGAATACAAAAATCTAAAATTTTCTATTTTTCTCTTAATCTTTATATTTTTAAAACCTGCAGTGTCCACTTTAACGATAAGAGCTTGCAATCTTGTCCCAGTAGCTCAACGGTAGAGCGTCGACTGGCCAGTTCGGAAATGCAGGGTTCGATTCCCGGTTAGAGCAGAAAGGCTGTTTACAATCAAAATCTCCGAGCAAATCAACTCTGTAGGTTAGTGCAAAGATGTCGGAAGTCTGAAAGTGACCCTAGTATGACTAGCACTGATTCAGTGAACTCTGGAAGATTAAACGCCGATTTCAAATTGATAGGATATCGACCAAGAATGATACTAACCTGGGTAAAAATAGTAATAGTTGGAGGCTAACCTGAGGAATAAATAGCAGGAGGTGGTCAATCAGATTGTCAGTTGCCCGCCAATCTGACATTAGAGGGTGGAGAATGCAGAGTCCACTTCGACGATAAGAGCTTGGCATTTCGTCCCAGTAGCTCAACGGTAGAGCGTCGGCTGGCCAGTTCGGAGATTCAGGGTTCGAGTCTTGGTTCGGACAGCAAGGCTCTTTACAAACCCCACACTAGTATATCCTTTCATTTGGCAACCTTTCTTTTTATTATCAAATTAAAGCACTATGGTTATTTCTTGTATTTAAACAATTTGATTTTATCTGGATTTTCTCCCAGATGGTTTTGTTCATTATTTTTTATTTCAAAAACTAAGAAACTATTGCAAAGGTGTCATTCAGTTTCTCGGAACAAGCACATAAACAGACTATCATTTTAAATATATGTATTTTTATTATTTTTTTAATTCCAAAATATTCCCTCAAAGAATATACAATTTCTCGCGAACGGTGCTTGTTAGTATTTTATAAATAATTTCATTTGATTTAAAATGTTAAATTGCATATTTAAAATAACTATTAACTTTATATTTGTCGACCCAATTGTCTACTATTCACTCAATTAAAAAAAATTCTTAAGGAAACTGGTTTTTTCCTCTAGTTTGACACTTCGAAAATCAAGACGTTTTACGTCTACTAATTATAATCATCGAGTTAATATGAATCGCTCGACGCATCACCAATTATAGCTTGTGTGGCTTATAACTTATTCAAGAAATATCGTGAACACACTCCGAAACACTCATACACAATTCAGAAAACGATTAATTCCCGTTCGGGAATGCTCAAAATGTGTAGATTCATCAAACTTGATAAAACTGCTAACCCGATTACAATACTTCCCCAAAAATACAAATTACCTTAATATTACCTTAATAATATACCAGAAATATATAAATTATACCTTAATAATTCCTTAAATACATATATAACTATTTTGTAATTATTGCATTTCTTTAGTAGAAAAGTATTCAAGAAATAAACTGGCAAATTTATTTTCAATTATAAAATGCATAAGAAAAACAAAAGGTGAAAAACATTGAAATTTATTAAACTTTTATTTTATTAATTTAACGTTTCATTGCATAGTAGCAATCACATGGGAATCAAAAATATATTTGGGGAAATAAAATCTTACTCAGGAGGAATTAAGCATACGTCGCAAATCATGTTTGGGAATTCATTACATTTTGGAGAAAGCAATTTATGAGATTCCACGTTTCAGTGTGTATCTAGTTATACTGATTTATTGTTTTAAGCAATAAAGATGTATATCTGTCCTTTTCTATTGCTTTTCAATGAACTCTTTTGTTTATGCATTATTCTTCGTCTAATTTCAGTTTTACTTTCACTTATTCTTCATTCACTTGAGTTTTTACTTTAAGAGTTTTTACTTTTTGGATTTTGAATTTGACTGTCAACGAATTGGTATTCTACAAAACATGTTGGATTTAAATTTTTCATTTTTATTTTTTCTACTTGAAAAACTAAATATTTTTCAAACTTAAAATTCCCTTTTTCTCCTTGATAAGGTATATGCTGGCATATAGGTCTCTTGTTCGGAACCGTTAAAGTTCCTTTTTCATTTTATTTACTTTTTTTAGGTAAATTGTGAAATAAAAACATAAAAATATCCGAAAATTTAGTTATAGGCAAGGCGTCTTTTATATAAAAAAAAAGTTAGCCGGTACCCTATTAAAATGATGTGCTAGATTTAAATTTATGGAAGTATTCAACAAGCAGGAAAAGGATGGAAGTAGTTATTATCTAATGTAATTTTTACTGGATTTGTACTTTTAAATTCAGAGTAACAGATAATTCAACCAGTTTAAATTAACTAGTCTGAATCAATCGACTCCTAAACTAAAGCAAAGCTGTTAAATGTGCATAAATTTTTTTTAAAAGCCTTAATTTAATCATCTGGCGGATCATATTACACCCCTTTAACCAGCCAAATTAAACCGAAATCCAGTGGGTATGACAACCACAGAAATTGGACCATCCTTCTTCTGGACCCATCGCCTTTTAGATAAACTTTAGGACTTGCTGATTTATCATGTCCATACTCCACGTTTACACGGGGGTAACTTTAGGGCGTCGCTGACGATCGAACACGGGGCTACCGCGTACTATCCTCCTGCAATAACCACTGAGCTTAAATCAATCATAAAATAAATGCTTTATTGAAAACTAATTCGTTGATTGCTTAATATTAGAAAACAGGATTAAGAGAAAAATGTTAAGTCAATTACTGCACTATCTCAAATCAACTCAATTTCCCGAGATATTGATTTTGTTTTTGTTTTAATTTAGCGACATTTTCTTAAATTTGGTGGAAATTTTTTATTTGCCTATAGTTTTCAAAAAGTCGCCAGATTTATCGCCAACATTGAAATAACGCATCACATTAATAGAAAACAATGCTAATTTTAACAAATGTATAATAACAATCCAGAAACGTTGCCACCAGAATAAAATAACATTTAAAAATAGAGATTGAATTGTTTTATCATACATTCTAAAACATAGCCATACTAAACTCGATGGTTTTAATAAACGACTGTCCTTCGATAATTAGCATTGTTGAACATAGCCTCGTAATCAATGTCTATTATTCAACTTTGATAGTAATAGGCTTTGCCACATGTAACGTGATCTGTTTTTTTTTAGCTTTTAAAATTTCAAAATCCTTTAAATTAACTGCAAACTACATTTCACGTATCAAAGCATTAAATGGCAACAATGGTTCATCAATGGTTAAAACGCGAAAATTTCATAATTAATTTT
Organism: Amaurobius ferox; assembly: GCA_951213105.1. NCBI lineage: Eukaryota > Metazoa > Arthropoda > Arachnida > Araneae > Amaurobiidae > Amaurobius > Amaurobius ferox. Next base: position 90,126,346 of record OX578142.1, on the reverse strand, counting down.
CTCCATAAACTTAACATCGTGGCATTTGATGTCAATTAACTCAGTTCACAGATCTAAATTTAAAATTCGAGCTCAGTCATGACCTGTAACTTGGTGAATTTTATAAATATTCCAAATTTCACGCAAATCGGTCAAATAGTCGCTGATAAACAACGTCGACAACACCAACGTATTTGAGTCTATGGCAAAGAAGCTCCGTTCATACCTCACTGTGTTTCAAAAAAATCTGATGTGAGCAGCACATGACTTTCCTTATATAATGTAAAGAATTTACTCCTTTTACAATAAAAAAATAATGTATAAGATCCACGGTACTGTGTTTTTATCGTTGAATTGTGCATTTAGCAATTTTCCGAATGACAACTTGTAAAACTATTTCAAAGTACCCTATTAACTTATATTTGGCGCAATTCTAAAAAAAAGAATTATCAATATTGATAGCATACTCAATAAACGATATAGTCGATATATTAAAATATTTTAATAATTAATTCATCAGTTAGGCGTCATTTTTATTAATTGAGCGTCATTTTTGCAATTTTGACAATATTTTCGTCAATCTAGGGCGAAATATCACCAAGTTGACCATATTTTGCTAGATTATTCGCCAAGTTCTCCAAAATGCATCATCAAGTGTTACAGATAAAAGAGAGAAGAGTATTTCTTATATACTAGAAGGTATGCCCGTCATATGACGGAAAACAGAATTTGAGAAACATTACTTCCCATTTGGCGTCATTTTTATCAATTTGGCAACCTTTAAAATAGTCGCCAAGATGGCGACGATTTTTTTTTTTTAATTTCTCGCCAAAATTCTCGCTAATTTTCTCGCCAATCGTTACGGACAGACAGACAGAGAAATGGATTATTCTTATAGTCTACTCTTATGCTCTTTCCAAGTTATGGAACTTTCATCAATTAGTCATCATTTCGTTGATTTAAAGTCGATTTCATCAATTTGGCGAATTTCTATCAATTGGGTGACATTTTCGTCAATTTGGTAACTTTTAAAAAGTCAGCAAGTTGGAAATATTCCGACAAATTCGTCACCAAAATTTTGCTAAACGTTACGGACGGAAAACTGAGTTATACTAAATCAATATTCAATATTATTTCCAAGATATTGAATTTTCGTCAATTAGTCGTCATTTTCATTGATTTAGCGTCATTTTTATCAATTTGACAACATTTTCGTTAATTTGGCAACATTTAAAAAAGTCGCCAAGTTGGCGACGTTTCGCCAAATTCATCGCCAAAATCTTGCCAAGCGTTATGGATCGAGAAATAAGTTATTCTTACAGCAGATAAATGACTATTGGCGTCCAAATGCAAAAGTATTACTCAAAGTATATTTTCTCATGAATGGAACTGGCTAGATCCACGAGAATGATGTCACCAAATTTATCGCATAATACTACCTATGAAAAGTGAACATATTTCACAATAGTTAATTTTTTACATGATTTTTTGATAACTTTTATTTAAAAATGTGTAATATCTTGAGAACGGTTTATGCTAGCGTTCTAAAATTTATGTCAATCGTTTTGTAATAAAAAATTACATAAGAAATGACTATGTATGTAACTTTAATAAATGTTTTGATTTTTTGATGATTTTCTCAAAATTTCACTCGAAAATTTAGTGGGGTTCTGAACATTCGATTGCGTATAAAAACAGTAAGCTTCCATTATTCACAGATTGTAATTTTTGTACCAAATTACGTTCGAATCGCTCCATTCGTTCTTGAGATATCGTCTCCACAGACTCTCTCTCACACACACACACACACATTTATATATATATACACATGCACACGTAACCATACACACACACATTTACACATTTATACACACAGACATCATCTCAAAAACGTTTGATTCGTGTTCAGGGATGCTTGAAACGTGCTCTCCCGTTGAAAACACGAATTCGAATTTTCGACCCCGTAACATTACTTTCCTTATACTATATACTTTACTTTCCTTATACTATATACTATGTGTATAAGGAAAGTAACAATGGCTTTTCATGGCCATAGCATTTCATTCTCATATCTCAAAAATTATTTTAAATTTAATACCTTACAGAATAGAAAAAGTATAATTTGTCTTTTTGTTTATGTTAACTAATACTAAATTTAATTTCATTCATCTTCATCTTATATATTTTCATATAATATGTTTGTGGAGCTCCTTGCTGTTAAAGGCTCCCATAAATACATGTCAAAAACTATTATGTCAGAATCTTTTCTGCTTTTAATATTTTTTACTGTTGGTACAATGTAACTGCTTTAGATGTTTTTTACACGCTTGTGCGTAAAATATGATTGTATACTAGCATAAATAACTGTATATCAATGTTATGACTGTTATTTGTTTTTGATTAATTCTCGTTCGTGTTTTCTTTTGTCTTATATATTTGTAATGATATTGTAACTGAATTTTTATCTCCTGTGTATCACATAAATAAAAAAAATTAAAAAGCCATACATGAACTTTCATATGGTAGTAAATAGTGTGTATACTTCTTTTTCAACACAATTATTAAGCATTTTTATACTCTTTTACACACTTATTTTGCACATACCGGCCGTCCAAATAGTTACTCTTAGTCCTCTGGACGAGTCGGACGGTCTGGGTCTTCAACACTTATTTTGCACAGTCATACGAACATTCGAAAGTGAAAATTATTAGGGAATCATCCTAACCCATCCAAAATTTGATACTGAATCCACATTAGTCATCATCTAAATTCTATCTATAGCCAATCCTGAGAAATAGATGTCGCAAGCAACGTGTATTATTTTAATCTGAAGTGACTTTTCTAAAACCGGAAGTGGAAATTCATAATGAGACCCCTATTCCCATCAAAATGTGATGCTGAATCCATATCAGCCATCATCTAAATCTATGCTATAGCCAATTCTAAAAATATAGATACTTCAGGGGAAATTTTTGAACCGTAAGTTGAAAAGTGTCAGAGCTAAAAATCCTTAGTAAATCACCTAGTTAGTCCCTCTAAAATTTAATGCTTAATCCATATCGGTCATTATCTAAGCTCTATCTATAAACGATACTGAAAAAGGGATATTTCAAGAAAAATGTAAGTTTTGAGTCGGAAATGACATCTTCGCAACTGACTTAAATCCTTACCGTGGCAATCCTGAATAAGTCCCCCTATCCCTCTGGAATTAAATGCTAAGTCCATATCAGTCACCATCTAAGCTCTATCTATATAATCAATCCTTAGAAATTGGTGTTTTAAGAAAAAAATTTAAACCGGAAGTGAAAATTCTTAATGAACCACTGTAACTCCACGGGAATTTGATTCTGAATCCATATCAGTTATCATCCACGCTCAATCTATAGCCCAGCTTGGGGAATAGATGTTTCAAGTAAAATGAACATTTTTGAACAAACATGGAAAAAGAATCGGAAGTGGAAATCCGTATTGAACCCCCCATTCCCTTTCGACATTTAACGCTGAATCTAAATTAGGCATCGTCTCAGCTCAATAGAAGATCCTGAGAAATAGATGCTTCATGGGATAAAAAAATTATCGTAAATTCGATAGTATGGCAAAATTTGTGCCACCAAAATATAAATAAATAGTAAAATGGGAAATACATCAAAATATTTCTTTATAGAACAAAATGTTTTCTACATTTTCCTCAAAAAGTTAGTCCATGCATCATATAATGTACATAGAAAATACGCATTACAATTTCGTGCTGTAAAATACATTTACAGATATTGAATCACCATAAAAAATCTGATGTGGGCAACACATGACTTTCCTTATATAATACAATGGATTTACTAGTTTTACAATAAAAAAATAATGTATAAGTTCCACGACGCTGTATTTTTATCGTTGAATTGTACATTGGGCGATTTTCAGGATGGCAACATGTAAAACTATTTCAAAATACTCAATTAACTTATACTTTGCGCAACTCTAAACAATCATCAATATTGATAGCATCCTCAATAAGCGATATAGTCCATATATTAAAATACTTTAAAAATTACATCATCATCTAGTCGTCATTTTCATTGATTTAGCGTCATTTTTATCAATTTGGCGATATTTTCGTTAATTTGGCACCATTTAAAAAAGTCGCCAAGTTGGCGACATTCCTCCGAAATCTCGCCAAGCGTTATGGACGAAGAAATAAGTTATTCTTGTAGCAGATAACTGACTATTGGGTTCCAAATACAAAAGTATTACCTAAAGTATATTTTTTCATGAATGGAACTAGCTAGATCCACAAGAATGATGTCACCCAATTTATTGCATGATATTACTTATGAAAAGTGAACATACTTCAACAATAGATATTTTTTTTTAATTGTATATGATTTTTTGATAAATTTTAGAAAAATGTACAATATCTCGAGAACGGTTTATGCTAGTGTTCTAAAAATTATTTTAATCGTTTTCTAATGAAAAATTGCATAAGAAATGACTATTTTCGTAACTTTTTTAAAGGTTTTGATTTTTTGAGGATTTTTTCAAAATTTCACTCGAAAATTTAGGGGAGTTCTGAACATGCGATTGCGTATAAAAACAATAGGCTTCCAGTATTCATGGATTGTGATTTTTGTACCAAATTTCTTTCAAATTGGTCCATTCGTTCGTCAGTTATCGCCTCCAAAGACTCACTGACACACACGCACATACTTTCACACACACACACACATACTTTCACACACACACACATACTTTCACGCACACGCACTACTTTCACACACACACACACACATACTTTCACACACACACACATATTTTCACACACACACACATACTTTCACACACACACACGCATACTTTCACACACACACACACACACACATCACCTCAAAAACTTCTGATTCGTGTTCAGGGATATTTGAAACGTGCTCTCCCGTCGAAAACTCGAATTCGAATTTTCGACCCTGTCACAATACTTTCCTTATACATTATATGTATATAAGGAAAGTAAAAATTTAACTGAAAAACTTCTAATTTTGTTAGATTTGAGCATCACGTTGTGAAGATATTACTTAAGAAATGATTAATCTTGAACAAAAAAAATAGTGAGTAACTCGTTATAGATTGAGGTTGTTGATCGAAACCCAGACCGTCCGACCTACCAGAAAGGTGTAAGGTAACTGTTTGGACGGTCGGGTTATAGATTGAGGTGAAAAACTTCACTCTATAATCAATGTAATCAATCTGTACATCAAATATCAATCCCGTGTACGCTTTTGTAGGCGGAACAGTGGAAGGAGTAGATGCAACCGTCACCTCAGTGTGACGGTACAACGCGGCCAATATTGCTCGACGTCGAGGCGCCCTTATTGATGCGCGCCCGTGTTCTTTCTCGAAAAGATTTAATTTGCTCGGTCGACGACTTGGCTGATTGAAGATATTGGTGCTGTTGTCGCGGCTCACTGGCTGGGTTGTCGTATCCGCTCTTTTGTATTGCAGTATAAAAAAATATGTTGTGGGCAGCACATGACTTTTCTTATATAATGCAATGAATTTACTTCTTCAAAAGTGAAAAAGTGATAAAAAGATCCACGACACAGTGTTTGTAACGTTAAATTGTGCATTTGGCGGGGTAAATAGTACATCTGATGACAGCATCTAAAACTGTTTCGTACCCAATTAACTTATATTTTGCGCAACTCTAAATTAACAATCATCAATATTGATAGCATCCTCAATAAGCAATATAGTCCATATATTTAAATATTTTAATAATAAATTCTTCAATAAGGCGTCAGTTTTGCAATTCTGACGATATTTTCGTCAATGTGGGGCCCAATATCACCGAGTTAGCGATATTTACAAGAGCATTTCTTAAATAATAAAAGTTATGCCCATCATATGATGGAATTAAAAATTTACAAAATATTGCATTTTATTTGTCATCCTTTTCATCAATTTAGCGGCATTTTTATCAATTTGATAACATTTTTCGTCAATTTGGCAACATTTAAAAAGTCGTCAATTTGACGATATGCCGCCAAAATTCGTCGCCAGAATTTTGCCAAGCGTTACAGACGGAGTCTTATGGTAGTGTCTTATATTCTTTCCAAAATATTGAATTTGTGGCAATTGAGCGTCGCCTGTCCCGAGCCAGGACCGAACTCGAAGCCTTGTGCTTATAAGACCGACATTATAATCATAGAGCAAAAGCTAGCTTCGGCTCCGTTCTTATAATTCGGGTATAGGTTCCAAGCATCTGTCTTTGCTGCTGCACACTCCCCTACCTGATGAGGAGCCCGGGTCGAATCCCGGCGAGAAGGGGGGGCCATTCCAGAAATCACCGCGTGTCCCCATCCGAAACTCGGTTGAGGGGCTGAATGGCCGAGAGGCGTGTTGCCTCGGGCGTGACGTCAGTCGTGGTCCACCACGAAGGGAGTGGCAAGGCCTCTGACTCCGTGTGGTGCTGCCATCCCGTGTTGAGAGGCGAATTCGTTGGAGAGGAAGGTTGCGTGTTTCAAACGTCCAGTCATCATTGTGGCGATTGAGCGTCGCCAGTCCCGAGTCAGGACCGAACTCGGGACCTCGTGCTTACAAGACCGACATTATAATCATAAAGCAAAAGCTGGCTTCTCTATTCTTATAATTCGGGTACAGGTTCCAAGCATCTTTGATCAGATGTCTTTACTGCCGCAAATTTTAATCAATTAGTTGTCATTTTCATTGATTTAGCATCATTCTTATCAATTTGGTGACATTGTTATCAATTTGGGGATAATTTGGTCAATTTGGCAACATTTGAAAAACTCTTCAAGTTGGCGATATTCCATCAAATTCGCCGCCAAAATTTCGTCAATCATTGTTTATGAAGAAATAGGTTAATCTTATGGTAGATAAATGACTAATGGCGTCGAATTACAAAGCTATTACCCAAAGTGTCTTCTCTTGTGAATGGAACAAGCTAGATCTACGAGAATGATGATAATAAATTTATCGCATAATATTACATATGAAAAGTGAACAGATTTCACAATAGGTAATTTTTTTATATGATTTTTTCATAATTTTTTTTAGAAATGTGCAATATCTCTATATGTTCATGCTAGGGGGTCTAAAATTTATGTCAATCGTTTTCTAATGAAAAATGACATAAAAATGATTATTTACTTAACTTATTGAATATTTTAATTTTTTGATGATTTTTAATATTTCATTTGAAAATTTAGGAGGGTTCTCAGTATTCGATTGCGTGTAGAAACAATAGGCTTCCAGTATTCACTGATTGTGATTTTTGTACCAAATTTTGTTCGGATCGCTTGATTCGTTCGTGAGATATCGTCTCCACAGACACACTTATCCACACACACATACACACAGAGGGAGAGAGAGAGAGAGAGACATCACCTCAAAAACCCCTGATTCGTGTTCAGGGATGCTTGAAACGAGCTCGCCCATCGAAAACTCGAATTCGAATTTTCGACCCCATCACACTACTTTCCTTATACATTATACTATGTACATGAGGAAAGTAATTAAAAGCGCAACTCGTAAGATTTATTAATCAACCAACAAAAGTCTGGAAATTTCCAGAACTCATCAAAACTCACTTAGTTGGGGATATTTCGTCAAAGGAACCGAATTTGTCAGCAAAGTTAAGTTATCCAGACCTTCAAATTATGACAATGGTTTTCTATTAGATATTCGACCCAGACCGTCCAACCTACCCAAAGGTGTAAGGTATCTGCTTAGACGGCAGGGAAATTTAGACCGAAACCCAGTGGGAGAAGCATCCATAGGGACCGTACCCACCTTTCTCTACCACCAACATCTCGGAAGGACTTACGGACCCACATGTTTAATGTGATCGTACTCCGCGTGAACATGGCGATAGTTTGGGCAGAGACGGGAATCGAACTCGGGTCTTCCAAGTGCAATTCCCACACACTAACCATTGGGCTGTCGCGACCCCTTCTGTTATGTATTCGCAACAATATAACGTCACTTCCGTTATATACTGCTACTTCCGTTTCATCTTAGTTACATTTTGTTCAAGATTTACTCTATCCCGCCCCCTTCTACCTCAAAAACTAGCTCAATTTAAATGTCATAGAATAAATAAATTGAAAAAAGACAACTTGAAAGTATATAGAATCTGTGGAAATTTTAGCGCAATTTCAATCCCTATATCCATTTTAAACGCACAATATGGGATATGAATTAATGCCACAGAACTAAAAGATAATCAACCACCATCGTACCCGCGACCACCGGTAACGGAGGAGCAAGGCCTAAAAATGAAATGCGGAACGGACCAAAGGGGCCACCACCACGCCCCGAGTGCCGAGACTTAACATCCGTCAGAAGAGATTTATTATCAACAAAATACAAGGAGATATCACTCCAAAGACATGCTTCACAAAACGCCACTATTAATAAAGCAATGAGAACTTGAACTGCATTCTTCCATAAAGTCACTGTAGACACCAGACAGCACAATCAAACCAGGAGATGTGAGATAAATCTTCAAAAGTTGGAGTTTTTTAACACCATAAATAAACAATCGTTCGAAGATACAGAATACAAGAAACTTCAAAACGCACAAAATAGAATTAGCCATTTTAAAAATACAATACAACGTTAAAAGTAGATAACAGATCCTGCCAAGAAAGATTCTGATACAAACAGGACGGCAAGTAACCACTCAACAAACAGAATACAGTAGGTAATTTGTTTAAAATTACAACATAAAATCTGAAACATATGAGTTCACTAAAAAATCAAACTACATTTAGTATAAGGCTGATGGGTTTGTCCAAACTCCATCTTAAACAAGAGAAAATTAAAACTATAACATTCCCTTATTTAGGAGATATTCATTATTTCGATAATTCCAATCTTGAATTTTTCCCCCTACACAAATTCATCAAAGATACTTGGGAAATGTTTTGGGGAAAATAATTAATTCTAGTAATTTTCCAAAGATCGCATTCATAAATGCAGTGTAACACAGTTCCGACTGCTCTACGACGTAAGCTGGTCGAATCTTTACCATAGAATCGATGTTGGTATGTTCTTAGATCGCCATGTACCGTAAGAACTTGATTAACATAAAAATCTCCAAATAACACAGAACAAAAAGGTAAACCAAACTAATCAATCAGGGATGAATGATCAGCTGATCGAAACATATACAGTATATTCAAAAAGATAAGCCGGAAATCGAATCATACGATGAAACTAGATTTTATGCAATTTCTGTTCAAAAACAATTAAACTAATATGCTTACTTCAGCAATTCAATCGTTAAAAACGTGAACGGATGTTAAGTCGGTTCTGATAACTACAAAAAAAATGTAAAGATTGCAAAGGATAGATTGATGACTCACATCTGATGACAATGCAGTTCAAGGATACATATACACGCATTTTCATTTGAAATAGATAAGAATGTATTAAAAACTTTAACAAATAAGGATCCCTAAGATTATTATGTTCTACAAATATATTTTTTTTAATCTAATGTGTCTAGCACATCACTTTCTCTACATAATGCAGTGCTTTTTCCATTGCGAAAAAAATGATGAACAAGATCCACAGCACAATTTTTTAACATTGAAAAGTACACTGACTTTCTGCACTTTTCTGGATGATAATATGTAAAATTATTTTGAAGTTCCAAAATAATTTATATTTAGCGCACATATAACACAATTGGAAATATTGCTAACGTCTACTAAGCAATATAACCCATTATATTTAAATATCTTAATTATTAATTCAAGACGCAGCAATTTTTGCACAAGGCATTGGTGTAGGCATCATATATGTCCACTGTGTGGTTGCAATTAAATAGAAATATCATTTGCACCGCAGGTGCATGTGCAGAAAAGCACGCGCAGGTGTTTGACAATGCATTCTTATATATTTGCATTCTTATGCTTCCTATAGCGTTCGTTCACAGACACTTGTCCTGTTTAGATGCTATTCAGTTTTTGTGTCCTTTCATTTCGTTTTATATACTTGTATAGTTCGAATTATGTCCATCCAGTATTATGATTTCTCTATATGTAAGATCACTTGCATCGATTAGGCTCTGCAATTATCTTCTCCTGTTTTATTAGCCTTCTGCGATTGAGATGTGAGGGTTGTGTGTGTGGTGTTGTATTAATGAGATGATGTTCGTTATCTTCCGCAGTTATTAGATGACTTTCTTGATTCTTGCCTGTGTTATTGTACTTGTCTGTCCAGAGCGCCATGCTGTTTATTAGTGGTGCTCTAACATAGTATCTATACGTCAGTGTAAAGTATGATATGTAATAGAGTGGGTCGCCAACATCATCATAGACACAAGTATCCATGGTGCTTTTACCTATCTGATACATAAAGGACGGAAAAGGACCATGTTCTGTGAAAAACATTTTTGTTTCCCAGTTTGTAGGTTATTTGTCTGTTCTGACTTGTGGTGTAAATGAATGAGTTTAATGGCCCTTTTTTGATGCCGTTCAGCGTTCTCTCCATCTGGTGTTGCTTTAGATCCGTCTTAAAGCTTAAAATCGGTAGCTTGACACCAATATGCATTGTCTCTTCAGGATATTCCGTTACGTTCTGCGCTGTCTGTTCAGGCACACTCATTATACTCTCTATTACTGCTTGTGCCGGAACCCAAGTCAGCTGTACTCCGCAAACGAAATTTCTTAAAAGGTTCTGGGAATCCCTATCTTGCCCCAATGTCGTTCGGTGCTTCCTCAAGACCTCGTAATGATTAATTTATCGTCATTTTTGCTAGTCTGGCTGAATTTTCATCAATTTGGCACTATTGTAAAAATTCGCCGATTTGGCAATATTCCGCCAGATTAGTCCCCAATGTCGCCAAATTTATTGCTAAGTGTTATATATTTGATGATACTACTGTTCATTTTTCTGTATTTTTTAGATACATTTATATATAAAACGTGCAATATCTCGAAAATGGTTCAAGATAGCGTTTTAAAGTTTATATCGCTCGTTTTAGAATTAAAAATTACGTATAAAATGTGTATTTATTTAACAATATTAAATGTCCTGATTTTTTAATGATTTTTTTCAAAAATTCATTCGAAAATTTGGGAGTCTACAGAACGTTCGATAATGTTTAAAATTAATAGGGTTCTAGTATTCACGGATAGTAATAATCATGCCAAATTACGTTCGAAACGCTTCATTGGTTCATGAGATATCGCATTCACAGACACACACATTAACACACATACACCTCAAAAACATGTTCGATTCGAGTTCGGGGATGCTTAAAACGTGCTGTCGAGAACTCGAATTCGAATTTTTTGACCCCGTCACAATACTTCCCCAATACATTATACTACGTATATAGGGAACATAAAAAGCGGTTCTTATCTTCAATTTAGCAATCCTGTGTCAAATTTAGATACGTATCTCTGCATTATTCTACTCTTTTGATCGTCACGGATACATGGATCGTTCAACATGAGAGATTTATACGTACATTGTGTTTCATGAAAAGTGTCCGAAAGGAATATAAAATCAACTGTTGGTCGTTGTAGTAAAGTGAAATATAACATATAATCAGCAAACAGCGTAGAATTTAGCTATGATAGATGCACCCACCGAAACTGATAATTCCATAAAAATACAAAAATTAATTTTTATACGACCTCCGAAATTTTTCCAATAGCTTTTAATAAAAAATTCGTTAAGATATGACATCGATAGTTGAAATTCTCGATATTTCACGTGAACTGCAAGTGTGAATAGTTAATTTCCTTTCATTAGGAGAGGGATTCAAGCCACATATCACGAGATCGAGCCTTGGTTAAGACATTGTACCCTTGTAAGTTGTCGGTCATTCGACCCAGGCCGTCTGACCTACCCTTAGATGTAAGGTATCTATTTAAAGGGTCGAGATATCGTCACCCAATTTAGATTTTAACCCAGTGGGGACGACATCCACATGGACTGTATATTCCTTCCTCTGCAACCAATCTCTCGGAAAGACTTAAAGACCCACACCAGTGGTTCCCAAACTGGGGTCCCTGGACCCCTGGGGGTCCGCGAACAACACGCAATATTTAACTAATCAATAGTTAGCTTTAAAAAAATAAAATTCATTATTTTTCTCCACTCTTATTTTAATTTTATTCTTTTTAATTAAATAATAATGAACTTTTTTCTAAATAACTTTGAATTAAATACATTCATGAAATTAATTTCAAACTGATAGGTTATATCTTCAAACAGAATTAAATTGTTTGGGAGTAGGTTTCGTTTTGGCACAATGCCATGATTAACGGTGACGATACTCTGATGTAGCTCGGACGTCAAAGCACTTGTAACTTCGAACATTACTACTAGAGACCGGACTGCTAGAGAATACTACTAGAGACCGGACTGCTAGAGAATACTACTAGAGACCGGATGACGTCAGCTTTGAATAGAGGGGGACGTAGCGAACGTCTCCCGCCTCTCCCCTTGCAATATGGTTTTAAGGGGTCCGCGAAAATTTTTTTTCTCTGAGGGGTCCGCGGACCGGAAAGTTTGGGAACCACTGACCCACACACTTAACGTGCCCGTACTCTGCGTAAACATAGAGACAGTTTAGGCAGAGCCAGGAATCGAATTCGGGTCCTCCGAGTACTATCCTCGTGCCACTGAAATATCCCACCCCGGGTATAGGTTGTCAATCTTTTCGTAGTTTATACTGCAAGTCCTATGCAGTTTTCATAAGACGGTTTTCCTTGAAAGGTATCCTTTCTTAAGAGCATTGTCATATTTAGCTCTTACGAACTCTCCTCTCTCGATGACTATCAAATGTCTCCTCTATATTTATTAGACTGTTAATTTTTTTCTTTCGTTATTCCAACTCCGTTATTATTATTCCTGGCACCGAAAAATAAATATCTAAAATCAAATTTGAAAAATTTAAAATTAATTGCAAGAGTATACACTTGCAGTTTAAGCTAAGCATGGGCATCCATAGGAAAGGGCAAAGGGGGGGGGGCATATCCACCAATAGGGAAGGGTAAGGAATTGGGCACTTATCCGCCAATAGTATACGGGTATACGGTAAGAGTTAAACAGCAAATCGCATGACCATCTCCGTCACCTTGGTAATGGCATATCAAATGTTCAATTATAGAATTCGTTTATACCAATGTTAAACGGAGCATCTTACCAGCTTCAGAAAGAAGAATGTGGGTGCATAACATGAGGATCACACAAAGTTAAATAATCTCTATTACGTTTCCTATATGCATAGCATAATGTATAGGAAAAGTATTGTGACGGGGTCGAAAATTCAAATTTGGGGTTTAAGAGCACGTTTCGAGCTTTCCTGAACTCGAACGTATTTGAGGAGATCCATGTATGTCCTTGAGTCTGTGGATGCGATATCTCAAGAACTATTGAAACGTTTCCAACGAAATTTGGTACAAATATTACAATCAGTAAATACTGGAATCCTTTTGATTTTAAACACGATTTTAATTGATGATTGATACGATTTTAATATTGATTTTAATTCGAATGTTCAGAACACTCCCAAATTTCCGAATGAAATTTTGAAAAAATCATTGAAAATGTAAAGCCTTAAAATATTACGCAGTTAATGTAATTTTTTATTAGAAAACGAATGACGCAAACTTTAGAACGCTAGCATAAACCGTTCTCGAAATATTGTACATTTTTCAAGTAAATTTATCAAAAATATTACACAAAATTAAAAAAAAACATTAATTACTGTGAAATATGTTCACTTTACATATGTAATATTATGCGATAAATTTGTTAACATCATTTTCGAGGATCTTGTTTGTTCCATTCCCGAAAGAAGATACTGTGAGTAGTAGTTTTGTATTTTGATGCCTAGCAATTCGATAATAGTCATTTATAAAAAAGTTCTTCTCTCCGTTTGCCTGCACCGCTTGGCGATACATTTGGTGAACTTGGCGACTCAGTTAGTGAAATATCGCCAAATTGATAAACTAATTATTATAATATTTTAATATACATGCTATTAATACTGATAATTGTCAATTTAGAATTGTGTAAAATATAAGTTAATCGGGTACTTCGAAACAATTTTTCATGTTGTCATCCGAAAAGCGCAAAATGTGCAAATCAAGGTTGAAACATTGTACCGTGGATCTTATACATTATTTTTTCACTGTGAGAGAAGTAAATTCACTGCATTATATCATTATATAGTCAATTGCACTACTGCTAGAGGCAATTTGATACTTCTATCACCCCTTTCAATGTTTTATTTCTAGAATTGATTGCCACGCACATATAAATCATAGATAAATATATACGATATTGTACTTCAATATTTAAATTCAATAGCAGCAATTAAGTCCGAAATTAAGCTTCTGTGATGTATCATATGACAAGATAATCATATTTTTATCGGCAATAATCAAATTATATAAATAAAAAAGCAGCTGTCTGGGCGGCAAATTCAGCTGCTTTTATCATTTTGTACGAGATCTTTTCAGGACAAAAGATTTAAAATTCGATATCAAAGCCTATAAAAAACGCGCTTCATTGTTTATCTTACTCTATCATAATTTGATATAAGGTAATTGGAGGTTATCGCACTTCCAAAGCTGGCCTCTGGTTGAAAACATTAGATGACATCCGTTGAATTGTGCTTTCTTTATCTGTTGAACAGTTTAGCTTCATATACAATTTTTTCTACGCTTTCAAAAGATCTTTAGCATTTTTCGGAAAACAAACTTGTTTAAATTTGCTTATGTAGCGTTAGTCTTTGATTTAGTACTTACATTCTCATTTTTCAAAATAGAAAACTCATTCGTTATCGTACTGTGTACGTATCTAGAGATGGAAATCACAACATATTTTCTTTCCAGGCCCATTTCGAACAGCCAGTATTCAAGATTAACCCATAGTTGGCCGGGATGTACAGATTTCACTATGTTGGATAAAAATTTGCCAAGCATTGATTTTCCGTTCTGAAACCTATTTTTATTTCTAACATAGCACACAACTGTGCATAAAGCAACTTTGGGAATATTTTACTGAAAAATTGTCAAAGTATCAAAATTTATTAATTTTTACAACATTTTATTTTTACAGATTGAACTGACCCGGGCTTGATTATATACCCAAATAGAAAGAATTTAATGTATCCACATCTTGTCTTTTTCTACAGACTAACAAATTGTTGTCAAAAAATAACCCAATTTAGGACTTTCTTATGACTCAGTCTCTCTAAGAATCAATTATCATCATGGGGTTTATTTCCATGTCTCACTTCAGTGGGTAGGGAAGACCGGAACTTATTGGTCATAGGGTCCCACAGAGTTCGCATTGTTTAAAATACATGTATTTGAAATATTATTTTCAAAATACATTTGTGGTTTGTATTTTGTATTTTAAATTGAAAATTTAAAGTATTATGGTAATGTATCGAAAATACATTTTAAAGTATTTTGTACTTTCAAAATACTCAAAATACATTTGTATTTAGTACAAAAGCATTATATCTATCAAAAGTAAATTCGGAAAAAAATATATAATAATTGTTTTAATAATTAGTTTTCCAAAATTGATTAATTTAAATCGAAAAGCTAAATAAAATACCGCTATAATCAACTACTGAGTACACAATCATTTACAAAGTCTTTATCGCACAGGATTTAAAAAGTATTAAGAAATGATTTTTAATACTTTACACCATAGTTGAAAAGTGTTTAATGGCTTTTTTCATTCTGCTTGTCTGTTTGTCTGTCTGTCTGTCCGTTCGCACGATAACTGCCGTAAAAATGACTTTATCAAAATGAAATTTTACTATGTTGTTGAGACGGTCTGTGGTACATATGGTAATGTAAATGAATAATATCACCCAATTAATTTTGGATTGAACCAGGGTTGAAAAAATGAAATACATTGAACCCTATGTGACCTAATTTTTCAAAAAATTTTTAAGCAAAGTTAGAATTGACAAATTACTTCGAAAATTTTAGGAAAGATTCGAATTATCGCATAAAATATATAAAAAAAATTCAGAAAAATATGTTCGGTAGTTTTTTAAATAAAAATTAAAATAATACTTACACCCATATAATATGAAGAGATCGTGTGACCCACTTCAAAAAATGTGGTATCTATCTTTTTCCCAGTATCAAAATTGTGATTTTAAAAATTCTTTTAAATTTATATTTAGTGTTTTGCATCCGTCCTAAAACCGCTTTATTTTTGCATATTTTCTGTGCCAACGCAATTACAATATTGAATTTAAATGATCATCAAACTTTGATTATTTCTACAACAAAGCCAAATTTTAATGGATGCAGAATGTAAACAAGTGATTGTAAGATGAGTTGTATAAGAATTGCTGAATTTCTTTCACTCAAAATGATTTAGCTCTGGAGTCTGGAATATAATAGTGTATGAATATTATATGTATTTACTAGTTTTACATAGAGAGCCAGACGATTCATATTTCGATGACGTCATTCGAATAAAGTTCATTTTTTTTCGACGAAGTTTTAAGTTTTCGAGTAAAAAAAATTATTGTAATTCCGTGATAATTAAAAAAATATCACCGCTGAATGTATCGCATTTTAGACGTTTAAATAAAATTGCATTTCAGTTTTAAAGTGTTTCATAATCAATGCTTTATGCATTATTAATCTTTCTTGTTTAATTATGAATTAGCATACGTTTTTGCAAATGTTTCTTTTTTGCCTAAATTGCTATAGTAATAATTGTTAGTAAATCAATGTATAAATTGAGGTAAAAGATATTAAAACGAAATTTTCCCCAGTGAGCTCTTTTGTTTTTTCAGACAAATTTGTAATTTAGGAAATTAAAACAATGACCTTATGATATAAGCAATGACCTTATGATATAAGATGTGTTATTAAACCCGGCATATAAGAAAAACTATCGTCAACGGCGTTTTTAGTCTAGAATTTCACCCATGCTTCCTTTACACTTATAACTCATCTATTAACTTATTCCTTATAACTCATCTATTAACAATACAGTCCTTATTTTAAATTGGTAAGGTTGCTAAATTAAGAAAAGTCTAGTTTAAGAGGTATTTTTGCAATATACTTTGCAGCATGTTTTTGTGTATCTTCCTTTCTTTTTGGCAGTAGATTGACTAATGTTCGAATACATAAAACCACTTATAATTTTGAGGTGGTTAGAAAAAGTCATATTCGACCTGTCGGGTTAAATTATTGTTTGTATAAAAGCAGATACCCAGAAGAAAGTATTTTTTATGTCAAAAGCTTTCAAGGAAAAGTACAACCTGTTACCTTTTCGTAATTAAGTAAACAGTTTAAATTATTAAGGTTTTTAAGTAATCTACTAATAAAACAATGGATCACTTTCAAAGTTTAACTTGGTTAGATGTTTGCGTGATGGTTAAACTTTAATTTATGTAGTTGCAGGGAATTCCATTGGGAGTAATAAACATAACCAGCAGTCCCGCTAACTAACCAAAAGTATCCAGAAAAATTTTTAAAAAAGCTAATCAATAATAAAAAATGCTAAATCAGTTAAAATATAGTTTCTTTATTCACATCACATGAAAATGTGAATATATCATAAAACAATAAAATGTAAGTTGATTTTTTGTTAGCAATTTTATGAAAAATAATTATATTAACATAAAATTCTTACAAAATAAATACACACATTTTTTTTATTTGTATCTGATGTTAAGCAGAAATGTTTGCTTAACATCAACTCATTGAATCTGAAACAGTAAATCCTTGATCTAATTGGTGAACTAACTGTCAAAGTATCATTGTAGAGACAGAAAGGAAGTAGGCCTATAAAAAGGCCCACATGCGATACCCACATGCGATGCTTGCGTTTCCTTAGCTTTTTCATACGACTCAAGATTGTTTATCAAAATATTTGATTATCCAGATCGGCGTATCCTTGCTTGGGGTATACAATTCCCTTGAAGTTCTCGAAGAATAGACCCTGACATGGTTTGAAAAAATACACAAAATGTTTTATATTTCTAAAGAATTTGCTTTTCAAGTGCTCGTATTACCTATATAAATAAAAATTGTCTAACTTGTTTTCGTCTTTCCAAGTCCTACTTAGTAACCTAGAATATTAAAGCTTAACCCACATTTATAGTATTGACTGGAGAACAGGGCTTAATGAATTTTCGATTCCCTCTCAGAGAGGGTAAAGAAGATTTTTGAAAAGTGTTTCCAGACCCTCCTGAAACCCCTCTCTGGTGACCTAGATTCTAGGTCACCAGAAAGAGGTTGAAAAGTCTTTCTAGAAACTCCAGAAGCGTCCTCAGAGCGCCGAATCTTTGCTCAGTATGAACCACGGCACAATACCAAACTAATCCAATTTTCGACTATGACGATTATTTTTGTGCTAAGAGCCATACACTGTTAAATAAAGTAACATTTATTTAAAAAAATATTGCAACGTCATTTCATATGAATAATAGTTTTTCTATTCTTGATTGGTTTAAATGCTAGTTATTACTTTCCTTATATACATAGTTTAATGTATAAGGAAAGTATTGTGACGGGGTCGAAAATTCGAATTCCAGTTTTCGACGGAAGAGCACGTTTCAAGCATCCCTGAACACGAGTCAAATGTTTTTGGAGTGATCTCTGTCTGTGTGTGTGTGTGTGTGACGAATGGAGCGATTCGAACGAAATTTGGTACAAAAATTACAGTCCTTCAATATTGGAAAGCTATTGTTTTTAAACGCAATCGAATGTTCAGAACAACCCCAATTTTCGAAATTTTAAAAAAAATCATCAAAAAATAAAAACTTCCAATGAAGTTACGAAAATAATCATTTCGTATGTAATTTTTTATTGGAAAACGATTGACAAAAATTTAGAAACCAGCATGAACCGCTCTCGAGATATTGCACATTTTTCAAATAAATTTATCAATACATAAAATTAATAAAAAGTATTAACTATTGTAAAATATATTCACTTTTCAAGCGTAACATGGGATAAATTTATTAACATCATTCTCGTGGATCTAGCTTGTTCCATTCACGACAGAAGATACGCTAGATAATAGTTTTGTATTTGGACGACATTAGTCATTTATCTACTATAAGAATAACTTATTTCTTCGTCCATAACGTTTAGTGAATTTTTTTCGAAATATCGCCAACGTAGCGACTTTTTAAAATGTTGCCAAATTGACGAAAATGTCGCCAAATTGATGAAAATGTCATCACGTTGATAAAAGTATCGCTAAATTGATAAAAATTTCACCAAATTGAAAAAAATTAAGCTAAATCAATATAAATTACGAATAATTGATATAAATTCAATATTTTGGAAAAAATATAAGAATCTATTATAGGAATAATCTATTTTTGTGTCCGTAACGCTTGGTCCGTAAGTTTTGTCGGAATATCGCCAACTTCTTGACATTTTTAAATGTTGCCAAAGTGGGGAAAATTTCACAAAATTTATAAAAATGTCTCCAAATTGATAAAAATGTCGCCAAATTGATAAAAATGTCGCCTATTTGATACAATTAGCGCTAAATCAATGAAAATGGCAATTTATTAATGAAAATTTAATATCTTGGATACCTAAGATACGACTATGAGACAGTAGCGTAGCTTGGGGGTTTTGACTGGGGAGGTTGAAAATTTGGCAAAAAATTCGGTATTAAAAATGAAATTTATATTGGAATTCGCATTTTCATAAGATTTATTTTAATAAGTTTTATTTATTGGCGAATAAAATAAAATAATTTTACATAAAACTGCAAAGCGTAGATGTTATCTATGTAAAAGAGGAATACATTCAAGATATAGCATTTTAAATGCTTTCTTATTTCTAAATTAGATGAATATTTACAATCATTTTATTAAATATGAAGTCATGGTCGCAAATAGAGGAAGTAAAAGGGGGGAGGGCCCCCTTGGACATTCAATATAACAAATGTAAGCATCAAGCCAGTCGATGTTGTACAGCATGTTGTTGAGTTTGTCCCCCCCCCCTCCCACAGACAAAATTTTACTGACGCCTATGAAATAGAAATATATTAAAATATTATTAGCAAGTGATAGAAAAAAATATATCAGTTTTGTAAAACAGCTAGAACTACCGAAATAAACCAATTCAAAAGAGTGCACTGAAAATAGGTGAGAAATAGATCTGGAACATAAGCTTAGTTGAAAATCACTGTATTCAACAATGCCCTTAAACAATTTTGTATATTAATTCTTTACAAATACTGTACTTTGAAAACTTAAAAATATCTTAACCACAATATGCTAAAAATCTGCTAGAAAAATTATCAATGGCTTTTGTTTAACTAAAATTCTCGTGTAACGAGATTTTTAAAGGGAAATCAGATTTATTCTTTCTAAAACTTCCAAATACGCAAACAGATGCTTCGCCATATTGTTGCTGTGAATAAGTCTACTTCACAAACTACTTAAGTTCAATGGTAGCCATTATTAGTGTGTTTCCTCGTCTTGGTATTGTTTAAATTTAGGCGAATGTCATGTTATTCGTGGAAAATGCCTCATATATTTTAGTATTGCATATGACATTTTTCTGCGAAGATTAATTACTAATAGAATCACGTTTGACCCAAAATGGCGGATCCATTCGCCTTACCCAAGAAATTTTCATTCATGAAACGTCACGTCTTATATCCAATCATTTTCTTAAGTTACGCTGTTTATAAAGGGTTGAAAATTGGGAATGCCATACCCACACCTTTCTAGAAGTTAGCTTATAGCTCTAGCTTATCAATCAGGGCGAAGTTTAAGAATTGGGCTGTCCTAATAAAATTATTCTTTCAATGCATCTTAAAGGCTAGATGATTTCAGCTTCTAAATTCGTCTTAATGGGAAAAATAATTTGAAACGTCTCATTTTAAAGTAAGTAAAGTGTAACAGTTTTCTAAAAAGAGACATATATATTAGCAAAGTTATTTAAAAAAATATAGTAAATAAAAGTATCTTTAAATTAGATTTTAAACAGGGGAGGCTCAACTTCTGAGCCTCAATGGACGCTACGCCACTGCTATGAGAAGAACCCATTTCTTCGTCTGTCCGTCCATAATGTTTTGCTAAAAATTTGGTGGAATATCGCCAATTTGTCAATTTTCTACCAAATGCTACCAAATTGACAAAAAAATTCGAAAAACTGATAAAAATGTCACCAAACTGATAAGAATGTCGCCAAATTGATAAAAATGGCGCTTAATGGGAGATAATGTTTCGGAAAATTTTTAATTCCGTCATATGGCGGGTATACAAAAACGTTCTTCTCTTCGTTTGTTTGTAACACTTAGCGATATATTTGGCGAACTTGAGAACAATCTTGAGTGGCGATATTCCACTCCAGATTCACAAAAATATCGTCAAATTGCAAAAATTGCACCAAGTTAATGATGCCTAATTGATGAATTTATTATAAAATATTTTGATATATGAACTATATTGCTTATTGAGGATGCTATCAATATTGATAATTGTTAATTTAGATGTGCGTGAAATATAAGTTAATTGGGTATGAAATAGTTTTGCATATTGTCATCCGGAAAAGCGCCAAATGTGCAATTCAACGTTATAAACACTATGCCATGAATCTTACACATCAATTTTTCACTTTGAAAGAGGTAAATTCATTCCATTATATAAGGAGAGTCAGGCGTAGCAAGCTGTTGGCGCGGGGAAGTTCCCTGATAAAAAAAATTCGTAAGGGAAAAAATTCTTATAAGAGCATTTATTAAAAAAATACTTTCATCAGGCCCTGTATACAAGATAAGTAACTGCATTTCCAAATGAAAACAGGAAACATTTTAAAACACTTAACACACATTAATTATTAATTACAATAAAAATAAAAATGCCCTTGAATCTGGAAATGGCCTGTGGTAACTGAAAGATCGTTTTACTCTATTTTAGCCATTTAAAATATTTCGTAACTGCAATTTTCTTGCGTGTATACTAGCAAAAACACAAATTACTCTGTCAATTGATATATTTTTGTTGTAGTGAATATGGATTACAGCAAGGAAACTCTTTCTTTCTTCAGTTATCGTAGCTCTAGTGTAATTATTCAGTCTCCTCAAACTGCTTGCGGAACGTTCACATTCACAAGATGTCACAGGAAGGGTTGCTGCAATACGAAGAAGAACGCTGATATTTGGAAAGAAATTTCCATGTATATATTTTAAAGCTGTAGCTGGTGTGTTTGGAAGATCTGATTGTGAATTAGATTTGAAATGTGCACACCAGCGCTTCATTTCTTGAGCTAAGAGTTCTGAGGTTGGCAATTCATCATTATAAATCTCCTTCAATTGTTCCAAAGCATTTTCTTTAGTTTCGTTCAATAAAATTGAAGGTAAAGTGGATAGTAAGGATGAAACTATTTTTTCTAGTCCAGTGAATCGCGATTTCAAATTTGATATTATGCTGTCAAGTAACGGTATGGCTAAATTTACTTTATAAAAATTAAACGATGGATTGCACTTCGCATTACTTCGATGAACTTGTCTTTCTGCAATTCGTGACACTGAGGGTTCTATATTTTCCAGAGCGGGAGGGTGCCCGGGCACCTCCCCCCCCCCCCCCCTGGCTACGCGTATGAAAGTCATGTGCTACCCACATGAGAGTTTTATATAAATATAATAAAATAAAAATGTGTATCAAATAATTAACGCAAGAAAGATTTTTGTTAAGGCAAGAGGTTGGAGATAGCAAGGGGAATGATTTCTTGCGGCAGTTTGAAAGAACCTTGCAGCCCCAACCGGGAATCGAATCATAGATTTTTGTACTGTACAACCGACTCTCTACTATTGAGTTACTGGGATGGAATCGCAATCTCTTATTGTCGAAGTGGGACTCTGCACCGTATGTGTTATAGAAAAAAAAAATAGGATATTTATCATATCTGATCCCACCATAACATATCTGTGCCTGAGAATCAAACCCGCAACTCTGTAAATATTCCTATATTCTGACTAACCACTCGGGCAAAAGTGAATTGATTTGGTTAAAAAAATTAATATTTACCGATGCTACATATTTCATTTCTAAGCATTGATATTCATGTGCGCTTACAGTTATAAACCTAAGTTATAATCTTTCACTTACAAACAAGCTTTCAGTTATAAACCGTGGTAGAGCGTATAATAGTTCGACTATCGATTATTTTGAGTGAAAAGAAAGTTTAAACTGTAGTTCCAAGTAGGTTGCAATCTTCGGAATTCAGTCATGCTTCCATTTTTATAGGTCAATGGATACCTTTCTATCGATATTATCGATAATAAATATTCTGGGGAAGAAATAAGTTAGACAAATATTTATTTTGATTCTGTTACTAGAGATATAACAATTTCAAGAGATATTTAAAACTTCCACGAAAGCATAATGTAACATTCTATTTGGAGATTTTAATAATCTTCATATTTGTTACTGTGGCGATGATTTACTCTACTTACCTTTTAGCCGCTGAAAGATAATACGCATTCATTTAAGTAAAGAAGGCGTGAAATTCCAAACATTCACATACACAATTGTTTTCTAATTTAAAAAATCTGATGTGAGCAGCACATGACTTTCCTTATATAAAGCCATAAATTTAAGCCTTTTACAGTCAAAAAATAATGTATAAGATCCACAGTACTGTGTTTTTAACGTTGAATTGTACATTTCGCGATTTTCCGGATGACAACATATAAAACTATTTCAAAGTACTCAGTTAACTTATATTTCACGCAATTCTAAATTAACAATTATCAATATTGATAGCATCCTCAATAAGCAATATAGTCAATATATCAAAATATTTAATAATTCATTCATCAATTAGACATCATTAACTTGGCAAAATATTTGCAATTTTGACGATATTTTTGTCCATTTGGGGCGAAATATCGCCAAGTTGGCGATACTATACTAGATTATTCGCCAAGTTTGCCAAATGCATCGCCAAGTAACAAACGGGGGGAAAAGAATTTCTTATATACTAGAATGTATGCCCGTCTTGTGACGAAACTCAGAATTTGCGACACATTACCGCCCTTTAACGTCATTTTTATCAATTTCTCAACATTTTTGTCACTTTGGCAACATATAAAATAGTCGACAAGTTGGCGACGTCCTGCTAAATTTCTCGCCAAGCGTTACAGACGGAAAAATGGGTTATTCTAATAGTCTACTCTTATATTCTTTCCAAGATATTGAACTTTCATCAATTAGTCGTCATTGTTAACACTTTACAACAAAGTTGAAAAGTGTTTATGATTTGTTCATTCTGTCTGTCTGTCTGTCTGTCTGTCTGTCTGTCTGTCTGTCCGTTAGCACGATAACTGCCGTAAAAATGACTTAATCAAAATGAAATTTTAGTATGTTGTTCTGACGATCTGTAGAACCTATGGGAATATAAATGAATAATATCACCCAATTAGTTTTGGATTGAACCCGGGTCGAAAAAATGAGATACATTGAGCCCTATGGGACCTAATTTGTCAAACATTTTTAAGCGGATTTAAAATTCACAAATTGCTTCGAAAATTTTAGGTAATATTCAAATTGTTCCATAAAATATATAAAAAAAAATTCAGCGAAATATATTTAGTTTTTAAATAAAAATTAAAATAATAATTACACCTCTTATATGAAACGATCACGTGGCCATGATATGAAACGATCACATGACCCACTTCAAAATGATATATGGCATCCATCTTGTTTCAAAATCGTGATTTTTTTAAGTTCTTTTTAATTCATATTGAGTGTTGTATCCGTCCTAAAACTACTTTATTTTTGCTTAAATTCTGTGCATCTACATACTGAAACAACGCAATGACAATATATTTGAGTTTAAATGCTCATCTAAATTTGATTATTTCTACAACTAAGCCTATTTTTCACCTATGTAAAATGTAAACAGCAAAATATATAGAATGAGTTGTAATAGAATTCCTGTATTTTTTAACACAAAATAATTTAGTCCATGGAGTCTGCATGGCTGATATGAATGAAATATTAATTGATTTCATAAAGAGAAGGACGATTTTTTTCGATGAAGTTTCAAGCATAGAGTTTAATTTTTTGTAGCTCCATGGTCTTAAACAAAATGTTTAAATAAAATAAATTATTATAGTATTGTGATGAATGAAATGAATGGGAGAAAGTTATGAATGGAATCCTGTTTTTATAGAGAGATCCAGGTGTGTTATTTTTTCTATGACGTCATTTGAATTAATTTCAGTTGTTTTCGATGAAGTTTTCAAATATAATAAATTATCGTAGTATTATGATAATTCTAAAACTATTACCGAGGAATGTATAACAATTTAGAGATGTTTAAACCAGGCAATTTATATTTCAATGCCGTCATTTGAATGAAGTTCATTTTTTTCGATGAAGGTTTAAGTTTTCAAATATTATAAATTAATGCAGTATTGTGATAAGTTTCAAAATATTACCGAGGAATGTATTGCATTTTAGACTTGTTTAAATAAAATTGCATTGAAGTTGGAAAGTGTTTCATAATCAATGCTTTAAGCATGATTGATCTTTCTTGTTAACACTTTACAACATAGTTGAAAAGTGTTTATGACTTTGTTCATTTTGTCTGTCTGTCTATCTGTCCGTTAGCACGATAACTGCCGTAAAAATGACTTTATCAAATTAAAATTTTAGTATGTGTTTCAGACGGTCTGTGGGACCTATGGGAATATAAATAAATAATATCACCCAATTAGTTTTTTATTGAACCCGGGTTGAAAAAATGAAATACATTGAATCCTATGGGATCTAATTTTTCAAACATTTTTTAAGCAAATTGAAAATTAACAAATTGCTTCGAAATTTTTAGAAAATATTCACATTATCCCATAAAATATATATAAAAAATTTCAGTAAAATATGTTAAGGATTTTTTTAATTAAAAATTATTTAATATAAGGAAAAAAACAAATTCAATTAAATTCTGACTTTTGGGATATCCTCCAGAAAGAAAAAAGAGATATATTGTATAATAAATATCTTTCCAAGGGTTTAATCATTTGGTATATGAGAGAGGCTTCACATTTTAAATTAAATTTGGTAGATAACAATTTTTCAAATTTTTTTTTAATTTTATATAACTCTTCATGGTATACTTATTTGATGGCATTTTTAATGCACTTTCCTACTTCCTAGAGAGTTAAAATTTAGTACACAGCTTAAATTTGTTGAACATTTTATTCTACAAAAATTTGGTGGATCTTTAAATATAGATCATACATTTTTTTCGAAATGGCCTGCAAATAATCCCCGTTCACTTCTATAAATCATTGTAGTAATACTGTTAAAAATTCTGATGTGGGCAGCACATGTCTTTCCCTGCAGACTCATATTCACGTTCTCCTTATTTCTTCAATAATAATTTGAGTTTATCTTCACAAAATGACAGCCATAAGTATTTTAAATGACATTGAATTTGCACGTTAAACTTAAATTTGGTTCTCATTTGATAGCTGGACTTATTGTCAAAGGTGGCGTAGCGAAAACGCGAAAAAACTAGAATATCTCAAGAACGGCTAGTCTCAGAGTCATGGGGTTAGTCTTATTCTTTTTGTTGTCAAAAATCACGTATAAAATAGGAATTTAATTGATATAATTGAGCACACGTAGTCCTTATTTCTATATTTAACAATTTTTGCGAGCCATTTCGCAAACATAGCCCTTCCTTTTTCCCGAATCGTACTAGAATAACCTACAAATTATTTATATACCAAATTTTGTTAAATTTGGTATATAAATCACTTGTAGGTCATTGAAATATTATACACCAAATTTTGTTAAATTTGTTCCATTAGTTTTTAGCTAGAGTGGATAAAGGCAATTTCTGCCGGCCGTTTCGCAAAGAAGGCAGTTTCTTTTATTACGAATCGTACTATAATCTAATGAACCTCAGGATTTCCCACAAAAATCATACTTACCAAATTTTATGAAATTCGGTCCATTAGTTTTTCAATTAGAATGGATGTAATATCCCCACAGACACACAGAAACATACACAGATACACTCTTACACACACAGACGTCTTCCTAAAAATAGTTTTTTCGTGTTTTAGAAGTCCCAAAACGTGTAGATCCTTCGAAAATTTGAGTTCCTATCTTCGGCACGATTCCAATACTTTGAATACACACACATATATTATTTGCGTATCTGTGTATTATCTGTGTATCTAAATTCCGTGCTTATGCAATTACAATAGTTGTGATTTTAAATGATCAATAAACTTTTATTATTTCTTCAACGAAGCCTAATTTTAACTTATGCAGAATGCAAATATCTGAAGCGATTGTAAGGTGAGTTACATAAGAATTGCTGAATTTTTTTCACACAAAATTATTTAGCTCTGGAATCTGTAATACAAGTTATATGAATGAAATATTCATTGATTTTGCATAGAGAATCAGATGATTTATATTTTGATACAGTTTTAAATATTTAAGTATAATAAATTACTGTAGTACTGTGATAATGTAAGCGATATCACCACTGAATGTCATAATCAATGCTTATGCATGATTGATCTTTCTTGTGTTGATTTAGCGTCAGTTTCATCAATTTGGCGAATTTTTAACAATTGGGTGACATTTTCGCCAATTTGGCAACATTTAAGAAGTCAACAAATTTAGATATTCCGACAAATTTATCCCCAACATTTTACAAACCTTACAGACGGAGAAATAGGTTATTCTTTTAGTACATTCCTATTTTCCTTCTAAGATTCTGAATTTCCGTCAATTAGTCGTCATTGTCATTGATGGAACGTCATTTTTATTAATTTGGCTACATTATCGTTAATACTTTTATTCTCATAGATTAGAAGTTATAACCGTGTATTAGTGGAAAATTACCCGTACCACAATATATGAGTTACAAAATTATTTGCTGAAATAAAACAGATAACTTAATAAATTGAAAATACCAATAATCCCCGTAATCTTTAAGCCTGAAGTCCGTAATTGATATAATCCAGTCAAAACTGCAAATTCAATAAAATTTATTTATATACATTTCTTTATTATTTAAATAGGAAAAGATTTAATAAAAATCGTCTGCCGCATAAACGCATTAGATTTAAATCCTTTGCTAAGGGCATGATATAATTTCTTCAAATAAATTGGCGGAAAATATATCGTCTGCATAATGCTAGCTCTATGGTAGGTTTAATTGTGGGTTTTAAACACTTTACAACATAGTTGAAAAGTGTTTATGACTGTTCATTCTGTCTGTCTGTTCGTTCGCACGATAACTGCCGTAACAATGACTTTATTAAAATGAAATTTTAGTATGTTGTTCAGACGGTCTGTGGGACATATGAGAATAGAAATAAATAATATTACCCAATTTATTTTTGGACTGAACCCGAGTTCAAAAAATGAAATACATTGAACCCTATGGAACATAATTTTTCAAACATTTTTCAAGCGAAATTAAAATTCACAAATTGCTTCGAAAGTTTTAGGAAATATTCAAATTATCCCATAAAAAATATGAAAAAAATTTCAGCAAAATATATTCGGTAGTTTTTTAAATAAAAATTAAAATATTAATTACACCCATATTATATGAAGAGATCACGTAACCCACTTCAAAATAAAATATGGCATCCATCTTATTCTGAAACATCTATATTCTGAAACAACGCAATTACAATATATTTGAGTTTAAGTGATCAATGCGATCCATCTTGTGTCAAAATCGTGATTTTTAAAGTTCTTTTTAATTTATATTTAGTGTTGTATCTGTCCTAAAGCCGCTTTATTTTTGCTTAATTTCTGTGCATCTACATTCTGAAACAACGCAATTACGATGTATTTTAGTTTAAATGATCATCAAACTTTGATTATTTCTACAACGAAGCCTAATTTTCACTTATGAAGAATGTAAGCAAATTAGGCTGTAAGATGAGTTGTATAAGAATTGCTGAATTTCTTTAACGCAAAATTATTTTATTCTAGAGTCTGGAATATAGCTGATATGAATGAAACATTAATTGATTTAACATAGAGAAGCAGACGATTTTAAAGCAGACTTCTTCGATGAAGTTTTAAGCATAGAGTTAAATTACGTTTACCTCCATGGTTTTAAGTTTTTAAAGAAAATAAATTATTGTAGTATTGTGATGAATGAAAGGAATGGGTAAAAGTGTATGAATGAAATATTTATTGCTTTTCCATAGAGAGTCAGACGATTTATAGTTCAATGACGTCATTTGAATAAAGTTCATTTTTTTCGATGAAGTTTTAAGTTTTCAAATATAATA
Source organism: Amaurobius ferox (assembly GCA_951213105.1). Taxonomy (NCBI): domain Eukaryota; kingdom Metazoa; phylum Arthropoda; class Arachnida; order Araneae; family Amaurobiidae; genus Amaurobius; species Amaurobius ferox. Next base: position 90,097,081 of record OX578142.1, on the reverse strand, counting down.
AATTAACGTAGTATTGTGATAATTTTTTAAATATTACCGCTGAATGTATCGCATTTTAGAGATGTTTAAATAAAATTGCATTGCAGTTGGAAAGCGTTTCATAATCAATTCTTTACGCATGATTGATATTTCTTGTTAATAATATCACGATAACCCCTGGTCCTTGAAACTCGAAACATGGGCTAAATTTTAAGTGGATCTGTTTCACTGCTACTCAGAAAATGTCATTTTATTCGGTGCAGCCGTTTTTCCGTTATGATCAGACAAACACTCATACAGACAGACAGATTTTCAATGTTATTTAAATAGATGCACTAGTAGTATACCTGTTCTTCGTACAGAGTATATAACATAAAAAAACTTAAAATTCACATTCATATGCAAATTCCTATAGTATACTAAATGGCATTGTTAATCAAAATATTCTATTAAAATATGTAATTTAATGTTCCTAAAAAGAAGTCTCTGTTCTCGCTATGCAAAATATACTTCACGGACAGATCTGAAGAATAAAACATCCTGGCCCCATTTGTAAACACATTTACAAAAAATATGAAATTGAATCAATATATGCAAAATGAAAGCGCTAAAATTGTATGGGACCCGTACTACTTATATTCGCGAATATTTGAAGATATACCCGTGTATGAGTAGAAGATTATACGTCTAACAACATATGAGTTTCTAAAATCTTTGCCAAAATAAAACAGATTACATAATAAATTGAAAATATTAATAACTCTCTAATCTTTAAACCTGATCGCTGTAATTGATTCCAATATATGCCAAAATGAAAGAGCTAAAATTGTATGGAAAGATATACACATACTACTTATATTGTCGTAGATTAGAAGATATGTCCATATGTTTGACGATTACCTGCAATACAATATGAGTTTCAAAAATCATTGCCAAAATAAGACAAATGACTTAATTGAAAATATCAATAACACCCATAAAGATTACCCGTACTATATAACACATGCATTTCTAAAATCTGTGTTAAAATATCAATAATAATAGTGTTTAAACTTGAAGACCGTAATTGGCATAATCCAGTCAAAAATGCAATATCAATGAAATTTATTATATATATATATACATATATATATATATATATATATATATATATATATATATATATATATATATATATATATATATATATATATATATATATATATATCTTTGTTATTTAAATCGAAAAAGATTTAATAAAAATCATCTGCCGCATAAACACAGTGGATTTAAATCCAATGCTAAGCGGCATTATATAATTTTCTTCAAATATTGGTGTAAAATATCGTCTGCATAATGCTACCTCTTTGGGAGGTTTAAGTGTGCGTTTGGTTTGTAATTAATATCTCGACAACCCCTGGTCCCAGAAACTCAAAACGTAGACTAAAGTTTAAGTGGAGCTATTCGAAATCAACCCCCAAAATCTCATCCAATTCAGTGCTGCCTGTCTCCAGTGTTGATGAGAGAAACACACAAACAGGCACACAAGTAAACAGACAGATTTTGAATTTTATTTATATAGATATTTCACTTACATGTTAATCTTACAAATATTTACAAATCTATATAAATAAAATTGCAAATCTGTCTTTCTGTCTGTTTGTTTGTCCCATCATCACGGGAGAACGGCTGAATCGAATTTGATGAAATTTTGTGGTTAGCCTTGAAATAGCCCCACTTTATATTTAAGTCCATGTTTCGAGTTTTTACGATCAGTAGTTCTCGAGATATTAGTAAAAAACGAAACTTTCGTTTGTCTCATCATCATGGGAGAACGACTGAACCGAATATAATGAAATTTTATGGGTAGACTTCAAATAGACCCCCTTAAATTTTATCTCAGTTTCGAGTTTCTAAGACCAGGGGTTGTGGAGATATTAATGAAAAACGAAACTTTTCCCTAGGGGGTTCTACTCTCTAACTCCCTGGTTCCACCAAACGAAAAGATGGAAAACCGTTTGTGTCAAACGTGAAAGTGAATTAAAACTTTATCTCCAAGTTTGGTGGCAGATTTTTACGCTAAATAGTCACTTTCTGAAATCATGAAATGTTTGAAAACATGAATTTAAATGAAAAATCTGTCACCATGGTTTATTTTTCACAAGCTTTTACTCAACAAAGTATTAAGAAACCAAAACGGTTAATTAAGTTTTAGCATTCTATAAGGATATATCATGTTGCTCGGCAACGCAGTTAAATTAAATACGTTTGTAAATGTCTATTATTATTTTTTCGATTTGAATAATAAATAAATAGATATAAAAATATATCTTATAAATGAACGGTTTGATTTTTCTTTTAATAATATTAATTGGGGACTGCGTACATCACTTTCACTTCTTTTGGCAAAAAGTATAGCCAATGTTTAGCCAATAAATTCATTTAGCCGATTGTTGAAACAGAAAAAGAGTAGAACTGGTATATCTTTTAATACAATTTTAGTCTTTTCATTTAGTATATAAAAACGGGAACAGACTGTTTTATTCAGATCTGCATATTCAGACCAACGATTTTGGGGGGATATCGCTAACATGGCAACTTTTCTTAAACGTTACCAAACTAGCGGAAATGTCGCCAAATTGTTAAAAACGATGCAAATCAATGAACTTAAATTTGTTTTGTTAGAAGAGAGTACTGAAATGATATTTCGTTAGCATTTGTTTGTCAGTCCAACCGTTCTAGTTAGTAACACTTTTAACGAATTTTTAAAATGTCACCAAATTGATGAAAATGTTTGTAAATCCATAAAAATATCTTGAAATTGATAAAATTGCGCTAAATAAATGAAATGAATTGCGTTTTGTTAGGGGGTAGTATTGTGATGATGTTTCGTCAATTTGTCGCCAAGTGGGACTGTCAGTTCTACAGTCCCATTTGGCAATAAATTTGGCGATTTTTTAAAATCTCGCTAAATTGACGAAAATGTCGCCAAACCTTCCATAGAGATAGCATTATTCAGACGATATTTTTTCCTCCAATTTATTTGAATGAAATAACATCATGTCGATTAGTAACGGATTTATATCCAATGAGTTTATGCGGCAGACGATTTTTATTAAATCTTTTCAGATTTTTATAATGAAGATATGTATATAAGATAAATTTCATTGCCATTGCATTTTTGATTGGATAATATCAATTGCGGTCTTCAGGTTTAAACATTATTATTATTGATATTTTCGGGGATTATTGATTCAGAGATTATCGATATTTTCAAGTTATTATGCCATTGTTTCATTGCGACAAAAATTGTTGAAACTCATATGTTGCCTGTCCTTTGTACGGGTAATCTTCTACAAATGCACGGGTATATCTCCTTATCTACGAGAATATAGGTAGTATAGGTATATTGGCATATATTTTGATATATATTGGCATATATTGCAATCAAGTACGGCTTTCGGGAATGAAGATTTCGGGGATTATTGATATTTCAATTTATTACTTCACCTGCTTTATTTTGGCAAATATTTTTGAGACTCATATTGTAATACGGGTAATCTTCTACTAATATTCTGATATATCTTCTAATCTACGACATTATAAGTATAACGGATATATATTCCTATATAATTTCAGCATTTTCATTTTGGCATATATTGGAATCAATTACTACCTTCAGGTCAAAAGATTACAGGTTTATTGATATTTTCAATTTATACATGTAATCTACTAATACAGGTTATATCATCTAATATTTGCGTATATTAGTAGTACGGGTCCCATACAATTTCAACGTTCTTATTTTGCATATATTGATACAATTCCCTATTTTCACTGATGAAACAGCCTTTCACATGGTACGGAAAAAAAGGATAAGTCAGATTTTCCCTTTATCATAATTCAGTTGATTTTAAAAATACAGATATGCGGTTTTTTTTAATGATCTTGTTACAATAAAAATAAAAATTTTCTGATTGACAAAATTTATCTAAGGAGGTCGTATAAAAATTTAAAAAGTGTAACTTTTTGAAAATTAATGGGAGGACTATTTCATTAACGTTGTCTTATTTCCTACCTTACTTTCAACATTTTTGCAATTTACATTGCCCACTTATCTCCAACAGGTAACGATTTAAAGCGCGTTTCAATCATTTTGGGACACCCTATATAATTAAACTTCAAATTCACTGTGGTGCATAAAAACAAGATGCAAAGCGCATACTGGAAATTGGCGATTGAATTCTGCCTGTTGTCACATCATTTCGCCTGAGGTCCAGATACGCCCACCATATCTCATTGGTTATCCTCAGGGCGATGCAGCAACACTTTCTTATTAGTTAATTCTTTAACTAATCTGCATGGCTTCAGCTTTGGCCTCCAGTAACTCTTCTGACTCGACCACACCTGTAATTTACGTTTGTTTATTTGTTACTTTCATGACCTCTCGGGCCAGAGCTGTCGTAAACTGGTGCCTACGGGTCTGTGCTTTTGTCTGGTTTGGTAGATATCATAAATTTTCGTACATTAACACTGCCTAAATGTCTCCTAGTCTCATATTCACAATCCGTGCAAATTCCTATAGTGTTCTAAATGACATTCTTATTCAAAACATTCTATTAAAATATTTAAATTATCCTCCTAAAAAAGTTTAAGAATATGTTCTCGCTATACAAAATTATCTTCACAGCCATATTTGAAGAAAAAAAAACATCCTGATACCGTTTCAAGACAAATTTACAAAAAATATGAAATTGAATCCATATATGCCAAAATAAAAGCACTAAAAGTGTATTAAAAGATATACCCGTACTACTTATATTTTCGTGGATTAGAAGATATACCTGTACTACTTATTTTCGTAGATTAGAAGATTATACCCGTGTATTAGAAGATATACCCATACTACAATATATGGATTTGAAAAATATTTCACCAAAATAAAACAGATGATGTAAGAATTTGAAAGTATCAATAATCCCCATAATCTTAAAACCCAAAGGCCATGACGGCTATAATCCAATCAAAAATGCAATTCCGATAAAATTTATTTATATACATTTCTTTATTATTTAAACCAAAAGCGATTTACTATTGTATTAACTCATTGGGTTTAATCTCGTTGCTTAGCAACATGATATTTTTTTTCAAATATAAACTCATTGGGTTTAACTCCGTTGCTTAGCAACACGATATCATTTTTTTTTCAAATAACTTTGCGGAACAAATATCATCTACATAATACTATCTTAATGGAATGTTTAATAGTGCGTTTTTATTAATATCTTTATAACCCTTGGTGCTAGAAACTCAAAACATGAACTAAATTTTGAGTGGGGCTATTCCAAGTCCACCCAGAAAATTTTATCAAATTCGATGCAGCCGTTCTCCCGTGATGATGAAACAAACACGCAAATAAACAGACAGATTTTTAATTTTAGTTATACAAATTTGTATTCGTATATTGCATTCACGATTGATTCGGTTTCCATAAAGAATTTGTTTCCTTGCTCTTAATACACTGGTACATAGGCTAAAATGTCATAATAGCACATGCATATTAAAAGAGCAATAATTGCTTAGTCAAATATGTGAAATAAAGAACTTGTTTACATTTAAATCATTGTTTTAAAATAGAGAGTGGGAAGAACTTGTACTTTGAACCCACTCTTTTTAACTATTTTCAATTTTTTTACGTAGGGCTGTGAGCCAGAAGAAATAGTGTCTTCACGATCAGTGTTGGCTTAGCTTCGCGTTCAAGCCTTAATATAGGACATTCTCTTGTCTAAAAAGAAAGAAATGAAAAATGGAATGGTGTTGCCAATTTCAATAAGTTTCCTTTCTTAGCTCAGTTTTTTTTACCAACTAAAACAGCTCAAACTGCTACTAATGAAACCAAACTTCGTTAAAAGCAACACACACAAAATTAATAGTGTCAGCCGGTTTCCAAACAGCTTGCTTTGTCATAACAAGGCTGGGATGTTTATTACATTCCATGCGGTATTGGTTATGTTGATCAAACAGAACAAGTTCTTAAATTTCGTATTAAGAAACACTAGCCATATTTATAAGAAATGTCTAAGTCTTCAATTGCTGAAGATTCTCTGAACTCTAATCATGTTTTTAGTTTTTCGTAAGCTAACATCAATTTTACTCCTAATTGCAATTTTAAAATGGACTTTCTTGAACGTTTCTCAATCAAACTCCATTATTAATGACAATTGTCCTTCCTTTCCATCTACTTGGAAATCCTTGGTTTATTAATGACAATTGCCCTTCCTTTTCTTCTACTTGGAAATCCATGGTTTATTGATGACAATTGTCCTTCTTTTCCTTTTACTTGGATATCCATGGTTTATTACAGTCAATTGTCCTACCTTTTCTTCTACTTGGAAATCCATGGTTTATTAATGACAATTGTCCTTCCTATTCTTCTGCTTGGAAATCCATGGTTTATTAATTTGATTTCGTTCGCTCCCTTCTTCTTTTTCGAAAATTTTCTCCGTTTTCCTACATTTCTGTTTTTTCGAAGCATTTGGTTAACAAATTTATCTCTTTTAGCCTCCAAAATCAGTTAGTTATATAATTTCCTCTTCTACTTATATTTCGTATTTCTTTAGAAACTGTTATTTTTACAGCTGGTTTGGACGATTCATGTACTTCCGCAACCGATTTGTTGACTCTTTTATATTTAAGAAGACCATTATGTCTTACTCACTGAACAAGCGCTTTGAATAATTTGCTGGACTTTCACTTTCCTCTTTGGTATTTTACCGACCATGCATAGTGTCCTACCACTTGTTCCCTCCTCCATGGTTTCTTACTGCAATTTAACACTTTACAACACAGTTGAAAAGTGTTTAGGACTTTATTCATTCTGTCTGTCTGTCTGTCTGTTTGTCCGTTAGTACGATAACTGCCGCAAAAATGACTTTATCAAAATGAAATTTTAGTATGTTGTGCAGACGGTCTGTGGGACATATGGGAATATATATGAATAATATCCCCCAATTAATTTTGGATTGAATCCGGGTTGAAAAAGTGAAATACATTAACCCCCGTGGGACGAAATTTTTCAAACATTTTTTAAGGAAATTTAAAATTCACAAATTGCTTCAAAAGTTTTAGAAAATATTCAAATTATCGCATAAAATATATAAAAAAATTTTCAGCAAAATATATTCAGTAGTTCTTTAAATAAAAATTAAAATAATAATTACACCCTTTATATGAAGAGATCACGTGACCATTATATGAAAGATCATGTGATCCACTTCAAAATAAAATATGACATCCATCTTGCGTCCAAATTGTGATTTTTAAAATTCTTCTTAATTTATATTTAGTGTTGTATCCGTCCTAAAACCGCTTTATTTTTGCCTAATTTCTGTGCATCTGTATTCTGAAGCAACACAATTACAATATCTTTGAGTTTAAATGATCATAAAACTTTGATTATTTCTACAATGAAACCTAATTTTCACTTATGGTGAATGTAAACAAATTAGGCTGTAAGATGAGTTGTATAAGAATTGCTGAATTTCTTTAACGCAAAATTATTTTATTCTGGAGTCTAGAATATAGATGATATGAATGAAATATTCATTGATTTTACATAGAGAGGCAAACAATTAATTGGCAGACTTTTTCGATGAAGTTTTATGCATAGAGTTAACTTACTTTTACCTCCATGGTTTTAAATTTTTAAGTAGAATAAATTATTGTAGTACTGTGATGAATGAAATAAAAATGTATGAATGAAATATTTACTGCTTTTACACAAAGAACCAGGAGATTTATATTTCGATGATGTCATTTCAATCAAATTCGTTTTTTTCTTCGATGAAGTTTTAAATTTTCAAATATAATTAATTATTGCAGTATTGTGATAATTTTAAAAATATTACAACTGAATGGATCGCATTTTAGAGATGTTTAAATAAAATTAGAGTTGGAAAGTGTTTCATAATCAATGCTTTATTCATGATTGATATTCCTTGTTAATCTTCTAGTAGTTGACAACCCCGTTCCCAACTTCAGTCACGTTTGACTCACATTTCCTGCCGATCTAACTCTGACAAATGAAAGTTTCTTTTTTCTTGTTTGTCCTAACGAAGAAGACTGTTTATTGTCTTCTTCTTCTTCGACCCAGACTGTCTGACCTACCCGAAGGGGAAAAGTATATGTTTGGAAGACCTGGAAGTGTCATCCAATTTAAACCGAACCCAGTGGGGGCTGCCTTCACAGGGACAGTACCCTCCTTCCCCTACCACCAACCTCTCGGTAGGCGTTTATTGTCTTCGAAACAGATCGACACTACTAATTTTGTGCTGTGTGTTGCTTTTAATGAAGTTTTTAGGTTTAATCCAGTAGTAGGATCGTGGGAAGCTATGTTCCCCAGCTGTGACAATTATAGTTTTCCAGGAACTTGTAGCAATCCTGTCCTTCTAGTCCTTTGTGAAACTAAGTTTATTGCTGTTTTGTCAGATGAGTCATGAATGGAAATTTCCCTATTATTTCATTTTGAGTAATGAAAGGAAATTCACAGGACTTGGGAAATCAAGTGCCTGCGTGATTCTTAACTTTTCACTATGAAGCAACTTTTTCACTACAGATAGTCGCGGGCGCGGTAGCCCATTGGTTAGCGCGCTGGAGTTGCACTCGGTAGGCCCGGGTTCGATTCCAGCCACTGCCAAAACTGCCGCCGTGTTCATGCGGAGTACGATCACGTTAAACATGTGGGTCCGAAAGTCCTTCCGAGAGGTTGGTGGTAGGGAAAGGAGAGTACGGTCCCTGTGGATGCCTCCCCCACTGGATTCCGGTCTAAATTGAGTGGCACGTCCCGACCGTCCAAACAGTTACCTTACACCTTTCTGGTAGGTCGGGCGGTCTGGGTTTCAACAACAACTACAGATAGTCGCGAAATAACGGCCCTACCGTGCTGAAAACACCGGTTCTCGTTAGATCACCGAAGTCAAGCAGCATCGGGCGCGGTTAGTACTTGGATGGGTGACCACCTGGGAACACCGCGTGCTGTTGGCACATTTCGGGCGCGGTAGCCCGGTGGTTTGCACGCTGAATTTGCACGCTGCCACAACTGCCGCCGTGTTCATGCGGAGTACGACCACGTTAAACATGTGGGTCCGTAAGTCCTTCCGAGAGGTTGGTGGTAGGGGAAGGAGGGTACGGTCCCTGTGGATGCCTCACCCAGTGGATTCCGGTCTAAATTGGGTGGCACTTCCCGGCCGTCCAAACAGTTACCTTACACCTTTCTGGTAGGTCGGACGGTCTGGGTCTCAACAACAACTACAGATAGTCGCAATGCATGTATTTCGGCATTCTCGTTTGATGTTCAGTGTTGCATTTCATGGTAGATTTATTTGTATAGCATTTTGTTGCAAAAGACGTTGCATTTTATATATATTTGCATGGTTTGACCCATACTCGCAGTTACTACAAAAATTGGAAATGCCGACCTCTTATGAATATTATATATGTTTATGCACTAAATAAATTCAACGTATTGCGGTAATCTTTTATTAACTAACTCTTTAATAATACGGTACACTTTTTTGGGTACAGTAACTCTTTAAAATACGGTACACTATTTGGGTGGGGGGGGGAGGATTCCTGTATACACCGCGCTTTCATTTGTGTCAGTGAAGTAGGCACCCGTCCTTCCAGGTTAAACGAAATTAACCACAGATGTGTATTTGATATTAGAAGGGTGTATAACTATGACAAAGTAAAGTACACAAAGGATTCTAGGTCTATACATTGGCGGCACTACGGGGGGGGGGGGATAATAGGGGTGCTTCATCCCCCTTCCCCCACTACAAATTGCGCAAACACTCCTTTTTACTTAACAACTGCACCTTATACTAACAATATTCAGTCTCTCTCTCTCTGTCTATCTATCTATCTATCCATCTATCTCTATCTATGTATCTATCTATCTATCTCTCTATTTCTCTCTTTTTATACGTATTTATAAATCTGAGACTATTTTTAGAATTTCTGGTTAGACCCAGTTCCAAATTAGACTTCAATAAGAAATCTGAACTCGCGCCTGTAACGGAAAGATACAGAAACGATTAGTTTCGTATCGAGTTTGGCAGAACATTGTCAATATGCCATTGGCCGTTCTAGCGTGTTCATAATTTTCAAGTTTCGTTTTATTTAATATTTTTACGAATTAAGACCATGGCTATATCATGGAGAAATCGGTGGACAAACCATAATAAATTAAAGTTCTACAAGTAAACTATTTGTTATTTTTAGACTAAACATGCTTCGCATTTTTTCACTTATCTGAGATTTTATAAAACTATGTGTGTACGGTTTGTGATTTTATATCTCGATAACAATGAATAAAATGTTTTGAAATTGTTTCTAGTGTCTGACTTAAAATAAGAATGCTGGCAAAACATAAAATTGCATATTTAAAATATTTTATTTACTAAAATATATTAATTTAAAATTATGTTACTTAATTCTTATGCTTGTTTTTATTACATAAAAATTTTAAGAAATACTTATCAAATTTCACCGTTTTGCTATCAGTGCCTACATTTGCAATAGAATTATCTTTTAAAAAATATATTTTGTGAAAATTAAGACTAAAAAAAATATTCTTGTAAGGAATATTTTTGCAAAGAAACCTATGTTCCATAATTATTATTCAAATGAATTATATGTTTTATTATTCAAATGAATTATATTTTTATTATTCAAATGAACTATATGTTTTATTATTCAAATGAATTATATGTTTAAATGAATTATTATTCAAATGAATTATATGTTGTACAATAATAAGTTTTATGAATGAATAATAATCAGGCGCCCTAGTAGCATATAATGGGTAAGGTTTCCGATTGCAAAACTAAGCTAACTCACTAGATGAGAGTTCGATTTCTCCAGAAGCTAATTCTCTAAACATATCTTGATTTGGAGGTCCAGTCTCAGACAACTCAAGGTGTAGCTTTCGGACACAAAACTACCAAACCAACAAATAGAAATCGTATTTATTTCATTTAGAATGTTAATATTTTTTCATTAATTTATTACTTATGAATTGACTGCGTGTAATTGATTTAATTAGTTTGCACTCTAGGTGAGAAATCTTAAAGACTCAGAATATTTCTGCAAATTTACTTTTTAAGCAACACAAAATTATTTTTAAAATGTGAAAACTTTTTTTTTTCTTGTTTGCCCAAACATTCCGCCACCCTTTTCCATTTCTCTTTATTGATAATGATTTTTGGCATCAAACCAAAATTATATATCATAATATATGACAGGAACGTAGCTGAGAGCCTAGTGGGTCATTTCCCTACACTCCCCCGCACAAAAGAATAAGTTTTTTCGGACTACGTGCCTGATATATGATCTTATGTTCTATGCGCAGCACCCCCAATTGTGAAAGCCTGGCGCCCCTATGTGTCTAGGGTCATTGTGACTTGAGTAAAAAAGTATATTTTCTATAGCTTTGCATACTTTGATCATTCTAGAATATTATTCAACAATTTTAGGTGTGTTGTCTCGATATGCTTATATAGGGTGTTTCACCATAGATGACCTTTTTTAAAATTAAATGCGAATTTCTTTTATATATGGTATTTTCAATAACAATTGAGAATCTACATTTTATACCGTCCTTTCAACATAAAAATTTAAATTAAAATTTTTTCACTGTACAGGAACTAGAAGTCTAAAGAAAAAAAAACAGTGCAATTATATGCATTATTCAGCGAGTTATTGCTTATTAAAATATCGGGAATTTTCTCCCCCTACGAATCTATTGTACAAAAGCATGGCTGCGCTACAAAATTGGGCAGACACGTATTAGACAATGGCCGGTTTCAATTTACAGTCTGCTTCTGCAGAACGAGTCAGAATCGAATGAAAACCCAATTTCAATTTTAGCCAATTTTGGTAGTTTTTTAAGTTATTTCTACTACGAGATTTTCTCGTAATAATTTCTCGTATAAGTATTTTCAGAAATATTGCAGATAACTGACTGGGTTTTTTCTTCTGACTAGTACTGTACAGCACAACTTTTTTAATTAAAGATTTTGGTTTTGGTTTTGGTTTTTGCTCAAGCAACTGTATGAAAATTTAAACCTCCTATTATTGTGAAAACGCCGCTCACCGGAAAAAAAATTACATGAAGGAATTTCCTATTTAATTTTAACAAACTTTCAAATTGGAAGTACGTGTCTGAAACCAATTGCTGAAACTCGAAAAGCGGTGTCAACTGTGCTGAAATTACCGTTACATTCATCGAAGGATAAATCTAGAGCTGGCGGGAAAAACCACTTAAGCCAAAAACAAGGAATTTGAGATATTAACGAATAAAAATAATGACATTTTTAAGACATCGTTTTTTTAAATTTTTGATTTTGATTTTCAAAATACACATTTAATTTTTATGGTATTTATTGCACATTTATAAGCTAAATAAGCATACATTGTATTGTAATTTTGGAAAATGAATTTTTAGGTAAATACTGACTTAAGTGTTTATTTCCGAAACAAGTTTGTGGCAAATACAGACATAAGTTATTATTCCTGACTTCAGTATTTATTCTTTAAACACAATTATATGATGAGTTTACAAATACAGACATAAGTAATTGTTTAATAAAACATCGGTCATAATGCAGCATTTAATTGTGCATTCTAATTCCAAACTGTTATTATTATTTAATGTTTTCTTAGGACTACTTTAAGTAAATATTTTGTAAAAATTATAAAAAACGTCGAAATGATGTTTTAACTGATATTTCTGAAAATTGTTTAAAAATAAAATTAAAAGTTAATGCACTTTTTTTGTAAATTAATTAGCTAATTTAAGTTGTTTATAAATATAAACATATAAAACACAAACATATAAAACTGAAACTCAAACATCGTTTATAGTTCATCCGGATAAATTTCAATCAGATCGGGATCAATGTCTACTTCATTTGAAGTCGGAAGCATGGAACATAATTGATCCATTTGATGAGATTATCGTACATATAGCAAAATTTAAAAAGTCGCTCAGTTGGCGACATTCCGCCAAATTCGTCGCAAAACTCTCGACAAGCGTTATGGACGCAGAAACAAGTTATTCTTACTTCTTCTTCTTCTGTTGTATAACAGATAATAATGGCATTTGCTGTATAACAGATAATATTGGCGTTCAAATACAAAAATATTTCTCTAAGTATCATTTCTCATGAATGGAACGAGCTAAGTCCACGAGAATGATGTCACCAAATTTATCGCAGGATGTTACATATGGTAATTGAACATGTCTCACAACAGTTAATATTCTTTTTTTACTTCATGGGATTTTATTGATGAATTAATTTGAAAAAATGTTTAATATCTCGAGAACAGTTCATGCTAGCACTCTAAAGTTTAAGTAAATCGTTTTCTAAGGAAAAATTACATAAGAAATGTCTATTTTCGCAACTTTATTAAAAGTTTTGATATTGTGATGATTTTTTCAAAATGTCACTCGAAAATTTAGGGGGGGGTTCCCAGCATTCGATTGTGTTTAAAAACAATAGACTTCCAGTAATCACGGATAGTAATTTTTATTTCGACTTGCACTCGAATCGCCCCATTCGTTCGTTAGATATCGTGTCCATAGACTCACTGACGCACACACACACACATACGTACACACACACACATCACCTCAAAAATGTTCTATTCGTGATCAGGTATGATTGAAACGTGCTCTCCTGTCGAAAACTCGAATTCGAATTTTCGAGCCCGTCACAATACTTTCCTTATACATTATTATATATAGTTAAAACAAAAAAATAAACTGCTCCCTCTTCCAAGCAGACTAATCAAACTACCACGGAGTCTCGTTTTAATTGCATCAGCGGTTACAGAGGTAGCTAAGAACAGCTGATTTAACACCAGCATACAAGCTCCAGGCCACCGCAAATAAACTACAGTATATTTCATTATATGGGGATTTTGTTTAGCACATTTCCAGTGAGAACATGTAAAACTTGCACAATCAGTACAATTTTCCCGGTAACTATACTTTATAAGCTATTGAGACGAACATCGTGCCACAGCGCGGGAGTAAAGTATTTTTATTTATATTATCTAACATAACTCAAAACGTTTTACTATTAAACATTTGTTCTACCGCCCCCTATTATTTTGCAGAGATTCATTTCTGGCTCTACCGTTGACAGCACAGAAACCTTTTTATTTTTATGCATATAATTTGCATTAAGAGCCTTGTTCTCAAAACTCTAGTTTCTATTCTGGCTAAATCTTAAGAGAAATATTTAATAAATTACAACATACCTGAAATATTTTTACTCTTGTGAATTCGCCATTAGTTGTACCCGTGACAACATACTATTCTAAAATTGAGAAACCACTCGCTAAAATAAAGTGTTATTTCAGCACTATGAGAATAAAACAGCTGCCTAACAATAATCAATTACCGGGTGAATAAATACAAAATCACCGGAAATAGGCATCGAAAGGGGGTTGGGAGGGAATGTCACGCGCGCCTCGAAATTTTACGAAATAAAAAAGAATATTGTGACGTAGTTTCAACAAAGAACAAGGTTGTATAAACTGTACGGAATGATAACATTTCTTCATGTTTTTTAATCTGCACAAATAAAACGGATAATAATAACTTTTCTTGACTTATGTGCTTTTTCCCGAATATATCTGTTCGAAAATTAGAGAAAAATAACCTTTTATGATTTATGTGGTTTTTCCCGGCTGACTTCGGAGCAAAATCTAGTAGGTTGTTTATGGTGTTTCTTTTTTTTTTTTATATCTTAGAAGTCCAACAGATGTACATGCTTTTTCTACAGCATAGTTCATACATTTCTTCAACAGAATATGTTATAAAAAAAATTGCAATTTTTGACTTATGTGGTTTTTCCCGACACGTCTAGAAATATTTTTATTGATTCTTTGAAAAAGTTTTAAATTCCTTATACATTAAAATGATAAAGTCTAGATTTTAGTGCACATAATAGAAAATCTAATGTTTGTGGTGCATAACTTTTCCAATAGACTCAAATTCATTGTCTCTTTCTTTCATAATTCATTAAATTGAGTTGCATTATACAAAATAACATGGATAATTATTTAAAATTACACTTAATTCTCAATCATAATCCAACTTTCGTTTTCATTTGGCGACGGGGCGTATTTTCAAAAGCAACGTTGCAAAAATGCGAAAAAACTGATATATCGCGAAAACGGTTCGTCCTAGAGTTATAGGATTAATCTTTCTTTTTTTATCAAAAATTACGTATGAAACAAGCATTTAATTGTATTTGAGCAAAAGCAGGTTCTTTTTTCAAAATCGTATCAAAATCGCATCAGCACCAGACCTATAAGTGACTCATGTACCAAATTTTGTTAAATTTGATAGCATAGATTTAAACTAGAGTAGACACACTGCACAAACAGGTAGACACACACACACACACACACACACACACACACACACGTACGCACAAACGTCACACTAAAATGGTTTTCAGGTTCTAAAGTGCTTGAAGAGCATGTAGATCCATCAAAAACTCGAGTTGCAATTTTTGACATGATTCCAATACTTTACCTTACCATGATATGAAAATCAAAAACCTGATGTGGGTCAAAAATACATTAAAATGTCACATAATAAATAACAAATAATTTAGCAACAAAATTCCATACATTATATTTCGCGCCATTTTGATGATTGTACCATAATCATGGAATGAGCCACAAAGAATTCAAATGATAAATTAATTGAGGAATATTGAAAAGAATATATTTGGAAATATTTCGAAAACTATTAGTTTTGAATGAAAACTATGAAACATAATATCACTTTACGAATATATGCAGTTACAGAAGTAATATCAATCATGGATAGAAAATTTAAACACTTAATAGAAATGTTCTAAATTTAAAAAATTTTAAAAAATTCTGGATTTTTCCTTCCTAAGATATTTAACAAATATCTAAAGTACAGATTAATAAGACTTTCTTTGCAATTCACTATTTACTTCGGACATTAAATTTTGATTTTCAGTTCCATGATTTACAAATAGAATTTCACTACACTAAACAGTTTATGCAGGCAAAAATATCAAACAAATTTTTCATTGAAGTATTGAAATATTGAAAAGGGAATAATACCCATCAACGGAAGATATTTTAGTAAATATTTGACTCAAAACAAGCATATTTACATAGCATCTTTTATGCTTTGAATTTCATAATATGCCTAATCGTGATCGGAGTCGCCTTTGCAACGTAACAATGAGCCTTGTCTTATTTAAGATGTATTGGCTCAATCCATTAAATCTTTGCTCATATTGGTAATGCTAAATTTTATTAATTAATATTTAATTAACCAAAGCTTAAATAAAAATTCTAATCTCACATTGCACATGTACGAATTCATATTAGTCTATATGTAAAATTTCAAAACTGTACGCTTTGTCGTCTATTCGCAATGCAGTGTCAAAAATTCGCGGGATAATTTTTTAATATATTGATATATAAAAATTATTCCATGGAAATTGTAAATGATACAACTAATTACGGAACTTTGTAAGCATACATATAATATGTTTAAATTATCAAATCGCTCTTTCATGGAACTTTATTTGTAGTTTAAAATTACTATCATTTTGCCTTTTTTCTTTTAAAATGTGGGTAAAATTTATTTAAATCTTTGGCGCAAGTTCCATATTTAGAGAGAAAACGTAACAAATAGCACAAATTGGCAGAGATCCATGCCATTTTAATTGAAAACATGTTTTCCATCGGGACAGCTAAACAGTTTTATATTAATTCACTGCAGAAAAGCGCAAATTTAATTTAATAACACAGAAAACCAACCAACATTGGATGATCCATCCTTATATATCAGATTTTTTTTTGCTTCCAAAAATGCAATATGTCTTATTATAATAATATGCTTGTCAAATTAATTTTATAATTAACATGGTTTATTATACCAGACTATTATAATGCTGGGTTAACTTTATATAAATAGGATTTTACTATAAACATCAATACGCTGTAATTTTAGCAGCACAGAAAATCTCGCATAATTAAGAACAATTTAAAATACAGAGCGGAACTATTGAGAAATTTTAAGTTTCTCGATTTTAAAAGCTATTTATGTAATACCTTCTTCATTAAGAATTTGCATTGACTTATTACTTAAAGTATCATACTACGAATAATCAAAGAAAATATATTTCGAATTAAGTATGAAATATTTATATTTTTGTTTTCATATATTTTAGCCAATATTCGTAGACTAAAAAATTTTTATGAAAGCGAATTTTTGTTTAGATTACGTTATTTTCACGGCTTTTTTTTATTGTATATACAATTTTATAAAAATAAATAAGACAAACGCATTAATAAAAATAAATAGGAATTATCTTAAATAGAAATAATTCTAATCTCTGATTATTTCATGAAAAAATATGTAGGGGAAACCAGAGGGAAATGGGGAACCCTATCAATGGGGAAGCCCTTTACTCCGTTCTACCGCTGCTGGGGTCTATATTCTACAGGTGGCGCTTGAATTGGCTGGAAATTCTTCATTTGCAACTGTACGCGTTCAATATGGACATATTGATTATTGCTCGTTAACATAGTTCGATGGTTATCGAAAATCGTAGCAAAAACGTGTATGCGGTAGGTTATAATCTGAAATTTTTAACCATGGTAAGTCATGTGTTTCACATTTTTTCCCTCGCCTTTAACTAACTGAATACTAAATGTACCTTTAACTAACTGAATACAGCATGTACCTTTAACTCACATACTACTTCATGTTTTTAGGTACTTTTCTTCAAGACACAATCGAGAAAAGAAACAGTAGCTGTGGTTGTGTCACATATTTTCAAGTAATGGTTTTGGGGTGGAATGGAGAATACAAGGAAAAAGAGTAAGAAGAAAATTGCTTCTCTCTATATTAAACAAGAACGATTAATCTTGCATAAAGCATTGGTTATGAAACACTTTCCAACAGAAATGCATTGTTATTTAAACATCTATAAAATGCGATACATTCAGCGGTGATATTTTTAAAATTATCATAGTACAATAATTATTTTTACTTGGAAACTTAAAACTTTATCAAAAAGGGCAATGCTATAAAATCGCTTGCTTCACTATCTAAATAAAATCAATTAATATTCCATTCATATCACTTATATTCCAGACTCCAGAGCTAAATGATTTTGGTTTAAAAAATTCAGTAATTCTTATACAACTCATCTTACAATTGCTTACTTTGTTTACACTTTGCATACGTTAAAATTAGGCTCAGTTGTAGAAATAATCAAAGTTTAGTGATCATTTGAAATCAAAAATATTGTAATTGTGTAGGCACAGAATTTAGAATCACAGATAATATGCAAAAATAAAGCGGATTTAGAACGGATGCAACACTAAATATAAATACAGGAAAGATCTATCATGCATAGAACATTGATTATAATACAATTTCCAACTGTAATTTTATTTAAACATCTATAAAATACGATACATTCAGAGGCAATATACACTTTACAAAGTTGAAAAGTGTTTATGACTTTGTTCATTCTGTCTGTCTGTCTGTCCGTTCGCACGATAACTGCCGTAAATATGACTTTATCAAAATGAAATTTTAGTATGTTGTTCAGACGGCCAGTAGGACATATGGGAATGTAAATGAATAATATCCGATTAGCTTTGGATTGAAACCGGGTTGAAGAAATGAAATGCATTAAACCCTATGGGACATAATTTTTCAAACATTTTTTAAGCGATTTTAAAGTTCACAAATAGTTTCGGAAGTTTTGGGAAAAATTTAAATTATCCCATAAAATATATAAAAAAAATTTAAGCAAAATATATGTGGTAGTTTTTTAAATAAAAATTAAAATAACAATTATACCCCTATTATATGAAGAGATTATGTAACACACTTCAAAATAAAATATGGCATCCATCTTGTGTCAAAATCCTGACTTTTAAAATTCTTTTTAATTTATATTTAGTGTTGCATCCGTCCTAAAGCTGCTTTACTTTTGAATTTTTTCTGTGGCATCTGTATTCTGCGCCAACACAATTGCAATATTTATTAGCTTAAATGATCATCAAACTTTGATATTTCTACAACGAACCCTAATTTTAACGTATGCAGACTGTAAACACATCAAGCTGTAAGATGAATTGTATAAGAATTCCTGAATTTTTTTTAACGTAAAATTTAGCTCTGGAGTCTGGAATAAAGCTGATATGAATGAAATACTCATTGATTTTACATAGAGAAGCAGACGATTTTTTAGCATTGCTTTTTTTGATAAATTTTAAGCATAAGTTTTAAGCATAGAGTTAGTACTTTTACTTCCATGGTTTCATGATTTTAAGTAAAATAAATTATTATATTATTGTGATGAATGAAAGGAATGGAATAAAAATGTTTCAATGAAATATTTACTGCATTTACTTAGAGAGCCAGGCGATTTATGTTTCGGTGACATCATTTGAGCAAATTTAATTTTTTTCGATGAAGTTTTAAGTTTTCAAATATAATAAATTATTGTAGTATTGCGATAATTTAAAAAATATTACCGCTGAATTATCACATTTTAGATATGTTTAGATAAAATTGCATTGTAGTTGAAAAGTGTTTCATAATCAATGATTTATGTATGATTGATCTTTCGTGTTTTAATTATCACAGAACTACAATAATTTATTTTACTTGGAAAATTAAACCATGGAGGTAAAAGTATTTTCTAACTCCATGCTTAAAACGTCCTTGAAACTTTATTCAAATGAAGTCATCGAAATATAAATCGTCTGGCTCTCTGTGTAAAAACAGCGAATATTTCATTCATACACTGTTATTCCAGACTCCAGAGTTAAATAATTTTGCTTCAAAAAATTCAGCAACTCATATACAACTCATCTTACATGTTTATATTTTACATTCATTAAAGTTAGGCCTCGTTGTAAAAACAATCAAAGTTTGAAGATCATTTAAGCTAAAACATATTGTAATAGCGTTGCGCAGAATACAGATGCACAGAAAAAACGCAAAAATAAAGCTGCAAAAATAAAGTCGAAAAATAAAGCGGTTTTAGGACGTATGCAACACGAAATATAAATTAAAAGAACGTTAAAAATCACGATTTTGACACAAGATGGATGGCATTGATCATTTAAACTCAAATATATTGCAATTGCGCTGTTTCATAATATAGATGCACAGAAATTAAGTAAAAGTAAAGCGGTTTTAGGACGCATACAACACTAAATATAAATTAAAAAGAACTTTAAAAATCACGATTTTGACACAAGATGGATGCCATATTTTATTTTAAAATGGGTCACGTGATCTCTTCATATAATATGGGTGTAATTAATAGTTTAATTTTTATTTAAAAAACTACCGAATATATTTTGCTGAAATGTTTTTCATATTTTTTATGGGATAATTTGAATATTTTCTAAAACTTTCGAAGCAATTTGTGAATTTTAAATTTGCTTAAAAAATGTTTGAAAAATTAGGCCTCATAGGGTTCAATGTATTTCATGTTTTCAACCCAGGTTCAGTCCAAAACTAATTGGGTGATATTATTCATTTATAATCCCATAGGTCCTACAGATCGTCTGAACAACGTACAAAAATTTCATTTTGATAAAGTCATTTTTACGGTAGTTATCGTGCTGATGGATAGACAGAAAGAATGAACAAAAGTCATAAAAACTTTTCAACCATGTTGTAAAGTGTTAAAAAAGAGAAGAAAGCTACTGTGAAAGGACCTTAACAAAGAATCAGAAGAAAAGGTATTGCGGCCGGTATAGCACAGTGGTTAATGCAAGGGGGTTGCACTGGGAGAGCCAGAGTTCGATTCGCTTGTCGAAAACCACTTTGATGTGGAGATAAAAGTTTATTTGTTTCTAGAAAATAGACAAGTCGGGCATTTACCATTCTTTCCATAATTTTGCAAATACAGCTTGTCAAAGAAATGGGTCAGTAACTTGAAGGACTTTTGGGGTCCTTACCTAGTTTTATAATGGGTATGGTGATTGCTCTTTGTCAGGACGTCGGAAACTTGTGTTCCATATAAAGCCTGTTGAACAGATATAAAAAGTTCAATAAAGACTCGTGAGAAAGGTGTTTCAGTATAGAATAATGGACACCATCTGGCCCACTACAGGTTCCCTGAGTCTGTGACAATGCTGTAAGAAGTTCAAACTCTGTAAACGGATAATTGTATGATATGTTTTTGGCTTGTGAGAAGGCAAATGGCTTCTTTTCAGATCTGATCTCGTGTGACAGGAAAGGTTTTGAATAGTTTGCTGAGTTTGCAACATCTGCAAAAGCTTTGGCAATTTCATTTGCTATGTCTGCCAGAGAACTAATAATTGAGCCATTACTATGATAACAAATATGGGATAGTCATTATAGACACCGGAACACTTTTTAACCTTTTGCCATACTACCTTGCTGAAAGTGTAAGAGATTAGTCTACTAACATACTCCTCCCATAACTCTCTTTGCCTTCGTCTGCGTATCCTACGAGCAACTGCTTTCGTATATTTAAATGCAGTTAGATTGTCAGTGGTAGGATACCTCCGAAATTTTTTTGCATTTTTTTGTTTTTTGTATGTCTCGCGACATTCTTCATTCCACCAAGGAAATCGATACTTAGATGTGTTTTCGGAACTTTTAGGGATTGCAGTATCAGCAGCCTTAATCAACAGATTTGTAATATTATCCATAGCTGTATAGATGCCACAGCTCTGCACTGCGTTTGCACAGCCAGGGAAGTAAATGCCAACCAATCAGCTCTTGAAAAGATATATCGCGATGGTTTCATGGGAAAATGGTCACTATTGTGTAGATCTTTGTCTACTGAAAAGGTCCAGTACAGAAGGAGTGATGGGAAACAAAAGGCAAGATCAAAACTGTGGAATGTCTTGCTAGGTTGGTGAAAGTAGGTATGTTCGTTGCTATTTAAGAGGCACAGGTTGTGATCACTAATACACTGTTAGATTTACTGTCCTCTGTGATTCATGTCAGAACTACCCTAAAGAGGGTTGTGACCATTAAAATCACCCAATATCAAAAAATATGAAAACGTAGCATGTTTGTGCAGTAATGAACTGTTTAACCTCAAATGAAGGTCATGTTTCATGTATTGAGTATAAAATGTAGACCCAAAATTGATATGAAGAAATAGAAAGTGTCAATGCGGAATCCGTTTATTTGTGAACTTTGTCAAACAAAAAGTAAAACTAAAAACTACGTAAGCAAAACAAATCAAAAACAAACAAAAGTAAAATTAAACAAAAGTAAAACTACGTATTTATCAAAAGAAGTAGGTACCTTATTCTGTCCCACATATAAACGGAAAAATACGATTTTTTACATTTTTCGTTTTAAATAAATGTCTTTTGAATTTAGGTTTTTTCATGCCTCATGTAAGTTTAAATATGTTTGAATGAATCACGTTTTGTTTTCTGATTCCTTTTCTTATCGTATTTACACTTTTAAAATATGCTCCAAAAGGTAAGTACTCTATTCCGTCTCGTTCTCCACTATTTTTTATTAACACTTTACAACATAGTTGAAAAGTGTTTATGACTTTGTTCATTCTATTTGTCTCTCTGTCCGTTCGCACAATAACTGCAGTAAAAATGACCTTATTAAAATGAAATTTTAGTATGTTGTTGAAACGGTCTGAGGGACATATCGGAAGGCAAATGAATAATATCACCCAATTAGTCAATTAGTTTTGGATTGAACCCGGGTTGAAAAAATAAAATGCATTGAACCCTATGGGACCTAATTTTTCAAACATTTTTAAGCGAAGTTAAAATTCCCTGATGAAGGGTATGATAATGTCCGAAAGCGCTTTGGCCCTGTGATTGTGTACGTCATAATAAGACGATTTTAATAAATGACTTTTTAACCACTTGTGTTGGTTGTCTTTGATTTTAGAGTATTGTGAAATATGTTCATTTTTTATAAGTAATATCATGCGCTAAATTTGGTGACATCATTTTCGTGGATCTAACTCGTTCCATTCATGAGAAAATATACTTTGGCTAATACTTTTGTATTTGGACGCCAATCGTCATTGATCTACTATAAGAATAACTTATTTCTCCTTCAATTACGTTTGCCAAGATTTTGGCGGAATGTCGTTTGCCAAGATTTTAGCGGATTTGGCAACATTTAAAAATGTCGCCAATTTGGCGCCATTTTTAAATGTTGCCAAATTAACGAAAATGTCGCCAAATTGATAAAAATTATGCTAAATCAATGAAAATGTCGACTAATTGAAGAAAATTCATTATCTTAGAAAGAACATAACAAACAACTACAAGAATAACCCATTTCGCCGTCCGTCCGTAAAGCATGGCGAAAGTTTGGTTCCGATTGGAGAGCGTTTGAAAATTGAAGTTGGGGACCGTATAAAAATGAGCAAACGGTTGAACTGAATAACAATAGCATCAAAATAAAATGAAGACATAAACTTTCATCTATATTTATTATCTACAAAAAACAAATTCCGTATCTTTTCCTTGCAGATTATCGAGTGTTACTCTGTGATCCTCAACATTCCTTGCGTGATATTTTTCAACCGATCGTCTTGAAAATTAGTGCCAAGATTTAGTATAGATAAATAAATCTGCAAAATTTGGTGCCTATTGGAGTGCGCGCTAAAAAGTTAGATCCTGTATGAGCTAAACGGTTAAGCCATATCGTGATACGAACATGCGAGTAATAAGCAATTCATGTTATAGTAGCTATGAAAAATTTCAGTTAATACTTCATGAAGAATTTCAATCTGCACCAAATGTGCACGTTAAATATCACTACAGAATCGGTTCATACATTTTTAGAACACATTTAAAGCAATATAATTAAAATTTGACGTAACAATAATTATTTCTTAAATGTTCTATCTGATAGCCTTCTCTCTGGACTAACATTCTACATTTTGTTTTCGAAGATAAGAGAGCTTTTCTTAAAATTATGAGTGGTATTTTACTCCACTCCTCTGTCACATTTTTCCATAGTCCATCCATTCTTTTAGATCTGTGTCTAGGAAGTTCTCTTTTTAACAATACAAAAGCACATTAATTCGTTGTTGGCACCCCATCAGGGGACTTTGAAGAAATATGAGCAAAAATTATAGCTTTAATACCTGGATCTTTTGCCATTCTTTCAAGAAATTTAGCGGCAGATTTTGATGTATGATTGGTAGCTTTATCCTGATGAAGTTCTAGTCTATTAAGGCTCTGTGGATGGTATATCTTCTTTAGATAGAGGAGTTAAAACATTATCTTGGTAGCATGTTGAATTGATTTTGACATTTTTTTCGACTTTTCTTAACTTTAATTTATTGTTGTACAAAAAGCCAGCAATAATCATGAATATTTTATTGAAACTTCCTCTTGATTCTTGGAACCAAGTTTTTAGCTCTTTTTCTCCTCATTTTCGATAGTAAATCATTTCTTTTTCAGTCATTTAAATAGATCCACTCATCATCAATTGTCACAATATATTTCCATCTCTTACCAGCTAACTGATTTTCATGGAGAATTCTTCTGCGCTCAACCACATGTTTAGTCAAAATGCGGTGACCATTATGCTATAGCTTTTTTAAGATTTAAATATTTATTTATTATCTTGTTTACAGTCGCTACAGAGGTATTTAAAGATACTGGAATTGTTCTTTGAGTAAGTGAATTTTCTTTTAAGACAAGACACTTTATTTTTGAAATAGTCGTAAATGTACGTACCTTCTTTGGATATTCATTCGTTGTTCTTTGCAAGTTAAAAGCAATGCTTGACTATTTTTCTCTTTATTATTACGAATATAGCTTGTTCTGCATTTCGAAATGCGAATTCCATGGTTTCCACACCGTTTTTGACTTTCCCTACAATGCATAGTAATGCATAGCTGCCAACCTCCAAATATGAAAAACCGGGAGATTTTTGTGCGAAAATATGAAAAAAACGGGAGATTTTGATAAGCCCAATTTTAGACGATACAAACAGATTGCAAAAGTGGAAATTATTTTCACAATTGAACGAAATATAAAGAGGATCGCGCACAAATGCCGTTTTTCGCGATACTGCTGTAAAATAGCCTTTCATTTCATTAATATTACGTTTGAACAATAGTTTTTCTGTATAAAATACGAAATAATTATAAAAAAATTTGACGATGCTGACAGATTGTAAAAGTGGAAATTATTTTCACAATTAAACGAAATATATGGAGGATCGCGCACAAATGCCGTTTTTCGCGATACTGCTACAAAATAGCCTTTCATTTCATTAATATTACGTTTGAACAATAGGTTTTCTGTATAAAATACGAAATAATTATAAAAAAATTTGACGATGCTGACAGATTGTAAAAGTGGAAATTATTTTCACAATTGTTGTTGTTGTTCGCGTGTCCTAATTAAGGAAAGAAATTTGCGCTGCTTCTGTTTGGTCTAAGACCTGGGGCACCCCTAAGGTAGAAGTCCGACTTCTCCCCAATAAGACATCACAACATCCATGCTCGCAGGCGGGACTCGAACCCGCAATCTGGCAGCCGAGCCATCACGAGGAAACGCCTGCCTCTTTGACCGCTCGGGCACCACATCGGCTATTTTCAGAATTAAACGAAATATATGGAGGATCGCGCACAAATGCCGTTTTTCGCGATACTACTACAAAATAGCCTTTCATCTCATTAATATTACGTTTGAACAATAGTTTTTCTGTATAAAATACGAAATAATTATAAAAAAATTTGACGATGCTGACAGATCGCAAAAGTGGAAAAATAGTTTCATAATAAAACGAAATATAAGGAGGATCGCGCATAAACGTCGTTTTTAGCGCTACTGCTGAAGAAAATAGTTTCATTTCATTAATAATATGTTTGAACAATAGTTTTGTATATAAAACAAAATAATGTAATAAAATTTTAGTCGATGCAAATGCGTTTTTCTCACATTAATTAGATAATCATTGGTCATCTCTCTCGTGACGCTGTGGGAATAATTGCCGTTTGCGAGCGCCGATTACACGATAGCTGAAAAATGCATTTTTAGACGAAAAAACGGGAAAACTTCGATTTCAAAATTTGTGACTTCGTTTCTCATTTAGTAATATTTTCGGAAAATTCGTGATCTATTTCCGATTTTATTACTTTTGTAACCTGTAGATACAAATACAAAAATACAAACGTCAATCGCGATCCATTCCTACACCGCGGTAGCAGAAAACTGCACCGCGGAAAACAACTGAAAGTCACGATTTCATATTCGAGTGATTTCTGCCTAGAAAGGGGGAAAATAAGGAACGTTGAGTGAAAACCGGGAGATTGAGCGACTTACCCAGGAGACCGGGAGATATAGCGAAAAACCGGGAGAGTTGGCAGCTATGGTAATGTATAGAGAAAGTATTGATATCGTATCGAAAATCATTATTCGAGTTTTCGACGGATCTACACGTTTCGAACACGTTGACACACAAAAAAACTATTTTTAGCCTGGCGTCTATTTGTGCGTGTGTGTGTCTGTCTGTGCAATGTATGTATTCACCCTAGCTCAAAAGATTATTAACCAAATTTCACAAAATGTGGTAAATGAGTCACTCGTGGATTACCCTGAGGCTGATTAGGTTTTGGTACGATTCGGAAAAAAAGAAACTACCTTTTTTGTGAAATAGTCCACAAGAATCGTCAAAATTTAAAATAAAAACTACGTATACTTAAATGTATTAATTAAATACTTGTTTTATACGTATTGTTTGGTAACGAAAATAATGAGACCAACCCCATAACTCTAGGACTAACAGTTCTCCATATATTGTAATTTTTCGCATTTTTTGCTAAATCGCTTTTGAAAATACGTTCAGTCGCCAAAGGAAAACGATAGTTGAATTAAAATTGCAGATTCAGTGCAATTTGAAATAATTATCCTTGTTATTCTGTGCAATTAAACTTAATTTAATGAATTATGCAAAAGAGCAAAAGAAAAGAAAATTGAATCTATAGGAAAAGTCATATGTTGTCAACATCCGATTTTTAATTACAGCGTAAGAATGTTTCTCTTTGGAAAGAGCACAAACGCAGCCTTCAATCCAAAGTTTATTTACATGTCCCATTTTTAAAATAGACAAAATTTAATTACAGCAAACGATAATTTGGCTTTTATAAAATGATCTGTTGCCAGAAAATATTTACTTTCCCTGCAATACATGGTAATGCATAGGGAAAGTATTGGAATCGTGTCGAAAATCGCATTTAGAATTTTCGACAGATCTACACGTTTCGGGATTTCTAGAATACGAAAAGCTATTTTTAACTTGACGTCTGTGTATGCAATGTGTGCATCCACTGTAACTAAATAACAAGTTGACCAAATTTCAAAAAATTTTGTAGATAAGTCACGTGTGGGTTACCCTGGTGTTGACTAGATTATGGCACGATTTGAAAATAAAAACTACCTTTTTTACGAAATGGCCGGCAAAAATCTTCAATCTAAAATAAGAAACTACGTATGCCCAAATGTATCAATTAAATGTTTGTTTTATAGACAATTTTTGACAATAAAAAGAATAAGACCAATTCCATAACTCTAGCCTAACCGTTTTCGAGATATTTTAATTATTTTGCATTTCTGGTACGACGCCTTTAAAAATGCTCCCAGTTACTAAATGAAAACGAAAGTTAAGTTAAAAATACAAATTTAAGTCTGTAGAGAAAGTCATGTGCTGCCCACATCAGATATTTTGAATTAATATGAGTTTTGTTATTTTTTGCAATAAACTCGTTCTACCTCTGTATTCATCAATTGTTCAATTGTTGTAAATTTTTTATTAATTTTGGACCACGCGTCTGACCTCTTTTATCACAGGCGGTAAAAAAACCGATTACTGGGACTAAAGAAGTAACAGCTAGATAAAAAATTTAAGAAGATAACATATTTTGAAAAATTATCTATTGCTCGCTTGATAGACGGACAATCTTGGGAAATGGAAAGAAAAACACGCGATTAGGAAGTGAAAACGCAAGCGCATCATGAAGCCACTTTCCATACCAAGTACTTATTATGGCGTGTGTTTTTTATATAAGATACTATCACCAGGAGTGTCGAAATTGAATTTTAACTGTTTTGGAAATGTTCAAGAAAGGGAAGATGATGAAATACAAGGATCACAATTCCAGATAGCATTTCTTTCTTGAATCCAATCTTGCTATTAAATACCAATATTGCAACGCAGGAAGGGAGAGTTAACCAATACCGGCTTTGTAGATGCACTGCATGATTAAAAACTAAGGAAATATAAATTTTGTTGATATTGCTAGTGAAATTATCTACGATTTCTGTCGAGATAAGGGCAAATTTCATTAATCTAAAAAGTGGCTGTGCTTCAGTTTTGGTTTTCAGCAACCAAAATGTGGTTTAGTTTCCATTGTAATGTGGCGCGAATGCAGTCCGGTCCACTATCTAATTTTCACTTAGAATGTTTTCCGGGAAATAATCTTTTCTGCAGTATAACTAGGTTTACTATATTCCAAAGCAGTTAAACAAAGATTCTATATTATAGTGTGACGTCATACTTTTAGTGACTTAATGAGTTGTGATGCCGCACCTTTAGTGACGTATAATTCCTTTTAAATGATAAAAATATTGCTAATAAAAATATGTTATTTTAAAAGAATGTTTTTTCCACCAAAGTAAAAACCATTAACATTTGTTCCCTTTATTTTCTTCGTACTTTTTACTGAACAGGCACAAAATAACAAACCTGTTAGGTCGCCGGACCGGTCAGGTTTCCAAATTAGGACTTTCCCGGTGAAATTAGAACGTATGGAACCCTAAAATAATACCGTCGGTAGAACTACTTCAGGACAAAATACGCCTTTCTTCGAAATAGAAATAAAGTATAACTTTATTATACTTTAGGCAAAATCTACTTACATCCTCCAGATCAACGTTTTCAAAGAGTGTTCCGCGGAACCCTAGGATTCCGCAATGTTATAATTTAGTGTAAATTTTCTAAAAACATTTTAAAAAACACGTAAAGTTCTAATTGCATAATATGGATCACAAAGAACTTTTCTCATTTTGAGGTTCCACCATCAAATTAAATTTCAAAAGGGCTCCGCTAAGAAAAAAGTATGACAAATACTGCCCCAGATCATCATCATTTCCAGGTTTAATTAAGGAGGTAGATTGTATTTAATTCTTCGCGTACTGTACATGATTCCTAGGAAAGTCCTTAATCACCCATAACTTTATAAAGAAAGGTGCATGAGTGTACATATTAGGTCTATCCATAATAAAGTGGCCAGCTGGATCGCATAAAGGTGAATGCAACACCCCTATAGGAGAATTCAAAAGTTGAGATACGAAGTCGGCAACAAAGCGAGATAAACGGAAAAGTCAATTATAAAGTTGTAGAGTACTGTCTAATTACGAGGAATTGACACCAGGAACGAACTAAATGCGTATAAGAAAGGCAATAAATACCAAACATACATAATCGGTTGTTATATGGGCAGTCACTCACTCCACAATACTTTTAAACGTTGCCGAACGATTCCCGAAAGTATGAAAATAATGCCAGTGACATAGTACCCATCTGCAAGATACACGGCGGGTTTTACACACGATTCTTGTACATTTAAACCTTGTGTACTGCATCCTGAATCTGACAGCAATTCGCCTATAACCATATTGTATCAAATAAATACCTTCTGTTACAGTTTTATTGTTTATTTCTATACATTAGCAAACTTGTGCAATTGACTTTTTTCGTCTATCTCGCCAAGTTCGATACCCTGATTTTTAAATCAGCCACTAGATGTGCTACAATCTCTTTTATTCGATTGAACATAGTTAATTTACTTTAGATAGACATTCATGAAGCATTCCTTACAAGGTTCTTGGGATGCTTGAGGACTTAACAACTCTGTATATAAGACTGCAACTGAGATTAGTTTCATTAACTCAGTGTTCTATTACTCAATTATGCAAAGTTTGATTGACGAGTTCTTGTGTGAGCATATCTTAAATGAAACAATAAACTATCGTATATTCATAAAAAGAAATTGTTCACAAAGTTGTGTACTTGATAAAATAAAACAAGAAGGATCAATCATGCTTAAAGCATTGTTTATGAAACACTTTTCAACTTCAATGCAATTTTATTTAAACATGTCTAAAATGCAATACATTTCTCGGTAATATTTTAAAACTTATCACAATACTACATAAATTTATTATATTTGAAAACTTAAACCTTCATCGAAAAAAATGAAATTCATTCAAATGACGGCATTGAAATATAAATTGCCTGATTTAAACATCTCTAAAATGCGACACATTCCTCGGTAATAATTTTAGAATTATCATAATACTACGATAATTTATTATATTTGAAAACTTCATCGAAAACAACTGAAATTCATTCAAATGACGTCATAGAAAAATAACACGCCTGGCTCTCTCTATAAAAGCAGCATTTCATTCATAAATAATTTCTCATTCATGTCATTCATCACAATACTATAATAATTTATTTTATTTAAAAATTAAGACCATGGAGCTACAAGTAATTAAACTCTATGCATAAAACTTCATCAATAAAAATCGTCCTTCTCTTTTAAAATCAATGAATATTTCATTCACATCAGCTATGCAAACTCCATGAACTAAATGATTTTGTGTTAAAGAAATACAGCAATTCTAATACAACTCATTCTACATATTTTGCTGTTTACATTTTATATAGGTGAAAAATAGGCTTCGTTGTAGAAATAATCAAATTTGGATTAGCATTTAAACTCAAATTTATTGTAATTGCGTTGTTTCAGTATGTAGATGCACAGAATTTAACCAAAAATAAAGTAGTTTTAGGACGGATACAACACTCAATATGAATTAAAAGAACTTTAAAAATCACAATTTTGAGACAAGATGGATACCATACATCATTTTGAAGTGGGTCACGTGATCTTTTCACATCATGGTCACGTGATCGCTTCATATAAGAGGTGTAATTATTGTTTTAATTTTTATTTAAAAAACTACTGAATATATTTCGCTGAATTTTTTTTTATATATTTTATGGAACAATTAGAATATTACCTTAATTTTTTGAAGCAATTTGTGAATTTTAAATCTGCTTAAAAATTGTTTGAAAAATTAGGTCCCATAGGGCTCAATGTATTCCATTTTTTCAACCCAGGTTCAATCCAAAACTAATTGAGTGATATTATTCATTTATATTCCCATGGGTCCTACAGACCGTCTGAACAACATACTAAAATTTCATTTTGATTAAGTCATTTTTACGGCAGTTATCGTGCTAACGGACAGACAGACAGACAGACAGATAGACAGAATGAACAAAGTCATAAACACTTTTCAACTTTGTTGTAAAGTGTTAAAAAAATCTATTGTGGGCAGTGCATGACTTTCCCACAGACTCAATTTATTTTCTTCTTCTTTCTTTCATAAGTCATTGAATTGGGTTTAATTGCACAAAGTAATACGAATGATTTTTTGAAATTATCTTGAATTTGAGGTTTTAATTCAATTGCCGTTTTAATTTGGAAACGGGTCGTTTTTTCAAAAGTGACGTAGTGAAACTGTGAAAATAATAAAATATCACAAGTCCTAAAGTTATGTTAGTCCTAAAGTTATGCGGTTGGTCTTATCTTCTTCGTTGGTCTTATCCTCAAACATTACGCATAAAACAAGCATTTAATTAATACATTTGAGCATATGTAGGCTATTATTTCAGATTTTGCGGACCTTTTAAAAAAGAATGCAGGTTCTGTTTTTCCGAATCGTACCAAAATCTTATCAACACCAGGGTAATTAATCCACAAGTGACATATCTATCAAATTTTTTGAAATTTGATCTATTAGTTTTTCAGCTAGAGCGGATGCATACATACTTGTACGGACAGACACACGGACGTCATGCGAAATATAGTTTAACGGGTTCTAGAGTACTTGAAACGTGTAGATCTGTCGAAAACTCAATTTGCGATTTTCGACGCGATTCCAATGTGCCCATATACTTTATGCATTGCCATATATTGTAGAGAAAGTAATATAGCCATATCAATAGTCCTTGATCAAAAGAGGAAGAAGAGACAGCAATCGTCCTTGTCCAGAACAATTGAATCAAAGTATAATCTTGCTGCTGACATCTGAGTTGTTAGCATGCACATTTTTTCTACCACTGCGGTTTTAAATTTAAATTTCGAAATGATTGATTTCTTGTCTTGCCAAGGTTGAGCTGCATCCGACGGCGCAAGCGCACGTTAACGATAAGGCTCTAATATTGTAGAAAGAAATAATGCATAGAACGGATAAAAAAAATCATAACGCTACTCAAATAGGCAGTTTTACGAAAGTTGCAGACTGCAAGGATAATTTGCATCCTGCGTTTGTTGACAGTTGCATTGGCGGGGTTTGGGGAGTCATGACTCTCATTGAGTGAACAATCACATTATTTCTCTCATTTCTCTCATTAGGCTCCATATTGGGAAACAGAACCCAGTATCATACCTAATTTAACTCTCTTTACTTCTTTCGACCCAAACTGTCAAACCTACCCGAAGATGAAAGGTATATGTTTGGACGGACTCAAGGACTCAAGGATATCCATTTACGAAGTACCCAGGTCAGCCGAAGGCTGCCTTTAAACTTCAATCTTAAGGGCGGCGGGGGATAGTAACGGAGGTAAATTACAGACAAGAAAGATCAATCATGCTTAAAGCATTGATTATGAAACACTTTCCAACTTCAATACAATTTTATTTAAACATGTCTAAAATGCAATACATTCCTCGGTAATATTTTAAAACTTATCACAATACTACATTAATTTATTATATTTGAAAACTTAAACCTTCATAGAAAAAAATGAACGTCATTCAAATGACGGCATTGAAATATAAATTGCCTGGTTTAAACATCTCTAAAATGCGATACATTCCTCGGTAATAATTTTAAAATTATCATAATACTACGATAATTTATTATATTTGAAAACTTCATCGAAAACAACTGAAATTCATTCAAATGACGTCATAGAAAAAATAACACGCCTGGCTCTCTCTATAAAAGCTGCATTTCATTCATGAACAATTTCCCATTCATTTCATTCATCACAATACTATAATAATTTATTTTATTTAAAAATTAAGACCATGGAGCTACAAGTAATTAAACTCTATGCTTAAAACTTCATCGAAAAAAATCCTCCTTCTCTTAGTAAAATCAATGAATATTTCAATCATATCAGCTATGCAGACTCCATGGGCTAAATAATTTTGTGTTCAAGAAATACAGCAATTCTAATACAACTCATTCTACATGTTTTGCTGTTTACATTTTACATAAGTGAAAAATAGGCTTCGTTGTAGAAATAATCAAATTTGGATGAGCATTTAAACTCAAATATATTGCCGGCCGCCCAAATTGCTGCTCTCAGTCTTCGGATGAGTCGGTCGGCCTGGACTTTCGACTCAAATATATTGTAATTGCGTTGTTTCAGTATGTAGATGCACAGAATTTAACCAGAAATAAAGTGGTTTTAGGACGGATACAACACTCAATATGAATTAAAAAGAACTTTAAAAATCACGATTTTGAGACAAGATGGATACCATATATCATTTTGATGTGGATCACGTGATCTTTTCATATCATGGTCACGTGATCGCTTCATATAAAATGTGTAATTATTATTTTAATTTTTATTTAAAAAACTACTGAATATATTTCGCTGAATTTTTTTTTATATATTTTATGGAACAATTTGAATATTACCTAAAATTTTCGAAGCAATTTGTGAATTTTAAATTCGCTTAAAAAATGTTTGAAAAATTAGGTCCCATAGGGCTCAGTGTCATTTTTTCAACCCGGGTTCAATCCAAAACTAATTGGGTGATATTATTCATTTATATTCCCATAGGTCCTACAGACCGTCTGAAAAACATACTAAAATTTAATTTTGATTCAGTCATTTTTACGGCAGTTATCGTGCTAACGGACAGACAGACAGGCAGAAAGACAGAATGAACAAAGTCATAAACACTTTTCAACTTTGTTGTAAAGTGTTAAAAAGAAGGTTTAAAAAAGAAATTGTGACGAGTCACAGTAGAAATCTATCGAGTCGCATAATTTGGAGGGGGGAATCGCGCTGTGCTCCGTGGAGCACTGGCCTTGAATCGATGAGAAGCTGCGTTTAAATAAACGCGGATATGTTTGGACAGCCGAAACAGTGCCACCTAATGTAGACCAGAACCCAGTGGAGACGATATCCACAGGGATGGTACCCTCCTTCTTCTGTCACCAACCTCTCGGAAGGACTTTTAGATCCACAGATTCAACGTACCTGTACTCCACGTAGACATAGGGATCATTTGAAACGAATGATGGAACTCTGGTCTTCCGAATGCAATCATCGTGCCTTAACCACTGGGCCATTCCGCCCCAATTAGACCCTTCAACACGAGCTTTCGCGACCCAGACCGAGCAGGGAGGGGCTTTACCAACAGGTTTACAACAACTATGTATTTCCCCGGCCGCAGAAATAGTGTAACTATTCTTCCGTCCAATTTGACCTTCAACATCCCTTTCCGGGATTTTAGCTATGCCTACGGTTGGCGATTTTTTCACCTATATGAAGATTAATACTTTTTACCTACGCCAATTCTTATTAACTTCACGTTATTTATCTTTGTATTTTCGTTCAACGTCTTTGACAGGCTCGTTCTCGGCTCCCAGAGTATGTGAAGAGTTGCAACTCGGCCCACAGTTTCATCTCGCTGAAATTGTGTGCGTGACATAATGAAAGACGTGACATAATGAGAGTATTCAATCATTCTGTTACGTTATTTACGTACATCACGACTGTGTTTTTGCCATTTTCGTGCATTTTCTTGGCTAATTACTGTTCGGTGTTTCAGATAAAATGTTTTTTCTTATTCTAACACGTCTATCCATGTGTAATACTACATAGGTTTGTGCGTCAATTTCTTTAAAAAAATAATAATAATAGGGCAGCTGAGGAAGGAAAAACTAAAATTACAAAACTGAAAAACAAAAAAAAAACAAAAAATTGCGAAAGAAACAAGCTTTTCGAAGTGCTCCTTTACACAATAGTGACATATGGAAAAACAAAAAACAAATTTTAATTACACAAGAAATTGAACCAAATTAAGAGTGTAGGCAGACTCAATTCGAATAACTAAATCAAATAACGTAAACAAACCCAAATCTTCGAACATGTTCTTATGCTTGATGCAATTCGGCAAACAATAATAACGTAGGTAAATTATTCGCTCATGAAATTATGTTGCTTGATAATAGCTATCAAAAGCCAGTAACAAACGGACAAAATTGAGTTAAGCCAAATTATATTTCTACATAGCTGAATTTAGTTTTCATAATCATGATTTAAGATGTGTTGGGTATTG
This sequence comes from Amaurobius ferox, assembly GCA_951213105.1. Lineage (NCBI taxonomy): Eukaryota > Metazoa > Arthropoda > Arachnida > Araneae > Amaurobiidae > Amaurobius > Amaurobius ferox. Next base: position 90,061,595 of record OX578142.1, on the reverse strand, counting down.
TTTTACTAAATCAAACAATAATTGCTGAATTTATTTCGAATTCAGCAACACTTACAAACTGATTGGTTCGATGATTTGTTTTCTTCACAAATCATTTTTTCAGTTTATATTGATATTTTACGAGAAATTTAAGATTTTGATCATAAGCACTACTTTATCCTATAACAGTAATAACAATCATCGCTTATATTTGAATCCTTCCTTAACTAGCAAATTATCTAATGTTTATGCATTATAAGCTGTTAATAAAAACTGATAAATTTCCAAAATAATATCTACAAATTCATCTGAAAATGTCAGTCATTGAGATATTTTATACGTATGACGTGTTGGTTTTATCAAGCAAATGTTTATTTAACTTTCTAGTTCCATCAGGATTGTTTAAGAGGAAAATGTCAACTAGTAAGTGTTGGCATAATTATCACATGTAGTGTGGAAACGAAACGAGCTTACAGAAAACGTACAGAAAACAATATTTATTTAAAAACATGATTGAAAATATATAACTTTCATGTAAAACCAATATCTACAAATATGTCCTGTACAAATATCTGAAAGTAGTAACAAACTACAAACTTTCTTTTGTTAAAAATCTCGAAAAACACTTGAGCAGCAAATACATCACAAATCTGAAATCTACAACATTTTGAGCAATAAATAATCATATTGAAGGCATGATATATTGAATTTATATAAATAAAACGCACATAATTAATATACAGTAAGTGACGAATTCATTTAATATAAGACATTATCTTGAGAAATAACAAACTCAACAGCAAATGGACTACAGTGAACAAAAGACAAAAGCGCTTCAATTGCATAAATGCGACTGAATTTTTTTTTAAAATGCAGATTCAAGGTTTTTAAAGAAAGCATATTTAAGCAATTTGAATTCCAATCAAACAATTAGCAATAATAAACAAAACTTAAATCAAATATTAGTAGCAAAAACGTCACTCAAGTTAACTTTTGAGTTTAAGTCTTACGTAAGTTTTGTACTTTAAGAGGTAAATCACTCAAATCCAAAACAACAAGTCAAAATATGCATACATGCATTTTTTGTTAACGCTATCTACCAGTAAGGCTCATTGTACATAATTTTACTCCAAATGTCCATCTCATCTGCATTTTCATTATCAGTAAGTATAATGTATTTCTGGGCTGCCTTGTCAGACACTTTTGGGATATTTGCCTGCTGCAATTCAGATGCATTTGATTTTGGGTATTCAACAACTAGACGATAATTTATGCCTCCATTATTATCCCAATATTCTTTACCATTGCATTGAAAGCACACACAAAACTCGATAACTTCATATCTAGAAGCCACATGTGAAATTTTAGTGTTGAAACAAAATGTATCATACACATTAGGTTTCATCCTCTTTTCACTTGGCTTCATATACGTACATGGGATATCAACATAAGAGAGCCATCGATCGAATGCTACTCGTATAAATACACTTTTCTCGTATGATAAATTTTTCACTTTTACCGTTCCAAAAAGAATATCATCTGTACCTTCTTTGACAGACACATATTCAAGCGCTACCATATTCTTTCCTAGCACTTCCACCAATTTTTCATCTGGCCATGGTGGGTGTTCAAAGGCTATCCTCCATTTTTTCTCTTTCACCACGCTGCGTCTTGTGCTGCCAATTAAGAGCGTTATCACGTCATCTGCCCATTTAGGTGCATTAGGAATTTCTCTAACTTCGACTAACTTGAAGCCTCGGTCGTCTGCAAAGCTGACCTTTTTCTTACGTGGGCCGTAAGAAAGTTCTTGTTTAGAAGCAGCGCCTTCTAACGAATTGTAAGGTACATTGTTTATAAACACGTTGTGCACAGATTTTTTATAGAACAATCTCTGGTGTTTTCCAAGGCATTGTGGTATACAGTGGTTCTGATGGAAAGATGAGCTTCGATCATAGACACTATCGGCATAATTCGCTGACTCAAAATGAGAATGCGGGTAATAGGTATGGTTTGATGAAGACAGCAGCATTTCCAAATCGATAGGCATTTCCACTTTCTGATGAATTTGCGATATCAAGACGAAGTCATCTGCAATAGAAATTCGAATAAGTTCAAGGGAAAATATCATCCTATTAATGTGAAAAACATGTGAAGAAAATAAAACTACATTTTTAAAAGAAATACAAAAACATCTGCGGAATAAATATAGAACAGCCAAATAATGTTGGTATAGTTATTTCAGTAGTAGCAGTCGCCAAATGAAGATGAAAATTGAATTAAAACTGCCAATTCAGTGTACTTTAAAATAATTATCCGTGTTATTTTGTCAATTAACCACATTTTAATGAATTATGAAAGAAAGGGGGAGAAAATGAATTTGAGTCTGTAGGGAAAGTTATGTCCTACCCACATCAGATTTTTTTCATTGTCTAAAATTAGACCTAACGTTTTAAAAAAACGACTAACTACGAAAATGCAATGTGCTAGAGCCAAGAAGGTGTTAGGAAGGCAGCTACTCCAAGGACTTGTTACGATCGAGACAGTCTTAAATAATAAAGGAAGGTGTCTGTGTGTCACTTTCATTTATATGAATAATTTTTTTGTTATTTTTTAGATTAATAAATTCAATTTATCCCTGCTTTAACTACCGAGCAACGTCGAGTGCATTTTCTACTTCTAGTATTTTTTCTTACAGAGCTAGAATGGTGTATTATGTATGGGTGCCGAGTTCAATTCTCGTCTGTAGTTAATTGCTTTTCAGAGGCTAAACTCAGATCTAATACTTTACAGGTTCTCAGATTATTTTTTTCTTTGCAACATAACCGTGTAAGTGGACATTTTTATCCCATACTAAATGCAATAAAATTCTCAATAAATGGTCTTTTCGATAGTAGGTCTTATTTTTATCGGTATGTCTTTCCGAATTGTGCGATTTAAAACAATCTTAAGATTCTCATTAAGATTTTAAAAAAATATCAGACTGTAAGGAACTGATTCGTAAAAATGATTTTAGTAAAATGAAATCAAGCTCAAATTGATATTTTATTTATAATGAACGCGTTTTCTATTCCAAAAAGAAAACGAATTGCTAGAAATTGCAACGCTGAAGAACAATATTCACACTGATGCATATTATGAGCAACCTTAAAAGCAATGCAAAATCACTCTATCGAGCAAAAGCAGACAGTATAGATCTTCAGTTTCGGCTTTATCCTAAGGGTAGAACATTATTAGCATTTCTAAAGAAAGATGCTCATATTATTATCCCGTACGAGTATTTCAACAACATATAATTATTAAAAATCCAATGATTATACATATATTTTTTTTAATTATAAATTAGATTTATTTAATACTTTCAATTAATTAGCAAAATATTAATATTCATTAATTTGGAGCAGAGTGTGATAACCTGTCCATAACTATATAAAATGCTTTCTTTAATTACATCAATTTATCAATTATTTGCCTCATAATTGTTTATGTCGAAATAGCACACAACTTTTATTTTTGTAATGAATCTTGATAAAAAAAAATAGAGAATAATGATGATAACAAGCTCCATAGGTTATTCATTCACCAAACTTTAATGCAGCCATTCATCTTCAATTTTGAAAGTTAATCAACTTTTGTCTAGACATTCATCTTCACCAATCTGACTGTTCACAACGACAGTTTAAACCATATTTCTTCATTCTGAGAGCATTCACCTGCTGCTCACTAATCTTACTTGAAAGTTACATTTCCACTCACATTTTCGGTCCGGCCACACATGAAACTGTCATAAGCCCTAGGGTTGGTGGTGTGGTCTGGGACTTCACCACTCACATTTTCGGTGAACTTTGGCTCAACCTATAAATTCTGCGGCAGAAAACGCCTTCATCATCTGCTTCTAATTAGTTAACCTTACGGTCGATCCGTAAAATAGCGGGTGTAGTCACATATACTTTTCCCATTGGTTGTAAATTGCCTTTGAGATCAAACAGCTGAAATGATTAAATTTTCTTGGAACATAAATGCCCCCTCAAAAATGTCAACTCTGGCGCCAGTCTGACTATATCATTACTTAATATGTCGATTTTATTGTTCAATTCTGTTTTATGCTCTCCAATTGTTCATACAATGCTGTTCTCTTTCTGTATTTTTTACTATAAATCTGTTATATTTCCATATTCGTCATCATAAGTTCGTGACGAAAGTAATCTAATCTCACGAATTTTAAGCCGATTATGCGATTCTATATTTACTTTTTATTTGCATTTTCGTAATTTTTAAATTTAATAAATATGATTTCCTGTAAAAATTTGTATCAGAAATACTTTAATATTTCATACTTAATCAAATTAAAAATTATTGTATACTTTTTAAAACAATTAAAAAAAATACTTCTTAATAGAAAAAATAAATCCATTGTAGTTTATATTCATTACTATATTTATTGAATGGTAAACTTTTAGACGAAGTGTTAATGAAACGGACATCGAGTGGGAACTTGATTTTATAAAGTAAACTACTGCGGTATATGTATAATATTTCATCATGATTTTTTATATAAACTTAATTTGATTTCGATACAACCTAACATTAGCAGTATAGAGACAAATTAACTTAATAGAGATCGCTAGTGATCTCTTTCCTTCCCTCATATATAGTAGAAAAATTAGAAATAATCAACGATTCCCGATTTTAGAACAATTTTTAAATAAAAAAAAACTTTGATGCTATTTAAAGTCGAAAAGTTCAGAACATTAAAAACAACTTTCTGCAAGTTAAAATAGCACGTGTAAGAAGTATATTTCGTAAATGCATGAAAGGTAGAATTGAATGGAAATTAGTAATGTCGGAAAAAATTCGATAAAAAACCCCAAAATGTTGGAATTGTAATGATCAGAAACTTATAGAATACATTAAAAATACAGGAAAATATGTTTCAAAAATCTCTAATAAAAATCACTGTTTATATGTATGCTTTTGTTGTTAACTTACGCATATATGATATGTCCACACATCAGTACTATTTTAGTATTCGTTTTGTATTTTTTTTCTTTTTGCAGAGTATGTGTACACCATGGAGTTAGAGAGAAAGGGATAAAACTCCTTCATGAAAAGCTTGAAAATTCCATGATGCTTTGAGAATTATATGTATAGGTTGATCACACTTAAAGTCCCTGATGTAATAATCAAACTTTTAATCCCATACCTAAATGACATACACTTTCAAGTTAGAGTTAAAGATAAGTTCTCGATACACACTCGTAAAAAGCAGTATACCGCAAGGATCCATACTTAACCCCCCCCCCCCACTTTTCCAAATTAGAATTAAAGATAAGCTCTCGACACCCAAACTCATAAAAAACAGTGTACCGCAGGGATCCATACTTGTTCCCCCACACTTTTCCAAATTAGAATTAAAGATAAACTCTTTACACCCGAACTCATAAAAAGCAGTGTACCGCAAGGATCCATACTTGTCCCCCACACTTTTCCAAATTAGAATTAAAGATAAGCTCTTTACATCCAAACTCATAAAAAGCAGTGTACCGTAAGGATCCATACTTGGCCCCACACTTTTCAATATACACTTAAATGACATCCCCAGAACACAAAATACTGAGTTAACTCTTTGCAGACCACAGTGCGATACTACTGAAAAATACTTGATTCTCAGTAATGCACATAAACAGCTACAACAACACTTAGACATACTCCTCGCCTGGCTACACAAGTGGCACGTAAAGCTAAACTCAAATAAATGTCACTGAATATACTTCTCTCATGATTTAAAACTTCCACCGCCCCTCTATATAAATAATCATGCTCTTTTTGCTGAAAAATAAACCAAGTACCTAGACATAACTCTAAACTCCAGCCTCACCTGGAAATTACGCATAAAAGATATCACCAAAAACGCCCATATGGTTACTTGTACGCTCTACTCATTCATAGGAAATGGAAATTTTAGCTACCAAATCAAAATATCACTATATAAATCCTCCCCATAATATTGTATACTTCGCCGATATGGGGATATGCCTGTAAATCCCAAACAGACGCCCTAGAAACAAAACAAAATACACTGTAAAACATTTGCAAGTGTGTTACTGAAAGTTTCAGGGGAATCAGCTGTAATAAAGATGAATTAAAATAGAATTATTGAAGAGAAATAGTAAAGCATCCATAATAAATAAAAGTATTCAAATATCAACCAGAAAAAACTCAAGAAAATGTCAGGAACAACCCATTATATTTAAAACAAAAATATTAAAGAAAAATGGAATATCAAATAATAGAATGAAGGTGATGTAATGAGTAAAATCTTCAAGGGGCGACTACTATACATCAGCTTCAATTACCACATTTCATTTATTGACTTGTAACTATGAACAAATGGTCAATGTGCTAAAAGTGGAAAATAATTGAGAAATTTGAATAACTAAAAAGAATTGAATAAATTGAAAAACTTGAATTAACTTATTTGTGTAGAAGTTATAGCAGCTAAACCATCTCAACATAATGTACAAAGAAAATGTTGCCAATCTTAAAGAGTAATGGCCATGTTGCTATTCTTAAAAATTGTAAATAATTGATAAACTGCATTCTTAATAATTGATAAACTGCATTCAAAATACAACACGTGCCTATTAATACATGTAGATAAAAATGATAATCATTATTAACCCTATAAAATAAATTAAAAAATTAATAAAATATGTATCGAATAGACAATAGAATATCAATCGATTATAGAAATTAGACAAGGCCTTCCACTGATTCCTTGCATCTACCTCCTGGCAAAATGCTCTGTTAGATAATGCAAGTACAACGACATGCATAATAATGGAAAATATAACCATAAGTACCAGTTAGTAAATAATAGAGAATAAATGGGGAATGATTAACATTCTATAGTGATTTAGACATAATAAAGTGCATTAACAACGCTGTATCCTAAACTTTTCTACTATACTTTTAACCAAATATAACGGATAAAAGTATGATTTACTAGTTTGAATAAGATTTTTTACATGTAATTTATGAAACTTTTTATCTGATAATCTATAAATTTGAAATAATTGAATTTTAATGATGTTACAAAAAATTTGAACCGGATTACAAGAAGTAAAAAGTAATAATTTATTGATATTAAAATTAACTTTTTTTTATCATATAAATTATAAATAATATTATTAGAAGATTCAATACAGAGATTTAAATCCAGAAAGTTAACCTTAGCACTAATAGAAGGTTCATTATTCAACAATTCCAGATTATCCGGATAGAAATCGATGTTGATATTATTTAATTCCGTTTTAACAACATAGATCAGATCGTCTACATATCGATATAATTGTCAGTTGATGTAAATATATACATACATATTTATAAAGATATAAATTCGCCAATATACTACTACTACAACCACCTTGCGGGACACCTGATACTTGTAAATATAATTGGATTCCCTGAAAAATATAGTTATTAAGTAAAACAGAAAGAAGAAGTTTAGGAAAGTCTTTGATTTTAATATGATCGGTATGTTTGGCAATAAATGCATTATAAAGAGTTAAATGATATAAAGATCTTGAATATTAATATTATTAAAGATATCTTTAAAATCAAAGGTGTGGAAACCAACGATTTCGTCAATTAAATGCAATTTATCAATTAATTCTTGGCTGTTATCCAGAATAAAATAATTAAATTGAGAATATCGAAGGCTATTGTTTAGTTCTTTCAAACAATTGAGTAACACTTTACTAGCAGAGTAGAATAAATGTTATGTCCGCTTGTGACGGTTCTAAATTTAATGGGATTCTTACGAAATTTAGGTATTAAAACTATACGGAAATTTATAAAATTTTGAGTTTAATTGTAAATCACCACAAATATTAATCATTTTTAGTTTGATATTATTAAGTGAATGATTGATATTATTAAGTGAATGCAATAAGTAAATGTATTTTTAATTGTACCGTTTTTTAATACATTTGTATTGTTAAACTTACTAGTTTCATATACTTAGTATTTTATATTTAAACTCTGATTATATATATATATGCAAAAATAACGCTTCAGCAGACGATAATTAGCTGAATATTTCAGTAATGAAGCTGGAATATTCATGAATGCCTGTAATTGCGGTTTTTCTGATAATTTGTCGAAATTATCAACAAAGTAGCTGAAAAAAAATGAGCAACGGTTGCAGAATGTTTTACAGTATATGATTCTCAGGACGGTTAAGAAATCCTCTAGATACTTAAGGGACTTGGTCATAAGGAAAGACTTTAAAATCAAAACCATAAGAACGCAAATTAAAAAAGATGCGCTAAACTTTTTGACAAACTTCCAACTGTTCCCAATGAACTATTTTTTTAACTTACATGGATATTATCATCGGAAGACTAAATCACAAGAAGACCCCGCGCAGTTCTAAACTTTGAATAACCGAACTTAACCCGGTAAACCCCTTTTTCTTAATCTCTAGACTAAAATAAAATCAGCAACTAGAATAAAATAATATCCTAAAACAACCCTCTAAACTGCTGAATTTCTTAAGTTTAATTCAGAGCTGGGCCAACCCCCTAAACTGCCTAGACTCAAATGTATACCACATTGCCGCATTAGCAATTTTGAGCTAAATAAACTTTTAAAATAAAAATCATAGTGGTGTCAATTGTCAAACAACATGATGTCAAAGTATGATGATTATATCAGAGAATGAATCTGGAGATTAAAAACTCTTCGCACCTGGTGCTCTATCCTACAACCAACGGATAATTAATTATATGATGGTGTTACAAGTAGTGTTAAAGTGTTTACAGTCCCATAAGTTAGTACGCATAAAGTGTTAGTACAATCCCATAAGTTAGTACGCATAAAGTGTTAGTACAGTCCCATAAGTTAGTACGCATAAAGTGTTAGTACAGTCCCATCTGTTTTCATTTGATGTGACAGCAAGGAGTAGTGTTTAGTATAAGTATTTTTGATTAATTTTAAATTAAAGTTTCCTAATTATGAGAAAAAGTAGAATCAAAACATTTTTCCAAGTTGCAGAAAAGGGTATAGATATATGGAAACCAAGGTAAAATAAATTTGAATACGTAGGAATATTCTTTATTACTTGTGTTCTAATTTGAATTGCGCTGATAATTTATATCTGCCAAATTAGCAGTTTAAATAAATATTATTTTATTCAATACGAGAATTTCGCCATAAAAATACATACAATGCAGTGGGACTTACTTACCCCAGCATCACCTGAATAAATATATCAAACGAATGCGTTTTCCTAGCATGAAGCTTTAACTCCTTCCCTTTACTTTTTTTCGTTTACACAGGTTTAGAGGAATTTTGATAGTGAATAACAAAAAAGTATTTAAAAAACATTATTTGGCAACAGATCATTATATAAAATCGAAATTATCGTCTGGTGCAGTAAATAGTCTACTTTTAAATTGGTGCATATTTTAACTCCTATAGCATCTAATTAAAAATATTTGGATCGGATGTTATGTTTTTGATCTTTCCGAAGAGAAGTATATCTATTCTGTGATTAAAAAACGCTTTGAAAATAATGGAAATAGCATATCTAAATACAGAAAAAGCAATATCTATGATAATAAAGAAAATTGTTTGTGTGTCTGTCTGTTTGTGTCGTCTGTAGAGAGAAATGTAAGAGTTGTACGACCATAAAATCTGGTACAGGGATACCTTGACTTCCGAGAGGAACTACCCCATCGACATTTTTAAATTTAAATTAATTTTTAGTTATTAAATATTGAAGCGCCATCTTGAACCGTTTCCGCACAAATCGATTCCCTAGCGATCGAAAATATTACCGCAAAGTTTCCATCTTAATACCATCGGAAAGATCGAAGAATTTTCTTTCAAATAAATTTCAAAAGGAATCCGTACTACGTATAAATAAACAAATTTTCGTTGATTTATTAAATATATATGTATATCGTATACTTTTCGTGCTTTGAAGACGTCCCCGATTTTAAAATTGCGATATAAAGAAATTGACTGACAATCATATATAATTTAACAGCAGCTCCTTTATATATTACACGCTGCTCCTAAACAAAAATATTCTATAGCTATCCTTTCATTAATTATAATTTTTATAAAGTATAAATGTATCACTAAATTTTAACAAACCATGGCATTTCGCAAATGGTCAGGTCGAAAAATCTCCCCATCGAGCATAATTGCCGATATGCGGGGACTGTTATGTGACGACTTCCTTTCTTGAAATTCGACAAGAAACGTTAGGTGATGGCATATATTTTGCAGCTGAGGTTACTTGCATTATCAGACACAGCCTCTAAAAAGTTCTTTAGAGACTGTGTTATCGGAACACGTTAAACAATGAACTGGATGATAAAAGACAAGTATCATGTCCCGAGGGATTTGTTTGATTGCAAGTATTTTAATTTAATAAACGTACTACTGATTTTGATTTTTAAAAAAGTTTAACAGATCCCCATTTGACAACGCTCTTATTTAAGGCGTGTTAAAAAACCTTGCTTAGGACATATTACACACGCTTAGAGGTAGGGGCGCGGTAGCCCATTGGTTAGCGCGCTGGAGTTGCACTCGGTAGGCCCGGGTTCGATTCCAGCCATTGCCAAAAACTGCCGCCGTGTTCATGCGGAGTACGATCATGTTAAACATGTGGGTCCGAAAGTCCTTCCGAGAGGTTGGTGGTAGGGGAAGGAGGGTACGGTCCCTGTGGATGCCTCCCCCACTGGGTTCCGGTCTAAATTGGGTGGCACTTTCCGACCGTCCAAACAGTTACCTTACACCTTTCTGGTAGGTCGGACGGTCTGGGTTTCAACAACAACAACAACAACACGCTTAGAGGTTAGGCGTATTTAGGGCGTATTAAAGGAGCTCATTTAGAACGTATTATGATCACGCAGAGGGCGGACGGCGTATTTAAGGCATATGCAGTCGTATTAGGACGTAGCGGTCAATATGCAAAAGGCATATTATGTTGTCGTTGAGACCCAGACCGTCCGACCTACCAGAAAGGTGTAAGGTAACTGTTTGGACGGCCGGGAAGTAAAGACATGTTATGTGATATCACAGCGGGCTAAGACGTATTTAGGCGCTTATTTAAGTCGCTTAACAGACAGGACGTAGACGAACGTGTGTTCGCGAATGTCCTATCACAACTGGTGGCGACTATGCCTTTTGAAACACTGAATGACTTCATTTAATTAATTCCTACTTTAAATTCCAGACAACGTCAATTATATTTTCTAGTTATTAATAATAAAGAGAAATATCGTCAAGCATTACTTTTAACCAGGAAAAGAACACCAAATGAATATTCAAAGAAGATCGACTACGTATTTCAAAAGTAAGGATTTTAACCCTAAAAGAAAATCCACCGACTCAACAATTGCAATGTATTTAACTACCTTTGTATCAATTGTTAACAAGATAGAAAACATCGATTTCAATCTTTAAAAAAATACATACTGTTCACAGTCTTTTGCCTATGCATCTAGCTGAACGTAGAACCAGCTGTAGAACTCTTGATGAAAATCATTTAATAGGAGACAGGGGGAAATATATTTATGACTATTGAAGAAACGTGGATTTAAATGATTGTAACAAAAAGTTCGATTTTCAAAAAGTTTAGTCAATAATTCATGGTCGTTGCTTACTTCTCGGAAATTAAAATTAAAAGTAGTCGAACGAAATATTGTAATCAATTCTACTATCAAAATTATGTTTTAACTTCTATATTTAAAGATGAAATACCATCACTTCATCCACAGTCTTCAAAGAGTCGGCCGTCCAAACTGCTACTCATGTCCTAAGACGAGTTGGCCTGTCTGAGTTTTCGACAGTCTTCAAAGAGTAGAACTCCATCAGGACAAGACTATCAGACACATCCAAATTTACAACTAAATTTCTTGAAAAAATAAAATATTGTCAGGTATCAAAGCTATAGTTTTTACCCATATTCCTTCGAAGTTCCTTGATGCGTCACCAATGGACAAATGTGCCTATAGACTGTTAAAAAGGAGAGCTTTCTAAACATAGACCTAAAACAATGGGTGGATTATGGAACGCAGTGAACAAAGATCGGAATGAAATTATCTATTTTTAAGAATATCATATCCTATTTTTAAGAAATACCATCTTGTCCTGGAAATCTAGATATAGGTTGAGAATCCAGAGGAAGGGATATGAAAAAAAACATTCAAAAAATAAATAGATTTATTTAAAATATTCATTGCATTGAGGGAAAATCTTTCAAAAAATGTGCAAATATCATCTGCATCTGCATTGTAAGCCTCAAAATAATTTAAATACTGTATTGTAAACTGTTTGAATATTTTTATTTTTATTTTAACAGTAATGTAAATATCTCAACGGTTGGTGCACATCCTAAATTCATTTATTTAAATTTTTAAATATGAGTAGGGTTATTATTTTTAGTGTTATGGCATTTGTATATTGTAAAACATTTCCATTTTCCTGATTTTTTTTTCAGGACTACCAGTAATTTCATAATTTCATTCAGTCCTTCAGTCAACGAGTATTCGCCCCCCCCCCCCCCGGAGATATTTTATGTTAACCTAGTTTTTATTTATGTGACAGTATTTAGATATATTTATATAGAGCAAATATAAAACTTATCCCCTAAAATTTCATTCGCCGCCCCCCGGCCAAAAAGTCCTGAGTATGGTATCTCTTTGGATGGCCGAGAGTGCACCCAATTTAGACCGGAACCCAGTGGCGGCAGCATCCACAGGGACATTACCTTCCTTTCACTACCATCAACCTCTCGGAAGGATTTACGGACCCACATATTTAACGCGCCCGTACTCCGAGTAAAAACGGAGGCAATTTGGGCAGAGCCGAGAATTGAACTCGGGTCGTCCGTCAATCCCTGCGCACTAACCACTAGGCTGTCACACCCCTGTCTGGCGTCTTATCCTCGATTAAGGTTATACCATTATCTATATACTTAAATCTGTAAATATTATTAAAAATCTTAACATGTCTGTCTACCAGCACGACCATATAATTTCTTATTCTTATAAATCTATGTTTTTGTCGTTTCTCATTTTTTTTACTTTACTTGTGGCCGCATGGCATTTGATAATACGCAAATTTTAAATTGTGAGTTAGACTGTATTTATAACTTCATTGTACTGTTGCATCTCGCTGATGAATGGCATTCAAACGCTCAAAAGCGTTAGGATATTTGATAATTATAACTATGATATTTGATAATTATAATATTTGATAATTATAACTATGTGTTATCAGTAAGTGCTAATGCTTGCACCCCTTGAGACATATTCTATTTTTCCTTACAAAACAAACAAACATATGTATATACAAGAAAAATCAATCATGCATAAAGCATTGATTATGAAACACTTTCCAACTGCAATACAATTTTATTTAAACATTTCTAAAATGCGATATATTCAGCGGTGATATTTTTTAAATTATCACAATACTACAATAATTTATTATATTTGAAAATGTCATCGAAAACAAATGAACTTTATTCAAATAACGTCATCGAAATATACATTGGCTGGTTCTCTGTATAAAAGCAGTAAATATTTCATTCATAAACTTTTTTCCATTCCTTTCATTCAGCTACGATATTTTTAAAATTATCACAATACTACAATAATTTATTTTACTTAAAAACTTAAAACCATCGAGATAAAAGTACTTTCTAACTCCATGCTTAAAACTTCATCGGAAAAGGCAATACTGTAGAATCGTCTGCTTCTCTATGTAAAATCAATGAAGGATTCATTCATATCAGTTATATTGCAGACTCCAGAGCTACATAATTTTGCGTTAACGAAATTCAGCAATTCTTATACAACTCATCTTACGGCTTGATGTGTTTACATTCTCCATACGTGAAAATTAGGCTTCGTTGTAGAAATAATCAAAGTTTGATGATCATTTAAACTCAGAAATATTGTAATTGCGTTGTAGCAGTATGTAATATATAGATGCACAGAAAAAATAAAACATAAAGCCGTTTTAGGACGGATGCAACACTAAATATAAATTAAAAAGAACTTTAAAAATCACGATTTTGACGCAAGATGGATGCCATATTTTATTTTGAAGTGGGTCCCGTGATCTCTTCATATAATATAGGTGCAATTATTATTTTCATCTTTATTTCAAAATCTACCAAACATATTTTGCTGAAAATTTTTTTATATATTCTATGGGATAATTTGAATATTTCCTAAAATTTTCGAAGCAATTTGGTAATTTTAAATTCCCTTAAAAAATGTTTGAAAAATTAGCTCCCGTAGGGTTCAATGTATTTCATTTTTTCAACCAGGTTTCAACCCAAACCTAATTGCGTGATATTATTCATTTACATTGCCATATGTCCCACAGACCGTCTCAACAACATACTAAAATTTCATTTTAATAAAGTCATTTTTACGGCAGTTATCGTGCGAACTGACAGACAGACAGACAGAATTAACAAAGTCATAAACACTTTTCAACTATGTTGTAAAGTGTTAAAAACGGAAGTATTGTGATGAGGTATCTGACCATCCGATTTTGATAGATTTACTATTTTATACTATTTTGAAAATTCTATATTTAATACTCTTTTATACATAAAATATTTTACTCGACTTAAAGCAAATAAGAAATGCAAACAAGTATCTGTTACCGAAATCGTAGGTTTTACTCCTACACTATTTTGAAATTCTGTAGCAGCGAAACAAAATAAAGCTGATATGGTCAGCTTTATATCTTTAATACCGAAATAATGGTGTCCAAGATCCACAGCATAATGATTTTGGCATTGCATTTACAACACATAAATTGACCGAAGTCCAACCAGTCGCCCATGCCCTCGGACTAGTCGGACGGTCTGGGTCTTCAACACATAAATTGAAATTTGGCGCTTTTGGCAACAAACCAGAGTGACTTATTCATACTCACGTAATAAAGCCTCATCAAAATGCAATTAACTGTTAATGAATCCCGTAAAATAAATAACTATTGATGACTTCTTTGACGTCAAAATACAAAACTAGTACATAAAGTATATTCTCTTGTGAATGGAATGAACTAGTTCCACCATAATGATGTTAGCACATTTGTTGCATAATATTGCATGTGGAAAGTGTATTTAATGATACTTTATTTTAATAGTAAGTAATTTTTTGATAAGTTTATTTGAAAAACGTGCCATATCTCGAGAATAGTTCATGCTAGCCTTCTCAAATTGCCGTTTGTTATATAATAAAAAATTACATCAAAAATAATTATTTATTTATCATTATTAAAAGTTCTAATTTTTTTATGATTTTCTCAAAAATTCATTCAAAATTTAGGGGTCTTCAAAGCATTTGATTGCGTTTAAAATGAATAGGGTTTCAATAGTCACCGATTTTAATAATTATACCAAATTATTTTCGAAACGCTTCTTTCATTCGTGAGATATCGTATCCACAGACTCACACACATACACACTAACACACATACACACACTAGCATACATACACACACTAACATATATATACACAAAGGCTAACATACATATACACACACACTAACATACATACCCACACACTAACAAACATATATACACACACTAGCACACATACATACATACACACACATTAACATATATACATACACACACACTAACGTACACACACATACAGAGATCACCTCAAAAACGTTCGATTCGATCTCAGGGATGCTTGAAACGTGTTCTTCTGTTGAAAACTCGAATTTTCGAACCAGTCACAATGCTTTCCTATGCATTATTCTATATATGTAGGGAAAGTAATACTTAAATATAATAAAATAACGTGCTATCAGTTTCATGCCCAAAATAATGTAGGCATTGATTGTATACCTCCTGTAGGCAGCTTTCGGGAGTATGAATATGGCAATTTTAGCCTAAGCTCGATTTTGTGTATGTGGGTGTTTAATAAAATTTACGACACATAGCAAGTTTTATTACTATCATGGTAGGTATCGACTAGTGCTCCATACTGACTATTCACATAAGTACGAAACCATCCATGAATGCTACCCGTCCCGCTACTTTCCTTTAATTTACATCCAATTCACACTCCATTGCTATGTTTAAAATGCCGCATTATACAGTCTAGACAAGTTGCAAAACTAGAAGCAATGAAGTTAATTTTGTCATAGAGACGTACTTTATTTGTAGAATTGCTGAACAAAATTGCCAAAGGGTTTTCATTTCATATTTGGAATACACATCGAAACAGATTTGAAAATAAAATGGCCTTGGATAGAATTTTATAAACCAAAAAGTGACAGAACCATTAATTATGCGTGTTTACAGCGTACACAGGGTCATGGTGCTTTGCCAAACGTAGGCGACTGGGGATCGCATTTGCCGGGGAAGAGAAGTATATCTAAATAATTTTACTTTTACTTATTTTAAATTTAACCATTGCTAAATTGACGAGTAAAAAATATTTTATATATAAAACAAAGTTAATATGAAATTTTACTAAAAATAATTATTCAAATTAACGATTACACTTTAAAGAGGAAATTGTAGCATTTTTCAGAAGCACTTATTCGAACCACATGAAAAGAGCAATGCTTAACATAAACTATGTATTAACATAAATTAAAGCACCTAATTTAGGTTACATAATAAAATAAAATATATTATGTCATGTGACAGTAATAATCTGTTTTACCTATGCACTTCCACACACTCCTGTATCCGGGCCAACTGCCGTACCGTGCTGAAAACACCGGTTCTCGTTAGATCACCGAAGTGAAGCAGCATCGGGCGCGGTTAGTACTTGGTGGGTGACCACCTCGGAACGCCGCGTGCTGTTGGCCATCTCGGGTGCGATATCCCCGTGGTTTGCGCGCTAGATTTGCACGCTGCCACAAATGCCGCCGTGTTCATGCGGAGTACGATCACGTTAAACATGTGGGTCCGTAAGTCCTTCCGAGAGGTTGGTGGTAGGGGAAGGAGGGTACGGTCCCTGTGGATGCCTCCCCCCCTGGGTTCCGGTCTAAATTGGGTAGGCACTTCCCGGCCGTCCATACAGTTACCTTACACCTTTCTGGTAGGTCGGACGGTCTGGGTCTCAACAACAACAACAACACTCCTGTATCCATCTATCTCATTCTCTTTTACACTGGATACCTCGTACAGTTACCTTAGTTACAATTACGAACAATTACGTTCAGTTTACGTTATAATTTACTTACAATTAACCTATAGTTTGCTTAAGCAAACTTATTTCCCAACAAGTCCCTCCTCCCCGTAATTTTGCTTCTGTTAGCATATTTACAAATATAGATATAACCATTACATTACATAACATTTAGCGTTCGTTTAAATTTTAACAGTTTATCTTTACTTACAACTTTAGTTAACATATACGTTCAATTATCATTACTTAGTACATAAATAAGTTCAAAATTTGAGATTTTAAGTTTGCATTTACAAAACTTACTTTACGAATAATGTGATCTTATATACTTGAAGTTACTCCGCTTTCATGAATGAAAATAGACGATATGTTATCGCAATAAATTGTTACATTTACAAAAGCCTTAAGTAAAAGTTCGTAGAAAATAGTTGTAAAGTAAGTCCTTTTTCATACAGCTTACCAATGTTGATACTTCTGCATCCCAAGTAGATAACAATACAGTGTCTTGCGATTTAGAAGTCCAACTAATGATATTTGGCCACGTTTATAAAGAAAACCGGTTATCGATTTCTGATGTGCTTTCTTGTTATCTGCAATTTTCGTCTGCATATCCAGATAGAGAAAAATCACCGTTAAAATATATTAAAGATTGGTTTTTCCTTTTACATATCTAAGAATTCTCTTGACAGAAGTCATGTGTGTAACTCTTTGATTCTTATTGTACTTTGACAAGGTTGCTAAAGCATACGCGATGTCCGGTCTTGATTACATTCCAAGATACATAAATGAACCAATAATTTCTTATATCTGTAAGGATCACATTTTTCTGAAGTTTCATAGCGGCCCAAGTCCACATTTATGCCCATTGGGGTTACAATACTGTTACAATCTTGCATTTTAAATCTTTTTAATATTTCATCCACATAAGCTTCTTGTTTTATTATCAATTGATTTTCTTTTATTGGAATTTTTAATCATAGAAAATTCTTTATATTGACGTTTTCCTTCAGATTGAAATGCTCTTTCAATTTTCTAATTATATAATCTAAAATTTCGTCTTCAGAATTTATAATGATTAAGTCATCTGCATAAATCCCAATGATTAATCGAGAATTTTCCTTCTCGTAGTTAGATACACACTTGTCAGATTTAAGGACTTTGAATTCACACTTTAGTAAGTAATCAGATAAAGTCTCATACTACACTTTATCAGACTATTTTAACCCGTAGATATCTTGGTCTCACTTACATGCAATATCTTTACTCTTTTTATGTTTATATCTTTTGGGTTCTTCCATGTGAATTGTTTCAGTAACGTCCCATACAAATACGCAGTTCAAATATCATAACCATTATTTTGCCAGTTCTTTATAAATGCAAATGCTAAAAGTGTTAAGCTGTCGATTGCGTTTTTTTTCCACGATTTAGTCTACATATTTAGATTCTGTGCCACGTAATTTTTGTAATACTGTACGATAGCTTCCCTATGCACTCCAGTTGTAAGTATATTTCTAATCTTAAAATTTCTGGCGTATTCTGAAGTCTGGCCAGTGGGATGCTTTGTATTTTACTAATAAACACTGATTACACAACTTGTAAAAATTTTCTGCATCTTGAAAAGTCCTTATCCAAAAGTATTTTTAAAAGTAACTGATGCGTTTTATTATTGTATGCGCATTCATTGACAAAGCATGAATGTCTAGTGAAAAACCTACATCGTATTGGCATCTGTAATAGCCCGAAATGTGTCCTGTGCAGAGAGATGGTTGGTATGGACAGTGACGGTCTCTTATAATGTACGGCATTCTCAGGAGGAAGGCGTCTATATACTCTATTGAAGAGCTAGATAGCTTATGCAGCTGAACTCTTGTTGATCATTGTACCTCTTTTTGTTTTTTTCTCTAACTTCGTATGTCACTGCACTGCATAACACATGGGGATTAATAAATGTATTTGTCTTAGCACCTTTGCAATGAAAGAAAACGTTTTCTTAATATCAAAATGAGGTAAATGTGCAATTTCAATAATTTTCCCTTTTAATGTGTGCGGTATTACAATCTTATTCAAATTTATTTTTCTATATGTTTGTCTTTTATTTTCCTTTTTTACCATTAAAAGTTTAATCAATATAGTATGCCTTGTTTTTTATAACGGTTTCTTCTTTATTGTAATTTCTCTCTAATTTCGATTAATTTTAGATTCACCATTTGTTCCTCTGATATTTTCTTAACACTAACCTCATGATTTTTTAATGATGTATTTAAAATTTTAGTTTGATTTTCATTATCAAACATATATCGGAAGCAATAATCGCTTGGATTCTGTAACCCTGGTTGGTGTTAGAATTTAAAGTCATTTTGGCTTATGTAAATAAGCCACCTCGATATGATATTAGGCATTTCATCTAATTTTATCTGGTACATAACGGAGTTTGCATTTAACAATGTAAAACTACTTCTGAAAAGATATTCCCTAAAGTGCTGTAATAATGCGCGTATCGCTAATAATTCTAGCTTGATTGTCATGTAAATCTTCACTCCCATGTTCAAAGATATTGAATAAAACTTGATAACTTGATCCATTCCGATAACATGTTGCATCAAAATGCTACTAATTCTTTTACCCGAGTCATCCGTCGTTACAACAAACGGTTTTACTTTATCAGGCTGTCTTATTGGTTTTTTAAAAATTGCAGTTTTAATTTCATAAATACTCTTTCACACTCGTTACTACATTCGAACCTAACATTTTTCTTGTCAAATTCACTAACGGTTCTGCAACCTGCACATAATTCTTTAGCAGGCCTTTAAAATAGCATGTTATCCCAAGAAAGCTTTTTACTTGCTTAACTATCTTGGGAGTTTTGAAATTTTGTACCTTTCCACAATTTTTTACCGACGGGCATATGCCATTAGCATTTACTCTATACATAAAAATTCAATTTACGTTTGGCATATTTATAATTTTGCCAAATCTGAAGTTAATTTATACGCTTTAAATCTTTGGAAAACTGTTTTAATTTTCTCTAACATTTCTTCATTATACTGTGCGCAAATAAGTCATCTAAGTAAAAATGCAATTTTTAAATCTGATAAATCTCCTAACATTTTGTTCAGTAACAATCAGAAATATGCTGAGATTTTTAATCCAAAACGCAACCTTTTTGAAGCAAAACTTCCCATAGCAGTGGTAATTATTAATTTGTGTCTGCCGTATTTTCTTAGTTGTATCTGAAAAAGGCTGTCATCAAATCAAATCCAGGACCATGTAAGCTTTACTTCATGCAATATTTTGTAATAGATTTTTCACCTTCGGTAAATTTATCGGCAAAAGAGGTAGATAAGTGCTGAGAGCTCGAAAATCAATCACAAGTCTATATTTAGGGTCTTCATCTAATTTAAGTGGCTTCCTTACGAGAATTATTGGACTTGCATGCGTACTCTGCAAACTTTCAATAAAGTCATTTTTAATAACTCCCTGATTTATTTTTATGGTATCTCTCTTATTGCTCTCGGAACGGGGTGTAGTCGGCTATGAATAGGATGAAAGTGAATCAATTCAATTTGTGGTACTATTGCTGCTGTTTCACCCAATATAGCACAAGATTTTGAAAAACCTCTATATTGGTCATCATTAAGTCAATAACTTTCTTTCTTAATTAAGTGTTATATAATTGAAAATCATCTGAAGATATTTCTTTCTTTCTTTCTTAATTCCAGGATTTGTTGATAATTTAATTCATTTAAGTTTTGTATATTAACTTCCAACGTGGGTTTGTTACTATCATTTTTTGTATCGATAAGTTTGATTTGTTCCGTTATTACACCAGCGTTCATACTACTTGTATTAAGTGCAATTTGACACTTTTTCTTATTGTATAATAATACTGGATTAGTGCTATTGCAATTTTTAATCCAGAAAATAACACATACTATCTCTCATTTCATTAGCCAATTGGATTATTTCCGATTCACCTGGACTTAACGTGACCGTGCTCTCTAACTTTACGAAAATCAGCCTTTTCCCATTATTCATTTTAGTATTCTTTTAGAAATTCTTATTTTGTATATATTCACTAAAAAATTATGACCAATTATCATCACTTTTGTTACAGCCAGTGCCTAAGTTCTGCGTATTAAAATTTTAACTGTCATAGTCGTTTTCATTATCATCACTTATTTTATAATCATTAATGTTACATTCATTATAACAGTAATCGATTTCTTCGCACTCGTCATTATCGATACCATATTCTTCCTCATAACTGCTATCATATTTACTATCATAATGAATTTTCTGCCCTTGTGCTTTTCGATTTAAACTCTGTATTGGTCTTGTATTTACAGTTCTATACAATTTAACGGCAGTCTTTCCAAATTGTATTTCGTAACCATTAGTATTCCAACTTGCTTTATGTGAGGATAAAAAGTCGTAGCCTAGATGCATTTTATAATTACCCTGAAGGTTCTGTATTGTGATGAAAAAATTATTTCTGCACGTTTTTCCCCCAATTTTAAATAATAACTGAATGGAATTTTGAAATGCTATGTTTTCTCTAGTGAACGTCTGAAGTATGACTTTTCTTGTTATATATTTTATTTTTACATTTTTATTCTATTTCAATGTTTGAAACGTCTTTACATTGATAATACTAACTTGAGCGCTACTGTCAACTACACTAATTATTTTTAATCCTTTGCAATTTATTTCTATCATCGGCAGCTGCAGGTTAGCTGTATTTTCAAATTCATTCGATAGGATATTTTTGGTATCATATTTTTTTATTATTATTTTCCTAATTTTATCTTCGATGTATCATTTTATACCTTTACGTGTCATTTCTATTTTGTTATATTTATAGTCTTGTGAACCCAATTTATTTAATTGTCTGAAACCTATCCGGTCCATTATTTTTCTCCAAGTTGCAGACTTTAGTTCAAATTCATTGTTTTTTCTATAATATGTTTGTCCTCGTATTTCTGAGGTTGCGCTTCTTAAAATTATCTCTTACATTTTGCCTCTCTCTCTATTTCCTAAGTAACTTTCCATTTGATAGCAATAACTTCTTTGATCGTAATCATTTCGCTGATACTCGCTATCATTGTTATCATACTCCTTTTGCTACTAACTTCGAAAATTTGCGTCTCTATCCCCTGAAATTGTTTCTCTGCTAAGACCCCTGTTGCTGATTTGTATCATTATTTTGATTGAGAATAATTTGGCTTTGATAATTACCATATTGATCCGTGCTTTGTGCTGACACAGCATAACATGTATTGTACCAACAATTTTAGAAATAATGGCGATTTTTATCCAATACAAGATACCGTTTGATCCAGGAATTATGTTGGGTTATTCTGTACTTTTAATTTATTAATTTCTTAAATTAATCTTGAATCTGTGTAGTACGTACAATTTCTCTGATCTCATTTCTTTCCTGTGGTCTTATTATCGAAAATCTATTCAAATATTTAGCATTACAGCATCCTCAAATAACTAAGGGTTATTTTTCTTCGCTTCTATAAGCTAAGTTCAGACGCAAGTTCAGACGCAATACGCTAATTAATTTTGTCAATATTACTCTCTCAGCTCCTCTCAGTTATCCATATTACAAATACCGAATTGTTGGAAGTATTACTTGAATTTACTGAATTGGACTACTGCTGAAGACGAATAGAATTTTACTTTTCCTATTACAATACATTGTGTATTTAAACGGAAATTAATGTGATGGGGTCAAAATCTGACTCAAGTTGTGACGGATTAGCACGTTTTAAACGCATCGTTAGACACAAAAACACTTTTTATTAAAAATACTTTAAATTTAATCATTTTTTCAAAAGTTAAAAAAAATCGTAAAAATATTTATGCTAAAGATATCAAATAAACAGTCACTTTGTGTATAATTTTCATTTAAGATAGAATGGCATTGATGATAAGAGGTTCTCGAGATATCGGATGTATTTGATTTAAAACGATAAAAGACATAAAAATTGAAGAATTTTACTGCTAGAATTTACACGACCCAGTCTTGAGATGATAGAAATTTTACTTTCCACACAGTGAGCATCTCCAAATAAAAAAAATGAAGTCATTGAGAGAAAAGTTAGTGTAATTATTTTGTTGGGCTGTCGCCGGAAGCCTGCTGATTTACAGATAAATTGACTCATAAGAAGGCTATATTTAATTAAGATTTCTACAAAATAGCGAAAACGTTTCACAATTAAATGTTTAAATGATCTCAATTATTTAAAATTTTAAACAGGCACATTTTTAATTTAAATATGCAAATATTCAAAACTATATTTTAAATTCCGAAATATAAAACAACATTGACTAATAGAGTTTATAAATTTCAGTATTGAAATACTTAAATTAATTAAAGTTGTTTAAAAGTAATCCAAATAACGCAAAAACGTTTTTAAATTTAAATGCTTATATACTTAACATTATTTAAAAATTTGAATTTAAATTTAATTTTTCAAAAATTCGTGTAAATTTTTTAATTATTTTAAAAATGAAATATGTAAATAAATAACTTTTAAATTTAAATATTCAAATATTAAAATTGATTAAAATTTACTTTAAAACGTCAAAATGTAAACAATTAATCTAAATTAAATCTAAATTTTCAAATTATTCCATTTATTTTCAAATATTTATATTATTTAAATGAAACAAAAAATTTAAATTTAATTACCATACAATTACAGTAATGCCCACTTCCATCTTTTGCGAAAGAAAACTCGGATAAAATATAAAACGGGGTTATAATTTCTCTCATTTTTTTAAGAAAACCAGTAGGACTTCAAAGGGATTAAAATAAGAATTTTCAAACACATATAAAGGGGGTGTTTACAACGTTGAGATTTTGAATAAAAGACTGGTTTCAGCTTCTTACAGATTTTTTTAATACAATTTACATTATACGAGAGTATAAACTATTAAATAAATTTAATAAGAAAGTCCAATTAAAAAATTGAATTAAGTGTTTTTACACTTAGTTCTACTTTTGAATTGGACCTAAGAAATTTTCTCAATTAAATTTCCTTGTTAACGATCATTGTCTCTTCTTCCCTTCAGCTTGGAAATCTCTGGTATAAATTTTCCCTTCCGGTATACTTTCTTCATTTTTCAGTTATTTATCTTTTTCCGAATTTTGGAAATTTTCCGCTATTTTATTTGACGAAGAAAATGCGGCCTCGAAAATCAGTTGATTCCTTCATTTTTTTCTTGTTTATTCTAATTGTTTTATCGTCATTTCCAAACATTTTCTTTTTTTACAGCTGATTTACATGCCTCACGTTCTCTCATTACCGTTTCAATATAGGTTTACTCACTATTAAATTGTTTCTATTCGCTCTGCAAACTGTTCTCTTACCGTCTTGTTTTCTTGCCCTACATTCTTCATTTTCTGCTATTCGTTCCTTCCTCCGTTGTTTTACCGTTTATTCGTAATATTCTGCCTCTTGTTTTCCTTCCGCATTGGGTCTCCTCTTTCATTTCTCTCCGCGGCGATGGCAATTGTCTCCTAAGTCACGAGCACTATTCTGCCGCAGGTTCTGAACTTATTTGAACAAGTGAGGTCCCGCTTCTTGTTGGTCCTGAAAAAGAAGGCTATTTTCTGATTTCGAAACTGGTTGACCACTATGTATTTCAGTTTATGCTGTTTTTACGAAAATTTTATATTATTGAGTTTTTAATACAGAAGAGTTTTAGCGTTTTTTGATTAACTTGCTCTATTGCAATCCTGATTCGGATAATAAGAAATGGGAAAGTAAATAAGAAGAATACATTTCACATATTCTTTCATGCTTTAGAAATGGAATGTACCACAAGTTAGAAGTGGCAACCTCAAGTCTAATATCAACATTGAGCTCTAATATCAATGATTTTCTGCTTCTCATAAAAAAATTTTGTTAAATAATATTAGTATTCCATAAAATACCGTAGAATTCTGTCTGTCCTCCCTCTCAAATGCGACATAAAATCGAAGAAAATGTGGAGGATAGGAGCTTTCTGGTTATTTTCTGATAAAATAAATAAGTTCTGTTGATTCACCACTCAAATGAGACGAAAAATTGCAGAGTAGGCGGGGAGCTTACTCGAAATTTTCTGCTAAAAAAAAACAAAGTATACAAAAGACTTACCTTGGAGGATATTTTCTATAGAAAAATTTATTTTATTCGATGACGAAATTTTAATTTTATCCGATATTTAGAAAGGGTGCTATTTCGCGGAATTTTTCAGTATTTCGAATTGAGACGAATGTGTGTGAGAGTGGCGCTTTCCCGAGGAGGGAATTGCACGGAATAAATCCAAATAAACTACGAAAACGAACTTCTTGCTCTGTTCCAATCCTATCTTGGAAAACGAGAAATGAAGAGTAAGTGGGAGGGATACGTTTTATATATTCTTCGTTTTATATATATTCGTTTTATAGAAATGGAGAATAGAGTGTTTCACAAATAAAAAATAACAACATCAAGTCTGATATCAATATCGGATTCTAATACGCAGCATATTCTAGTTCAATGGATAACAAAAAATCAGGTGGGGGGGAATATGAACACTAGAAAACTCCGTGATTATTTGAAAATTATCACCGAGCTGAGAGGGAACATCGTAAAAATAGAGAAAATTGAGAAAATCGTAAAGGGGCGGGAGGATTACAATAAATTTTATAAAATACGAAAAATCGTTGAACTTTACGATGTAGGCATATTCACGTGTGATGGTATTATTTGAATTCTGCGGCAATTAATTACATTTTAAAATATTTTAGACTATTGAGAATTTACCTAACTAATGAATATACCTTAAATATTAACAAAGGATGAGCAAAAAGTATCATCAGTGTTCCAGATAAGAATTAACAGCATTTACCGACATCAGCGTAAATAGTTGACAATCCCTTGTGATCCAGGGAATTATCCATATTTTCCTTCTTGTCATCAATATTCTCAGTAAGCGAAGCTGGTATCATAATGCGCAGTCGAGGTTCGGGTTCAAATTCTGCTTCCGACAGATTAAGTATTTGAAATGTTATACAATGGTGTCATTAGAACGGTCGACTATAGCGTGCTGCCCGTCACTTTAAAGGGCTTCAAAAAATATTTTGATTGATACCATACTTGACAATGCACCTCCCCCCGGGGGTTAATTTACGCCCCCCCCCAAAGAAGACTAATGACGTCACGAATAAAAAAATCTAATGTGAGCAGCACATGACTTTCCTTGCAGACTAAAATTCGTTAGATAATTAATAATTCATTAAATTAATTAATTATTCAATTATTAATTATTAAATTAATTAATAATTCATTAAATTGAGTTTAATTGCACTAAATAACACGCACAATTAATTGAAATTACACTCAATTTACAATTTTAATTCAGCTTTCGTTTTCATTTGGTAACTGGACTTATTCTCAAAATCGGAGCAGCAAAAATGCGAAAAATTAAAATATCTCGACAACGATTAGTCCTAAAGTAAAAGGGTTGCTTTATTCTTTTCCTCATCAAAAATTACGTATAAAACAAGCATTTAATTGATACATTTTCTGCATACGTAGTCTTTTATTTTTGATTTTGGCGATTTTTGCGGGCCATTTCGTAAATAAAGGCAAGTTTCTCTTTTCCGAATCGTACCAAAATCTTATCAGCACCAGGGTATCCTACAAGTTGCTTATCTTAAAAATTTTGTGAAATTTGGTCTATCAGTTTTTCAGCTAAAGTGGATACAGACAATTTTTTCTGGCCATTTCACCAAAAAAAAGGTAGGTTCTTTTATCCCGAATCGTACCAAAATCTAATCAGCGCCAGCGCCAAATTTCATGAAATTCGGTTAATTAATTTTTCAGTTAGAGTAGATATAAAATCTGCATACACAGACACACACACGCGCGCGCGCGCACGCACATACAGACGTCATACTAAAAATAGTTTTTTCGTGTTCTAGAGCTCCCAAAAAGTATAGATCCGTCGAAAACTCGAGTTGCGATTTTCGACACGATTCCAATAATTTCCCTATACATTACCATGTATTGCAGGGAAAGTAAAAATTGTATCACGGCTAATTTTCACAACAATGATTAAAACTATTAAGTTTCATGATCATTGAGCCATAAATAAAGCCTTTGTTGTTGTTGTTCGCGTGTCCATGGATAAGTAATATTGTAATGGAGTAGTGGTCTAGATTCCCTCAAAAGCATTGATCACAGTCTCTGCCAATGTTGGTGCATCCCAGCTGTAGAGGATCTCCCGTAATGAATCCCTGAGTGGAACTATGCCAATCTTCAAAAGATATACCGCAACAGTTGGGCATTCCCAGATGTGGTTGGGCGTGAGCTGGACTTCGGGGCAGTTTTTACAAGGGACGGTTCTTGTTTTGTCCGGATGGATCTTCATGCCCCTATAATGCTTAGTTCTTAGCCTGGCAATAGTGGATGTTATATTTCTGGGACAATCGAGTTCTGTTAAAAGGGGTTTCTTATGTGTGTGAGTCATAATTCTATATCTGGCCACTCGTTAGCATCAGCAAGTGTAATGGTGGTGCACTTCTGATCTAGTTCTCTAGCCTCTTTGGCCAAAGAATCCGCACATTCATTTCCCTCAATGTTGACATGTGCAGATATCCATTGTAGGACACAGGATTTTCCCTTGCTGTGCAACCTTTCGAGAAGGACTATAATTTCGGATGTGATGTTGGTCTCTCCGTTTCTGATAGCTTCTAAAGTGGATTTAGAATCTGAAAAAATTGCTATTCCTTCTGTAGAATCTATAGCTTGAGAGTCATTCAGGTATAAGGCGAGGGCTTCTTTAATCGCCAAGAGTTCACTAGTGAAATTAGAGGCTATTATTCCTGTATTGATTTTGTGTTTGCAATTTCTGCCATCTGGAAAGAGGATGAAAATTCCAGCACCTCCATTATTGAAGGATCTGTCAGAGGAGCCATTAGGCACTATCCATAGAAAAGGGTGCCATTGCCTCCGAAGAGGTTGGACTTCTACCTGTTGGTCCGCGGAAGGTATTTTATTTCCCTTCTACCACCCAAAGGAAAATCCAATGGAGAGGCTTTCCTCTATCCGCCACCTGAGGACGCGCCCTCTAGGGGTTACAGGCTCCCCCGAGGGAATAAACCCTTTGACGCTTCATTATGTCGAATTTTGTCCTATGCTGCCATGTTAAGAAAATATAAAATTTTGAAAGTTTCGTTCCAATTTAAAAAAGATTCTATCTAGTTCTAGATTTTTGACAACAAAGCCGGATATAAAGTTTCGTGAAAATCCATTAATATTTGTGGCTACTATCGTGTACACAAAAAATCGACCACAGACATTAGACTGACTGACAGACAGACTGACAGACAAACAGACATCACTCGACAAATATTCAATACTTTCTCAATACTACTTATGAGAAAGTAATAAGAAATATATGATCGGGAAAGCTTAATACATATAGTTATACATAGATTGTCAATAACAAGAAAGGCATGTACAATTAGTCGTGAATTTTAAATTAAATTCAAAATATTAAGATTTAAGATTGCTGCATATAGCTATATCCATAGGAAGAAAACATATTAAGCAAAAACTTCAGATTTTATAATACAAGAAAGTATTTAAACAGTTCTACGTTTTTAACAAAGCACAATATTAACTTCAATTGCACACGTAAAATGATTGCAAATGATTTTATTTCAATGCTTATATAGATTTTTTTTTTACGTTGAATAAGTTCATTTTAAAAAAACTAACTATCCAAAAATGTTGTAAATGTTTTGCTAAAGCCTAAATATTCCCAATATCGAAAAGTGCTAAAAATATTTTGCTTAAACCATTTCCATATCAATCCGCACGTGATGCTTAATATCTACACGTCTGAAAAAATCTGAAGCAATTGAAAATATCTTTAACTCGATCCATTCGAGAAGCTTAATTACGTGGTGCAATTGAAGCAGACCCTTGAGGTGTCTCTTCAAAACTGTAATATTTTGCAAATTATGTTTAACTAGGTGTAAAGCCTGTTGAGATGAAAATACACCGGGAAATCGCTTTAGAAATTTAGCTTCAATCTCTTCACTATTGAAAGGGGTAACTTTCTTTTTTTTAACATGACATAGGCCAGATTTAAAACAGTCAAGTTCGCAAAAGACAGTAATGTTTGTCCTTGCCTTATTTATCCCCACAGGGGGTGGCGCCGCCAAGATTGCGGTGGTCGGATCTTAGGTCTTTACCTCTGGTCCTCCGTCTGCTGGGGGAAAATTAATCGGGTTACCTGTTCGGTGATGAGCTGGTCGTCGTACCAGTGAGTCGTTCAGGCCCCGACTCTTCCAGGTGGTCGAGCCCAAATGACTATTTATGACCTATTTATGACCTGAGCTAAGGGCCGACCGGTGGCTGGTGTCGAGCTTGGCGGACGTTCTCTCGGACCCTACCCGGTGAATGATTTCGCCAAGTCAGCGACCTAGCTGCGGCTCCGCTGGAATGGAGATTAAACCTCGTGACTGGCCAAATTATGGGCGTAAACCTCATCGGTCGTCTAGCCAGTTGCTTTAATCTGTCCTTGCCTTACTTAATGCCAAAGCGCGCAAGCTTATAGAAAGTGCGAGGCGAGAAAAGGCATGCAGCGGAGGGGATGGGGAAGAGATACTGCACCTTCCTTCCTGCTTGTCTCAGCTAGCACAAGGGACTGAAGAGGATAGGGGTGGAGGGCATGAGGTGAGAAAGAATCGGTTTTGAAAAGTTATCCACGATATTGTAAGTCTTGCCTTTCATATAGTGAGATAACATTTCATTCTGTAATAATAAATTTATAAATTTAATGTTTGTTATTTAATTTTCTTAATGTGCATTGAATATCATAAATTAAGGGAATTATAACATTTCATCGTTATAACTTTCTACCATATAATCGATAATTTAAGGATTTAATATGATAGGATTTGTTCCCTTACAACCTCACCTACAAAGTAACAAATCTGACGTGGCCAGCAACTGACATCCCCTAATTTAATTATTTTATTTATTTATATGCATTATATTTGACACATTTATATGCATTATATGTTTCACAGCACAAAAATAATATATGAACTGAACACTTTTTGAAATTATGTCGAATTCGGAGTTCTATAATAATTTCGTCTTTCATTAGTTGACTGGATAAATTTAAAATGACGCCGTAACCAAAATCCAAATTATTTTTTCATTTCTTTCTTGATTAGCGATGAAGATTGATACACACATATATTTAAGCATATTTATTGTTTTATTTCAACCTTTTCTTTGAGGGCTAAAAAAAGAGCAGTTTTATTTTTCCGAATCATACCAAGATTTATTCAGCAACAGTGTAACTCATGAGTGCCCAATATCAGAAAATTCGGACAGATAGTTTTGTAGTTAGAGTGGATGCATGCATTTCAAAAACACACACACATACATACAAAAGTCACTATAAAAATGAGTTATTCTAATTCTAGGTTGCCCTAAACATGTAAATTCATTGAAAACTCGCATTCCAATTTCAGCCCAATTTCAATACTTTCCCTATACATTACCGTGTATTGCAGTGGAAATAAATTCGCAAGAATATTAGGAACACTATGAAACCCGAATGTGTACCCACTTAAAGAAATAAAGTTAGAACAAAGCATACCTCATTCTTCAAAAGGAAACATTATGGACACCCATTTGCCAAAAACGGCCCCAAAACTGATCTAATGGCTAATACATCAATC
Source organism: Amaurobius ferox (assembly GCA_951213105.1). NCBI lineage: Eukaryota > Metazoa > Arthropoda > Arachnida > Araneae > Amaurobiidae > Amaurobius > Amaurobius ferox. Next base: position 90,030,677 of record OX578142.1, on the reverse strand, counting down.
ACTTTATGCTCAGAGCGAATAACATCCATTTTACAAGCAAGTCCGAAATGAATGAACTAGTGTTCATTGCTGTGAATGACATTCCTCTCTAAGCTTCCGTAAACGTGGGAATTACAAAAGGAAATATGGCGTAATATTTCAACAGATGCATGCGAGAATTCCGAATAAAACCTCGTCCAATTACAATGGGAGAAAAGTGTTTTAATGTTCCGTGTAAGAAGCAGGATAGTAGCTTATTAGCAAATGTGAATATCAATCGGAATAGAAATATATAAAGTAGGCAGCTCATAACTTTCCCTATAGAACCAATTTTATTTTCTTGTAACTCCTTTATTAAGTATATGTTTCTAAGCGTATTATATGTGTGTGTGTGTGTGAAATCGTTATCTCACGAACGAATGGAGCGTTTCGAATGCCAATAAGAGCTTGCAATTTCGTCCCAGTAGCTCAACGGTAGAGCGTCAGCTAGCCAGTTCGAAGATACAGGGTTCGATTCCCGTTTGGGGCAGCAAGGTTCTTTACAATAAAGCCTGAGCAAATTAACACCGTAGATTAGTGCACACATATCGGAGGTCTGAAAGTGACTCTAGTACTAATAGCACGAATTCGGTGGACTCTGGTATATGGAGCTCAAATTTCAAAGCGAGGGAATAGCAACCACGCAGGTAGCTAACCTGGAGAATAAAAATAGCATCAAGAGGCTAACCTGAGGTAAAAATAGCTGGAGGTGGTCAGTGAAATTGTCAGTTGCACACCAATCTGACATTAGAGAGTGGAGAATTCAGCGTCCACTTCGGCAATAAGAGCTTACAATCTCGTCCCAGTAGCTCAACGATAAAGCCTCGGCTGGCCAGTTTGAAGATCCAGAGTTTGATTGCTGGTAGGGGCAGCAAAGTTCTTTCCAATGTAATATTACGCGATAATTTTTTGACCTCATTCTCGTGGATCGAGTTCGTTCCATTCGCTGGAGAAGATACTTTGTGTAACAGTTTTGTATTTTGACGACGAACAATTAACCATCAGTCATTTATATATAAGAAATGTTAGGCTCTCCATTTGTCTATAACGCTTCGCGATCAAGTTGGCGAACTTGGCCACTCATTTAGCGAAATATCGCCAACCTGGAGATATTTCGCCCCCAGATTGACGCAAATATCGTTAAAATTCCAAACTGGAGCTATAAGTTAACGAGAATGATCCCAAATTGAACGAATAATTGTTAAAATATTTCAATATATGGACTATATTGCTTATCGTAGCTGCTGTCAATATTGGTTATTGTTTATTTAGAGTTGCATCGAATTAATATAAGTGAATTGAGCACTTCAAAATAGTTTTACACTTTGCCACCTGGAAAAGCGCTAAATATACAATTCAACATTAAAAACATTGTGCCTTAGATCATATACATTATTTTTTTCACTGTGAAAGAAGTAAATTCATTGCATTATGTAAGATAGTCATGTGCTGTCTATATCTTATTTTTTAATTAAAGTAGCGAATTAGAAAAATGCGCGTTACAACATTTCTTTTCTGTCATTAAACTGCACACTTTAAGGCAAAATCAATTCCAATCAGTAATTCTTTGATTGAGAGCTAAAATCTCTTCGAAAACATTTACATTAGAGCATCCACACACATGCTGTCTGTTATAAAAACTGTTATCACAAAATTCTTAAACATAGTATCTTGTGTTTTCTTTGATGCGACTAATTTATTGGTTCACAAAAATGCTGTATTTAATCAAAGCTTACCCTATTTATTGAAGCAATAATGATGATATGCGAACAAAGTGGGGCACACAAACCGTGTTTAATCAAAGCTTACTCCATTTTTGAACCAATAATGATGATATAAAGACAAAGTGGGCACACAAACGTATTTAATCAAAGTTTAGCCCATTTTTTGAACCAATATAGATGATATGAGAACCAAGTGGGGCACACAAACAGTATTTAATCAAAGTTTACCCCATTTTTTAAACCAATGATAATGATATGAGAACAAAGTGGGACACACAAACCGTATTTAATCAAAGCTTGCCCCATTTTTTGAACAAACCAATAATGATAATATGAGAACAAAGTGGGGCGCACAAACTACTGTCAGTTAAGTAAATCCTTTCCAGCTAAAAACTATAAGTTTAGTGGCGTCGATAAGATAATTAGAACACAAGATATTCAAGGCGCCCCACTTATACTTCCCCTACACTATACAGGATATGTAAAGGTAAAATATTGCAATGATTGGTTTTCTTTGGGGGGGGAGGAGACATGTTCTGAGCATCCTTGGATGCAAATCAACCAGTTTCTCAGTGATGTATATGTGTATTGTCTGTGTCTCCGTGTGTGCGTGTCTGTGAGTCCGTGTGTGTGTGTGTGTGTCATGGAGACGATATCACTCGAACAAATATAGCAAATCCAATGAAATTTAATACGTTCATTTCAATCGGAAAACGTCAGAGGTCTATTGACTTTCGAGGTAAACGTACCAGGTAAAGTCGCTCCATTTTCCAAACTTTTCTTTATTCAAAAATTGCAAAATTGCAAAAACTTTAAAGGTGATTAGGTTGAGCAATGTTGCGGAAATAACTATTGCAGATAAACGTTTTAATTAAAATCAAATGGCATCATAATCAATTTATAGGACTCTTGTAAACATATGCACTCGTTTATAGGACTCTATTTATAAGAACATTTGCCGTTCTCAAGATATTGCGCATTTGGGATCGAAAATAAAAATAATCATTATCAAATGAATATACTTACTATTACCGAATGACTGAATGCTTTGTAAAAATTTTCAACCAGAAAAAAATTGAAACTGATTTAAAAGTCGCCCAAGCCGTTCTCGAGATATTAGAAATTTTATTTCTCCCACAATTTTGTGCAATTTGGCCCTGGTGCTGATCAGATTTTATTAGATTAGATTAGATTAGATTAGCCACTTCAAAATAAAATATGGCATCCATCTTGTGTCAAAATCGTGATTTTTAAAGTTCTTTTTAATTTATATTTAGTGTTGCATCCGTCCTAAAACCGCTTTATTTTTTATTCTTTTTTTCTGTGCATCTATATACTGCGCCAACGCAATTACAATACTTTGGAGTTTAAATGATCATCAAACTTTGATCATTTCTACAACGAAGCCTAACTTTCACGTATGGAGAATGTAAACACATCAAGCTGTAAGATGAGTTGTATAGAATTGATGAATTTATTTAAAGCAAAATTATTTAGCTCTGGAGTCTGCAATATAGCTGAAACATTCATTGATTTTAAATAGAGAAACAGACGATTCCATATTATTGCTTGTTTGATGAAGTTTTAAGCATGGAGTTAGAAAGTAATTTTACCTCCATGGTTTTACGTTTTAAAGTAAAATAAATTATTGTAGTATTGCTATAATTTTAAAAATATCGTCGCTGAATGAAAAGAATGGAAAAAGTTTATGAATGAAATATTCACTGCATTTATATAGAGAGCCAGGAAATTTATATTTCGAAGACGTTAGTTGAATAAAGTTCACTTGTTTTCGATGAAGTTTTCAAATATAATAAATTATTTAAAAATATCACCGCTGAATGTATCGCATTTTAGAGATGTTTAAATAAAATTGCATTTCAGTTGGAAAGTGTTTCATAATCAATGCTTTATGCATGATTGATCGTTCTTGCTTATATTTAGTGTTGCATCCGTCCTAAAACCACTTTATTGTTGCTTAATTTCTGTGCAACTATATTCTGAAACAACGCAATTAAAATATATTTGAGTTTAAATGATCTTCAAACTTTGATTATTTCTACAGCGAAGTCTAATTTTCACTTATAGGCAATGTAAACACATCAAGCTGTAAAATGAGTTGTATAAGAATTGCTGAATTTCTTTAACGCAAAATTATTTAGCTAGTCTACAATATAGCTGATATGAATGAAACATTCATTGATTTTACATAGAGAAGCAGACGATATTATAGCAGACTTTTTCGATGAAGTTTTAGGCATAGAGTTATAAATTACGTTTACCTCCATGGTTTTAAGCTTTTAAATAAAATAAATTATTGTAGTATTGTGATGAATGAAATCAATGGAATAAAAGTGTATGAATGAAATATTTACTGCTTTTATATAGAGAGCTAGGCGATTTATATTTCAATGACGTCACTTGAATAAAGTTCATTCTTTTCGATGAAGTTTTAAGTTTTCAAACATAATAAATTATTGTAGTGTTGTGATAATTTTAAAAATATTACCGCTGAATGTTTGGCATTTTAAAGATGCTTAAACAAAATTGCATTGCAGTTGGAAAGTGTTTCATAATCAATGCTTTGTGGATGATTGATCTTTCTAGCTTATTTTGCAGTGAGTCACGTGATCTCTTTATATAATATGGGTGTAATCATTATTTCAATTATTATTTAAAAAACTACTTAACATATTTTGATGAAATTTTTTTTTGCACATTTTACGTGATAATTTCAATATTTTCTAAAATTTTCAAAACTATTTGTGAATTTTAACTTTGCTTAAAAAATGTTTGAAAACTTCGATCCCATAGGGTTCAATATATTACATTTTTTCAACCCGGGTTCAATCCAAAACTAATTGGGTGATATTATTGTGGGACACATTAAAAAAAAGGAAAGCTTAAAGTTAAACTTTTAATTCTTAAATTCATTTAAGATTGACATGGCCGTTAATTCATATATAGTGGACTTATTATTTAATCCTACATTGCTAGTTGTGCCGCTATATAAAACCCTCCAATTATTTACCTTTCGTGTGAGTCCTGTAAAGGAATAATTAATTATTATAATACTCATTGACTGCACCATTTAAACTTTAACAATAAAACATTTATTAATAACATCAAATCTAAATTATTTAATTACATTAATTATTCATATTATTAATTATATGCTTAACAGCAATTATTCTCATTAATTATTGCGGCGGAAGGGACATATGTGACCAACCAGTACTATTAAAATTACTATGATGTGTCTATGACCTGTGATTGTTAATGAGCACATACCTTCAAATCTGTCTTGGGCTTTGATCATATATCAAATGCTTGCATCAGTTATTTGCACCGCCATAATTCTTTGGTGTGTGGCTCCTTCTCGTACATCTGATTGCACTCCACCATATATAGATCTAGCCAGTATTTTTGGAACATTTGCACAAGTCTTTAAGTCATGTTGTACAAGCTATATGTGCACAAGTTGCACAAATCTGCTCATGTCCTTCTTAACTCAAAATTTTATAATTGTCTGCTCTCGTTCTCGGGTCACCGGTTGTGGTTCCCTCGAGAGGAGGGGGGGGGGTAACTCCCCCTTTTCTTCCATTTGGCGCATTAAGTTTGGCGTAACATTCTTCTTTTTTTATTGGTTACTCCTTTAACCAATGGAACCATTCCACATCTCGTAAGGCCCAGCTCAGCCCTTCTGTCATGGCCCCCTAAATTTATGGTCTTCTGACCTTTAGGTTCACGGAGTGATAAAACTCGGTGCCAGCCAGACTACAAGTATTGTTCGCCGTTTTGGCCACAATAAATATTCACATAAAACTGTCTCATCCAATGTCAGATCTATTTCTGGTCTCACAATTATTCATTTACATTCCCATATGTTCCACAGACCGTCTCAACAACATACTAAAATTTCATTTCGATACAGTACGGACAGATAGACAGAATGAACAAAGCCATAAACACTTTTCAACTATGTTGAAAAGTGTTAAAAATGATATCATGTTGCTAAGCAACGGAATTTAACTCAATGAGGTTATACAGCAGACGATTTTTTATTAAATATTTTCCACCTTAAATAATTAAGAAATGTTTATAAAAATTAATTTTATGGTAATTACATTTTTGAGTGGATTATATCAATTGCAGCTTTTGTGTTAAAAGATTACGGGAATTAATGACATTTTCAATTCCTTAAGTCTGTTTGATTTTGGCAAAAAATTTACAAACTCATACTATATTGAGTTTATCAATTGTTGAAACAGAATAAAAATTATACGGATATATCTTCTAATACCATTTTAGCGCTTTCATTTTGGCATTTGTTGTTCCTATTTCATAGCGGTTTTATTTTGGCATATATTAATCTAATTTCATATTTTTTGTAAATGGTTTTACGAACGGGAACAAAATGTTTTATTTCTCAGATCTGCCTGTGAAGATAATTTTGTATAGCGAGAACATATATTCTTATACTTCTTTCTAGGATAATTAAATTAAATATTTTAATATAATGTTTTAAATATCAATGTTATTCAAAATACTATAAGAATTTGAACATATTGTGAATATTAAGTTTTTTATAGTATATATTCCTGACGAAGAACGGGTATACTGCTAATTTAATGAATAAAAACAATAAACCTTTTGGACACATTATATTCTCTTATGTTTATTACGCATTGTTATTATTTGTGCATCCAAACACCTGCATACAATTACAAAAACCAAGTTACCCATTTTTAGTTATAAATAAGGAACTCTATATTTAATTTGAGTCTAAGTCAAGTCAACCGAAAATGAATCTTGTTATCACACTCTAAATGCCAGCTGCAGAAACTTTGGTAGGTAGCATAGTAATTGATGACGATTAAAATGTCAATTATTAATGTAAATTTAAATAGTAAGGATATCTATAATACAAATAATAATTATAATAAAAGTTTAATTCGAGCAAAAGATGTCTCCTCATTATCAGAGCTAATAATTTTAATGATGTATACTAAACATTTTAGTTACAGAATTAAGCCAGACGACACACACTGGTGGGAAATTGAAAATACAATCAATGCTCAAAGTAGCATTGTTCGGCAACATAATAAATATAACTATATATTAATGTTTACACCACGTTTAAATTAGCAATTAACTATTAAAACACCTCAATTCACATTTTACGATCCTCAAAACGTGCCAATTCAATGAAATGCCAATTTTCATCTTTCAACTTTTTACAGTACTTTTCCTAATAACAAACGTTTAACAGAAATTAAAGAAAAGCCTTAAAAATACAATCATAGTAAATAAAGATTCAAAGCATAATTTCTTGTAAGACACGTTTTAATCATTTAAACACAACGAGCGAACAGAATTCTTACAGAAAAGAGCTGAAGAGAAGCTTGCGATACTTTTATATCTTCTCATCATACTTTACTCACTAACCTTGCATGAAAAACAAGAAAGACCAATCATGCATAAAGCATTGATTATAAAACTCTATCCAACTGAAAATTTTATTAAAATATTTCTAAAATGCGATATATTCAGCGGCGATATTATTTTAATTATCACAGAACTACAATAATTTATTTTACTTGGAAAATTAAAACCATGGAGGTAAAAGTACGTTCTAACTCCATTCTTAAAACTTCATTCAAACTTTATTCAAATGACACCATCGAAATATAAGTCATCTGGATCGCTATGTAAAAGCAGTGAGTATTTCATTCATTCACTTTTATTCCAAACTCCCCAGTTAAATAATTTTGCGTGAAAAAAATTTAGCAATTCGTATACAACTAATTTTACAATCAATTGTTTAGATTTTACATTCATTAAAGTTAGGCATCGTTGTAAAAATAATCAAAGATTGATGATCATTTAAACACAAAAATATTATAACTGCGTTGGCGCAAAATATGGATGCACAGAAAAGGCGTAAAAATAAAGCGGTTTGAGGAAGGATGCAACACTAAATATAAATTAAAAAGAACTTTAAAAATCACGATGTTGACACAAGATGAATGCCATATTTCATTTTGAAGGGGGTCACGTTACCTCTTCATATTATATGGGTGTCATTATTATTTTAATTTTTATTTTAAAAACTACCGAATATATTTTCATGAATTTTTTTTTTATATATTTTATGGTATAATTTGAATATTTCGTAAAATTTTCGAAGCAATTTGTGAATGTTAACTTCGCTTAAAACATTTCATTTTTTCAACCCGGGTTCAATCCAAAACTAATTAGGTGATATTATATTCATTTACATTCCCATATGTCCCACAGTCCGTCTAAACAACATACTAAAATTTCATTTTGATAAAGTCATTTTTACCGCAGTTATCTTGCGAACGGACAGACAGACAGACAGAATGGACAAAGTCATAAACACTTTTCAACTATGTTGTAAAGTATTAAAAAACTCAAAACCTCTTTTATTTAAACTGTCGCTCATGAATAATAATTATTTACAATACTGGAACGAATTATCTGGCGTTTCCCGAGTCCTACTTAAATAATATAGATACAGATAACATCGCTCAATTTCCAAATCAAGCATAACACACTCCTTTAATACGCCCTAAATAAGCTCCTTTTATACGCGCTATATAAAAGCGTGCTGCAATTCGCCACGAATGCGCACAAACATCTGGTATGTCAATCATTAGCAGAACGACGCAAAAAATATTTATGTTTTACATTCGCAAAGTTTGAAACCATTATTCAAGAAGATAGACTTTTAAACTGCTTAGCATAAACACAAATAAATGAAAACACTTGAAGTCGTTTAAAAGAAAAATATTGCTTTGCCACAGCGCTAAAATTTAAAAAAAAAATAGTTTGAGCGAGTTTGTATCCGACTGCATCCGACTTCAAATTTTCAGAAAACAATTATTATATTGAGATAATTATGCCTCAAAACCTGATATTTATCTTTTCTATATGAATCCTAAATTATAAACTTTTAATAAGGGAATAATCAAACCTTGGTGAGTGGCATATATATTTTCTTACTTGATTTTCTTGAGTTTTGTATACTAATTAAAATAGAATTTCCCGCGCAATATATTTTCCCGCCTAAAACATTTTTGGATAGTCTCCGCAGAGAAACGCAAAACCGGGGTTCCACTGTAATAATAAAATTATAAAATGTCATTAATTTATTTCATTGTAGTTCAGTTATTTCATTTTATTTTAGTCGTAACGCTGTCAAAATATACAGCAAGAAACTTTATTTTCAAATTTTCGTCCCTGACCTTATGTCTCCCTAAATTATTTTATCACCCTTTTCCACTGGAAATAGAATTATTTTTTAAGCAAAATTATATCGTGTGAGATAACAAAAATACTTGCGCCACACAGTAATGTTCACGAATTGGATTATATACACGATAGAACGAATTACCAGACGTTACCCTTGTCCTAACTAAGCGACGACTACGTAAATAATGCAGATACCAATAACATCACTCAATTTCCAAATTGTCTATTTTGAACAAAAAACATCCCCGTGCTTCGTTTTTTCCATGCGCAACCATGTCAATTGCAAGGATACCCTTACATAAGCTCCTTTGATACATCATAAACGCGTAGGGCGTATGCTAATAACAAGGTGATACTGAATTTGCTTAAAATAAATACTATGTTCTCAATAATAAATGAAAATACTTTAAAACGCAAAAGAGAAAAGAAATATATTTCACTGAAAGAAATAAATTAATATCGAGACAAGTAAAATTAGACTATTAAATAATATCAAGTTTTCGTTCAATCTTTGCCAATTGAGACGACGATGATTAATAAAAATTAACCGGACTGTAGTTCAACTCGATTTTGTCATACCAGAATCCATTTTTAGTAGCTTGTTTTTTTCCCCTAAATATTAAGAAGAAAATTTTTGAAAAGTCGGCATTGTGGGTCCAAATGGTTACAATTATAGCGTGTTACTTACTTTTCATGTTAAAGGACTTGAAAAAATATTTCAAACTAAACCATACACTGTTAAAAATTCCCGATCAAACTTTCACTGAAATATGGTGCAGTCCACAAAATTTTAGGAAACTGCACCATAAAGTGGCAATACTAAAAGTCTCCGTAAACGCGAAAGTGCCATTAATTCATGCATGTAAAAATTTGGATTTTTAACCATACCGAAAAGTAGCGAAATCTTGAGCAACTCACTAGCCAATAAGATGAAGCTCTCAACACATGCGCAGTAAATCCTTTCATGTCGTCAGTCGACGCCATCTTTCCTGATTAATATTTATTTATGTTTTAATATTTATTTATGTTTACAAAAACTTGTTCCTGAATTTCAAGGTAGTTATCATTTGACTTTTTAAATATTTTCTTTACTGAAGATTTTGTTTTTCTTGTCTGACGTTAAAGATAACTTGTGTATGCATTTATTAAAGCTAGTAACGTTCGTAAACTTCGTTCCAATCACAGTATTCTTACACTGTAAAAAATATTTGTCAAAAAACAGATATGTCCTGTAATTTTTTAGCATTGTTAAAATAACTTTATTGGATGATAAAATAACTTTTTTGAATTTTCTGTATCTTAATAATACTTAAAAGTATGTTACAAGAAATAACTTTTTATTTACAGAAAATAGTTTACTTTTAATCTCTGAAACATATATACAGAATTAGTTAGTATATTTTCACAGAGTACGAGAACAGTTATGCACACGCAGATGTTTTCCTGTTCATAATAGCTGTCAACAGATACGTTTTGAAATGTTTATGTAAACTTAATTTTCAATGCATATGTTAGTTTTGGTTTTTAAATTATCGATTGAATCCATAATGGGTTTCAGCATATTTTTTGAATATTTTGCTTTGAATTATTTTATAAATATTTAATACTCATTCTAGCTTTTGTTTAAAGCTTAATTTATAGCAATGGGCTTCTTATTAATGAATAGGTTTCATTTTTTTTTTAATTTCTAATAATTTTAGTACCTAATTGTGGTTAGAATGTGATTTAATATTTCAGATAATTTTTCTTTTCAATAAGGCTGATGCTCTATAAAAATATAAAAGTTTAAGAAGTTCTGTTTTTTCTACACAAAATAATCCTCACAACCAAATCTGAACAATAAAATATCCTGTTTCCAGAGCGATCCCATTCATAATGCAAGTTTGCCTACGACGCAAAGTTCTAGGGGTACATTACAACAAAACGTAATTTTTTGGTGTTTAAAATATTTATTTAAATGAGCTAATAATTGTTATTAAACCAGCAAAGTACGCCCGTCCAAGTACGTAATGACCATGTAGGGAAAACAGGAACCGGCGGATATCAACCGGCGGACCTTCGACACATGTAAGCCATACCTGGAAACACCCCGTGCTGTTGGCACATTTCGGGTGCGGTAGCCCGGTGGTTTGCGCGCAGGATTTGCACGCTGCCACAACTGCCGCCGTGTTCATGCGGAGTACGATCACGTTAAACATGTGGGTCCGTAAGTCCTTCCGAGAGGTTGGTGGTAGGAGAAGGAGGGTACGGTCCCTGTGGATACCTCCCCCACTGGGTTCCAGTCTAAATTGGGTAGCACTTCCCGGCCGTCCAAACAGTTACCTTACACCTTTCTGGTAGGTTGGACGGTCTGGGTCTCAACAACAACAACATGTAAGCCATACACCTCTCCCATTCAATATTATTATTTCTTATACAGCTCCCTATCGAAACATACATATTATGCCAACCCCTGATATTACGTAATTAATTTACTCTCCCCTAGACCCTCTAACAAACCCCTTTATCAAGTTTAATACCCCCAAAATTTTATTTCAAGTTTTTAATTTCTGGTCATACCATGGAAGAAAAGGAACCCAGTATCTCTAACTTTATCGGTCATACCATTCAGCTCTATCTATCTATAAACAAAGTTTGCATTAATTGCATCGTTTAAAACGTGAATTTGTAGATACAGAAAGCAAGTCTCTCTAACTCCATGGTTTAAATATTCATATTTCGAATTTTTAAATTGGGATGGCTTCTCAATATTAACTTTCCTATTCAGCTGAATCGTAGAGGTAGGTGGTCTTATATTTAATTCCATGAGCTAAATACAGTTTTCATTTTATTTATTCAGGCATTAAAGTACCATGACCATGCAATTGCATTATGTTGAGACAAAGCTTTCGACCTGAGATTATAAACACAAAAATAACAAAAAGCGCCAAACTTGGAGAGGCTATTTCTCCAGATTCAAGAGGTATTTTGAAAAACGGATTTCAAATTTAGATTTAGTATGGTTGATTGAGTACACATGAGGCTTAACTCATCTTTCAGCAAATTGTGTTTTCTATCTCATATTACTCATACATCTCATACATTCAATTGCAAGCAGGTGCTTTTTTAACAAATTTTAATATTATATACCATTTACTTTTTAAAAGGGTGAAAGTGATAGAAATGTTTCCCTTTCAATTATCAGTTGATATTTTGAAATAAACAATAATATAATATTTAATAATTCATAAAGAAAACTTGAGCAACGTATTTAAGCACAAATAATTTTGCTGTATTACAATTTTATTTTTGTTTAAATTTTATTATTTTACCTTTGCTTTTATTTGTGATTAAATACGTTGTTCTTTATCCTTTAGTTTTCTTTATCCTTTGCACAAAGTTTTTTTTTTTACTTATTGGTTGAATAATTCAATTTTCAGTTATATGTACTTTTTAATTTTTCTTATATATTATATACTTAATAGTTTCTTTTTAAACCTATATTAAGCAAACTATTAATGGTTTTGAATAAGCTTAACAATTTGAAATTATTTTTCATGCTATTTCTTTTGTGTAGTGTTTTGAATTTAATTCAGAAGAAAAAATTCTTGGTGAACTTAAAATATAATTATTAAGTTTTCAAAATCACATATACTGAAGGAAAATATTAAATTGTATTTTCATTCATAGGGCTTTTATATATTTTTAAATATAAACTTTATTTTAGTCATGTTATATAATATATGTTTGGCTGTAGCTGTAATACCAGAATAAATACTCCTGAAAGTGACTAGAAGAAATGTAAAATTCCTGCTAAAATGAGAATAATTTCGAAATTTTGCGAAATATTTTCAGTTTCAAAATTTTCCGCACAATCCTCATCTCTATCTTGACCTGATAAAGAGGGCTCACAATGTCCTTGAAGCAATTGTATATTCTCCTAATTTTATCATACTTCGTCAAGGAAGTATAAAAATTTGTATTTTAGCAATATTATCTGAAAATAAAAATACAGGAAACAAATATCTAACCTCAAATGGCATTCCATGAAAGAAATCTTTCATTCCCTTGACAAGTTTTCATCAATTAATCTCATTTTCATTGTTTAGCTTCATTTTTAGAAATTTGGCGATATTTTCGTCAATTTAGTAACATTTAAAAAAAGTGGTCACGTTGACGATATTCCGTCAAAATTTCGTGTTATGGGCAGAGAAATGGATTATTCCTGAAGTAGATAAATGAGTAATGGCGTCCAAATACGAAACTATTACCCCCCAAAGTAACTTTTCTCATGAATGTCATGGGCTAGATCCACGAGAATGATGTTAACAAATGTATCTCATAATGTTACATATGAAAAGTGAACATATTTCACAATAGTTAATATTTTTTTTATTTTATGTAGTTTTTTGATGAATTTATCTGAAAAATGAACAATATCTCGAGAACGGTTCATGCTAGCCTTTTAAAATTTATAATAATCATTTTCTAATGAAAAATTAGTCAAGAAATGATTATTTACGTAACTTTATTGAAAGTTTTGATTTTTTGATAATTTTTCAAAATTTCATTCGCGAAAATTTGAAGATCTTCCTAACAATCAATTACGTTAAAAAACAATAGACTTATAGTTTTCACGGATTTTAATTTTTGTATCAAATTGCGTTCAAATCGCCCCAATCGTTCGTGAGATATCGTCTCCACAGACTCACTGACACATACACACGGACAGACACACATACTTACACACACACACATACACACAGACAGATACACACACTTACACGCATACATACACACAGACAGACAGACACACTTACAGACACACATACACACAGACATCGCCTCAAAGGCGTTTGATTCGTCTTTAGGGATGCTTGAAACATGCTCTCCCGTCAAAAAATCAAATTCGAATTTTCGACCCCGTCACAATCCTTTCCGTTTATACATTATACTATGTATATACAGAAAGCTAAAATTAGGTTGGGCATTTGTTTTTTACATTTATTTCTGGCAATAATGCACTATAATTCATCTATGCTACTTGATGAGGCTAGTTTATGCACATAATATAAGTGGAAAATGACACCAGTTTCTTCTACTACTTTTGGCAATGTTGCTCTATAAGAAGTGGCTACAGTTGTATTGCCTATTTTACATCATTTTATATATAATTTTAAGTACTTATATTATAAGTGAGACATTGCACTTATTTTTGGTGTAACTTTGACTTGAGGTTGCATTCCAAACTAGAGCAATGTTTGTCTTAAAATTGGTGAACCTAATAATCTAAATTTAAGTAGTATATTGCACCACAAATTGGCTTATCTGCAAGTAAAACTTTCACTATATAATAGTATACATTTTAATTGCGAATCCCCTAACAAGTGGTGCAATATACTTCTTAAATAAGGAATTATAACTTTACCATTTTAATAGTAATGCAATATTGTTCTAATTCTGTATATAACTTCAAGTCAAAGTTACACTGAAAATCCGTGCAATGTATCACTTATAGTATTAAGTTTACTCGCTTCCCAACTTGGTGGTGCAATGTTGCACCAAAATGTATAGGCAGTAAAACTGTAGCCACTTTTTACTATAAAGTAGCTCAAAAATTTTAACAGTGTACTTGACAATGTACTTCCCGGGGAGGGAGTAACTTGCCCCCACAGTGGGGGACTAATGAAGTCACGAACACAAAATTCGTATCACGGCTATCTTTCACAGCAATGATTGAAACTATTAAGTCTCGTGATTATTAAGCCATAAATAAACCCTTTTATGCATAATTATGCCAAATTTTGTCCTATGCTGCCATGCTAAAATAAATATAAAATTCCGAATAAATTTCGAAGTTTTCGCGCGAATTTAAAAAAATTCTAACTAGTTTTAGATTTTTTGATAACGAAGTCGAACATAAAGTTTCGTAAAAATCCATTAATATTTGTGGCCGCTACCGTGTACACAAGAAATCGACTACAGACATCACTCCAAAAATCATCAAAACGTGTTCAGGAGATCTTAAAATATATATTGGCATTAAAATTTCGAATTCGAAAATTTTCGGGAAAACAATATGTCCTCTATACTATATTACATAGTATGAAAGGTAATAAACAATCTATATATATAAAATTGAAAATCTGTCTGTCTGTCTGTCTGTCTGTCTGTCTGTTTGTCCCGTCATCACGGGAGAACGGCTGAACCGAATTTGATGAAATTTTGTGGGTAGCCTGAAAATAGTCCCACTTAAAATTTAGTCCAAGTTTGGAGTTTCTACAGTCAGTAGTTCTCGAGATATTAGTAAAAAACGAAATATTCGTTTGTCTCACCATCACGGGAGAACGGCTAAACCGAATTTGATGAAATGTTGTGGATAGCCTTGAAATAGCCCCCAATAAATTTGGCCCAAGTTTCGAGTATCTAAGACCAGGGGTTGTCCAGATATTAATGAAAACCGAAACTTTTTCCTAGGAGTTCTACTCTCTAACTCCGTGGTTTATCCAAACGAAAAGCTTGAAAACCGTTTGAAAGTGAATTAAAATTTAATCTCTGAGTTTGATGGGAGATTTTTGCGCGAATTAGTCACTTTCTGAAAACATGAATTGTTTGAAACATGATTTAAATGGGAAACAAGCTTTTACTGAAGAATGAAAAGTATAAAGAAATCAACATGGTTATTTAATTTCGCAGTTTATGAGGAAGATTCTCTCTTATATCATGTTACTCAGAAACGCAATTAAATTAAATTTGTCTGTTAATTTTAGTAATAATTTTTTCGATTTGAATAATAAATAAATGGATATAAAAATATATTTTAGAAAAGAACGATTTGATTTTTCTGATAGCATTTTTGACAGGATAATATCCATTACGGTCTTCAGGTTTAAACATTATTATTATTGATATTTTCGGGAATTATTGATATTTTCAAGTTATTATGCCATTGCTTTATTATGACAAAAATTGCTTAAACTCATATATTGTACGCTGTACGAGTAATCTTCTACCAATACATGGGTATATCTTTTAATCTACGAGAATATAAGAGTAGTACAGGTATATTGGCATATGTTTTGATATATATTGGCATATATTGGAATCAATTACGACCTTCTGGTACAAAGATTACAGGGATTATTGATATTTTCAATTTATTACGTCATCTCTTTTATTTCGGCAAATATTTTTGAGACTGATATTGTAATACGGGTAATCTTCTACTAACACACTGGCATATTTTCTAATCTGCGACAATATAAGTAGTACGGGGTTGCATATATTGATTCAATTCCTTTTTTTTTTGTAAATTTGTTTACAAAAGGGGCCAGGATGTTTTATTCTTCAGATCTGCCCGTGAAGATAATTTTGCATAGTGAGAACAGGTATTCTTAAACTTCTCTTTAGGAGCAATAAATTTAATATTTTAACAGAATTTGCACATGATTGCGAATTATAAGTTTCTTTATATTATATACTCCGTACGAAGAACGGGTATGCTGCTAGTGATTAATAAAATAATGAAACGATCATGATCAATAAAAATAACATAAAATAATGGTATGTGTAAGATATGCAAACGATATCTCTAAAATTCAAGGAGTTAAGACTTTTGAACCCACTACCCGTCTACAAACTCCTTTAGCTACAGACATGTGTCTACGTTTGCGATGGATGGCTCATAAGCTGTCGTCTGCTCGATGCGTTTGGTTTTAAAATGATAAAATTTCGGCTAAATTTCGCCTTCAAACGTTCATACATTTTAAACTAATTCGAAAAAAATTTCACCGAGACATATAGTCCCGAGAGCGCAACTGCCCTTTTACCGAATTTTGCAGCTGTTCGAAACTTCATATTTCCGCTACAGGCAACACAAACATACAGGGGGACATCGTCTTTTGTTATGCAAGATAAGTGAAATCATATCACAGCATTTATCAGTCAGACAATATTACAACAAATCATCAGTTTTAACCTTAATCTAATTAATAAATATTTTTTAAATGTGACGAATTTTAGGAGAGTTCTAATCGATGCCAAAATAATTACGTATTCTTGACACAGCAGCAGATTGACTATGAAGCTATAATGAAACTTAAACTTCAGGCACCTACTTAAACAGGGGCCCCCAGGAACCCAGTTTCCAAAGATAATTTTTACTGAAGAAATTTAGAGTTACATAAATGTTTTTATTTTCATTTTACAAATTTACATTCTACTGACATCAACTGGATGACGTGTTCACATTTTAAAGCAGTAACATCCCATTCATTCAAACACATTTCAGTTGCATCTTGCATAATAAAAGGAAATGTTTACCTTTCTGTCTGTCTCTGTTTGTCATCTGTAGTTGAAAATCTAAGCTTCAGACAGCTGCTAATTCGGTACTGGGCTTGCTGAGCTCCCGGTAAGACACACCTCAGATGTTTTTTACTTTTTCTATATACATAGTATAAAGTATATAAGAAAAGTATTGTGACGAGTTCGAGTTTTCGATGGAAGAACAAGTTGCAAACAGCATCCCTGAACTCGAATCGAACTTTTTGAGGTGATGCCCGTGTGTGTGTGTGTGTGTGTGTGTGTGTGTGTGTGTGTGGAAGCGATATCTCACGAACGAATGGAACGTTTCTAACGAAATTTGGTACAGATATTACAATCCGTGAATATTGGAAGTTTATACGTTTTAAATGAAATCGAATTTTCGGAAGATCCTCCTAAATTTTTGAATTAAATTTTGAAAAAGTCCTTAAAAAATCAAAGCCTTTAATAATGCTGCGTAAATGATCGTTTCTTATGTAAATTTTCATTAGATTACGAATGACACATACTTTAGAATACTAGCATGAACAGTTCTCAAGATATTTCTATTAAATTTACATAAAATTGAAAAAGTATTACGTAACTTTAATGAAATATGTTCACTTTTCATGCAATATTATGTAACAAATTTGTTAACATCATTCTCGTGGATCTAGTTCTTACCATTCATGAAAGAAGATACTTGTGTAATAGTTTTGTATTTTTACGACCAACAAATCATTTATATATAAGAAAAGCTCTTCTCTCTGTCTGCGTGTAACTCTTGGCGAAAAATTTGACGAAAATATAGTCGCAATTGCAAATATTAACGAAAATGACGCCAAATTGATGAATTAATTATTAAAATATATTAATATATGAACTATATTGCTTATGGTGTTTGCTAACAATTATTGATAATTGCCAATTTATAGTTGAGCGAAATATAAGTTAATTTTGTGCTTCGAAATAGTTTTACATGTTCTCATCATTATCGTTAAGATCGAAGAACGCTTTTCCTAAAGATTTTTAAACCGAGTCCGTAGGACAATTCCTCTATATTAATTAATTTAGTTTTAAATACATTGAAACATGCTCGCTTTAGAAAATCTAATCCATATTTCTTCACATCAGAAAATGGAAGATTAGCACAATTCTATAGTTTAGCAAAAATGTGGGTGCATATCTTCCATTCTAATAAAAAAAAGTTCTTAATTTCTCTATTTTCTGATTTTTTTTTAATTTTTTGTCAATTTTTAAACGAAGGCATAAAATTGGATATTTCTGATTCCGCCCGCGAAAATCCTCTTTCTCCGGTTAGCGGTTACCATCACAAACTGAGCGTTGTTATGGAGAGCAGTGAACGTTTGTGCGCATGCGTGTCAAATTGTTGCGCGCGACTACACAGGCGTTAAAACTACAGAATTTAAACGAAATGTGGGAATAATTTTGAATGCAAACAGGAAATTTGGAAACTTCAGTGGCGTTATCTGTATCCGTATTATTTACGTAACCGGCACTTATTTAGGACCCGGATAACACTGGGTAATTAATTTTCGTTTTCCTACAATTCAGAAAATCTTTCCGGTCTCTTTATAAGCATGCTTTATCTGATTCTCGTCGATTCAAAGTATGATTGTACTTTTAACCGGGTAACATGTATTTTTATGTTTCAATACCCAGTATCGCAAGAGTAGTATAATCCTCATATTTTGAAAGGTGCATCAAATACGATCATGCCACTCCTGCACCTTGAGTTCGTGTTAACCAGATTTCACTGCATTTCTACAAATATTTGAAGCGTGTCAGAAAGAAGTAGTGTAACAAAAACGTCCATGGCCATGCTTAAAATACATCCCCATAATCACACCCGTTGACATAGCTGAACTACATGACGTCACCACGACGTCATAAAACAATGAACTACATGACATAGGGTCCCGAATAAAGTTTAGAATAGGGCCCCAAAAACTATTAATCAGCAAACATTGTGTTACATTTGTAACAGAAAGAAACAAGTTAAACCATTTATAAATGGATGTTTTTAAGGCAATTTTTTTTTAATCAACAGATTTTTAAGATGTAAATATTTATGGCCCAGGGAACAAAATGGCGCGATTGAAAAAAACATTAAAATTAAAAAACATTTGATTGAAACATTTAATTGAACGTCACAAAACATTTAAATACTGTGAGTAAAAAACAATTTAAATACGAGATATTTCAGAACTGTTTTCATGGTACACCGGAGTGCAGGGTCGCCCATACAAGGGGGAGAACACCACTCAAGTGAAAGGGCCCCTGGATGTCAAGTCAAAAAGAGCCCGATCACCTCAAGCGTTTTTTACTTTTTTTGACCAAGCGTCAAATTTTTTTAAGAGAGAGTAACAAAAGAAAGATTCACGAGGAAAGGGAAATCAAATATGGAAGGGTGCCCTGGGATAAATATTTGTAAGGGTGCTCACCATATGTGGGCGGCCCTGGGAAGTGACTTCTTTATACTTCCCAACATTTAGGTATATACAAACTGAAACATGCTCATTGTAAGAAAATTCAGTAAAATTTTAGAGAAATATCAGCTAAAAAATAAGTTGTAGCAATTTTTTTAGCAACCATCTAATGATGAATAATAGTTCAAAAACAATTAAATTGACAAAATATGATAAAATCACTAATTAAAATCGTTTAAATTTATGTTTTGTGTTCTGTATAGATCATATACCTATCCTTTGTCATATTTATTCAATAATAAACAAATAAAATTCATTATACAACAGCAGACATTATAAAATAAAAATTTTGAAAAAGAAACTTACCAAGATAATCACCTCGTTATTCCACATTGTCATATTTCCATGCGCTAGAAAGACGGTGCACTCTAAAACAAACAATCTCTATTCCGCAGTTTTTGTTACTCAGCCGGTATCTGGCTGCAATCACCCCTCAAATGTTGGCGGAGCTGATTCAAACTAGAACTTTTTTGGCATGCTTTGGCGAGAAGCCAGTTTCTTCATAAGCTCGTGTTCCCTATTTCTTTGATGACACACACCACTAGCGGTTTTTGCAAAGAATTTGGCGGCACTGATAAAAAAGAGAGCAGTTGGAAGGTGAAATGACATTGATTAAGAGAGAGCATTTGACATCTTAAATATTAAGCACTTTTTTTCACTGATGTAAAGAAGTTGGTCTTCGCGAGTATATATTTTAAGTTTTACAAAATCCATTTTTATTTTTATTTCTAAAAGCAATTTTTATACGGTTTTTAGAAAATCCATGTAATAGAAATTTCAAGTATAAAATTTGCAAAATGCTGGTACAAAATGTTTAACCGAAATTCCCTAACTTTCCTAGCCACGCACGTATGCAATGCAATAAGTTAATGCAGTGAAATAGGCAAAACTTCCTTTGTTTTGATTGAAAAAAAATTACATATTTTTTTTTATAGAAATAGGTTTTTAATCAATCGACTGATATCTTAATAGTGCTAATGGTGGAACTCCTTTCATGGAAAAATTTCTAAGGAAAACGGTGTTATACTTAATCATATGTTAAGAAAAAATAAAAATTTCACACTGGCAACTTGTGAGAAATATCTGAACAGACGAACTAATTCCAGACCTGAAGCTATAGATTTCCTAGCAGTGTATAAGTTGCCGTGGTAAGCATTACAACCGCTTATCCATGTGTCCGCCATTTATGTGTATCGAGTGAAAACCTACCTCCATAGATATTCATGCTTTGATAAGTCATTTGATAATATAAGTCTTTCGCTTTGTCAGCCCTCCGATTCAAAATAAAACGCATTGATTCTGCTCTCAAATGAACAGTATACAAAGCAATAAACTTAAACAAGCATATCACCTCACCACCACCTCATAAGTTTTGCTGTTATTGCTGTTCATAGTAAGGAGCGGAAGTTTTTTATCCTGGAGTTCTAAAAAATTTTAGTTTAAGTTCTGTTTGATACGAAGTTTAATATTAGGTATTTGACTATGTACATGCCAATAAATAAAATTTATGATGAAAAATACGTCGAAAAAAGTTAAAAGTTCAAAAATAGATTTTGCTAAATGTAGCGAACTGCATTCAAATCCATAGTATCACCCCTATTTCGAACACGATTAACACCCATTCACCCAAATGGGACAAGTAATGGAGCAGCCAAAATTCAAAATATTCAGTTCTTTCATCCACTTTAACCCTTCCACACATCTCTTAGTTCTTAACTTCCTCTTAGTTGATTAAATTACCTTTTACTACTTTCTTTTTTCTGTCTCTTTTCCTTTTCGTCTGGAGTTTAAAGGGAGGAATCCTTCCTCTCCTGGGCGCTTCACTAATCCCGTCCTTGAGTCCTTGAGTCCCTTCCACACACGCGCGGCGTTCTGCTACATGCACAGTCGCGCAGCGTACTCAATACACCAGTGAATTTTTCCAATCCATAGTTCACTTTTACCATATTTGTATCTAGTTTTTTTTCTTAATTATACTTCTCTTCTAAAGTTTAGGTGCTTACTTTTTGAGAAAAAGTACTCAATTTTAATGTTAGATAATGAATAAACTGAATGTACATATATTTTTGCTTTAACTAATCACGCTACCATGAAATTAAAAGTAAGGAGTTCAAACTCCATACTGAGAAAATGTCAATATCATTTGAGACAATAATTCAGATGGCCCTGTAATAAGATAATAACCCCTATATTGTATATGTTTCTATAGTGAAAGGCTTAAAATAATTATTTAAACTGTCAATTTTGTAGAACTAAATTAGTATGCAAATTAGAACGGAAACTATAAGGAATATTCCTAAGTATTCAGAATTATTTTACCTTTCAATTTATTTTTATCTTCCTATATTCTGAACTCTGATCAGCTGTGAATAAGTACTGATTAATTATACTGCTAATTAGGGAATATTAATTTAAAAATAATCAAAAATATATATACTAAATACTATAGCTCTTTATTGTGTCATTTGGAAACAAAGGGCGCTTTACTTATACTAGCGACACCTAGATATAATTCTCAAAGCGTCATGGCAGTTTCAAGCGTTTCATCCATAGGAGTTTTATCTCCTTCTCTCTAACTCCATGCACATTTTATCAGAAGAGAGGATGGGTGGAGTATACGTGCATATACGGCATTATTAGGCGAGTCATTGAAGTTTCAACACCAAATGGTGTATTGAGTGTGCCGCGCAAATGTCGAAGGGTTAACATCTCAAGTTCTGATTATTAAAAAGCATGACAAAATACGTGCTAACATAGAAACTTACTTAGAGTTCCTAAATTTTATACAGAAAAACGTTCATTATTATCCTTTCTGGTGAATGGCAATAACTACAAAATCCAGCAAAGGCTGATAATGGAACAGCTACGATTTCAGTTCTTTGCATATGCAAATGCTCATTTTCGACCAAAGTGTTCTTTCATTATCTTTATTTTAAAAAAATATCTGTGTTTTCAAATATGCGTGTTTTTTTAGCTATGACCGAAAAATATTCTAAGTACCTATAAAATTTTAGATTTTCTGTTTTTAGATTTTTTGTTCCTCATTTGTCAGAGTCCCTATATCTTTTCTAATAGTTGAAATTTTCTGCATCTTGCAACAAATTGCTCTTTTGTCATATTTTTACTTGAAACTTCAGTGACCACCAAAATTCTCTCAATGCGCATTAAGCATCGAAATATTAAAATGCAACTCGGCAATATCACAATTTAAAAAATCTACAATTACAAATGCACTAACTACAGTAACTAACAAAATCGAAGTACTCAGCTCAAGAAGACAAATTAAATATTTATTTCCTATAATACAACTAACAGATAAGCAAAACATTGGGAGGAATTATATGTGAAACTAAAATGTCAATCTCTGACTTAAAAAATAAACAAAATTACTTCCTGAATACTTATAGTGTAGCCTCCTTTGGCGTTCAAAACAATTCCAATGCTGTTTGGCATACAGTCAATTAGATTTTGGTAATAGCTTTGTGTAATATTATCCCATTCTCTTTCGACGCGCAGCCGAAAGGTCCATTCATATAATTTAGAACGTCAAAGTTATCTAAAACAAGGCATTTAAGTAGACACCATGTGTATTCAATCGAAGTTAGATCGGAAGACTGGGGGTGGACACTCAAATATACGAATTTTATTATCTTGAATTCACTCAGTAGCCACCATTGAGGTATACTTTGGAACGTTATCATGTTGATAGACAAAGTTCCCTCTTGTTATTTTATAACAGTCCAATGCTGAAAGCGAAATAATTGACCAATGTTTCCATGTTTTTGTTGTTAAAACCCAGACCGTCCGACCTACCAGAAAGGTGTAAGGTAACTGTTTGGACGGTCGGGAAGTGGCACGCAATTTAGACCGGAACCCAGTGGGGGAGGCATCCACAGGAACCGTACCCTCCTTCCCCTACCACCAACCTCTCGGAAGGACCAATGTTTCTATGTATATACCTTCAGTCATCCTACTTGAAATTAGACACATCATCTTGCTCCAAGCTTAGTAATGCATCCATCAATCATTATGCTAACTCCTCCTAATCCCAATGCAGGATTTACAAATTTATCATTAATATGTTTTTCTGGTTTATCCCAAGTCCAAGTACTTCATCACATTCAACACGATTAATTTTTGTTTCGTCCAAAAATATTACAAACCTCGAATTAGAAATAGTCCACTGCTGGTATATTTTTACGAAATTCAGTCACAGACGCATATGGCGTTTAGACAGTGCAGGGTTTTTTTTTTTTCATCCTTTTTGCTACCATACAGTTTTCGTTGAAACATCTCCAAGCTGTTGACGCACTAACATCAACTACCGATCGGCTTTGCTGAAGAAGCATTTTACAATCCACAGCTGTAGCTGTTATTTTCACTTGTCACAACAAATCGTTTATTACACGAATTCGAGGCACGCGCCCACCCACTTCTTCCGTTTCTTCGATTTGGAAGATACCTTTTATTTTCCAATTTTACCGCCTTTGTAGCAACTTTTTAAAGCTTACCCTTGTTTAAGAAGTAGGTGCCTCATTAGTATGCAAATGAAAATTATCTTTGTTAAAATATTACATAGCCAGCTTCAAAATCATCCCAATCTCACAATTTTAATTAACTTAATTTTTAAACGTTGATGTAATTATAATTCGAATAGAATTTAATCCAGACAACAGCTTTACAACACCATTCGCCATTTGTCGTTTCTACCATAAGATTACCCTATTTCTCCATAAACAATGCTTGGCGAAATTTTGGCGGCGAATTTGGCGGAATATCACCAACTTGGCGAGTTTTTTTTTTAATGTTCCCAAATTGACGAATGTATCGCCAAATTGATCAAAGTGTCACCAAATTGATAAAAATGACATTAAATCAATGAAAATGAAGACTGATGAAAATCCAATATCTTGGAAGGAATAAGAATCTACTATAACAGAAGATACTTTGGGTAATAGTTTTGTATTTGGACGCCATTAGTCGCTTATCAGCTATAAGAATAACCTATTTCTATGACCATAATGCTTGACGAAATTTTAGCGACGAATTTGACGAAATATCGCCAACTTGGCGAGTTCTTGAAATGACGCCAAATTTATAAGAATGACGCTAAATCAATGAAAATGACAACTAATTGATTAAAATTCAATATTTTATAAAGAATATAAGACTAAGACTCCGTCTGTAACGCTTGGCAAAATTCTGGCGATTTATTTTGGAGGCATATCGCCAACTTTTTTAAATGTTGCCAAATTGATAAAAATGTCGCCAAATAAGATACAATATTTTGCAAATTTTTAATTCAGTCATATGATGGGCATACCTTTCATTATGTATAAGAAATGCTCTTCTAAATATCGCCAACTTGGTGATATTTGGCCCCATATTAACCAAAATATCTCCAAAATTGCGAAAATGACGCCAAGCTAATGAAAATGACGCCTTATTGATTAATTTATTATTAAAATATTTAAATATATGAACTATATTGCTTATTGAGGATGCTATCAATATTGATAATTGAGTTGCGTAAAGTATAAATTAATTGAATACGAAATAGTTTTAGATGTTGTCATCCGGATGTACAATCCGGATGTACCGTGCCAAATGTACAATTTAACGTTAAAAACACTGTGTCGTGGATCTTTTCATCACTTTTTCAAAGTTAAAGAAGTAAATTTATTGCATTATATAAGGAAAGTCATGTGCTGTCCACATCATATTATTTTTACTGAAAAAGGAGTAAATTGATTGTATTATATAAGGAAAATCATGTGTTACCCACATCAGATTTTTTATTACTGTTTTTAATCGTATAATTACTTTCACCCCTTTGTTTACAGTTTTTAACACTTTACAACATAGTTGAAAAGTGTTTATGACTTTGTTCATTCTGTCTGTCTGTCTGTCCGTTAGCACGATATCTGCCGTAAAAATGACTTTATCAAAATGAAATTATATTATGTTGTTCAGACGGTCTGTGGGACCTATGGGAATATATGAATAATATCACCCAATTAGTTTTGGATTGAACCCGAGTTGAAGAAAAAAATACAGTGAACCCTATGGGATCTAATTTTTCAAACATTTTTTAAGCGAATTTAAAATTCACAAATTGTTCCGAAAGTTTTAGGAAATATTCAAATTATCCCATAAAATATATAAAAAGAATTTCAGCAAAATATATTCAGTAGTTTTTTAAATAAAAATTAAAATAATAATTACACCCTTTATATGAAGAGATCACGTGACCATTATAGGAAGAAATCACGTGACCCACTTCAAAATAAAATATGGCATCCATCTTGTGTCAAAATCGTGATTTTTAAAGTTCTTTTTTAATTCATATTTAGTGTTGTATCCGTCCTAAAACCGCTTTATTTTTGCTTAAATTCTGTGCATCTACGTTCTGAAACAACGCAATTACAATATATTTGAGTTTAAATGATCATCAAACTTTGATTATTTCTGCAGCGAAGCCTAATTTTCACTTATGGAGAATGTGAACACCAAAAGATGTAGAATGACTAGTATAAGAATTGCTGCATTTCTTTAACGCAAAATTATTTAGCTCATGGAGTCTGCAATATAGCTGATATGAATGAAACATTCATTGATTTTACATACAGAAGCAGACGATTTTTTCGATGAAGTTTTAAGCATAGTGTTAAATTACTTATACCTCCATGGTTTTAAGTTTTAAAATAAAATAAATTATTGTAGTATTGTGATAAATGAAAAGAATGTAAAAACGTTTACGAATGAAAAGCTGCTTTTATATAGAGAGCCAGGCGATTTATATTTCGATGACGTCATTTAAGTAAAGTTGATTTGTTTTCGATGAAGTTTTCAAATATAATAAATTATTGTAGTATCATGATAATTTTAAAAATATTTCCGAGGAATGTATCGCATTTTAGAGATGTTTAAACCAGGCAATTTATGTTTCAATGTCGTCATTTGAATAAAGTTCATTTTTTTCGATGAAGTTTTAAGTTTTAAAATATAATAAATTAATGTAGCATTGTGATAATTTTAAAAATATTACCGAGGAATGTATCGCATTTTAGAGATGTTTAAATAAAATTGCATTGAAGTTGGAAAGTGTTTCATAATCAATGCTTTACGCATGATTGGTCTTTCTTGTTATTTAATTGATCATGTTAGCTATGTCTTGGCGACTACACTTTAATTGCAACTGATTAAGTTCTGTCGGCCTTTGATGGTCAAGGCAGTAAGCTGCCTCATATCTTGCCCTTTTACCTTTGTATTTTATCTAATTGTTTATACTACCGAGCTTTAACTTAAGCTTTGTATTTGGCAATCATTCACTTTTAACCTGAGGGTTGAGGTGCTCCTTCTGACATGGGCATTAAAATGCTCTACACCTTCGAGTGAGTCGTCCAGGTTGGGCCGCAAAATAGAAAAGACATAAAGGGGTGGGAGAGTCCAGTGGTTAGTTCGCGGGGATTGCACTCGGACGACACGAGTTCGATTCCCGGCTCTGCCCAAACTCTCCTCGTATTTCCGCGGAGTACGGGCGCGTTAAATAAGTGGGTCCGAAAGTCCTTCCGAGAGGTTGGTGGTAGGGGAAGGAGGATTCGGTCCCTGTGGATGCCACCCTCACTGAGTTCCGGTCTAAATTTTATGGCACTGTCCGGGCCGTTCAAACAGATACCTTACACCTTCGAGTAGGTCGAACAGTCTGAGTCGAAGAAGACAACTAGAGACAAAATGGTCGGTACAGTCCAGTAGTTAAGCTATGGGAATTGCACTCGAAGGACCCGAGTTCGATTCCCGGTTCTGGCCAAACTTTTCCCGTGTTTACGCGGAGTACGTGCATGTTAAATCTGTGGGTCTGGAAGTCTTTCCGAGGGGCTGGTGGCAGAAGAAGGAGGGTACGGTCCCTGTGGATATCGCCCCCCCCCCTGGATTCCGGTCTAACTTGAGTGGCACTGTCCAAGCCGCCCAAACAGATACTTTACACCTTCGAATAAGCTGGACGGTCTAGGTCGAAAGAAAGGACCAGAGGCAGAAAGAGAGATCACGAGATTAAACATATCACTGGCAAATTCTAACCATTGAATACGCCATCGTTGAAAATGGCTATGAGCCGATTAACGACAACCCAATTGAGATAGTGCACTGTAAAACATTTCCTTGAAATGTCTTTACTGATAATGAAAAGGGATAATATCTGAAAGATTGCGCCTATCAAAAAAAAAAGTTCGTCTTTAAGCTAAATATACAGATAACAAGGTATGTTGATGACATTCGCCGAAAAATTTTTTGTACAGTCAATAATCATGCAATACATGGAGTTTCAAAAAGATTGCACAACCGAATATGCTTCGAACGATTAGCTCCAATTTAGGAAATGTTTCAAATAAAGTAGACTTTAAGACTACGACAGTTTGGGTCATATGACACGCTTTAGTAAAAGGAGCATAAAATTTAAGGGCCCTTCACAAAGAAAGCTTCCATTAACAAATTGCTCTTTGTGTATTTCAAGATTTTTTGTAAAAAAAAAACGGTTCTTTAATATATGAAATTAGCCGTGAAAAAACTGTCGGCATTATAGGACTTAAACCAGTTTTACTCAAACAAAAGAAACAGCGAAAATATAAATTTCAGGGGTCGTACAAAAATTGAATTTAGTTAGATAACTTTTGCATTCGAAAAGTTACATTCGTACCTATCACACTTTTATCAAAAGTTGTGTGCAGTCCCCAATTATCCGTCGGAAACTTAAATGATATCTCGTCATCCAAATCTTGCATGAAAAATTGTTTTTTGAGATTTTTACTTTCTTTATATACATAGTATAATCTATAACGAAAGTATTGTAACGGGGTGGAAAATTTGAATTCGAGTTTTGGACAGGAGAGCACGTTTCAAGCATCCCTGAACACGATTTAAACGTTTTTGAGGTGATGTCTGTGTGTGTGTGTGTCAGTGAGTCTGTGGAGACGATATCTCACGAACAAATGAAGCGATTTGAATGAAATTTGGTGCAAAAATCACAGTCAATGAAAACTGGAAGCTTTTGGGTGTTAAACGCAATCGAATGTTCAGAAAACCCCCAAGTTTTGAAATGAAATTTTGAAAAAATCCTCAAAAAATTAAAACCTTTAATAAAGTTATCTAAATAATCATTTCTTATGTAATTTTCCATTAGAAAACGATTGCACAAACTTTAGAACGCTGGCATAAACCATTCTCGAGATATTGCACATTTTTCAAATAAATTTATCAAACAATCACATGAATTAAAAAAATATATTAACTATTGAGAAATATGTTATTAATATTATGCGATAAATTCGTTAACATCATGCTTGTGGATCTATGCTCGTTCCATTCACGAGAGAAAATACTTTGAGTAATAGTTTGGTATTATATACTTTGGCTAAATATACTTTGGCTAATACTTTTGTATTTGGACGCCAATAGTCATTTATCTACTATCATAATAACCTATTTCTCCGTCCATAACGCTTGGCAAAATTTTGGCGACGAATTTGGTGGAATGTCGCCAACTTGGCTACCTCTTCTAAATGTCGCCAAATTGACGTAGAGCGTCGGCTGGCCGGATCCATGGTTCGATTCCGGTTCAGGCAGCAAGGGTTTTTATAATGGGGGCCTAAACAAATCAACCCTGTAGGTAAATGCAAAGATGTCGGGGATCTGAAAGTGACCCTAGTATGAATAGTACGGATTCAGTGGACACTAACATAGTGGTTGCCGATTTCAAATGGAAGGCCAAAGACCACGCAGGATACTAAGCTTATCAAAAAATAGCAGTATCAGAAGGCTAAGCTGGTGCAAAAATAGCAGGAGGAGCTCAGTCAGATTGTCAAATTACCCGTCAATCTGACATCAGAGGGTAGAGAATGCAGAATGCACGGGAAAACAGGAAAAAGGTTTTTTTAATATTATGGGATTTTTTGATAAATTTATTTGAAAAATGTGTAATATCTTCCAAACGGTTCATGCTAGCGTTCTAAAGTTTATGTTAATCGTTTTCTAGTGAAAAATTACATAAGAAATGATTATTTGCGTAACTTTATTAAAGGTTTTGAATTTTTGATGATTTTTTCAAAATTTAATTTCAAAATTTGGGGGGGAGTTCTAAACATTTGATTGCGTTTAAAAACAATAGGCTTCCAGTATTCACTGATTGTAATTTTTGTACCAAATTTCGTTAGAATCGTTCCATTCGTTCGTGAGGTATCCACTCCACAGATTCACTGACACACACAGAGACATCTCCTCACAAACGTTTGAATCGTGTTCAGGGATACTTGAAACGTGTTCGCCCGTCGAAAACTCGAATTCGAATTCTCGACCCCGTCACAATACTTCCCTTATACATTGTAATATGTATATAAGAAAAGTAAAAAGAATGTTTAGATTAACTCTTAGAAACGAATTCAGCGGCTAGACAAAATACAAATTAGCCGTTTTCTCTTTCGCAAATTGTTCACTTGCGGTTTAAGCATGATAATTTGACTTCTAAAGAAATATATTTTGAGTATTTTGAAAATACAAAATACTTTAAAAATTTATTTTCGATACATTACCAAAATACTTTACTTTTTTCAGCTTAAAATACAAAATGCAAATGTATTTTAAAAATGTATATCAAATACATGTATTTTCAATACTGCCCAACTCTGTGAATAACACACATTGAAATAACCTTTCTCTAGTTAATGGACGATTATATCTAAAAAGTGACTAGTGAGGGTTAGACCAAAAACGTAGTCAAAGGCGCATTCTAACTATAATATATTCATAGTTTCTAACTATACTATTTTATGATTGCATATAACCGATGGTTAAAAATTTATGCAATCTGTGCCCAACAACAGATCAAAACCAGATCCACAGAAAAACGATACCAGGTGTGTGTACATATATGTGCGTTTATAGGTGAGGAACCCTGAAAAGAACTCACTCCTTCCACTACGGCGTCTGGGGTTTATCACCCTGCTACTTCGCGTCGGTGGCGTCGGCGTCTCGACTCCACACACACACAGATATATTATATGTGTGTGTGTGTCCGATAATGACGCCCCCTTATCAGGGTCGCCTTAACCTACCCTTGCCGGTGCTCCTAGACAAAAATAAATTCTAGGGGGTCTCCATAAAATTTTTATAGTAAAAAAAGTACTTTTAGTACGTAAAATGGACCCCCAGAGTTTCGCAGATCCCCAGCATTTGCCAATGGTTGAAAAACGGTCTCTTCTCTGATAGTAAATTTTGCAGATCCGTAATATAAATTATGAATCACTCTTTCGCCATAATTATATTCAGGGTGTAACTCAGCTCTCCCGGACCCAAGCAAGCATTCGGGGGCCCCTACTCATAGAGAAGACTGAGAATTTGCGACACTTTCCCACCCTACTGAAGAAAACCTCTAAAAACTGGGAAATATCAAATTTTTCCATAATACGAGTATGTTAACAAGGTATTTTAATTTGTATAAATGACACTTATAAAAATAAATAAACAGATGTTTAGTTTGCTCCTTTTTACACAAACTAGATTTTAGGCGCCCCTTGTAATGGGGGTCCTGAACCCATGCCCCTAAGACTCTGCCTTAATATGGCTCTGATTATATTTGCGACCGCCTCTGAGCCTTACAAAT
This sequence comes from Amaurobius ferox, assembly GCA_951213105.1. NCBI lineage: Eukaryota > Metazoa > Arthropoda > Arachnida > Araneae > Amaurobiidae > Amaurobius > Amaurobius ferox. The sequence continues at coordinate 89,999,214 of OX578142.1, read as the reverse complement.
GTATAGAAACGCCTTCCACTTCAAGCAGGTCGTTTCAAAACTCAAGCATTTTCATTTGACTATGAATTATGGCATTATCTGAATCATCCTACGGCAACTCTAAAAAAAATCGAAACAACTTGGAATTCCTATCTGCAGAAGCTACGATAAGAGAGATAAGGCTAGCAGCTGGGTCAGGGCACATTTAACAAGCGACGAGCTGTGAATGTCCTCCTATTCGAGGGGTAAAGCGTCAAAAAATATCTTCACGATTTGAGCTCAGATAAACGCTTATCACTTTACAGGCGTCTTTAAAATTCAGAAATTATCTGGACTACTACAGTATTTAATCTAAGGTCATTTTGTCTAAGAATCATCCAAAATACAGAGGCGGAGTAACGTCCTTGCAAACATCAACATTCGATTCAAATTATTTTAATATCTGAAAAATCCCATTAAAATACACTTACACTTCGCCCCAAAGGAAACTCATTTAATATACTTATATTGAAACAGCGCAGGATGAAGAATTATTTTTCATGCACTTGAAGTTCAATGGATTTGCCTTCTTCTCACAATGTGTTTTAATTGATAAGAAAGGATTATTTTCAGCCAAATGCAATGCATTGTCAGCTGATTCCACCATGCATTTTCAACATTGAATTGAGTTTCTGGTATGAAAAAAAAACATAAATCATAACCTTCACTCATCAGAGAAAGATCGGCTACTGATGCAAGAATGGCAAATGTGGCAGAAGCAGGGACAGGATGCTGCCAAAGGCGAGAGTGATTAAAGGAGTTTGTTTGGGGTTACATCCCATCAAAACAAACACTTTCTTATTTCCTTTTTACACTCTACAATAGTATATGTAAATAGAAAGTATTATAATAAGGTCAAAAATCCAAATTCCAGATATTGATGTATCTATGTATTTTGAGCATCCCTGAATACGAATCAACAATTGTTTCTGTTGTGATAAACATGAGTTAAATATTGAGATTATTATGTAAAATAATTTAGAAAGCATAGCTAAGTTAAATCAAATTAAGAAGCTTATGCTATAGAGCCAAAATATAATTAGTAAAATTGTCATTATAAAACTCATATTCATCTCAAAAGTTCCACCCGAGCGTGCAAATTCCCAATTCAGACACGCAATTAAATATATAGCCTAATAAGAAGTAATACCTTAAAATTTTAATTTCTATTGCGTTGTGCAAGTGGTTTGCACTGAATTGGGAACCTAGTATGATCATGTTATTTGAATGAATTATAAAATAAAAATTCAGTAACTCAAGTAATGAAATAAAATAATAAAATTTAAGTGTTTAATTATTTATTTATTCACAATTCTATAAAGAAAAAATTATATTTCAAAACAATGAATGCATATCGTAAAAAAAAAAAAAAAAAAAAAAAAAAATCAGTTATTAGTTTTTCTCATAAAATCAATATATATATATGCATTAACTACTTAGGTGAGGATAGATATTAAATTTTTGCTAAGTTAATTTTCTATAAATTTTCTTACCGTGAGAAAACTTTCTTTATAAGAAGGTGATGCAATATTAGCTGAATATCAATATCAGCTTCTAAAAAATAGTTACAAAGCACCGAGCTCAGGTCGTCCTAGTGCAATCCCAGCGAGCTAACCACTGGGCTGCCCACCCCCATTCCTTGGCTCTTTATTTCTTCGACCTAGATCGTCCGACCTACCCAAAGGTGTAAGGTATCTGTTCGGACGACCGGGAACTGCCACCCAATTTAGACCGGACAATGAGGGAGTATGGGAATGATGAATTTGTAAAATGTCAATTTGTGCAACCCCCCTAATCATCCAGGTACTTTCAGAGAGTCAGAGAAAACTGATCACTATATCGTGGATATCTTTGTGAATTTTCATGATATGCCAGTGGATTTTTTATAGAAGTTGCCCTACAGTATTCACTACAAAATCATGAAAGAAAACTATTACTATGATTCGCGCCTGCGCAGTAAAAACTTAGTTTCTTCAAATATCTCATCGTATATTCAATGCTTTAATTTTCAATTGAAGCACAATGTTCTTCTTCGACGTTGGCAAATGGTCTGTAAGTTTCATGAAATTTGATTGAAACCTATGGATATTACAAAAAACATGTAACAAAATTTGTTTTTTTTTTAAAGAAACGTTTATATCTTCATGAATATAAGTTTTTGTTTTACGAAAATGCTTATATATATTGAACAAAGCTAGTTAACTATTTTGTGAAAGTTACAAATCATTTCCAGCTTTTTATGATACAGGATGATCAAATATATTTTTTCCCCTTTTCAATATCTTGGTGGTCCCCTAAATTCACAAGTCACCGAAACTTTACTGGAAAATGTGCGTTCAAGCATGTTCTTCACATCGCCAAAGTTACAGAACACTTCGCCAAGTGTTTATTTAGAAATTCGAAAAACATTCTAACATCCAAAGTGTCCGGATACTTTCGATCATATAGTGTTACGTCTAGGTAAGGAGTGATAAAGTTTCCTAAGGTCATCCTGCTATACATTCTGCCAGGCATTCCTCAATTGTTGCTCCAGATCTGCTACATTTCGGGGTGCCCGAATCTGGCGCCCTAAAATGTCCCATACATGCTCAATTGGCGAAAGGTCTGGTGACCTTGCTGGCCAAGGAACAGTATCAACAGCTATATGGCCAGTCCACAGATATGCGAGCCGTATGTGACGTAGCATTATCTTGTTGGAAAATGGCACCTGAATGACGTGCCAAGAAGGGTAACGCAAGCGGCCGCAGGATTTCATCAACATATCGTTAAGCTGATGTTTTTTATTTATTTATTGCCCAGACCGCCCAGCTCACCAAGAGTATGGAACAAATACAGGGGACGGTCGGGAAAAACACAGAAATAACAATACACAAACATACAAAGACAATATACATAGAAAAACAACACAAGACAATACAGACAGAAAACAACACAAAAGAAAGCATGCAAAGAGAAAAAAAATCGTTGAGCTGTTGAAATTGTAAGCAGGATCACTAGGGGCAACCTGCTGTCGTAAGAGATAGCACCCTACACCATCACACCAAGGGTAAGGGCTGTGTGCCTGTGTAAAACAAAGGCTGATTGGAGCCGCTGGCCCTGGTGCCTCCACACATGTACCCGATGGTCATCTGTTGAAAGACTGAAGCATGATTCATCGCTAAACACTATGCGGTGCCAGTCTGTTAGCAGCCATCAGTAGCGTAGCGTGAGATTTTTGATTGGGAGACTGAAAATTTGACAAAAAATTTGGTCTTACAAGTGAAATTAATATTGGAATTCGCATTTTCATAAGTTTTATTTCAAGAAGTTTTATTTATTGGTGAATAAAATAAAATAATTTTAAATAAAAATGCAAAGAGTGGATGAAATACACGAGACTTTAAAATGTTATCTATGTAAGATGAATACATGATATAACATTTTAAATGTTTTCTTATTTCTAAATCAGATGAACTTTTGCAATCATTTTATTAAATATGAAGTCATGATCGCCCATAGCGGATGTAAAGGGGAGGGGGTCACACTCCTCCTTGGACATTAATATAACAAAGGCGAGCATCAGGCCTGTCGACTTAAGTTTGCCTCCCGCCCCCCCTCCCACCGAGAAAAGTTTTACAGGCGCCTATGTATAAAGTAGAAATATATTTGAATGTTATTAGCAATTGATAGAAAAAATATGCCAGTTTTGTAAATATAAACAGCTAGAACTAACGAAATAAATCAATTCTAAGGAGTGCACTGAAAATGGGTGAGAACACTGTAGTCAACAATGCACTTAAACAATTTTGTATATTATAATTATTTACAAATACTATACTTTAAAAATAGAAGCTTAAAAATATCTAAACCACAATATGCTAAAAATCCGCTAAGGAATTATCAATGGCTTTTGTTTAAATGAGACATTTGTTTAATTGAGAAATTTTGTTTAATTCTCCTGTAACGTGATTTTTAAAGGGAAATCAGATTTATTTTTTCTAAAACTCACAAATACGCAAAAAGGATGCTTCACCATATTGTTGCTGTGACTAAGTCTACTTCACAAACTACTTAAGTTTAATGGTAGTCATTATTAATGTGTTTCCTTGTCTTGATATTGTTTAAATTTGGGCGAATGTCATGTTATTCGTGGAAAATGATTCATATTTTTTAGAATTATATACAGGGCTATCCTGAAAGGGTACGCGCTATATGCGCCGCGTGCTCTCAAGAAATTTTGAAAAATACAGAGTACGCGCCGCGTACTCTCAAGGTCTCAAGAAAGTTTTTGTATTTGCTGGTTTTGGGGCAACTGTGAACAAAGTTCAGCCTTTTTTCTTTACTAGTCATTTACAAACTTGAATGGAAACAAATGAGGAAATGAGGAAAAAAAACCTGAACTCCCCCATGCCTCAAAATAATATCCTGCGTACGACCAGGAGAGAAATGGAAAACTGATGAAAGTGGCAACTGCCACCTTGGGCTTGGATAGACGATAGGCGACCAGTCAAATGCCAGTCAGAGCGGCGCGATGACATCTCAAAGTCCAGTAACCCCGATTTTCGAGTCTTAATATAGTTTTTCAGGACTTTTCAATATTAATGAGTATTAAGGAAGGGAAGAGAATTATATATGTAAGTAATATTAAAATAAGTGAGTAAGTGAAAAGTTACAAGAAAACAAAAGTAATTGCTAGAAAAAAAATAGAAAGCGTTCCAAGTTACAAAATGATCCATATCTGTTAATCTATTAATATATATATATTAATATATGTCCTGTTAAGCATTAAGCTATTAATATTGTAAAAAAAAGTGATTAATGGGCTTAAAAATGGCAATTACATAGCCTAAATGATTCAAAAATTTTCAAGGGGGGCAGCGCCCCTCTTTGACACCCCCACCAGGAGAGGACGCGGTAGCCCAGTGGTTAGCGGGCGGGAATTGCACTCGGTAAGCTCGAGTTTGATTCCTCACCTGCCAAAACTGCCGCTGGGTTCACGCGGAGTATGATCACGTTAAACATGTGGATCCGTAAGTCCTTCCGAGAGGTTGGTGGTAGGGGAAGCAGGGTACGGTCCCTGTAGATGCCTCCCCCACTGGGTTCCGGTCTAAATTGGGTGGCTCTTCCCTGCCGTCCAAACAGTTACTTTACACTTTTCTGGTAGGTCGGACGGTCTGAGTCTCAACAACAACATCACCACCAGGGGATCCGCCCCTTGTAACCTCGCAATTTCAATACTCTTTATATGAGACAGCACCGCATACTCTCAATAATTTTCTTCAGGACAGCCCTGATTACATATGACTTTCTTCTGCGAGGATTAATTAATAGAACAATGTTAGATCCAAAATGGCGGATCCATTCGCCTTGCCCAAGAAATTTTCATTCATGAAAAGTCACGTCCCATATCCAATCATTGTCTGTTATTACGTTGTTTATAAAGGGTTAAAAATAGGGGAAGAATTGCCAGGCCTTCCTGTAAGCTAGCTTATAGTTCTAGCTTATCAGCCAGGGTGGAGTTTAACGGGTGGGCGGGGATAATACCATGCTTCTTTTAATGAACAGTAAAAGCTAAATGATTTCAGCTTCTAGATATGAGTTTTAATGAGAAAAATACTTTGAAGCGTCTCATTTTAAGTAAGTAAAGTGTAATAGTTTTCTAAAGAAAAGACATGTATAGTATATTCACAAAGTTATATTAAAAAATATAATAAATAAAAGTATCTTTAAATTAGATTAGAAACAGGGGTGGCTCAACTTCTGAGCCTCAATGGGCGCTACGCCACACGACACCACTCCAAACGACTCTGTCGATGTTGTGGGGTTATGGGCAGACGCCTTAAAGGCCGCCGTGAGCGTAACCATACCTCAGACAGGCGTCGTGAGATGGTGGAAGGTACCACGGGTGGTATGGAAGAAGATGTAGCACGTTGGATGGCGGGTAATGATGCAGTTTGACCAGTTCGGGCCTGTCGCACAATCATCCGATCTTGCCTCGCAATCGTGCACCTTAGCCTTCCAGAGCCTTCATTCCGCCGATGAGTCCATTGCTGCCAGCACCTTTGCACAGCAGTGTCCGTTCGGTGCAGGTGGCGGACTATTGCTCGGTATGACCAGCCAGTTTCACGCATCCCGACTATACGACCACGTTCGAACTCGTCTAATTACTTATAAGATCTTCGGCAACGTCGTAACGGTATTGTTTCTCGTGTCTCCACGGAACTGCAAAGCCGATAACGAGCTTTAATAATGTAAAATTTGAAATACTTAAATTCATTTTAATACTAAATATAGTGGCGCTAGTGTCTAGACTGCGCACGGCACGCAACTTCTTCATAAAAAGCCCCTACATTATAATTTTTTTTCATATAAATGTATTCAAATTTTGTTAAAAAAAAATATGCATTTCAAATACGTCTTTCCACAAAACTGTAGTGATGCTATCTTGTATCAAATTGAGCAAGTAAAAGCGACAGTTTAGTTGGTGAATGCATTACAAGATGGCAGCACTACGAGATTCGTTTATACTGGGATTTCGTCGTAGGGCCGCGACTTCAGAGTGACCCAGTACAGATGGGACGAAGATACATAATTTCAAATATATTGAGAATTTGAATGAAAGAATCGGTATTTTCAATGCAATGTCTGTCGCGTATCGTTGAGCGCACGTTACCAGATAATGTGCCAATTTATGGTCTGTCTTCTAGAATTGGCATTATTTCGCTATTTTGGATTTGATGGTTTCTGTTGTTTTCAAATACAGTTTTGGAATTTTTAAATAAATACTCAAATAAAATTGCTGTTTATACAAGTACAATTTAGTTTATTTTTAAAGTTATATAAACAATTAAATTTAAATTTTTTAACAGTTCATATTTTAAAAAAATACTTATATATAAGTCCGATCAAAAATTTGCAACATTCTCTACATTTATGTATATAAAGGGAAAGCGTGACGTGTTGAAAGGTTAAATTTGTCTTTTTGACGTATTTAAACATTGGAAACATCCGTCAACGCAAATGTAACATGAACTACGTATGTGAATGGCTGTTTATGCATGTAAGAGTCTGTCAACACGATATCCAAATAACGAATGGAGTGCTTCTAACAACATTTCGCACGATTATATTGTCTATGAAGTATGACATGTTATTTATTTTTAGCAAGTACAAACATACAGAACTCACCGAAATTTACGTTTTCTTTTTAATATAAAATGAATAAATGCAGTCAATCATATAAAATCTTTTAATAATCGATATATATGATCATTTTATAAAAGTATATAATTTTATAATCATCAGAAACCAAATTATACAGTAATTTCATAATTAATAGGAAACAAATGACACCGATTTTGAACCCTGGCATACCCCGATTTTGAGATGTTGAAAGTTAATTCCTAAAATGACTTACATTCATATAATAAACTTTTCTTGAAAAAATTGCCAAAATAAATCAGTCAATTCCTTTCTTATGCAGCATTATCGCATTACAGCACATTTGGAAACAAGTTTGAATAGCTGCGCCATCGTTGTAGCCAAAAATGGCAAACACTATTCAAAGTAGTTCTACTCCAACGAGAAGGCATTTTGGTCACGTGATTTTTGTCGCGTCCAGTAGTTAAATTCAATGACAGGTATAAAAATTATAGAAACGTAATAGGAGGAACGGACTTCCAGAATTGGCGCCTTTAGTGTGAACTAACGCACAATTTGTGCACTACGAAAATGATTTATGCAGAAAGATAAAGAGATTTATATGTATAAGTACATTCAGTGTTACTGCTGTGATTTGGTGGAAATATTTTTTTCATAATGATTAAAATTATTTATTACTATGGTCGTAAATGTTTTATTAAAATTGGAGAGTTCGGCTTGTAATACTTTTCTTGTAACTTAAACTCTTTTATTTAGTGAGACATGCACAATACGCTTTATGTGCGTATGAATTAATGATTCCTCTCCAAAGAGGAAAAATCCGATGTGGGCAGCATATGACTTTCACTACAGACTCATATTCGTTTTCTCTTTATTTCTTTCGTAATTTATTAAATTGAGTTTATATGTACAAAATAACACGAATAATTATTTGTAATTACACTGAATTTGCAGTTTTAATTCAATTTTCTTTCGGAAAATTTTGCAAAATTACTGAAAAAGCTATGTTTAAAAGTTCCAAGATTTTTTGGCTGAGATCCATCCCCCTTAATTTATAGATTGCTCGTTAAAATCTATATCTCCGCTGCACAATGTCTTGCATTTCCGTAGCCAATGTCCTTCTGTCTTGGCAGCTCTTCCACCGGAATCCGATTTTATGCATTAATCTCCCCAATGTGTCTTTTTCCAAGGAAAATTCATTTTCTCCTTTATAGCAGCTAACAAAGTGGTGAGAGAAGGTATTTTATTGCTAGTACAAAATTCGTTCACAGTTTGTCGAATTACACATAAATTAAAATCATCCACGCTTGAAACTGTATTCCGATATTTCTCGGGTCTCTTTCGTTTATGCGGCGACACCTAGGATCGGTGAATTGTTTGATTCTTTCTTGATGCGCACAATTATTCTTATTGATACACCAGATGCAGCAGTTGTTCCCTTTTCAGCCTGTTAGATGGGGATGCATAACTTTTCTGAAGTTGCTTCAACCTAAAAAAATTGAGGGCTTTGTGAACCACATTTCGTTCCTTGGAATGAATTACTTTTCCTTTTATAGACATTTTGTTGACAAAAGCACGGTTCACAAATATCAGATTCTAATAAATTAAATAAACAGATGTTAGAAGTTGGAACAGAAGTTAGACAGTTTCTTAAACGCAAGCGCAATGCTAATTCCAAACAATTGGCGAAATACGCACGACAAACGCGTTCGCCATGCGTGCTTTTAAGTAAGTCAATTTCGCAATCCGACCACTGTACACCACATTCTTGAGGTACCCCCAAAGCCAGAAGTCACAAGGGTTACGGTCAGGTAAACGTGACGACCAGACTGTTGGAAAATGACGGCCGATAATCGTGTCATTTCCGAAATGGATATTCAGCAGCTACTTCACTGGTGTTGCAATGTGCGAAGGAGCGCCATCTTGCATAAAAGTTGTGCTATCCAGATATTGGCACTGTTGAAGTGCGGAAATGATGTAGTTCTGCAAAAGAGCTTCATACCGCTGACCAGCGACAGTACAAGTAACGGGGCCCGCAGAACCTCAAAAAAGAATGGACCAACTATAAACGTTGCCGTAAGCCAACACCACACAGTGATCTTTGCCGAATGAAGAGGCAATGGGAATGTATTCTCGTTCGCCCATATTCTGCAATTTTGCGTATTGACAGCACCTTGCAGACGGAATGAGCTTCGTCTTCCACAAAATATTCCAAGGCCATCCATTGTCCATTTCCATCCGAGAAAGAAATGATAGCGCAAAAACTTCTCGTTGTGGCAGATTGTCATAAGGTAAAATTGTCCTTATCAAAATTTTTTACTATAGAACTTACCTATGATGCCGACACTAAGGGTGGAGCATGTAAGCTCCAGGTTCTCAAACCGGAGAGACCAACACACAAAATATCAATAAATACACTTATCCAAATTTAATCAATTACTTTAATATTTACTTTCATATATATACATGTAGAGAGATCTTGATTATTAAAATTAATCCTAAATCCTTCTGGACACATATATCTTCAACAACATTTAATTAACACATACATTTACAACACATAATTCAAAAGACACATATATTTAAAACACATTAATTACTATTAGCTACCGAAAATCTAAGTAGTTCATTTAGTTAACTACACGAGCTCGATATTGCGATAGGTTCGTACGACCTTATTGTTACTTATACGATAGTTATATACCATGAATTGTGCGCGCCTTCCAAAATCATTATAACAGATGAAACATATCCATACCTTATGTTTGTTTGTACCTCGATAGTAGATGAAGCTAACACTATGCTGGAAGCCTGCGTATAATATTTTAATACGCCACTATTTCACTGTGTTCATATTTCGTTCACACATCACAATTTTTGCCGATCCGCGTATCTTTGCGCGATCGCAGGAGATATTTTTTGAATACTGCTAAAAAACAATAGGTGCGTCTAGGACGCTGTCGAAATTGAATCTCGTGGAAACTTCTAGAACATTCTCGAAAACACTTTTTCTTTTCACCTTGTAGTGTCATACCTCGTCTTTTGATTCGTTGTTGTGATGGAGGGGATGCACGCTGTTTATTTATGTTAGCATTGCCATTGGTTCCCTTTGCAGCATTTAAATAGCTCATTAGCTAGGTTTGGCATCCGTAATTGAAATTACAAAATGTCGTGTACGCCGTACGACATTATCCCCCTCTGCATGAGATTAAATCCAAAACACAGAAAAAAGGCATATGCACTGAGAAAAAATATCTTCACAGGACGGCACTAGTATCATGGATCACTGACACACATATATGAACTTGAGAAAGTATGATGCATTGAAATGTACACGCAATGATGCACCGTTGTACTGAAGCACTAGAAACATATGTACACATTGAGTACATTGAGGAAACATTGTTTCGATACACTGCAAACATATCTGTCACTAAAATGTATATCACCGCACAGAAAACACAATATTGTAACATGGAGGCCACACTTTCGTCTTTGGGAAGGCACACTATTGATTTGAAAAACATAGTTATTGTAGTACTGAATAATGTTCTGTATTATAGTCATTCTTCTGTGATGTATCATTTTCACAGACTTGCCACTGAAATATCCCTATTGTCCGTACATTTCTTAATATAGTTTATGGTTCAGTTTGAATGCAAATTCTGCTATCATATTGGTACTTGTAGTTACATTTATATCACATTTTCACTGTTTCTTATATTATATACAATTCATTACCTTACTTTCTTATATATATATATTTTTTTTACAGACGTCTCTTTTTCAAACAATTCTTCAGCTGTATATATTTCTTATTTGTTAATACAATTAACATGTTATATACTTTTTTTTGCGTGTATCAATCATGGCTATTTTGAACACCATAATTATCTAGCGGCATTTAAAATAGCAAATATATATTATTTTCGCTACGCCAACATATAATGCATCTCACAACACTATCATCCGTCCCTTAAAGTTATCTTCTCCGGCTTTCTTATCGTGTGAATCAGAGAGCGGGTGGAAGGAAAAAAAAAAGAAAAAAAAACTCCCTTGACCGAAAAGAAGAATTCCTCTCTTCCCCTAACGCATTTCCACGGCAACTGCGTATCTCTTGACCTGGACGGAGACTCTGCATGGGTGTCTTCATTGTTTGCTGAGCGCAAACTTACGTAAAAAGGGATTTAACTGCCTTTTGCATGCATCGTTAAAGATTTAATCGTTATCGTTCAATTTTGGCGGTATCCTATCTACTAAGCGCGGATTTTTGAGTCATCGCACTGACACGGTAAGCTTGCGTGTATCCTTTGAGGTTTCTGGAACTCCACATTTTATACTTTGTGTATTATATTATTATATTTATTTTACATATGTTGTTATTAATTCTATTTAATTTAATATATATATACATATATTTTTCCTTATCGTATGACCTTAACACAGATCTGATTGTTGACTAATTATGATTTTAATTTCATGTACTCTTAATTCATTGGATTTATTTATCTTTTGTTGCAACAACGCGTGATATATTTATTTATACGTAGTATTATGAATATATTATGCTTTATTGTTATGTTATTGATTTAACTGACTTTATGTTCCCATTCCAGCATAACTTTACATATTTATTTATTTAAATATCATTCTTTCATATTTAATTTTATCTGTTATTTCTTTTTATTTCCCGTGATGTTTAATTAATGCACTAATTTCTTAATAATACTAAATCATTTATCATTTTACATACAATTTAATGTCTTTTCCAAATGTATTTTATTTTATTTTACCGGCCGGTATTTTTAAATAACTATAATTGCCTGCAATTATAATTTTAAATTTTGATACATTGCTTGTATGTTTACAATAGAATTTTTCTGTATTATTATCGTAGTATGCCTGGGAGATATTCTCCTGATGTTTATTTTTAGCCTGGATATTTATTTTGAAGGGGACAAGCTTTCGCCGTACTATGCCCAAATATGGACTTCTTACGCTGACTGAGAAGGATGGGAAACTAATCTTACTTATTCAAGCTTTATTAATTCCTTTTATGAGATTAACTTTTATTTTGTTTTTTAGATTGCGTGTTTTCGTAAAAGGTCTGTATACACTATTTATGTAATATGTATTTATTAGTTTACTAATTATTTTTTATATCAGCTGTGACTGTTTATTTTGACTTAAAAATTTTATTTATTTATTTATTTATGATTTTGCTTGTATTCTGTCGGCTTTTTAAGAAGTATTTAATTAATAATTTTATGATTTTGAATATCCTGTACTTGCTTTTACCATGTTCCATTCACTTTATTTTGCATTTTATTAATTCTGTTATACGTATTTTTTCAAGACCTGTATAATGAAGAAAACAAAACGCATGTTGCATCTTAATCATCCCACCACTGGAAGCAAAATTTGCCAGATTTTTGTTGATATCTACCAGGGGCGTGCTGGCCCACCGGGACATGTCCCGGTGCGCCCTCTTCTCACGGCGCCTCTCACCTCCCTGGATGTAAAATTTTCGTTCGAATTGCTTATGTAAAAAATTAAAAAAAAAACCAAAATGTATCTAAATAATACGTCAGTGCGATACTGATTGCTCCGAGAAATTTGGCGTAGAAGACGGTACCAGTACTCACTGCTTTTTGTAGTGGTGACTCTGCGACTAACCGCTCTGCCCGATGCCGCTGTTGAAACGCGAAACGAAGGAATGAGCTTGTGCTAAGTTCTAACTCCGCAGCGTATTATGAAGTGTTTTATTGTAATTTTGGTTTATTCAAGGAAATTGAAAGACAAGGGGACGCCCTGAAAAGGAAGAAATCTCCCTTAGGCCGTCCATCTCGTTTCATTCACGTCCTGCAGCCGTAGCATTGAAGCGTATGGTAAGTTTGTGTTTTATAAATGTGCTATATTTAGTTTAATTGCTCTGTTTATAGCAAATTTTGATACCCACATGTAAAAGATAACATCACTAATTGTTTTTCGGAATTATATTTCAATAAAAAATGAGTAAATTTGCTTTTTTTCACGCTAATTTTTTTTTTCTTTTGCTATTTTTCTTTCAAGATGAGGCCGCCTCTAAAGCAAGGCTCCCAGTTTCACCGACATGCTAATTCGGCCCTGGTGAGACTAGGGTACTTTATTTCAACTGTATTTATTTTAATGCCTAAGATTAAAGGATACTTATTAACAATCAGTATGCACCAAAATTTTGTTTTTTAAATGTCAGTTTTTTTTATTTGAAGGTCATTTTGCCTTGCTGTTTCCTTCGGCTTACTTATTTTTTATTTTTAATTACTTATTTTTTTATTTTTAATTACTTATTTTTTTATTTTTAATTACTTATTATTTCATTGTTTTCAGAATTCCAACAGTAATGAAATGGAAGAGAAAAAAAAGAAAGAAAAGCGGCCATGAATGTAAGAAAGATAAAAGAAATAAAATGTTGCATGAATCTGCTAAAACATGCCCCAAAGTAACAGCTTTTTTATCAAAATCCTCAGATTGTGAACAACGGCATCTCTCTTAGAAAATGAAGTATCGAGCCAAGGAACGCAATTGCATGATTCTGTTGATGAACAAAGTCTTGTAAAATAATTCTCTGGAACGTTCTCGAATTCAGACAATGTAGAAACAACACACGAACCAGGACTATCAACTTCAAATACAAAACCGCACTCAAGCCGCCCAAGAACTTCATTTAATACACCAACAGTAGATATTGATTACTTTAAGAAACTGGGAGCAAATGACTTGCAATTATACTTGGCGTTTCAACCAGTTCAGCCTGATGAAAAAGAAGTGCCTTTTACAGATAGAAAATCAATATTTAAAATCGAAGAAAGTAACAGTGGTAACCAAATTTTCCGAAGGCAGTGCCTATCCTACAACGGAAAAACACAACAACCGTTCTGTTTCATTTGTGTTGCATTTAACAAATCCACTTCAGTATTTTGCTCTAGATTCAGCGATTGGACGCATGTCCATTAGAGACTACAGGAGCATGAAAACTCGAAAACTCACACACAATCTGTGAATTGTTTCATGCTAATGAAAGATAAGAAAAGTTTGCCCGATCTGGGAACCAAATAGCCAACAGGAAACAGGAAGTAAAAGAAAGAAGACATATAGTAGAAACAGTAGTCGATGTTTTGAAACTGATAGGTAAACAAGATTTTCTTTTTCGGGGAAAAGTAGAATCTGCTCATACTTTGGATGACGACTCAGTGAACTATGGAAATTTTTTACAGATGATTCTCATGCTAAGAAAATATCATGTGATTCTAGAGAAGCATGTGAGCAGTGTAATTTCAAAAAGTAAAACAAACCTCCTCTAGAACAGAAAACCCGACGAAATTAAACAAGAAAGATCAATCATGCTTAAAGCATTGATTATGAAACACTTTCCAACTTCAATGCAATTTTATTTAAAACAGTCGAAAATGCAATACATTCCTCGGTAATATTTTAAAACTTATCATAATACTACATTAATTTATTATATTTGAAAAATTAAACCTTCATTGAAAAACATGAACTTCATTCAAATGACGGCATTGAAATAAAAATTGCCTGGTTTAAATATATCTGAAAAGCGATACATTCCACGGTAATATTTTTAAAACTATCATAATACTACGATAATTTATTATATTTAAAAACTTCATCGAAAACAACTGAAATTAATTCAAATGACGTCATAGAAAAAATAAATAAAAAGAACGAATATGAGTCTGCAGGGAAATACATGTGCTGTCCACATCAGAATTTTTAACAATATTACAACAAGGATTTATAGAAGTGAACGGGGATTATTTTCAGGCCATTTCGAAAAAAATGTATGATCTATATTTAAAGATCCATCAAATTTTTGTCGAATAAAATCTTCAACAAATTTAAGCTGTGTACCAAATTTTAACTCTCTAGGACGTAGGAAAGTGCATTAAAAATGCCATCAAATAAATTTATCATGAAGAGTTATATAAAATTTAAAAAAATGAAAAATTGTTATCTACCAAATTTATTTTAAAATGTGAAGCCACTCCCATATGCAAAACGTTTAAACAAATGGAGAGATATTTATTATATAATATATCTCTCTTTTCTTTCTGGAAGATATCCCAAAGTCAGAATTTAATTGAATTTGTTTTTTTCCCTATATTAAATAATTTTTAATTAAAAAACTACTTAACATATTTTACTGAATTTTTTTTTATATATTCTATGGGATAATGTGAATATTTTCTAAAAATTTCGAAGCAATTTGTGAATTTTAAATTTACTTAAAAAATGTTTGAAAAATTAGGTCCCATAGGGTTCAATGTATTTCATTTTTTCAACCCGGGTTCAATAAAAAACTAATTGGGTGATATCATTTATTTATATTCCCATAGGTCCTACAGACCGTCTGAACAACATACTAAAATTTCATTTTGATAAAGTCATTTTTACGGCAGTTATCGTGCTAACGGACGGACAGACAGACAGACAGACAGACAGACAGACAGACAGACAGACAGACAGACAGACAGACAGACAGACAGACAGACAGACAGACAGACAGACAGACAGACAGACAGACAGACAGACAGACAGACAGACAGACAGAATGAACAAAGTCATAAACACTTTTCAACTTTGTTGTAAAGTGTTAAAAAAGGAAGAAAATGCCAGTAGAAAGAGGAGATCAAGTAACATTTTTAAGAAACAACATGATTGTGAAAATCTTACAATACATGAACGCAGAAATAAAAAGAAAAATATGTGAAGAAGTGAAATTGGCAGGGAATTTTCCATCCTAATGGATACTACAGTAGATGTTTCAAGTTACGATCAATGTGTTTATGTCTTATGCTACGTTAAGGGTTATGAAGTCGTAGAAAGACTGCTAGCTATAAAATGTGTGGCTTACACCACAGGCGAGGATCTGTTTCAGTCACTCAGAACCGTTTTGGAAGATGACGACATACCGATCAAGAACTGCGTTACTAACGCTTTTGATGGAGCTTCTAACATGAATGGTCATTTTAAAGGATTGACAGCAAGATTATCTGAAGTAATTCCACACTACATTCACACTTGGTACTATGCCCATGTACTGAACTTAGTTCTCACTGACACTGCCCAATGTCTCATTGTAACTATATCATTTTTAATGTACTGCAAGAAGAAGCTCAAATGTTTATGAAGGAGTCACTTAAAAGATTACAAAAACCCTTCTTTTAAGGTGGAAGCTATTGGCATGACCAGGTGGCGGAGCCGCAGTAATGCTGCGATCAAGATATGATATTGAAAAATCTCACCCTACCAAGGTCATCTACTTATAATTGTTCAGTACCTTGTTTAAGATATCTAATTCTCCAGAGTTTAACTCTAAAGCTGAAGGTCTTCTCATGAAGTTTACAAGTTTTGATACAATATTAGTAGCTATGTTGTTTATGAAAACTTTTAAGATAATCACTCCTTTGTCTGATTGGGTGGCACTTCCCGACCGTCCAAACAGTTACCTTACACCTCTCTGGTAGGTCGGACGGTCTGGGTTTCAACAACAACAACTCCTTTGTCTGATTACTTACAGACTAAGAATCTCGATTTCGTTTAAGCATGGAAACTCATCGAAACTTCTCACTTAAAACTTAAAGAATTACTTCAAAAGCTTGATGAAACTTTACAAGCTGTAAGAACATTCGTATAGGTAATGACTCGCAGTTTCGATGAAAGAGTAAAAAAAGTTTAGCCTTTGGAAAGTATTTGCATTGAAACTGAATTGAAAGAGAAACGAAAGAGAAAGGGGGGAAATGCTTCACGGATAGGATGCTGGTCATACCTCAGAAGTAGATGGTTTTAAAATTTCAACATTTTACAGTGCCATAGATACTCTCATCAATACTATAGAAAACAGACTTCTCCAACACAAAAACTTATACCTAGATCTAGCCTGGTTTGATCCTAAGCGGTTTGGCAATAAAGAGCCCTTACCTCCCAAAGCCCTGGACAAAATAGTAGAGATTCTACAAAGACTTGACAATGGAAAGCTTGTTGAAGAACTTACTTCATCTGCTGATGTATGGCTCCAAATAAGCAAAAAGAAGAGAAGTGAAGAGTATCAAGAAGAAGGTTCCACAGAACGTGATTTGTCTGCTGATGACTTTGACGAAGAAGAGAACTCAACATTTCAACCTTGCAATTACAATAAGTGAAATTCTTGCTTAAAGTGTGCTTACGAAATGCTTCTTAACTATAGCATGTACTCTCGTCAGTATAATGAACTGTTCAAAGTATATAAGCTGCTGTTGACAATCCCGATGACTCAAGTAATATGTGAAAGGGTTTTTTCCAAGTTGGAGATTATTAAAACAAGATTGAGATCTACCTTAAGCAGTGACAACTTGGAGACATTATTATTAATGCAATCTGAATCAGACTTATTGAACATTATAGACAGTGACTCTATAATTGATAAGTTGGGTCAATTGATCTCTGAAATGAGGCGATTGCTCAGTGTTTAACCACTTAGTATGATATAGGTATCCTTTACTTTTATATTTACCATTTGTTAAATTCTGACAAGTAGCTGATATATGTTCAGTACATCAAATGAATCATGTTTATTTCAGGCGATATTAGATAAATGTGCATATTGTAATATATATTTTATCAACGGAAATCTTGCTCTCAATTATTTTTTTTACCTTTATTTTTATTTAAAGCTATTTTTTTTTAAATACATAATTTTAGGTTCTATTACTTAATGTTAAGTAAGACAAAATGATGTTTTAAGCACTCCCAGACCCTCCCGGTAGTTGGCGCCCCCGTACCGGTCTATCCACCGCCCTCGTGGGGGACCCAGCACGCCCCTGACCTCTACAGTTATTATCCACCATCTGTTGTCAAGAAAGACAAATTACAAGCAAGATTCTCAAATTGCAAGCTCTATAGGACGTAACTCCTACCCTGAATTCATCAGTCACCGTACAAGTAAGACAAATTGCAAGTAAGTGAAATTTATTTATTTCTCTCTCTCTTTTACCACACCTTAGTTTATTTTATTTTAGAACATTGAGGGGTATTGTATGTATTATTTACCACTTATACATTTTTTTTCTGCTATTTATTGTTCTATTATGACTTATGTGTCACATAAATGTGTACTTATTTACATTTATTATTTTTGTATTCTCAAATTTAAAAATATTCCTTTATTTAATTCTTACATTTTTATAATTATATATTTGCTACATTCATTACCGCTACTTTACATTAACATATTTTACGTTTTCACAAATTATATCACATCGTATATATTTTTTTTTACAAATTCATCACCGCTGATTCGAATACGACTTTTTAGCGTTTCCTCAAATTATATCTCCTAGGACTGACATTATTTTGATTCTTCTTGCCGTTATCATATTATTTGTTTACATGCGATTGACTTCTGTCAGCAGTTCGCCGTGTTTGATTATTTTGTAAATACTTTTTACGCGGTTCTGCTTTATATAATTTATTCGCGTGAACAACTATCCATTTTTTGTTCGGGTCATATACAGGAGTGATAGCGTAATTATTATTACGGATCACCTTTACGATGCGAAATGGTCCTTGAAACTTTTTTGTAGCGCTGTGGTAGGTCGTAAATTCTTTAAATATACAATTTGCCCTTTTAATAACTTTTTTTCTCTCACTCTTTTACAAACTCTTTCCTGCCGAATTTGCGCTTGTATTTGTTTCTGTTTCGTAAATTTATTAATTTTTTTAGCTAAAGTAAGTGCTTCACTGACCTCATTATCGTATTCGGTTCGCGTTAAAATCGGACTGTCTAAAATCGGATTCGCTATTTCCAGATTATTTTCTCCGGGTAATTTCAAATCTCTGGTAAGAAACAAAATAGCGGGACTGTGGTCTATATTTGCGCTGGGTGTAGCATTATGAAATAACTTTACATATGGCAATACTTTATGCCAATTGAACGTTTGGTCTGCCATTGCTGCCAAAGAATTCTTTATAGACGAATGACTTCTTTCTAAAATTGCATTTGAGCTGGGTTTGTAAATTGAAGTATGCTTTAGTTTTATACCATGTTGCTCTAGGAATTTTTTAAATTCCTCGCTTTTAAGTTGCCTGGCATTGTCAGTTAAGGGTGAGCGTCAGTAAATTTTCTGCCCTATCTGCGCTTTGTTAAATTTCGCGGCACACATATTTCGCCGAAATTCTGCTCAAACAGTTGCGAAATATTTTCTGAAAGATAAAATGCAATGCTTAGATTATATTAAAACTAAATTTAATGCCCCCCAAAACATAGAATATATTTTTTATTTTAATCCAAAATATTTTTGGTGCTGCCATCTGTTGTCGTAATTTAATTCATACCGATTACTTTTATTTTTTAATGAACATTTTGAAATATCTATTCCTTCTAATACAGTGTTAAATACAACAACAGATCATATATAATAATGCCACAATCACGGAAAGGTAATTTATCATTCTATAAATTTGATAAACGATCTGAATGTACATCACTGAGGACTGCAGTTTTATCTTCAAGTTCCTTTGTCAAGTCCAAGTTTAATTACGTTTCCGTGATTATGGCATTATACATGATCTCTTGTTGTATTTAAAAGCGTATTAGAAGGAATAGACATTTAAAAATGTTCATTAAAAAATAAAAATAGTCGGTATGAATTAAATAACGACAACAGATGGCAGCACCAAAAATATTTTAAATTAAAATTAAACATATATTCTATGTTTTATTGAATATTAAATTTAGTTTTAATATAATATAAGCATTGCATTTTATCTATAAGAAAATATTTCTCAACTGTTTGAACAGAATTTCGGCGAAATATGTGTGCCGCGAAAGTTAACAAAGCGCTGATAGGGCAGAAAATTTACTGACGCTCACCCTTAACAGCCACATTGGAACTCCATTTTGTGCAATATAATTATTTAGGACCTGTAATACGGTTGCAGTATTTATATTTCTCACGGGTGCAGCCTCCAGGAATCTGGAATAATGGTCAATAAGAGTAATTATGTATTCGTGTTGACCATTACTTCTGAGTAATTTTCCTACAATGTCTAATGCCACCGTGTGATTTTGTTGATTTGGGCGCGTGGCACACGTTGTAATGCCATAGGTCTTATGGCCTTATTTTTATAACATAAACATGCATCACATGATGCGCAAAAATTCTTTACATCATTGTATGCCCCCCTTTCCAGTAATATTTTCTATTCAGAATTTGATAGGTCTTTTCTACTCCAAAATGCGGTGTTTGAGCTAACTCAATAACTGCAAATTTTAGACTGTGAGGTATTAGAATTCTGTCCTTTTGCATAGGATTTCTGATATATCTAGCAGTCTTTATCATAATTAATCCCGTATTTACATCTCTATAGTATTTATTTACATATTTTGGCTGTTTAGATTTTGCATTCTGTCCGTTAATAATTTTCTTTATCTCTCTATCTTTTGCTTGTTCTAAAATTTTGGCTATTGTTATAGCGCTGTCATTAGCAATAACATTATTTATTAATTTAGTCTTAGTTTGTTCAGAAAGAATTTGACGTGACATAAAATCACTGGGATTATCTTGCCCTTTAATGTACTTTATGTCGAACGAGAATTGTTGTAAATTTAATAACCATCTTGCGATTAAATCAGAATTTTGATTTTCTAAATGAATGTAATGCGTTAATGCTTTAGAATCTGTAAAAATTGTAAAGTGCGTACCATATAAAAAATCCTTGAAATGTATTATTGCATCATGAATTGCTAGCAATTCTAGCTTCATGCTCGGATATTTCTTTGCACTGTCGGAAAGTTTCCTGCTATAATACTCGATAGGATGAAAATTTCCATTCACTGCTTGAAGCAAAATTCCCGACGCGGCTACTTTTGAACAATCTGTTGACAAAAAAAAATTGCTTTGACATATTAGCTGCCCTGACTACCGGTTTCGATAAAATTGCATTTTGCAATTTTGCAAACGCTTCTTCGCATTTCTCCGTCCATATAAATTTCTTATCTTTCTTTGTTAACTCAATTAATGGATTGCATAGTTCAGAAAAATTTGGTATGATCTGTCTAAAATAATTACATAAACCTAAAAATGATTTTACTTTTTTTACTGTCGTTGGCACAGGGAAATTCGTTATTTTTTGTACATTATCATCTGAAGGTGTTATGCCTTCCTTACTTATCTTAAATCCTAAAAATTTAATATTCTCTTTACACATTTGTAATTTTGAAGGGTCAATAGTTAAGCCAAATTTACCTAATCTCGACAATACTATTTTTAATCTCTCCAACATTTTCTCGAATGAATTTGCGGCAATTACAATATCATCTAAATAAAATTCTATTTTCTGTTCTTTTAAGTCTCCTAAGCATTTTATCATTAGCATCGAAAAATAGGCTGATGAGTTTTTTGCGCCAAAAGGCATCCTATTAGCTTTATAAGACCTGGCATTTGTGACGATTGTCAATCTCGAACTATCTTCAGGTTTGATTTTTATTTGAAAGAACGCCGCTTTTAAATCAATGACAGTATACAATTTGTGGCCTGCGATGTTGTGCAGAATGTCGCTAATTTTACCAATATTTATGGGCAGTAATTCGGTTATCTGATTTAGTAGTATATAATCAACAGCTAAACGATACTTTTGTTCTTTATGGGTATCACTACTATTAAAATTATTTTTTTTCTTAATTAGTAGACATGGGAAAGCATAATTACTAGTACTCTTTTCAATTATCCCTGCTTCACACAACTGTTTTATTTCACTCTCGAGTACAGGTTTTAAGATCTTTGGCAAGGGATAAGGTTTACATTGTATTGGATATTGGTGTAGTAAATTAAATTCAGGTACTATTTCCTCCGTCATTCCCAGCGTTTTATATGATTTTGAAAATACATCATAATTTTGTAAAAGTAATTTAGGCAATATATGTTTTCCATTGTCTTGTAAATGATCTAATTTAAAATCTTGCGGTGTTAATTCCGCTTTTCGTAAAGCTGAAATCTCAATTTTGTGTGGGTCATTTAAGCTTTCTATGTTGTTAATCTGTAAAATTTTATCATTATTATGTTTTTCTTCACAAATTTCAAATTGCGGTGTTACAGTTCCAATAATCATGTTTTTGTTTAGTTGAATTTCTTCTTCTGTTTTATTTGTTATTAGAGTAGAAATAAATTTTCTATTATTTACATAATGTAAAGAATACTCAGCGTGTAAATCTTTCAATGAATTTGTAATGTTTAACATTACATCCTTATCTTCAAAATAGTTTTCACTTAATTTTAATTTTATTGATTTTGTTTCTTGGGGGAGTAATTTTATTTTATGTGCTAAGCTTGCATTTAAGCATTGAATATGCTCCACTCTTGTATGTTTATTTTCTGGTTCCTGTGCTTTTTTCTGATTTTTGTTTTGAAATGGAATAGATATGGATTCTTTAACAAATTTTAATGTTAATTTATTTGTGTCAATTATGGCATGATGATTTCTGAGAAAGTCAAATCCTAAGATTATTTCATAGGGGGTGTTGTTTAATTGTCTCGTGATAAAAAATGAATTTTTACATCTTTTGTTTTCAATTTTGAAGCTGAAGCTTATACATTTTGAGAATAGTATGTTTTCTTTAGTCATGGTTTGGATTTTCACTTGTCTGGATAAATAGTTAATTTTGATTTTATTTTGATTTTTTGAAAAATTTGTTCTGACAATAAACTCACACTAGCGCCACTGTCTATGAGAGCAACTGTTTTTATGTTCTCTAAATTTATGTTGATCATTGGGAGTGCGTCACTCTGTCCATACGTTGAATTAAGTAAATGTTCATTTAAATTTTGTACATCCTTATTAATTTTGTTTGAAATCTTATGGGATCTCGAATCCTTATTTGATGCACTATAACTTTCTATCTGTCTTTTATTTCGAGGTCCCTTTCTTAGTTTAAATATCCATTATTTTGATATTGCCTATTATTGCTTTCATATTGTGGCCTATTATTTTGATATGGTCTTCTATTATTGTTTTGAAATTGTCTATTGTTATTTCCTGTTCGACGCCGTATTCCCCGGTTATTTGCGTAATTACCTCTTCTGAAATTGGATCTACTATAATGTACATAATTATTTTGATTCGTGGGTCTTTCCTGGTAATTGGCGGTTTCCTGACTGTTGTTTTCATTCGTGAATGCCCTTTTTAAATTATCTTGTCCTTTTTGAAGCGTAAAGCATTCGGACATCCAATGGTTGTTAGACCGCAAGCTATACAAAATTTCTGTGGCGGCTTTTCTGCAGTATTTTCAGTTTTTACATTGTTTATTTCCGCATTCTCAATTATTTTATTTTCTATTTCAATATTATTTACGCAATCATTTTCTTCCTCTAATGCGGATTCTGTTACTTCAGCTATTCTCACTGCTTCATTAAAGATTTTCGGGTCATTTTTTTTTTACTTCCGTTCGTAAATCCTCTCTGAGTATTTGTAAAAATTTGGTAAATTTTATTTTCTCTATAATGTTTTGTACATTTGCGTCAATTGTTTCATCTACCTCTAAAAATATTATCGCTTGGTTTTCAATTTCCTGTGCTAGCTCCTTAATGGTCATATTTGGCAAATGTTTTAGATTGTTAAAATTGTTATGTTTTTGAACTAAGGTTTGTTTCCTTTCAAATTTGTTTTTTAACAATTCCATAAATTTTTCATACGATTTTTCTTTTTGCAGAGCAATATTTTCTGCCAAAAATTGTTGTGCTTTTCCCTTCAATCTAGATTTTACAATTATAATTTTTTCTTGTTCGGACCATGATGTTAAATCCGCTATTTCATTAAACTGTATTGTAAAGAAATTCACATTGTTATCCTTTTGTCCATCAAATGATGGCAACATTTGCATAATTGGCAACGAGGAATTTTGCAGCGCTTGATTTGTCGCTGTTTGTACGCGAACCGTGTTATTTGTTAAAGCCGAATTATCTGTTACTCTGTCATTTATGTTTACCTCCTGTTGTATGGTATCGTTAATCTGAGGATCTTGCCTCGCTCTTTTAATTGTTTGCCTACTCTTATTCGGCGCCATGATTTAATACACTGTTATACACTTCTTACTATATACTAAATATTTATGCTAATACATACATATATACACAATAATATAATACATATTTAAAATTATCATTTTCATGCATATCCCTATCTTAATACTGCGCTAGCATCTCATTCTTAAATTCAATATTACATTCAAACTCATTATTAAATTCAATTTTGTCTTTTATTTATTATTACTTTTTTCTATTAAAATTATAATTCTCTCCGAGCTTGACCACATACGGCACCAATGCACGCGCCGACATCATGTCATAAGGTAAAATTGTCCTTATCAAAATTATTACTATAGAACTTACCTATGATGCCGACACTAAGGGTGGAGCATGTAAGCTCCAGGTTCTCAAACCGGAGAGACCAACACACAAAATATCAATAAATACACTTATCCAAATTTAATCAATTACTTTAATATTTACTTTCATATATATACATGTAGAGAGATCTTGATTATTAAAATTAATCCTAAATCCTTCTGGACACATATATCTTCAACAACATTTAATTAACACATACATTTACAACACATAATTCAAAAGACACATATATTTAAAACACATTAATTACTATTAGCTACCGAAAATCTAAGTAGTTCATTTAGTTAACTACACGAGCTCGATATTGCGATAGGTTCGTACGACCTTATTGTTACTTATACGATAGTTATACTATGAATTGCGTGCCTTCCATAATCATTATAACAGATGAAACATATCCATACCTTATGTTTGTTTGTACCTCGATAGTAGATGAAGCCAACACTATGCTGGAAGCCTGCGTATAATATTTTAATACGCCACTATTTCACTGTGATCATATTTCGTTCACGCATCACAATTTTTGCCGATCCGCGTATCTTTGCGCGATCGCAGGAGATATTTTTTGAATACTGCTAAAAAACAATAGGTGCGTCTAGGACGCTGTCGAAATTGAATCTCGTGGAAATTTCTAGAACATTCTCGAAACCACATTTTCTTTTCACCTTGTAGTGTCATACCTCGTCTTTTGATTCGTTGTTGGGATGGAGCGGATGCACGCTGTTTATTTATATTAGCATTGCCATTGGTTCTCTCTGCAGCCTTTAAATAGCTCATTAGCTAGGTTTGGCATCCGTAAGTGAAATTACAAAATGTCGTGCACGCCGTACGACACGGATCAACAGGAAGCAACTCCTGAACATGCGTAATTTTGTACGGATAAAATTGCAGGATGTTTCGTAAAATTTTACGAACCGTGCTGACAGACATGTCTAATGATCGGGCAATTCAGCTTCCCACACCACTAGTCGTCTCTTCTTGTAACGCTGTAGCCACGTATTCCACTGATGTGTCAACAATTGCTTATCTTCCCTCCGCCACGTTTCATGCCCAATGAACCAATATCTTCAAATTTAAGAATCATCTTTCGTAGGCCAAATGCAGACATTAGTAGTTAAGAAGGGGGCTTTCCTCGGCAGATTGAAGAGGTGCAGTCGGTGACTCATTGAGGAGGAGGAGGTTGAGGATGAGAGTTGTTTTGGGAGGAAGTTTGGTGGAGGAAGGAGGTGCAGGAGGTTGGGGGTGATTCATTGAGGTGAATTGGTATCGGAGGAAATGTTGCGAAAAACGTGTGCTTTCACCATGGAACGCCATCTTGACCTTGGTGCTGAGGAGGTATCGCAAGGGAGTGAAATATTTGGACATCGATAAATTGGGGCGATATTGCAATATTTGATCTATCTGATAATCTGGGGGAGGGAGGTAACCTTGAATGGATAACGGGAGCGCTATAGACGACGACCTTCTTCCTTGGTGACTTCTGAAATACTTATATTTTCTTATCAGTGGTGACGTAGTTGACGCGAGGTAGCGCACCCTGGCGAAAGTTTTGGATGGTGGGCAATGAATATTTGGAGTACTATCGACATTTTTTTTAATTTCTGAATGTAAAGATTCCCCACTATCGGGGATGGGAGTTCGATCCTGGGACCGTCAGATTACGATTCTCTCACGCTAACCACCGTGCCATCGGCGCTTGCTCGGTAAATCTTTATATGGAAAGCCTTTTCTGGGTCATTGCGTGTCAAATCAACCAATGGTCTGAACCTTGACATCAAGGAAATTGATAATTTTTAGTACAGTGGTAAGTGAAGATGTAAGTAAGTGAAGATGACAAAAACTGCAAAATATTAGATTTTTTGAGCTCTTATTTTTTCAGCTATTGACTTTCAAAAAAGCAAAATCTGCCAAATTTGTCAAAGTTTTGAAATCTTTAAACAGCTGTAGATCAAAAACTATTTAACCTAGAGAGCTCAAATTGGTGTCATTTTCTTTTGCTTTTAATGAGTCTTAATTTGATATATAACATGACTATGCTATTTCAAATTTGAATTTTTTGAAAAGCTTCAAAAAAAATTTTTTTTAATCTCAAAAACACCCCTTTTAATTTTTTTGAAAAAAATATTTGCTTTAAATATGTTAATGGACTACATGTATGCCAAGTTTCATAATGGGATGCCAATGGGTTCCTATGAAAAAAAATTTTTTTTGTATTAAACTATACGTGAAATTCGCTAAATTTAATTACAAAAAATTTAATTTACAAAAGAACCTCTTAACGACCCGCTATGAAATTTAGCACACAACTAGTCCCTTAATGTCTTTAAAACATATATTTTTTTAAGGAACTCAGTTTTTTTTTGTTTTGTTTTTTTTAGATTTTCTAAAAAAATTTCTTTTTTAGTTTGTAATTTTTTTAAAAACTCCAATTTAAAAACAAAAAGAGTTAGAATACCAAAATCATGTTGTATATCAAATTAAGGCTTATCGAAAACAAAAGAACGGCACCAATTTGAGCTCTCTGGGTCAAATAGTTTTTGATCTACAACTGTTTAAAGATTTCAAAATTTTGCCAGATTTGGCTTTTTAAAAAAGTGAATAACTGAAAATCTAAGAGCCCAAAAAATCTGAAATTTTACAGTTTTATAAACTTTACTGGTACTATGACTGTACCAAAAATGATCTAGGTATCAAGGTTCAAACCATTAAGTGGTTTAACACAAAATGACATACATTTAGTACATAACTCATTAACCAGTTGTTTCAAACATTCAGCCCATATATGTTCTTTTCAATTTTAACAATTTGCTACACACTTAATATTTCACATATGTCATTCAAAATTTAATTTTGTATTTACAATTATAATTACAAAACCTCACTTTTTTCAAGAACTTTTAAAATAAGTACTTCTCCAAACTGAGTGAAGACAATTTCATTTCTTCCTTGCTCAGAGTACAAACTCTCCCAGTTGCAGTAACAGGCTCTACGTTTTACAAAATGGTCTCACCTGGCACATTCAATACGTCACTCAGTTGAGGATAAAAGAAAGAATGAGAAGGTCCCTTAGGATGTAGGAAGCTTACTTTATAGTCGCTCGTAACATTGTTCTTCTCAAGAATATATGCAAGCCACCAAGATCCTTTATCGACTATAGTGATAAATCCAGATTCAATATTTGCTAAATTAGTTGATGTAATATTGTCTAATGCTGTTACACGTTCAGTAAACTGGTGTTCACTACAGTAATAATGCTTAACAAGAAGCCGATTTTCAGAAATTAGGTAAAAAGAATGAAGTTTTTGAGTACATAGACTTTGAGTATACTGCACAGTTGATGAGTACGAAGAAGTTAAAGAAACACTGTCGCCACGGTTCAATGATTCTAAAGCAATCATGGGTACTCAAAAACTTCATTCTTTTTACTTAATTTCTGAAAATCTGCATCTTGTTAAGCATTATTACTGTAGTGAACACCAGTTTATTGAACGTGTGGTAGCATTAGACTATATTACACCAACTAATTTAGCAAAATTTGAATCTGGATTTGTCACTAAAGTCTATAAAGTATCTTGGTGGCTTGCATGTATTCTTGAGAAGAATAATGTTACGAGCGACTATAAAGTAAGTTTCCTACATCCTAAGGGACTTTCTCCTTCATTATTTTATCCTCAACCGAGTGACGTATTGAATGTATAAGGTGATACCATTTTGCAAAAAGTAGAGCCTGTTACTGCAACTGGGAGAGTTTGTACTCTGAGCAAGGAAGAAATGAAATTGTCTTCACTCAGTTTGGAGAAGTACTTATTTTAAAAGTTCTTGAAAAAAGTGAGGTTTTGTAATTGTTTGTAAATACAAAATTAAATTTTGAGTGACATATGTGAAATATTAAGTGAGTAGCAAATTGTTAAAATTGAAAAGAACATATGTGGGCTAAATGTTTGAAACAACTGGTTAATGAGTTATGTACTAAATATATGTCATTCAATATATGTCAAAATATATGTCAAATAAATTAATGGTTTGAACCTTGATACCTAAAAAATTGATCATCTTTGGTAGAGTGATAGTACCAGTAAAGTTTACAAAAACTGTAAAATTTCAGATTTTTTGGGCTCTTAGATTTTCAGTTATTTACTTTTTTATAAAAGCTAAATCTGGCAAAGTTTTGAAATCTTTAAACAGTTGTAAATCAAAAACTATTTGATCCAGAGAGCTCAAATTGGTGTCGTTCTTCTGTTTTCGATGAGCCTTAATTTGATATACAACATGATTATGGTATTCTAATTCTTTTTTTTCAAAAATTGGAGTTTTTAAAAATTGCAAACTAAAAAAAAATTTTTTTTTGAAAATCTAAAAAAAAAAACTGATTTCTTTCAAAAAAATATATGTTTTAAAGGCATTAAGGGACTATTTGTGTGCCAAATTTCATAACCGGTCGTTAAGGGGTTCCTTTGGAAATTAAATTTTTTGTAATTAAATTTAGCGAATTTCACGTATAGTTTAATACAAAATTTTTTTTTTTCATAGGAACCCATTGACATCCCATTATGAAACTTGGCATACATGTAGTCCATGGCATACATGTAGCATATATTTTTTTCAAAAAATTTAAAAGGGGTGTTTTTGAGATTTAAAAAAAAAATTTTTGAAGCTTTTCAAAAAATTCAAATTTGAATAGCATAGTCATGTTATATATCAAATTAAGGCTCATTAAAAGCAAAAGAAAATGACACCAATTTGAGCTCTCTAGGTTAAATAGTTTTTGATCTACAGCTGTTTAAAGATTTCAAAACTTTGAAAAATTTGGAAGATTTCGCTTTTTTGAAAGTCAATAACTGAAAAACTAAGAGCCCAAAAAATCTGAAATTTTGCATTTTTTGTCGTCTTGATAGTTACAATAAATAAACAAAAAATCATAAAAATCTGAATCGTGAAGGTTCAAAAATTTTTTTTTATTGTTTAATTTGACCTGGAATGACCCGTCTGTGAAATCGAATGGAAGATGTATTCAATGTTTTAAGAAATTTGAATGCAGTTATGAAACAGAATTATTAAAAGGAACTATATCTTTTTATGAAAATGATATATATTTTATAAAAAGGATGTTTTGAATATAGATGTAAGTGGAATGCAGATCTTAACGATTTTTTGACGTCTACTAATACAGTCGAGTGTTTTCAGTGTGTTTGGTGTATAGCGATATGGTTTTTTTTATGATAACGAAATGATTTTAATTTTATGTTTAAAAAATGACTCTAATAGTGAATTATTCATATGAATTTTTAGTGAACACAAAAACTGTGTGTGTTAAGTGAATTTTTTATTTAGTGAATACGATTCTCCCATTTTCTCAGCGATCTTTCACCGTGGGGAATGCTAATATAACAGCTCTTGAATACGATTCGGCCATTTGCAGACCAATCTCACTCTGTATACTATGGGAAATGTTTTGTTACACCATGTTTTTAGCATCTAGCGAATACGATTTGACTGTTTTCAAAGCAATCTTTCATCGTGGGGAATTTTAACACAACGACTTTTCGCCTCATGAATACGTTTCGACAGTTTTAGTTTTGTACACTATGGGAAATGTAAACACACTGTTCTATAATTTTCTGAATACGATTCGACTGTTTTTAACTAACAAAGATGTTTTCACCGGTGCATTGCAAATATTTGGGTGAATGGAGAAATCAAACATAGTTAAAGCTTATAAGTTTCAATGACATTAAAGACTTAGAAAAATTTTGTATATTTTTATAACTTTAGGAGATATGTATCGCGCGGAATATACAAAATAGTTAGCAAAAATATGGAAAGAACTCACAGAACGACGTCTTCACCAGCAGCAGTCCAAACTAGAAATGAACGGTATACACACTAATTACAATAATAAAAATGAGATCTTATCTAGGATCTAATCTAAGATGAAGTCATCAAGTCAAAGTTAGTGTGATGATGCCAGAGTGTAGTTATTCTTTCTTATTTACTTATTAATTTTATAAAGCCCTATGAGCTAACCACTGCTTTGGTCCACTCCATCTATTCTTACCAAAGAACGCAATACTGGGTAGATATTTTAAAATGTTTGATATCGAGACCACATTGAGCGAACCAATGCTTTTCCCCACTCAATCTGTTTATGGCAAAGAACTCGATGCTTGATGAATATTTTAAAATGGGAAAATGCAAAGTACTGAAAGCCCTACGGGCTAACCACTGGTTTGGTCCACTCCATCTATTCTTACCAAAGAACGCAATACTGGGTAGATATTTTAAAATGTTTGATATCGAGACCCCATTGAGCGAACCAATGCTTTTCCCCACTCAATCTATTTATGGCAAAGAACTCGATGCTTGATGAATATTTTAAAATTTGAAAA
Organism: Amaurobius ferox; assembly: GCA_951213105.1. Taxonomy (NCBI): domain Eukaryota; kingdom Metazoa; phylum Arthropoda; class Arachnida; order Araneae; family Amaurobiidae; genus Amaurobius; species Amaurobius ferox. The sequence continues at coordinate 89,968,226 of OX578142.1, read as the reverse complement.
TGCAAAGTACTGAAAGCCCTACGGGCTAACCACTGGTTTGGTCCACTCCATCTATTCTTACCAAAGAACGCAATACTGGGTAGATATTTTAAAATGTTTGATATCAAGACCACTTTAAGCGAACCAATGCTTTGCCCCACTCAATCTGTTTATAGCAAAGAACTCGATACTTGATGAATATTTTAAAATGGGAAAATGCAAAGTACTGAAAGCCCTACGAGCTAACCACTGCTTTAGTCCACGCAGTCTATTCTTACCAAAGAACTCGATTGAATATTTTAAAAATATCACCTAAGAGAAAAGTTTCCATCTGAAATAGCAAGAGTGTGTTATATATTAAAAATCACATGTTACACATTAGAAAAAGTAGGAAATGTTAGTAGAAGAAGAGAAAGTTTACGTGGTTCCAACAGCCCTATGAGTACGCTCTTTAAGGGCAGCGTTCCCTACCAGTGTGAAATAATTTTTTTATAAATTAATATTGATTTTAAATAAACCTGAATTTTGTATTCAGATACTTGTAATTTTATTTCTCATTACAAGATAAAGTTTCATAAAGAAATTTAAACTTAATTGTTTTTTAAAAACAATTTAAAATTAAATAATGCTGAATTTTTAAATTCAGATACTTGTAATTTTATTTTACAAATTAAAGTTTCATAAAGAATTTTAAATATAAATAAACCTGAATTTTACATTGCGTTACTTGCAATTTTTATTTTACAAGATAAAGTTTCATAAAGAATTATAAAAATAAATAAACCTGAATTTTAAATTCAGTTACTTGTAATTTTTTTGCATTACAAGATAAAATTTTATGAAGAATTTAAAAAAATTAATAAACCTGAATTTTTAAATTCAGAAACTTATATTTTTACTTCACAAGATCAAGTTTAATAAAGAATTTTAAACTTAATTGTTTTCTAAACAATGAAAAATAAATAAAAATTAATTTTAAAATGTAAAGTAGCAAATTTGATTATTTCACACTCTGACAGGCCTATTTCCCAATAAAAATGAACACATTGTGTTTCTACATAAATATGTTGCGAGTATAGTATCTTTTGTAAAATTTTCTCTATCATCTTATTCCAACAGTGGAAAAATCTTGAAACTTTATTTTTCTTTTTTACATTTTTTTTTCTTTCAAAATTTTTAATCTTTTTTTCATTTAAATTTTTAAATTTTTTTGCTTTTCAAACTTTTCATTTTTTTCTTTATATTTCTCATATTCTCAATATATTTTCACATTTCCACAACTTCAGTTTCTTTCCACTTCTTGATTTTGTAGTGCCCATAGGCATAAGTATGCACGCCATCGTCCAATATGTACCTTTTATCATCATATGAAGAGAGTGACACCTTACACTGTTTAAGAGTGTATAATTGATGGCACTCACTCCCGATGCGGTACTGAACGTGACGCGCTACTTTTTCATCTGTAAGGTAACTTTTATACACGTGGTGTTTTAGTTGCTTATCGATCACTGATCGGGAGACCCCCTTTGCTATTTTTTTCGTACTACCATCTGCCAATAGTGAATACATTTTATATCTGAGCCCCACAAACTCAAGTCCCGGCTGTGCGTTCAGTTCATCCTTAAAACAACCAATCTTCTTTTTATTGACACCACTGTGCACCAGATGATCCACGGGAAAATCAGAGGTGTCAAAGAGATGGCTGTTTTTCCGCATGTCCTGATAAAAATCACGACACTACACCTTGTAAGTTAAAGAATCAGTGTCGGTGAATAGTAATACAGCATAGTAACACAGCCATAGCACTTTCTCATGTACCAGAATGGTGAATCCAACGTAAATCGGTCTGTTAAAGACAATGCAGTTCTTCACCCGCTCAACCCCGACAAAGTCTTCATCAAAAATTTTGAAGCGTTTGAAAGTGGGAGCCGCCACTGGCTTTTCACCCCGCCCAGTGTCGGTGACCAGATCTACATTAACCCTGTTGCGCAGGTTTTCCATAGATTTTCCGTATACGGCGTTGTTCATGAGCTTGAAGAAGTCCTTCTCGAAGCCCTATTGAGCCCTCTTTCTCTGCTCAGTGTTGAAATCAATGTAAGGTTTCAACCAGGCCCGTTGGTGAAAGCGAAGGACTTTGTGCACAGATGCTATATGCAACCCCAGTTCCAGGTACATTTTAAGTACCCTATAGTGTACCACATAATTCTTTTTGTTGTTAAGGTTTGGCACTAGTTTTTCTTGTTCTTGGAACTAGGGAACTCCAAGCTCCTCCATGATCCTTACTGTATACGGCGACACATCTTCTTCCCTGATCGCCATTCTTTCTGGTACAACAGGATAATCATTATGGAGGTCGTGAAATTCTGGCGTGTACTCCAAGTCGACCTCCAAAATGCAGCCAAACAATGCATTGTCCGGGCGAGACATGATCCATGCCTCTGTCTCAATAGTGAGTGACACCCACTCAAACTATCCATATAGAAGGGGCTGAGACATAGCCCACCCGTACAAGTTGTTTGCATCTAAATACATAATGTACTGGATAGGCTGTGCAGGGTCATATTCTGCCATGTATGGATTATTTGCGTGTGCCAAACGCTTTGTGATGATAGACACACCACCCCTGATACCACGCTCTATGAAGAAATGCTAATTAATTTCAGTCATGATATCCAGGGGCTGCTGACACATCTTCAGAGCAGCCTGCCATGCCAAACCGGGCGCTGTCATCAGATGCATTCAATCCAACCCATAGTACTCCCTACACAGGTGTCGAAACTGCTGAAATGCGTCAGCCAACAGAAGAACATCACTTTTAACGTAGAGGTCGTGGTAATCCCCTAGTGTTTTCAAGTTGAATGTCCTCCATACATTCTGAGCATGAGCATAATCATCAGCGGTGGGGGGGGGGGGGGTCTTGTCCGACAGAGTGCTATAAAAAGCTGAGAGGGGAGGTAATACCTGCTCATCGAATTTCGCCAGCGAATTCATGTACTCATAAGGGTACACTGCCTTGCGAAGCAGCAACTCTAAATTTTCAGGTACGTTGATCTTCAGCAGTTTAAATTCATCTGCTGGCAGATTGGCCACCAGCTTCTCCAAGGAAGCATTCATGAATTGAAGGCTATCAATGAATTGCAGACTCACACTCTCCTTTCCCCTGTACAGGGAGATGGGGATATAGATTTTCTATTTTATTTATATACACTGCTCACAACTGAAATTGCAACATCATAAAGTTGTAGGTATAGCTTTATGTAAATCAGGCAATGGAAACAGCAGAGCGAGATATGCAAATGATCACAGTTTAGTTACACATAGTAACATAACACCATGCCGAGTAGCATAAAAGCGTCAGGTCAAGGAGGAGCGATATCACAGCTAAATTGCAGAATCATTGGTTTCAGGTTGCAAAAATCATCACAATATACCAAGAGTACGTCGACATACTGCATACGTTCAATAGTCGTCAACGGAATGGCAACAAATTATTGTTTTACGTGAGGGTGGAATGAGCCTTCGAAGGATCGCTGAACTATTGGGTCGTGATGTGAGCACAGTTCAACGGTGTGTTTTACGGTTCGTGAGAGACAACGAAACGACACGAAGACCAGGTAGTGGAGCTTCCAGGTGTACCACACCACGTGAAGATCGTGTGCTTCTGAGAAGCGTTGCGCGGGATCCGTTTACCGCAACAATTGTGTTACGACATTTATCCCACACTACAAGTAACGTGGTTTCGACGCAAACAATTCGAAACCGTTTGCATAACGCAGAACTCCGGGGTAGCAGTGGCATAGCGTCCATTGAGTCTAAAAAGCTGAGCCTCCTCAGCATATAATCTAAATTAAATAATCATTTAAACATACTTTTATTTATTATAATTTTCTAAATAATTTTGCGAAGATATATGTATTTACAGAAAATTGTTACATTTTACTTGCTTATAAAGTGACACGATTCAAAGTATTTTTTCCATTAAAACGCATATTTTCATGTTTTAGAAGCTAAAATCACCCAGCCTTCTTCTTTCATAAGGAAAAACATGGCATTAAGACCACCCATTGTTAAACTCCTCCCTATCCTATTACAGTAGCCCCTCGTTATATCGCGCTTGTCGGGAGACATGGCAAAATGCGCGATATATCAGGCGATATGATAAAAATTATACTTTTATGAACATATGTAATAAAAATTTAGGTGCGAACGTACAATAATAAAAAAGAATCACATAATAAAGACAGAGTAGTTCCATTTGCCTTTTAATTTTATGTCCAAATGCACATACACATTTAATTGATTATTGAACACACTTCATTCTCTTGCGAAGAAGGTACATACATACAATCTAAAGTCAGCTGTTTCGATTTTTCTTTCAGAACTTGTTTTCTAGAAAATATCAGTGAGCCAAAATGAATCAACTGCATCTCACTTATATGATTTGAGTTGCATCTTTCAAATGCTGTTTAGGCTTTCTCAAGCATAACCACGGCTTCTTTCATAGTGACAGAAGGAGGATTGGCCTCTTCATCATCGCTGTCATCATCTTTTGGGTCCACTTCGTCTCGTACATGAGCTATGATCTGCTCATCTGAAAGAGTTTCATAAGTCGGTTCGTTTTCATCTACATTAATCCAATCTCTCACTTCATCTTCGCACACATTTAAACCGAGCGACTTGAATTATTGAACTAGAAGCTCTATTGAGTCTTCATTATCACTGAGTTCGGCATCATTTAAAACTTTCAGATAGCATTTAGAAATGGTTTCTGATTTAACAGCGGACCATGCCTTTTGGGAAATGTACATGGCATCTTTTAAGCTCACACTTTTCATTGCCTCAGGCAGTGGTCGTTCTACAACTAACAATAGGTTGCTCAGTAACTCCCGTCGATAATTTTTTTTTTAACGTGGCGATTATTCCTTGGTCCATTGGTGGAAGAAGACTTGTGTTTAGTGGCAAAAACGTAGCTTTGATATTTCCATCTGATGACACAAGTTCTTCTTCACCGGGATGAGCACTGCATTGGTCTATTAGGAGCACGGCCTCTTCTTCCAAACCCTTATTTCTCAGATGAAGACGAACTGATGGTATGAAATTATCAAAAAACCATTTTTTAAATAAGGTTTGTGTCAACCAAGCGTTTTTTTAACTTCCGTATGTCACTGGCAGATTCTTCCTATTCACATTCTTCAAAACCCTAGGGTTTTTGCTGTTTCCCACAAGGAACATCTTCAACTTATGGCTTCCTGCTTTATTTGCTGCAAAAAGAAGTGTTACCCTGTCCTTTTGCTTTTTGTATCCAGAATTAGTCGTGCTTTTCTTAAAATCTTGTGTTCTGTTTGGCAATAACTTCCAGTATAGTGCAGCTTCATCAGCATTGTATATCTGCTCGTCTTTCATATCCAAATCATCCAGTTTCTTCTTGAGTTCAGCAGGAAATTTCAAAGAAGCTTCTTGGTCAGCTGATCGCTTTTCTCCATGAATTACGCTCCATCCAATGCCATGCCGCTTTTGCCACCGCCAAAACCAACCATCGCTCGCTTCAAAATATGTTTCTTCATATGGTTTTAACTTTTTCACCAGGATTTTCGCTTTCTCTTTGATGATGGGGCCTGATAAAGGAACTCCTAGTGCACGCTGTTCTTTGAACCATAAGAATAATGCCTTGTCCAGCTGATCGTTATTTGCCAATCGAGCTCGTTTTCTCTTTAATCCTTCATCTTGATCAATGTTTTCCACAGATTTTCTTAATTTAGGTTCTTCGTTTAGCCATCCTCTCACAGTAGAAGATCCAATGCCTAGCTCTTTAGCGACCGAAATTTGTGTTGCACCTTTTTTAACCTTTTCAATCGTGTCCAATTTTAATTTTACAGACAGACAGACTCGTTTAGGAGGCATGATTAATGAAAGAACTCGTCCGAACTAATAAATGAAATCGGCACTCCAAACGCTGAGGGGATCCGCCACAACAAAAAAAAAATTCCAAAACGGATTAGCCAATGACGTGCTGTTTACCCATCTGCTTCCTTTTCACCCTCATTCACTCCCTCCCCACTGATGACTCACGTTGTAAAACTTAAATCTTGGGAAAGCAAAATAATGCAAACGAAAAATCGGAAAAAAAAATTGGGAGATATAGCAGAAGAGCGATATATCCGAATGCGCGATATAACGAGGGGCTACTGTAACTAGCATGGGAAGCTAGGATATAATATGCGTAGCTATTGATTTCCCATTTTCAACCCTTTACAAACAATCAATGATTGGATGTGGGACGTGTCGTTTTATCAATGACGGGAAGATGAAGGTGGGTAGTGCAAACCTAATGAGTCCTCCATTTTGGGTCAAACATGATTCTATTAATTATTATTTGTAGAAAATAATCATTATTTGTAATACTAAAGAATTTGAGTCATTTTTCACGAACAACCTAGGAATTACTCAACTCTAAACAATCTCAAGACGAAGAAATATACTAATAATGACTACCATTAAATTTCAGTAATTTGCAAAGTAGACTTAGATCTTTATATAGGCATCAATATGGCGAAGCATCCGTTTGTAGAGTTTTAGAAAGAATAAGTTTCATTTTCCTTTACAATCCCGTTAGACGAGAATCTCAGTTAAATGAAAGTGGTTGATAAATTTTAGCGGATTCTTACAAGGAAACGTTCCCAAGCTAAACTCATAGAATTCGACGAAAATTTGACAGTTGTTTGAAGAAGTTATAGAAAATCAATATTCTGAAAATTAGCTGCTAAATTGCATTAGGAGAGGAGTAGAATAATGTTGAAAATTGGGTCTGGGTTGCCAGAACCGTACAGTTAGCATCAATTGGCGACTTTGAATTCTTGTAAATTTGCGAACACATATAATGTGTTTATACTATCAAAACGCATTTTATGCTGTATTTAGAGGCATTAATACTTGAAAAATAGCTTCTTAAAAAATACCACTTGAAAAACAGAAAATGCAGATTACATGTATCAATACTATGGACGGTACATAGTTTATAAGAGATATAATTGATGACGAATGATTGAGGTCTAATTAAGGATCAATTTCTTTATAAATTGAAAGTGTTACAAATATGAGGCTCATTGAAGAAATGCATAAAACAGAAACATATTTTACACCAGCTACTCCAAGCGAATATTTTGGATGCACAATTTTGTTTCCCGCAATCAAGTACATTGTGTACAGTAAATATGAACTCAACAGGATTTTCGAAATACCCAGGATGGTTTTCTGTGTATGAGCATGCATGCCATGAATATTTCCACATGTTAACGTAACGTGGTGAAGAGAACTGGTTGTGTGCAATAGATTTTACTTTAAAGATATTGTCTCGATGAAATAAATCGATTTGTATTTGTGCAGTCATAACTAAATCTGAAAATTTTCAAACGAAATTTTTCCAGACCCAAAAACCGTACGTATCAAGAGGGTGTATTAGATGAGTAGTTTTAGGTGGCATGACAAACACATGAACGATTTTACCCGGTGGCGTAAACTATCAATCAAATCGTTGTTTTAGAAGAGTGATCAAGAATCCACTAAACGTACGGTTTCATCTAGTGTGTTTTAAAATACACTTCCAATAAATAATCACGCAGTTCTTTTGATCTCATTTTTCCCGATTTCGAAGCGACGGTATAAATATTGCCAGCTTGAAACATTTTCTGCCTCACTTGGGTTCCAAATTGTCCCTTAGGTTCAGAATACACAATAAATAAAGGCGATAGCAGCATTCCATCTTTGCTGATTGTTGGCATTACAGTATATGAATCGGTCGTAGCATGAATAGATAGTGCAGCACTTTCAATCTGTTGTGATTCCAACAAATCAAGCGTTCTCCCCGAATGAATTTCTTTATTAAATCCCGATTAATCAGTATTAAAATCTGGTTGTCATTTAACTGCGAATCTTTAAAAAAATACGTACATCATTTAAAAATGCTTGTGAAGCATTTGCAATATAATCCTCTTCATAAATCTGCTTTTGGGAGACAATTTTAGTAATTTTCCTGCTAACGATTCTATATTCCTTTTTAAAATTCAAGAGCCATTTACCGGAAGCTTTGAATGACATTTTTAGGGAGAGAGTTTTATCACAAGCCTAGCTTTTCAAATTCGAGTCATGCACGTTTACACGCCTGCATCTTGTATCCTGAAACTTTTAAAAACACATTTTTCAATTTCGCATAGTTTGTGCCTTTTATCACCGAATTTGTTAATTTGATTTCCACACAAATACATTTGGGACAGACTTTTTACAAATCTATGCCTGCTTTGAACAGATTGTAGTGTGAGATGTTTCAGTTTTTTAACAACTGCTCGTTTAGTTTCAAATGGAATACTGTGGACTTCCTCATTTTCTACCTCCTCACCTACAAATATTTCATTATTTTCATCTATAATGCCAAAATCAGAATCTTCAAAATCACTTTCGGTAACCGATGACTCGAAATCCAGAGTGTCTTCCACTTCCATCACTAACAAACGTTTCGCAAATAGATTCAGGTTCTTGCAAAATTTCCATTATTTTATTTTTTACATTTATTTCGGCTTCTGTAAAATCAGTCAGCTTCATTTCTGGAACAGAGGATTCGTGGTACAGCATCCACGCCACGTTGAACACATTAATATGTGGTGGCATTTTCTATTTGAAAGCCACTGTTGGTTTAAAAAAATAAATTCAAAAACATCGAGGTATTATCGCTAATTAGTTCACTTACATAAAATAATAAAACTGTGAGAAATGCACAATTACAATAAAAATATATTTTCAAACTCAATTTCAAATACTTTTGAATGCAAACTATAAAAAAATAACTTTACAACAGATTTCAAGTCATACGGAGAAAACATGGACTGTTCGTTTCAGAATTTGCCGTTTTTCTATGCATATTCGCCAAGTAGGGTTGCATTTGGCATTAAAGATGTTGACGACTGTTATTAATTTTTTACAGCTTTTCCGTTGCAATTCAGTAGCTAATTATTTTACTGTCGATATTGTGAATCAACTACTAATGCCTGTCAAATTTTCGTCGAATTCTATGAGTTTAGCTTGGGAACATTTCCTTGTTAGTATATTGTAATTATAAGATATTTTTAAGTTTTCATAGTACAGTATTTGTAAATAATTAATAAGTAATATTGTTTAGGAACATTGTTGACTACAGTGATTTTCAACTAAGCTTATGTTTCAGATTTCTCACAAAATTTTGCCGCCCTTTTTCATACATGGGCGCATGTAGCACGTTTACGGAAAGGGGAGGAGGAGGGTGTAAACTCAAGAATAAAATGTATAACATCGTCTGGATTGATGCTCACCTCTGTTATCTTAAATATCCAAGGGTAGAGTATCCTCCCCAATGAGCGACCATGACTTCATATTTAATAAAATGGTTGTAAAATTTCAACTAATTTAGAAATAAGCAAACACTTAAAATGTTATACTTTGTATGTATGTATCTTACATAGGTAATATATTTTAAAATATTGTGCATTTCATTCACTCCTAGCATTTTTATGTTAAATTATTTTATTTTACTCACCAAGGAAATAGAACTTATTGAAAGTGCGAATTCCAATGTAAATTCACTTATTATACAAAAGACTTTTCCAAGTTAAAATGGCAATCGCCTCAGCCTCCCCTATCAAGCATATCACGCTATTCAACTGCGAGGTAAACTACCTTTTCGACACCTACTATTTGAACGTCTTCACCGGTTACATCGCCTCCAGTGGTGTCAAGTAAGACGCAATTGGTCGACAGAATGGCGAAACATTCTGTTTACGGTTGAATCAGGATTCTGTTTTGGTATGGGCACGCCCGATGGACGTACTCGCGTATGGCGGCGCTTTAAACAACGCCACCAGGAAGCACAGCCCCCGAACTGGTGCCATGGTATGGGGTGATATAAACATTTGGTGGACGTACACCTTTGGTCTACGTTTCTGGCAGTATCACGGCACAACGATACGTCTCTGACATTTTGAGACCTGTGGTACAGCCATATCTATCAACCAGGCTTGGACTGCTTTTTCAGCAGGATAATGCCAGGCCACATACTGCACGGGTAACTATGAATAGTCTACAAGGTTTTGATACCCTGCCTTGGCCAGAATATTCTCCGGATTTGTCGTCAATGTGTTGAATGCCATCCCTCAGCACATCATTGAAAAGGCATCTCATTAATAAGATGCCTTTTCGTAGATAGCGGTGAGCCTATTCCATCCTGATCGAATATCAATAAAGTTCCATGCTTTCATTTTCCAGATATAATTTTTTGATCATTTTCACATCTCCATGTTGCAATTATATTCTGTAAATTTCATAAGGATACATCAATTTCCTCATAGTGTTGCGATTTCAGTTGTGACCAGTGTAAATACATATAAAAGTAGTATATGGGGTGGACTCTGGGACAAAATGACATAGTCATTTTGTTACAGAGTCCACCCCATATACTACTACTTTCCCTCCATTTTTTAAAAACCAGGACAACCTCTTAAGACCAAATATGCATAAAATCATTCAAAAATGCATAAAATCATTCAAAAATGCTTATTTTTTAAAAAATCAAAAATCAAGAGAGTTTTAGGACTCTAAAATTTAATTCATTTTGACTTATATTTAAGTCATATAAGACATTATTGAGACCAAATCTATCAAAATCTTTGAATATATGAAAGAAAATAATATCAAATATATTAGAGATTGATATTAAAAAACATGATTTTAAAATAAATGTGTGAAAAAAGGGGACCTGAGCCCTCTAATATATTAAAAATGCCCTGTTTATAAAGGGTGGGGTTGAGACCCCCCCCCCATTTATTTAATAGATATCTTTTAAAAAACTCAAAATTTTTAACTAAATCTAAACATTTTTTATAAAATTAAAAATATGAAAAAAGAGGACCTGAGCCCACTAATTTATTAAAAAATGAAATCATTATGAATTTAAAATTACAAAACATATGTTTAATAAAAAAGAGATGATAATTATCCAGTGGAGGGTGACGCACCCCCACTGAATTATAGAGATTTTAATTAAAAATGCATGAAAAAAATGATTAAGCTTTCTCTAATTCATATTCGTATTTATCATCAATCATACCCGTATACTTAAATATATATCTTCCTTTATTGATTTTATTTAATGATTCATCAGAAAGTTTCGCATGTTTTTTCGCAAGGTAATACTATTTTTCTTCATTTTCCACATCTAACTTTACGATTAATGTACCTCCATATTTAGTAATAATTTTACTCAATGATATCAGATCATATTTCCCAGGATTTAAATCATATAATTTAAACGTTTTGGGATAACCTCTAAGTCTATTGAACTCTTCCATTTATTAGTAAACCTTTTTATAAATATAAATTTACCCATTCTTCATAATCTGTAAAACCTCTTTCTTCCATCTCTTTTATGAGTTTTTCTCTGTATTCTTCATCAGACTTTGACTCTCTAAATATTTTTTCAGCTATAATATTTTTTTGTTCGTTATCAGAAATTGTAATAGAAACATCAGGATCAAATCCATATAGTACATTAATTATTCTAGTTACTTTCCCTACAAAACATATATCATCACCCTCTTTTAGTTCATCTTTTAACACTTTTATTATTTCGTTTTTATTCTCATTTTTTAAAATTCTATTAAACACAACAACTAATATCTCTCTAAATTTAATATTATGGAATTCTTCCTCTAGTAAATGTCTTTTAGTTTCTATACCTAATTCTTTAATGCATTCATCTAAATCATATTTAATTTCTGTATTTAATAATTTTATGATAGTCTCTCTCAAAGATTTTTGAATATATGTATTATGCACATTTTGAGAGTCATTATATACATTATTATGAAATAATCGTCTTAAAATCGGGGGTAAATTTATTTTATCTTCATCATACCATATATCATTTATTCTAGGTAAAAATATTAATACATTTAGGGATGTAATATCATTTTCTTCACAATATAATCCTTTTAAATTTGTTAAATTTTTCATTCCTTCAAGTGAAGTTAATTTATTTCCTCTGCAATCTAATTCTTCTAAATTTATTAAATTTTCTACTCCTTCAAGTGACGTTAATTTATTACCTCCACAATATAATACTTCTAAATTCGTTAAATTTTATATACCGTCAAGTGACGTTAATTTATTTCCTGCACAATATAATACTTCTAAATTCGTTAAATTTTCTATACCTTCAAGTGAAGTTAATTTATTTTCCTCACAATATAATTTTTCTAAATTTTCTATTCCTTCAAGTGATGTTAATATATTACCTCCACAATATAATTCTTTTAAATTCGTTAAATTTTTCATTCCTTCAAGTGAAGTTAATTTATTTCCTCCACAATTAGATTTTTTTAAATTCGTTAAATTTTCTATTCCTTCAAGTGACGTTAATTTATTTCCTCCACAATATAATTCTTTTAAATTCGTTAAATTTTTCATACCTTCAAGTGAAGTTAATTTATTTCCTCCACAATATAATTTTTCTAAATTTATTAAATTTTCTATTCCTTCAAGTGAAGTTAATTTATTTCCTACACAATATAATTCTTTTAAATTCGTTAAATTTTCTATTCCTTCAAGTAACGTTAATTTATTTTCTCCACAATATAATTCTTTTAAATTCGTTACATTTTTTATTCCTTCAAGTGAAGTTAATTTATTTCCTCTACAATCTAATTCTTTTAAATTTATTAAATTTTTTATACCATCAAGTGAATTATAATATAATAAAGAAATAGATTTCACTTCAGTAGGATTCTCTATATCTAAGAAAGATTCTTTTCAAATACCATACATTTATTTAGAAACATTTTTATAAAATATTTATTTTTCATCTTTTCTCAAAAGATAAACACATTCTTTCAAGACTTTTTTAACTTCACAAATCTCTTCAATATTTTTTTCGCTATAAGGTTCTTCTTCATAATGACCAAACTTTTTATTTAATTCACTCATTTGTATAGCTTGTATTTTTTTCCAATGAACATTAAAAAAGTGATCAGGTAATAGATCAAATTTGTATTTAATCAGATAACAAAAATCTAATTTATCTATAAATTCTTCTATAAATGTTTCACTAAATGTCTGATATCTAGCTATATACAGCCAATTTAAATCATCTTTTAATTCTCTCATAGTATCTTCTGAAAGATTTTGAAATATTGATACTTTATATAAATCTAAATAATCAGAACATTTTATGATAAATTCGTTACTTAAAGTTTGATATTGAGATACGTTTACCCAATCTACTTTATCTTTACAATTTTCTATAAAATCTTCTGATAATTTTTGATATCTAGAAATTTTAGGCCAATCATCAGGTTGAGCAAATTCCTCAATAAAAGATTCAGACAGTGATGAATATTGAAAAATTAAATCCCAATTTACATGATCTTTAAGATTTCTAATTATATCTTCAGATAAATTATTTCTAGAAAATTCATTCCAATCGATATCCATTTAATGATGAACGTATTTTAGAAAGGGATTTTTTCAATATGCATATAAAGTTTTAAAGTGTTTAATCTAACGTCTTATTGTATCCATAATGTGATGATATCATCACGTTTACCATAAACAAAACAGTTTACTGTATCTGTATGAGCTTCTAAAATTTCCTTACCATTGATTTCTAGTGATATCAATGGATCTAGATCCTTATAATATATATATTTACTTTCTACTGTATCATATTTAGCTATATATATGGAAATTTTCATATACATATCTGTAGTTAATCGCATCTCTTGATCCAGTAATTTAGAACTCATCATGTTGAAATTTGGTTTATTATATCCCAAATGGTAAAAAGTATGAAAATCATCTTCTATGGTAATCCAGATATCTCTATTGCCTAAACATATTTTATTGACAGCATCATTATCATTTTCAGGTTCTGAAACATTCGTAATTATTTTATTTTTTGCATCAAATTTATCATTCTGTAATATTAACGAATTTTTTTCAAAATATCTTTTATTCACAGCATTTTTATCATCTTTAGGATCTACTACATTTTCTATTCTTTTTCCTTTTGCATCGTAAGCTTTTCCTTCTAAAGAATGTAAAGTTGTTTCATTTAAATCTTTTACTCTCTTGCCTGTTTCTTCAGTAAAGGATAAAAACCCCTCATCATATTAAGTTTCTATAAGATCTCTCAATTCAAAATTGTTCGCTATTTTATTCAAAACGAAACTTTTAGTGGTTAAATCTAAATCATCTATAGGATTTTCACAATTTTTTAAAATTCTATTTTCCATATCATAATTTCCATCATCCATTAATTTAAAACCTATACCAGATGGACCAATAGGCTTTCTTTCATTTGATCATCATAAGGTGAATAATAAGCACTCATTTATTATAGCACTAATTTTATGATTTTAAACTCTTAACCATTGTTTTAGTTTTATTTTTCAAATTTATAAAACATCTCTTTGTTTCTTTAAAAATAATATAAAACTTATATTTCTTTTGAGTATTCATTAATCTCTCCCAATTAAATTCAATATCTAAATTATTTAAATCGGTATAGTTTTCATGATTTGATAAGTCAAAATAAAAAATAGTATACATTTCTCCAAAATTCTTCTTATTTATCAAACATCCTGTTTCTGTATTAATATCATTTAATCCTGCATGTAAAAGAGCTTCATACACTCTATTATAATCTTTATTGGTAAAATTCGTTTTGTAACGCATAAGAGGAATTTGTTTATTATTAATCATTAACCAGCATTCAGTCATATCTATATTATCAAATATCATATTATTTTTTTCATAATTATCATCTCTTTCAACGTACTGAGGAATAACATAGACACCTAAAACTTCATCAGTGGCTGTTGTAGCTGTGACGGATCCACTATTACTTTTATAAGGACCTACCATCTTAAATCTATATCGATCTCAATTTACCTCTATATCTTTATCACTTAAAAATGATTCCATAAACACGCTTTCTGCAGAATTTTTAAATTCTATATAAGGTAAATGCAAGGTTATACCTTCAACTACTACCTCATAATTAACATTTTCGACATCAGTATATATCATATTCTTATTTTCATTTCTTTGAATTTCTATTTTCACTTCAAAACCAGAAATTACCTTTTCATATTCTCTAAAGAAATCGATTATATCTTTTAAAGGTGTCCATATTTTAATGACATTGCTATCTTTCGTTAGTTCCCATCTCTTTGCGAATCCTTCTTTATAATATTTATTCATTTTCAAATTATTGAAAAATTCAGTTATTTTAGTAGTATCTTCTAAAGTACCCTCATATTTTAACTCTTTTCGGTCAGCTGAATCATCTGTATCCAGATAAAAAAATTCATCTTGAGCTTGTGACGTTACATAATCAGGAGTATAATGAGTTAATCTTAAAGCATGATTCATGATTGAAAAATTTGACTGTGTATTTGATTCAATTTCGGTATCTCCTATATGTACTTTCAAAGTTTTGATAAAACCTCCGCCATTTACCAGACTCACATTTTCGTTTCCAATGGATGATTTATCATTTTTTGTAATTTTTAATTTTTGTTCAAGATATCCTCTAGAATTTTTGCTTTAGTATCATTAATATGAAAAACATAGGTGGCATTCTCATCTGAACTATGTTCTTTTGGATGAATTTCTCTTAATTCATAACTTTTAATATGATCATTATGATAATAATGAGTATCACTCAAATCATAAATCTTTTGCATTTATTTAGGAAGAATTTTTAAACCACCTCCTTTCTTTTTCATTGAAAATATTTCATTTAATTTATTCCGTACTTCAATAGTAGGTTCAGTTTTCACCTTACCTTGTATTTTTTTACTTTTTCTATATAATCTATGTTTATTCATTTATTTATGAAGAACAACCTGACCTAACAAATGATATATTTTTTTAACGTAGATATCCTCATAAATAGAAATAAAATTAAATTCTACAGCTCCTTTATTTAAATCAATTAATTTACCTTTTTGATTAGTAATCCTCATTTTTATTCTTTCAACAGGATCCGTTTTAACAGGAAAATGTATCCAATTATTAAATTCTTTTGAAATTATACTACCTGGTGGATTTTTATTAGTGAAAGAATAAATGACTTCTGAATTAGATTGATTTATTAAAGATCCTTTTACAACATCACAGTGAATATAAATATTATCATTTCCATTCATCCATCAGCCAATCTGACGGTTCGCTTGTACGTCGCTAATATTATGCAGCCTATCGTTCTGCCTATGCTGTCAAGCCGTCCAGTTTCAGTTTATCAACAAGACAATGCTCGACAACATACTGCACGACTTTCACAACGTCTGTCTTCCAGGATTTAATACCTTCTCATACCATACCACTAGCCAAGTCACCAGACCTATCACCAATAGAACACGTCTGGGACATGCTGGGACGGCAATTGCAGCAATCTCAGAATATCACTGAATTAGCTGACCAGTAGCAACATTTGTAGCAGAATCTTCAGTAGAGGGACATAAGCAACTTAATTGACTCTATGCCGTACCAAATATAGGCTTGTATAGCAGTCAAGGGAGAATTTACCACAAACTAAAATATCATCATCTTTTTGCCACCATTTCTTAATATATATATATATATATATATATATATATATATACATACATATTTTGCTCCCAAATTCTAATCATTTGCATATCTTCCCAAAAAACCGAATTTCGAGGCTGTAGTTCAATTTCTTACAGGTGCATATATTATTTTGAAAGTATATTTTGCTCCTGGATTTAACGAGTATGCGAATAAAACTGGTTAAAATATTTTTTAAAAGCTGGTGTGTCACTAGTGATGTAGTGTCCATAGAGGCTAAAAAGCTGAGCTTCCCTTGTTTTAAAATCTTATTTAAAAAATTATTTAAACATACTTTTATTTATAGTAATTTCTAAAATAACTTTGCGAATGAGATATGTCATTTTTAGAAAATTGTTATACTTTACTTGCTTAAAGGGACTTTAAAAAGTATTTTTCCTATTGAAACATGTATCTAGAAGCTGTAATCATTCAATTTCCGTGGTGTATTGGAAAGAACATGGTATCAAAACCTCCTAACTATTAAACTTCTCCCTTGCTGAAAAGCTAGAACTAACTATAAGCTAGCTTACAGAAAGACGTGGCTACAGCTTCCTCCATTTTCAACTCTTTGTCAACAGTCTAGCTCAGACAATGATTGGATGTGGAACGGGACATTTCATCAATGATGGGTAGGTGATTGATAGTGTTGGTAAAAAAAAATCCTAGGGACAGCTAATGGCTATTTTGGGTCAAACGTGGTTCTATCAATTAATCTTCACAGAAAATAATCATTATAAGGTAAGTGACCCGAATATGGGCACCCCTAAACATTTTAATTATTATAATGTTTGTTTTAGCAGATAAAATTTTTAAAATTGGTGGATGTATTCTCCTTGCAGGGGGTAACATGGAAAAAATGATAATTGAGTTAAAAACATCAGATAGGTGCTAATAATGGACAGTGTCCATGTTGGGAACCTATGCCCATATTTGGAACCTTTGTACCTAATATGGGCACCCTTAAAAACTATGCTGAAAAAACCTTAAATCAACGTAAAACTTTAATCAGAGTTGACACAAGATGGACATACAAAAATAAAAATTTTTCCTTAATTGTAAGGCCACAACATTCTTCATGTACCGAAACACGGCACGTATTACACTGTATCATGTCTAATTGTTTTTCTTGACGACACAGAACACAATAGCAGGACTCTTTTGAGCTGGATACACCAGTGCAGGACGACTGAGCTGCAACAGTTGATATTACATTTGTCTTGGGTTTAGGCTTGGGTGCTGGTTTCGGCTTAGCTGCTCGTTTGGACTTGCCAGCTGCTTTATGCTTGGGTACCTTTTTTTCTGGAAAAAGCGATTTCACTAGTCTTACAGCTCGATAATTTAAAGCTTTTTTTCTGTTGATCTTTTTAAAATATCGTAGATAATTGATGAATATGTGTCTTTTATACAACAATTAGGTGTGCCCATATTAGGTGTAGTGCCCATATTTGGGTCCCTTACCTTATATAATACTAAAGAATGTGAGGCATGTTCCACGAATAACTCCACATTCACCTAACTTTGAACAATATGAAGAGAAATACACGAATAATGACAATAAAACTTAAGTAGTTTGCAAAATAGACTTAGCTCTTTATCTCGGCAATAATATGGAAAATAATTCCGTTTGCATATTTGAAAGTTTTAGATAAAATACGAGGACAATTCTTTACTTTTAGAATGCCCCTCGTATATCTGATTCCATTTGAATATCCTGTTACACGAGAATCTCAATTAGACAAAAGTGATTGATAATTTTCCAGCGAAATTTTAGCATTTTGTAGTTATAAGGTATTTTAAAGTTTTTATAGTATAGTATTTGTAGATAATTTATATACAAAATTGTTTAAGGACATTATTGACTACAATGATTTTCAACTGAGCTTACATTCCAGAGTTATTTCTCACCAATTTTCAGTGCACTCTTTTAAATTGTTTAATTTTGCTAGTTCTAGCTACTTATATTCACAAAACTAATATATTTTTTTTTCTATCACTTGCTAATAATATTACAATATATATTTCTGCTTCAGGCACTCGTAGAACTTTCAGGGTGGGGTGGGAAGACTCAAGGAAATGATATACAACATCGACAGGATTGATGCCCGACTTTGTTACATTGAATGTCCAAGGGGGGACACACTCATGCTCTCCCCTACGGGCTGCCATGACTTAATATTTAGTAAAATGATTGGAAGTTCATCTAATTTAAAAGTAAGAAAACATTTACAATGTTATATCTTTATGTATTCATCTTGCATAGGTAATACTTTAGAATCTTGTGCATTTTATCCACTCTTTGCATTTTTATGTTACATTATTTTATTTTACTCACCAAGGAAGTCAAAAATCTCACACTACACTACTAGTGTCTAACACACACACACACACACGTGACTTTCCTGCATATTATTAAATAAATATATTGTAAGAAACAATAAAGCAAATTAGAGTCATGCAACTTGATCTCACTCTAAACCAACAAGCTTTTTAATATTAACTATTAAAATAAGCATACCAAATTCCATGTAATTTACATGATTATTTTAAGAGTTATTACGTTCTCTGTAGAAAAGCAAAATTTTTAATAATTCAAGAATAACCCTTACTACAGTAGTGGCCAAAATTATAGAAACCTTTAGGAAAAAGTGTATTTTGGGGGTTTGATGGCTCATAACACCACTTTTTTTTTTACCAATACCATAAAATTATATATCAATGGAAAGATAATTTAATCAAGCTTGTAATGCAATAACATTCGTTCAATTGTCTGTATTCTATCAAAAGTTATAGCCAAATAACCAGAAAAAAGAAGCACAACTTGCTTAAGTTTATATGAAGTAGCTTTCCTTCATTTGAATGTAGCCAATGAGCCTGAGTATTTAGAGAGCCAATCAGGTGTCATCTTGTTTTGGCAATGAGCCAACAGGTCACAGGACATTTATCAGTGTGTTATGTGATTGCTATGAAGTTGATTGGATATTATTGTGTTCTTTGATTGAGCTTCTAAAACGTAATAAAATTAAAGAACTGGCGTTAAGAACTGACTGGTCACCCAGAAAGCGATGTAAAATAGTACTATTAAGTGAACAAGGCTACAGTTATGAAGAAATATTGGGGGAAACTTAACCAAAGGTGGCATTTCTAAATTTTTGAAGAGGTATAAGGAGACTCGTTCACTACACAACCAGACTGGTAAAGGCAGGAGAAGGTGCCCAACAGCAAGTGATGATAGAAGAATTAAGAAACTGTGCCTAGGTGACAGAAGAAAACAATCACGGTGTATACAAGGTGAAATGGCGCAATGCAATGTGAAGTTGGGTGCAAGGACTGTTCGGCGTAGACTGCATGAATTTAGTCTAAATGCTAGAATTCCACGAAAAAAGCCATTTTTATCTCTCAAACAAAGATTGAAAAGATTAAACATGGGCTAAAACCCATGTTAACTGGACAATGGGACAGTGTAATTTGGAGTGATAAGACCAAAATCTCCCTGTTCGGTAGTGATAGCGTAAAATACGTAAGAAGAATCGGAGAAGATTTGCATCCTGATTGCATTACACCAACCGCGAAACACTCAGTGTCATGATCTGGATTTGTATGACAAAGAGGTGTGGGCAGAATTTACGTGATCAATGGGAATATAAATGCCCAAAGATACATTAATGAAATACTTGAGCTCAAACTGCTGCCTTCTGCACGAGATTTTTTCCAAGATAATGAAGCATTTATATTTCAACAGGATTCAGCTCCATGTCATGTTGCTCGTGTGTGCAAAAAGTGACTTAAAGATCATCATATTCAACGGCTGGAATGGCCTGAGAATAACCCAGACCTTAACCCCATTGAAAATCTATGGAGCCGACTAAAGAAACTTGTTAGTCAGAAGCAACCCAGCAATAAAGCCCAATTAACAGAAGCGATAAGTCAATCTTGGTTTCACATTATAACAGCTGCAGAACTAAAAAACTTGGTTCACTCTATGGGAAAGCGCTGTAAGACCGTAATCAAGGCTAAAGGTTACCCAACTAAGTATTAACTGACATTGTGAGAACTTTTGTATATCTCATTTTTTTCTATGTATTTCACTTTTCTTCCTTATAAATGCTGTTCTATTAAAAAATAATTCATAAATACTATTGCATCACCAACTTGATTACATAATCTTTCCATTGATATATAATTTTATGGTATTGGTACAAAAAAAGTGGTGTTATGAGCCATCAAACCTCAAAAATACACTTTTCCAAAAGGTTTCTACAATTTTAGCCACTACTGTATTAAAGAATGATGGGGGTCCATATATACAGTGTCTCTTCCAGAACGTTTTGATCTGGGAAGGAGATGAATAGAACCTTAGACAGGCAAGTTTTCCACTATATTTTTAACTACTATATTTACATATATAGAATTATATATATGAACTTACACTTTACATCTATTGATTACAAAACTTTTAGATATGTTGATGAGTTGATGTTTAGTTACCTCAGAATCTAATAATAACCATATAGATTTCTATCCAGATAATCTGGAATTATTGCCTAATGAACTATCAATAGATAATAACGTTAATTTTTTGGATTTGTATCTTATAATTAACCCATCCAATAAGATAGTAACTAAGTTTTATGATAAAAAAGATAATTTTAATGTTAATATTAATAAATTATTACTATTTAATTTGTGCAATTTTATTCAATTATTTCAAAATCTAATTATTAATCAGTTATTTAGAATTTATAAATTATCTAATTAAAAATATACTAAGCATAAATTAATAACTTTTAAAATATAAATAAATTATATTATTACCCCGAATATTTAGTAAATAGCATTCTAAAAAAGTTTAAATAACCATTATAAATGCATTATCTTTATCAGCATCATCCTTCTCTAATAATATATTAGCTTTAACATCATTTTTATCACTGTGGCTTCTGCATTACTACCTGTTACTTTTTGTACATATTTCTTCATTTTTTTAATTTTTGCCAAGTGTATTATGAGCTATTTGGACATGCAAAATCTCACTGTGTGTTCTACCAGGAAACATTGCATCTTATATGAAATTTAACAGTTTGTATTAAAATTAGTTTAAAAATTTATATATTTATATCTAATAGTTCTAATAATGATGTATTTCTTATTGTTATCTCTACATTTTACTCTTGAGTGGCTATACTGATTTTCATTTTTATTAGTGGTATAACTGGTTATATTCTTTTTGAGTGGAAACACCGAATTTTATCTTTGCAAGTGGAAACCACTCTTGTAGCTTCCGTATAAGGTGAGTATCAGGTTTATTTCATTCTTCCATTCTTTGGTAATAATCTCTTTCATTTTCTCGGTATTGATTTTTTCTAATTCTTTGGGGTGCAAAATAACGTTTTTGTTCAATATAACAAGGTTATTTAGTGAAAAGGATTAGGTTTTGGTGGGCAAATTGAAATTGCATGCCCCCACAAAGGATTTTAAAATTTCTTTGCTTTCTAACCATTGCTATCCATTCCAATCCATTTCACTGTTCTATTAATCAATTTTATTTCTTTATGTTTTGTGGTTTTATTTCTTATGTTTTATGGATATTTATTTCCCCTCATCATTTTATTCTATCTGACCTGCATTTAAATGTTTTCTTTATAATGTTTATGTTTTAATTATTTTGTATAATTACTATTTGACTCCAACGAGAAAGCATTTGGATCATGTGATTTTGGACAATTCCATTAGTTAAATTCAATGGCAAGTAGAAACATCCTAGGAAGAACGGGTTTTCAGAATTGGTGCCTTTAGTGCGAATTAACGCACAATTTCTACAGTACGAAAATTATTTGTGCAGAACGATAAAGAGCTTTATATGTATAAGTACATTCAGTATAAGTGTTGGGATTTGGTGGAATTGTTTTCTTCATAATGATTAAAATTATTTATTACAATGGTAATAAATGTTTAATTAAAATTGAAGAGTTCGGGTTGTAGCACTTTTCTTGCAACTTAAACTCTTTTATTTAGTGAGAAATGCACAATGCATGTACAATTTGTGTGTATGAATTAATGGTTCATCTCCAAAAAGGAAAAATCTGATGTGGACAGCACATGACTTTCCCTACAGACTCATATTTATTTTTTTATTTATTTTATAATTCATTGAAATGAGTTTATATGCACAAAATAACACTAATAATTATTTGAAATGACACTGAATTTGCAGTTTTAATTCAATTTTTTTCCAGGGAAATTTTGCAAAATTACTGAAAAGCTATGTTTAAAAATTCTGAAAATCTTTGGCTGAGATCCCCCCTCCCCCAATTTATGGGTTGCTCACTTGTGTAGTATAACATTTACTTTAAGAAAGACCCTGGAATTAATGATCCATCTCCAAAAAGAAAAAAAAATACCATGACATACACACATCTTTATATTTTTATCATTATATATTTTACTCTTTATATAATGCTGTTTAACTTCTATCAAATGCAGAGAAAATTTTTTGATCAAAATACTTTTGCTGCCATTGAAAATCATTTCAGTAATATCTATGTATCACATTTTATACAGTTACATATTTCATAAAGTATTAATATTTGTTCATTTAAAAATAAATATTAGTAATTTAATTAATTTTAAATATGTTATCTAACCATTCCCCTTGTTTGTGTGCCACTATTTGGACAGTTCTGCATGCTAGTCAACATTCCAACAGTTCTGAATGCTAGTCAAACATCCCAATGATTCTAAATTCCACATTATTGGCAAAATATGCACAACAAAAGCGATCACCAAACAGGTTTCTGCATTCAGCAATCCTTTCCCTGTAATGTGGAAATCGTCTATTTGGGAGTCGTCTTCAATTTAGCGAAGTGGACTCATCCAAGGTCATCTGCCAACTCATGAGAGCCAGATAATAGTCTTATGTGCTTTGCAGTATTTCTTCAGGTTCAAATGTTGTTCTATTAGTTTTATTATATATATACATATGTGTGTGTGTATAATAGTTACATTTAGTTCGATAACATAAAATGTCTTTGATGCGTAAATGGTCATTTCTGTATGCCTGAAAGAAAAACTACATATATTTGTGATTAAAACTACTTACAAAGCATTCATTAATTTATAAAAAGAAATGTATGAAGGAGCCTGCATAAGGTGCTCACACAACTTTTCTGATGGAACTATTAATGCTTTTTATTCTCATTTGCACATTTATTTTGCACAGTCATATGAATTTCGTAAAATCCGGAAGTAACATTTCCAGAATCAAAAATGAAAATCCTTTGTCAACCCCCATACCACTCTGGAATTAGATGAATTCATATTAATCATCATTTAAACTCAATCTATAGCGAATGCCGAGAAAAGTATGTTTCAAAAAAATTTTTTGAACCGAACGTGAAAAAAAAGCAAAATTTAGTGAGCCTCCTACCTCTTCTTGAATCTAATGCTGAATTCATATCAGTCATTACCTAGACTCTATCTATAACTAATCTTGAGAAATGGATATTTTATAAGAAAATTGAGGAAAATTACACCACTTTTAAGTATTCACGTAAAATTGTTTTTAAGGCTCATACTTACTGACCTTATGAGATATTATTCAAAGACATCAGCAATTCCATTCTGTTGAGTGCATAATACCTGTAAAACCAGTGCATTGATGCTGTTAGTGTTTTCCATATATGTGAATAGTTTAGGTAATTATAATCATATCTATTGATTCCTTAAAAGTTAGGACTCTTAAAATATTACTAAATAATGTAGTATCACTTAATTTGCATTTTAAAAATTTAAAAAAGTTTTATTGACATTTTAAATATTTCAAATGTTGATGCTCAAAGATAAAATCATATTGGTTACTATAATTGTTACAAAGAGAGAGAAAATTGAACAAAATTAAGTACAGTGGGATCTTAATTATCCATTAGTCTTGGGACCATTGCCATGATGGATAAGAGAATACACAGATAATAGAAACTCCTCCCTCACACCAGATACTGGCGATCAATAGTGAAAATTTATTTTCAGCACCAATACATAGTATAGTATAGATAAAAATCAAGATTAGAATTGGAAATTGCTCAACTGAATAAGACAAATTTTTAGTACTCCAGGTACTGTATAATTAAAATAGCAATAATACACAATTAAAATTACATACAGTAGCTGAAATATCACTAAACACATGAATGTGTATGCCTACATTAACTGTCCATTCAGATTACAAATTACAAGATAGACTGCAAAAAAGGTTAAAACAAAATATTTATACAGTGCTGTACTTATGATTTTAAAAGTATGTCATTTTTCATTGTTTTAATAGTAAACCATAGGCCCTTTTGTCACAGTGTTACAGATACATAGCAGCAATAGCTGTGTAATGTTTACCTCCTCTTGCTGCACAAACCATTTAATACACTTAAAAAGCAGAATTTCAGCTTTACTGTGAATAATAATTTTTTATGATTCCAAAATTGCAGCCTCCTCCTCATCTTCACTTATGCAATCATCCATGGTCACCATACTTTGTACAAGTTTATCATCATTTAATATCTCAAAGCCTATCATAATTTAATTTTTCACCTCATATTTCTAACTATCTGTGAGGAACCCGTCACTTTTTCGAGCCTATTTTCAGCCATTTTCAGAACAGTTTCAGAGTTCATACACCTTAAGACCGCCGGCATTGCAGTTTTGGCAAAACAAAGCTATAAAACTCTGTCATCACAGTCTGATTTCGGAGAAATGCACCCATTTTGAGCCGTCATCAGAGAAGGGAGAACTAATCCCAAAGGGGAGCGTTAGGTGGTGTCTGATATGAAGAGCTTGGAAAAAACATTCCAAAAAGCTTAGTCCGGGTGGTCCTCAAATTTTGGACCAGAATATATACACGAAAGAGACGCTTTTGAGGAGAGGCGAGACAATTTTCGTAGAGACAGGTCGCACTTTTGGTGCTCCTGATGCACAGGTTCTCGCCCTCAAGAGAATGTTATTCTGTAACTTTTGATATTCCTTGTCATGCTATAATAAAAGCTTATTTTCCTTATCAACGATGCCTGTTTTATCCAGACTTGGAAAAATTCATTATTTTCATGGTCTTGTCACTGATTCGCACTCACGAATTTTGAAGAGAACGGCTACTTGCATTTTGGTCGGCACATTTTACTTTATGTGCGCTGACCGGACTAACGCTACTGAATCAGCAATCATGCAGAGGTCTGAAAGAGAGACGGAACGAAGAAACAAATTTATAACAAATGGTGGCAGCTGGTGACAGATCATAATAATTGGACTGTCAAAAACCATCGGAGTCTGAAACGAATGAAGCGCCTTTGGAGTAGAGCTACGGAGCAACTACCAGAAATGTCAATGACCGCAGGACGGACGCAGAATCCGCAGAGAAGGAAGGACTGAATGATTTTCCCACCCGCAACCGAAGAGAGTTCCTTAAAGCCCTAGAATTCCACCGAAGGACAGCAGAGGATCAGAGCACCCGCCGAAAACGATTGAGTCCCAACACAGAACCCAGTATTCCGCAACGAGAGACAGCACCGACGAAAACTGATATCAACAACGGAGGGTGACAGCAGCGAAGGGGTGAGTGACGATTTTTTACTTTTGGTTATAGAGTAACTCAGGATCTTGTAACAAAAAAAAAATAGAAAAGGGGAGCTAGGAGATCTTTTAATCGAGCTAGAATTTTGGCAGGAAAATTGGTTAGCCAAAGCTCGGATTTAACTAATTATATTAGGATTGAACATTTAAGTGAAAAAATATTGTATGTTTTGTTTAATGCAGAGTAATTTTGTTTAATATACTGTAAACTTTAGTAACGCATATTATTTTCATTTAAAACATATTGAGTTCGTTTAAGTTTTAAGTAGAACTGAATATAGGAATATAGCCTCATTAAGAGACTGGTATAGAAAATATTAATACATTATTTTGCATAAGTATAATTGTAATTTTATCATAAAAGGGCATTTCTGGCGAGGGCGCGAAAAGCAGACTTGGCTAAATTAGCGGCCGAACTCGTAGAGTCGGTATTGCAAAATTTAAAAATTGTTGAATTAACAAAGTTAATTTTGGAAAGCGCGGATTATGAGGAAGAGCTAGCAGAAGGGATGTTAACTAACGGCTATTGTAGCTGAAAGGGAGGAAATTCGAGAACGGGAACAGTTTAAATTAAAATTAGAATCCCAAGAAAGGTTGGAGTTAGAGAAAATTCGGGCGGAAAGTCGCAATAGCACAGAGAGTCCGATTCTAAGCGTAGAGGCAGGGGCGCAGATGAGGTTTCGAACGATGGAGGAGACGGTCAGAATAATAAGACTGCTGACAGTCAAAGTACCCACACGGTCTGACCAGTGGGCGTATTTTTCCCAAGTCTAGAGAGGGCATTAGCTTCTGAGAGCGTACCGCTTGAATTCAGGGCGACAATTTTGTTAAATTTACTGGGGGACAGAGCGGAGGATTTGCTGACCCAGGTTCCAGGAGAGCAATACGGGGATTATGAGGTAGTAAAAGGAGTTGTATTAGAAAATTATCAACCTTCGCCTCAAGTATGCTTAGAAAAATTCCGGAAAGCGAGCCGTCGGGCGGACAAAAATTTCGTTCAGTTCGCGACTCGGGCGACGTCCATGTGGGACTATTATTGCAAATTAAAGGGGGCAATGGATTTTGAGACCGTAAACCAATTAGTGGTAGCGGACAAAATTACCCAGGCCCTGGACGTCGAGACCTATGCCCATATAGGTATACGGCAAGGTGATGGGTGGTTTATGCCCAGGGAACTGGCCAGGGAGTGCGATATGTACTTCGTGGCCAGGGGTAAATCATATGCGGCGTCGGGGCCAGGAAATGGCAGGGCTAGTGAAAATGAGAAAGAGGAACGGGGGAAATTCCGATCCGAGGACTAAAGAGCCCAGACAAATATTGGGGGACCCGTAAATGGGGGAAAAAAGGGCCAATGTTTTATATGTGGGTCGAAGAACCATTTTAAATGGGACTGTCCTCAAAGGAGGCAGGGGAGGCCGAATGGTCCAAAGGACACTAGCCGGAGATGGGAAGACAGACGCGCGGCTGACCAAAGGGAGGCTCCACTAGTTACTGACCACAGAGTCGTTGCCAGGGTGGATGCAGTTAGGGCGGAGTATCCGGAAGTTACGGAGAGGGGACCGCTATGCAGTTTAGAGAGGGTGCCGGTGAGCGTCGACGGTAAGTAGGCGTGGGCTTTAGTGGATTCCGGAACGGAAATAACGGTCGTAAGGAGTGACCTTATGTCCCAGGAACCAAGGACGGACGAAGCGGCGATATCCTTGCAAGGAGTATTCGGCCCGGCCGTGGAATGTCCGGTGATAAGTATCCCGTTGAAATTGGTCAGGGGGGAGAGCGATAGTGCGCCTCAGGAGGTGGTATGCGCGGTAGTACAGGATATGGCGGAGCAGGTACTATTACCCCCGCAGGTAAGGAATTTGCTAGAAGATAGTAAGGAAGATGGGGAGGCAAACGCCACGGCCCCGCAGCAACGTAAATCCGCGAAAATGGATGGGGAGGATAACGAAACCAAGTCGAACGATCTAGTTTTGGTGTCGGAGGAGAAGCAAGTCGCTGAGAGCGGGGAGGAAAGGGGAGACAGATTAACCCGTCCACAGAGATGCTCGAGCGAGAACAAAACAGTTTTCAAAACCCGAGGAGAGTCAGTCTCGATTTTTGGAAAGGGAGCCGCAGAGGGGGAACAAACAAAGGGGGTTGAGTGCCCACGATCGCAAAGTTCCGCGGAGAAACAAGTAAGGTGTTCAATGTTACGGGAGGCACAGGGGGAAGCCCTGTCTCAGGTGTCAGAGATTCAGAGAGGGGACAGGAAGGGAAACACCCCGCGAAAGAGTTAGCGGAAAAGGAGAAGCGATTAGTAGTTATTCCGTGGAGGAGTCGGTCGGAAAAACGACAGCGCGCGCATTTAAGGCCACTGGAAATTCTGTTGAGACAGGCGAAGAGCGGGAGGTAGGAATTGGACAGGTAGATACTCCGGAGAGGTTAAATGGAAGGTATCCCGAGCAGAGGTGGAGCCGGGAGGAGATGAAGCCGAAAGTTTCACTTTCAGAAAAGGGAACCCGAGATGCACGAAGGGAGAGAAGTCCTAGCGCAGGTTTGGCGCGGGGTAAAGGCTATAGTGAAATGCGATGCGAAGGGGATAGCCGGAGGGGGATGGAGAGTCTCTCTCACCGCTGTAAAGTACGGCAGAGAAAAGGTATAGGTTAGAAGCGAGCAGATTCCGGGAGGGGCAAGCAATTGCAGTTATTTAACGAGTTGCTTATTTAATGGAAAATTGGATCAAATGGGACTTACGCGACCTCGAATAACGGAACGGAGGGAGAGTTAGTTCCGATTTTATGTATTGGTGTTTAAGGTTTACCGGAGTGGTTATGTGTAGTAGTGTACAAATGTTGCATGAGTTTATTTTATATTAGTGTACTGATTTTTGGTTTGTAGGATTTTCTTTTATTAGAAACTTTTATATAGTAGTGTACAAATTCCGCAGGAGTTGGTTATATATTAGTGAACGGTTTTTTTTACCGGAGTGTAGGGAGAGATTACAGTATAGACGGTTCCAAAGGAACTGGGAATTATTTAGGAGGATAGATTAGGTAAACTCACTGATGAGATTATAGATAGATACTGATAGAGAGGTCAAGTGTATGATTCATATAGTATAAATTTGATAGAGGATTTTTTTTGAATGGTTAATTTATGTAAAGATATATATGTATATGTAGGGCGGATAGTGTGTGTAATTTAGATTTTTTTTTCTCTCATTGTTGTTACTTTGGTCCGTGTATTTTCCTAACACGGTTAGAATTATTAATTTTGGACGGGATTTCTGGGAGAGTTATAATGTTGCAATGGAAGTATATAATATGAGATCCTGGGTGGCAGCCAAAGTAAATAGTCACTATACAGTAGGCATATACCCAGCAACCATGTGTTTTACAACCAGGTATTCAGAGGTGAAAAACCCGTGAAAGAATGCCAGAAACTCTGGATTTGAGGAAATTTTATTGTGTATTTGGACTGACACTCTAACTTTTAGGTGTGCCCTATAAGAACTGAACATGCATAAACTTTGAGTGGGTGCTGACAACAGATTCGGCATAGCCGGAGTGATGTGTGTGTTACGAGCGGTTGCTCATTACCAGACAGTTGTGGGGGATAAAAGGATCAATGAACCTGTATTCGGACGATCCTCAAAGAGTGTAATGTTGTAGTGTTATTGTAAGTGAATTGTAGTTTTGGAAAAAGCTGGGTATTTAACCCTAGTTTTTCTCTGCGTGGGGCATGTGAGGAACCCGTCACTTTTTCGACCCTATTTTCAGCCATTTTCAGAACAGTTTCAGAGTTCATACACCTTAAGACCGCCTGCATTGCAGTTTTGGGAAAACAAAGCTATAAAACTCTGTCATCACAGTCTGATTTCGGAGAAATGCACCCATTTTGAGCCGTCATCAGAGAAGGGAGAACTACTCCCAGAGGGGAGCGTTAGGTGGTCTCTGATATGAAGAGCTTGGAAAAAACATTCCAAAAAGCTTAGTCTGGGTGGTCCTCAAATTTTGGACCAGAATATATACACGAAAGAGACGCTTTTGAGGAGAGGCGAGACAATTTTCGTAGAGACAGGTCGCACTTTCGGTGCTCCTGATGCACAGGTTCTCGCCCTCACCAGAATGTTATTCTGTAACTTTTGATATTCCTTGTCATGCTGTAATAAAAGCTTATTTTCTTTATCAACGATGCCTGTTTTATCCAGACTTGGAGAAATTCATTATTTTCATGGTCTTGTCACTGATTCGAACTCACGAATTTTGAAGGGAACGGCTACTTGCATTTTGATCGGCACATTTTACTTTATGTGCGCTGACCGGACTAACGCTACTGAATCAGCAATCATGCAGAGTTCTGAAAGAGAGACGGAACGAAGAAGCAAATTTATAACACTATCGAATACCACAATTTCGCATACATTTATTCAGCCAGTCTATGCTGAACTTTGAAAAATGGATCTCCATCAATCTTCTTGTTTATGTTGATATCTTGAGCCATAGGCCCTGAAAGTAGAATTCCCTGACTGCAGGCTTGAACAAACCAATGACACATTACTGAGCAATTGCTCATATTTTGTTGCCTTCATAGTTTCTCTAACTTTCACATGACTATTGGTAGTTAGCATTTTCAAAACATGACTTTTAATCTTGTTTGCATCTTCTGTAATGTCACTGACTATAGTCTACCCGATATGGTATATTGAATGGCATAATGCTAAGTACACTTTCTCCTTTATGCAAACTTTTGATAATTTCTAGTTTTTGAGAAAATCCCAAAACTGCAAACTTCTGTTTTTCACCCATTTTAATATATAGAAAACAGCAAAATGTATTGTACACTTTAATAAAAACAAATGCTCACAATATAAAACAAAGAAGTTATGTCGACCAACTATGCAATACCAGATATAAACTGAGAGCAATGACAGGAGACAACTTGTTCCTGCCACACCACTGGGAGTCATGAAGGGGGTGAGGGAAGGAGGATTGATGAGTAATAGTTTAGGAATGCAAGGAGATGGATACTATAAGTAAACAACTGAACATGTCTCACTCACACAGTTTTAACTAAATTCTATTCCTTATTATCGTACATGGAGAGAATTTTTCCTTTGAAGTTTCGCATTCCAGTACATGAAATTTTAAATATTGCCAAGTAAATTATTCGTAAAGAACAGGTTTCACGATTACCGAATATGCAAGGTAATTTTTTAATAAAAATGCACTTTGTGTAGTATTTGACATAAAATGTTGCATTGTTTAAAACAGTATTTAGTCTATTTTATTCTAAATATAGTGACAAACATTCATATAATATGGCCTATTTATGACTGTTAACCAAGTTTCCACTGTACTTTTAATGATGTGAATGTTTCTGAAAGCAATATTTCTTTGAATATTGTAACACAAAGCAAGTTGGATAATATAAATTCTGAAATCATTAAGAAATATTAAATACTAAATTTTCAAATAAACAAAGCAAACACTTAAATATAATTCAAATTTATTTGAAACTGTAATATATAATGCAGCATGGATTTATTACATTTGCAGAATTTTATATTATACCTTCAATGTAATACAAAAGTATTAGTACTCGGAAAATTTATTCAAATAAATTTATTCTCGTAATAACTTTTAATAAATAATCATGAATAATAACTGGAAATTAATACACCAGGGATAACAGGAATAATGCTACAAACATACAACAATAAATATAATTTAGTAAATTTTAAATAGATAAATTATTACAGTATTTATTACTCAAGTTTAAAACAAAAAAATAAGAAATACTACATACTGTGTTGAACTTATAACTTATCAATTTAATACATTAAATCAGTTCAAGCATGTTTATATAAATAAGTATCACCACATAAAGGTGGAAAGGGGTATTTAAGAGTGGATGTAATATAATTCTAACATGGGAGAAATGGTAGCTATATATAAACTAAATATACATAAGTGAAAAATTACATCTTACAATGCACAGATAAAAAATAATGAACACATCAAATTGTTAGTTAAATTCTACAATAAGAAAAGCTCCATATATCAGTGAAACTGCACATATCATACACAGAATGCAAATAACTAAACTGTGCATGCCACATACAAAGAACTGATATTATTCTAGAGAATTATAAATAGACAATACACAATCTATTGTAAAAGATTTATTTTCCTTTCTGTGAATGCAAGATTCTTTGATCAAATAACAAATTATATAAGTATTTAATGATAAATGCTCCTCATCTAATTAACACACGAAATCTAACAATCAAACTTATTAAATCATTTTATGTTAGAGCCCTTTCCCAACAATAGAATAAAAATATCTTATGTAATATAATTTTCATGTACTCCCACCAAATGTGTACTTCAAATATGAATATCTAAAACTCAAAGAAACCAAATATATAGAAAATAGATATAAAATGAAAAAAGGTTTTGAAATAAAAATATAAATGTTATGGAGTCTAAAAGGAAAACCTTTATAGAGGAATTTTTAAAGAAAACTTGGCTGTAATTGTTAAAAATGCCAAAGAAACCACAAAAACTTAGCACATACAGCCTACTAGATTAATAGTTTCAGACCTACAACTCCATGTGTTTTAGTTACTAACCATGTTGTAACAGGTGGGTCAAGTTAGAAAAAAGATATTGCTCACTGCCATATTATGCAAATTTGTATTAATCTTATATTTAATATAACATTCTTAATATTTCCTTGATTCATATTACCAACAATAAAATTGCATCTATTTGCTATATATATCAGCATTCTGTACCTTTGGTAAAGAAAGTCGCTGACATGACAGAATAAATACAGAAAATAAATCACATATATTACTTCCAATTTTTAAGATAATTCTATAAACATCTCAAAATCAAATGTAATGAATTAAACTTTCAAACATATTTCTTATTATTAAGTTTCTAGGGTACACAGTATAAAAAAAAATGCAATTTTAAAAAATAAAATAACATTGCATCATGACACCAAGGCCATTATGAAGCAATAAAATTTCATTAATTTGGAGATCTACACATTGTATGTGCTTCTAATATTCAAAAAATTACTATCATAAAAATATAATACATAAAACAAATAATAAGAATAATAACATGTTTAATAAGCTAAAAAATAGTAAAAATTTAAAATACAATTTTTTGCCTTCTAGGTTATTTTTAACAACTCACCTACTCTCATCAGTCTTTAACTAGTTTAAAACTCTCTAAAAACGCTGAAGCAAAAGTAATTTGACTAGAGTTAAAGAAAAATGATATAAGAGTTAAGTGAACACTTCATTTCACAAAATGGTAAATAAAGCTAACCAAAGAAGATCTACTAAACATGAAATTTTAACATATCTGTATATATTAAAAATATGAATTGGCAAAGCTTAAAAAGCAAAATTATTCTTAATTTATTAGAATGAAAAACTTAATGTATAAAGATATTGATATCATCTAATAGGCAATGTCATCTATATATATATATATATATATATATATATATATATATATGTGTGTGTGTGTGTGTGTGTGTGATAAAATCACCGTATTTAAAAGCTATTTAAGAAGTAGAACAAAATTTAACAGCAATTCACAGTGATCACTATATAAATAATAATACAATGGAGAAGAAACTCAGAATTTAAATTGCATAGTAATCTGATTTTAATATTGATCCAAACACTGCATATTTTTTTTTTTTAAGAACATTATTTTGTTTACTTGCACTAATCTTTCCATATGTCTACCACACACTGAATCCAGCAAAACTGCTGAGCAAAAATAGTCTTATTCAAAGCAAAGTATTTTTCTGGAATAAAAGGTATTCTGCTAAAGATTAAGTAAAGCATACTAACAAGGTGTTAGAATTCCTAATGTATGCATATATTGGAATGATTGTTCATTGAACAATGGCATGTGTTTATTATAGCTGCTAGCAGACTGCTTCTTGCTCACAGCTTCTTCAAAGTACTGTAAAGTGTTTTTGCTGTTTTCAGATTAATGTGATGCAGGTAAATAAAAAAATCGACAAAACAGTTTAATGATTGTTTCATCAAGTGTTTTTGCTCAAAACAGTTTTACTGGATTTAGGGTGCAATTATTTTATGGAAATGATTCAATGAGCAGAAATGTGTTAAAAAGTTCAAATTTTAATGAAAGCATTTGTTAACTTAATATATGTAATAAATATATTTCACTTTACATTTAATAAATTGAAGTACTGAGAAGTATTGCACATGATGTTGGCAAAAATCTGTATGATCAGTAAAATGAAAGAATAAATAAAACCAAAAAATGCCACTTTTGATACAATCATGACATTTCCCCCAAATGTTATTTAATAATGAATATCACTGCATCAGAAACATTTGTCATTTCAATACAAAATGACTGATAGAAGTAAATTATAGGATACATGAAAGCAATTATGTTAATATGAGCTCAATATTTACAATAATTTTTTACAGCATCCCTCCAATGCCTTAGAAGTTGTTGTAAATATATGCATATTTTCAATTACAAATTATACATTTGCATAGTTTCAAGAATTTTTCCTTTGCAAATATCAAATAATACATAAATAAATTATAAAGTTCAAATTCTGAAAATACAAAAAGGCAAGACATTTGTAAAGCTGCCAAATTTGCAGTGAAATCTGGGTGCAATAATCTGAAATTGCAATAAATATATATACAAATTCAAAAACCTTAATAACCTAAAAGATTCATCCAAACATAGAACACAGAAAAGCATAATAAATGTCATCTGCAATCCCTGTTATATTAGTAGAGTGTGTTAAATTAACTGAAATTTTAAATAAGAATTACATTATTTAAACACTAAGTAAATATGTTACTTGAAAACATTTTAAGACTATATATTCAAAAGCAAGTACATGCTATTTCCAATATGCTTAGGACTCAAATAATTCTAGAATATATAACTTTTACCAGATACATAACACTAAAAGACTTATTAACCCATCAGTAGCAGCATCAGTATTTTTGCAGCTTAACCATAATTCAGGTACTTGGCAACAACCAAAAAAAGTATGTCTAGATAGTACATATTTAGCGCAAAAATATCTTCATATACATCATTGCCACTGTTGAAAACAGTTTAAGTTTGATTAAAACCTGTAACATGTTAAACATATAATTTAATATCGCTTCTAATTTTGAATAGTTTGGTTCATTGACATCATAATTCCTGATTTGAGAGACAAAGCATTTTTACATATTTTAACAAATTTTAGTTATATTTTCTTCAAAGAAAATCTTTAAAATATCCCTACATGTGTTACTATGATAAAAGATTAACTTCTTGTAAATGGGCTACAATGTAATGAGCCCATAATTTTTATATTTACTTACAACACTGATTGAGATCTCTTTCTATGTACTTCTCTACCATATAAGAATCTGTATTCACAAAAGCAAAATTTCCATTTATAATTCAATATGTATAACATATCAGTATAGCTAGCTGTCTGCTATTAGTTTTGTTTCAAATTTTTTTCCCTGAATAACCGAATATATCATTTGGTTCATCTTCATTGAAATTATTCAAATTCTCAAACTGTTTTATAAGAAACAGACTTGAAACTATCAAACAGTATGTACTGCTCCGATGACATTCTAATAGCATTCTTACTCAACAACTTAAAGCACTGTTTAAAACTCCAGAAATGTAACCAAACTCACATTAATGAATTCAAAACATTCTAACAGTTTGTTGCACATTTTAGAAAGGCTAAAAGACCAATATCAAGCTTACTGACAGGTTAACCATACTATTTATAAATTTTAGTCTTCGCTAAACATTTGCAGCCAAAATTCATAATATGCTCCTGCTAATAATAAACTTTGTACTTACTGAAATTTGAAAGAAAAAAGCAGATACAAATAACACTTCTTTAAACAAATCTATTTTGTATTAAAATATAAGTCACAAATTATAGATTGAATAACTGTGACTAAATGAAAATGCTATATTTTTGTGTCACAATTTATACAAAACTTTTTTCATAAGTAGTATAAACACAATATGTCCAATACACATAATAAGCACACAAAGTAACAAATGACAAAAAAATGGCACACTAATAATATATATATATTCAATCTACAATAAAAAATGAAAACACATCTTAAGTAATATAGTAAACAAAAATGAATTACATTTACTCCATATCATAAGGAAACATAAAATCATAAGTTATACATACTCAAATGTTGCAGTTCAAATTATAATTTTGTTTTCTAGTAAGTAATGAGAGTAATAAGAAAAACTTAATACAAATCAATAAATAAAATCAATAGAACACATAACTACTTATAAGGTGTATTCAGAGGCACTTCGAGCAAAAAAGCACTTATGAAAAAAATCCTTCCTACATTAACAAAGAACAAGTTACATTAACAATCAAAGTACTAATTTTATAATTTGAAAACCTCATTTGAAGTAAAGAAAAAATTAGTATTTAAAGAAATAGCTATTTCATAAAAATTGCAAGTGGATAGTGGATATATCTACACCATTTTTTAAAACAAAGTAAACAATTTAAATACGAGTATTTGCATAAATGTGACAAAATATGTCTTTGACATGTACAGAAAAACACATATTGCATAAAAATAACAAGGAATTCTTTCATACATTCACAAACATTCTTTCATATTTGACAAATTCTTTCACATATTAACTTTTAAATTTTCCTTATTATGATATTCACAAATGGACGGAGAGGCATATGAAAAAGCACTTATAAAAATCATAGAATCTGACTGGCTAAAATATAGCAAGAAGCCTTAAAATTTTAAAATATAAACCTTTAATAAAAATACATAATTTTAACTTATAAGACATTTTAAAAAGTGCAATATTTGGAAAGAAGGAAACAAAGAAAATTATTTACATAACCAAGTAATCAAAAGAAAATATCTTAGCACAAATCTAAAGAGAATACCAAATTCAAAAGAAAATGCCTAGTCAACCAAATACCACAATGTTTTATGAATGAGATGTAGTCACTTGCAAAAGAAACTGGGATACCTAAAAAAAATGTTCTAATCACATAATTAATGTTGTTTAATTTGTAAGCTTAATAGATTACTTAAAGGACTATATTTAGTAGACCAGTGGCATTTGTCAAGGGGGATTTGGAAGTCATAATCCCCCTCCAGGAACCCATCGAATTTTGAGGAAATGGTATATGGAGATGGAAAACAAATTATTTAGTTACCAATTCCTCCCCCTCCCCTCAGAATGTTTTTCTGGTGATGTTACTGTGATAGACTATACTTCATTTGTCCCACCACTTTTATTGGAATAAAAGGCAACATTTGCTCTGATTAAACTTGTTTTTCTTATATGATTGGTGATATAAAAAGCAACCCCTAGAAACCATGGTTTGTGCTCTTGCAATAGAAAATTTCTAACAATTAGCAACAGAATTTTAGGCCTTGTGTTACTTTATTCAAAAAGATTTTCAGCTATATCTTAATGAAAATATTGCCCATTGAAATTATTTTTGCTTTAAAGTGTGCAATTTGATAATTTAAAATAGTACTGCACTATAAAAAAAAAATAATTTCCATTTTTTTAAACAAATTGATAAAAATTAGTTTTAAAAACAATGAAAATTGTAATATAATAAAATCTTAATTTAAATATGTTAATTTTAATTTAGTATAATTAAAATTTTGAGACAAAATATTATATTTGGAAGGTTCAAAAATAGATCTTGAAGTGACACATAGATTCATGTCATAAAACATCATGTAATAATCAAAGTAACAACAATGGCATACAGTAAGTAGATTGCTTTAAGCAACTATAAGCAAGTGCAAATACTAAGTGCAAATTAAATCATGTCAACCATAATTATAATGTAAAATGTTTAAGGTATCCTATTATTTGGTAAGTGACTATGGTAA
This sequence comes from Amaurobius ferox, assembly GCA_951213105.1. NCBI lineage: Eukaryota > Metazoa > Arthropoda > Arachnida > Araneae > Amaurobiidae > Amaurobius > Amaurobius ferox. Next base: position 89,930,044 of record OX578142.1, on the reverse strand, counting down.
TAAAAGTTAAGTGTTGATAAACTAAACTACCTATGCCAAATCAAAGAAAAGTAATGGTAAAATAAAAATGTTGGCACCATCAGAATGGTCTGGAACTATCAGATAGATAAAACCGTGTGGTGCTGTTGTATTATAATTAGTCTACTGTATACTTATACAGTTGCATTGTAATTCCTAAAGCTCCAAATAGTAAAAAAATTCATGCAATATAAGCAGCAAACGAATTTCTTTCTTTTTCTTTTTTTTTTGAGTTTGGAACTGTGCAATGCATATATGTTTGTGATATGTCAGCCACTATAAGTAACTTCTTTTTCAACAATGTTGTGACTTCTATATTCTTTGAATAGAAAATTTTGTAATAACTAGTTAATTTCTAAAACTTTATAATTAAAACCTTACAATTGAAACTTTTTCATTATTTTTCAAGGTTTAAGAGTTATGAATGCCGACTTTATTTTGCTACTTTGGGCACCGATATTGATTTTATCACACCTGCAATCGCTTTACTATATACACCTAACTTTCACTATTCTCATACAGAAAAATATTTAAGAAACTAGGAGCTTTTCTTTGAACCTTGTATTTGAAACTATAAAAATTCCATAAAACCTTCATAAATGGCACCCTCATAGAGTAAAAACAAATTTATAAAATAAGAAATATGAGAAAGTGTGTGTTTTGATTTCTATACTTCATGCATTAAAACTAATAAAAGTATTTTTTTTTTTAATATCTTTAAGGACACGGTAAAAAAAATAATTCCATTGAAATACAATGAAATTAAAAATGACAGTTACAAAGATGGAGAAGTTTGTAATATTTTTTATTGGTATAAAAGTTCCTTTAACTGTGATGATACAAAGATTACAACCTATTAAGTTTACTGGTTACTTGACTCAAACTGTAAAACCAAACACAAACTGCAAAATTTTATCATATAATCCTTGTTAAATTTAATCAGCTCATTGGTTAACTGATTTACCAAAACCTCAATAAATGTTCTATTTTCTTTTAATTCAAAGGAAATGTGAAAGGCTCATGTTTAAAATATTGCCAAAATAATTTCTAACCAATATTTCCTTCATCCCTTGAAGCTTAGAGATGAAGAATATTGGTGCTGGCTTACAGCTATGGTAGGAATGTAGTCTCAAGACTATTAACCACATTCATTAAGATGAGCTGATAGGCATACCTTTGTAGACTGGTAGAAAAGCATTAATTTCGTGAATTTTTGCTTTTTGCGTTACTGTTATTGATTAAAATTTATCAGGAAACCCAATTTTTGAAGACTATTGATATTTTTTCTAAATGTTACCATGAAAAAGGATGTAAATCTTAGAATATTACAGTGAACATTATGTAGAATTCTAAGGAAAAATAATGGTATCAGCAATTGTGTTGGTGCCTATTATGAATAGAATTATGCATTTCCTTTCAAATATATAGTACATGTAATTTTACTATTGTTATGGAAGGATTTTTACCTGTTGAGTTAATTGAATCAGCCACTTCATTGTGACTCAAACACTCAACATCATAATTCAATTGAGTGGAAACTACTGTATACATATTACTTCTAATGCAAATTATCTTGACAGTTCATACATAATACTTTTAAACTCAAGCTTTAGAAAGTGCATAAGTACAAGAAAGACATGTCCAAATGAATGTCATTGTTTAAACTTGCAACTATATAAAACTATCATAATTCATCAAATTTGGTCAATACAGCTATCGATATAGAGATATAAGAAAATTATTGCCAGGCCATTATTTCATACATTTAAGATATTAATTTTAAAATTGCCCACAAAAGTCTCATTACTGGAACTTTTAAACAATAAGTAAACCAAGATTTCTTAATCAGTCTGATAACATGTAGAGAATTTTAGCAACCAAAACACATTTTCAACCACGAAATACTTAAATCTTTCTCATATGAAAATTGTCAAAGAAATTAAAACAATGTCTTTGAAAAGATATATCTACTACAAAGAAGCAATTTTACTGATTGTGTTATTCTAAATTATAAGTCACAAAGAAAACCCTTATGGCTTACATGTAAATATTTGCAGATTGTCCAAACCTAAGTCAAATGCGTCATATTTTACTAATATTTGTGTTATCTGCTTTTTTTTTTTTTTTTGTAAAGAAATATTTAAATTTTATTTTATTGGTTCAAAAGCCTTGTGAAGATACAAATTTTCCTATACTTTATAAATATCACTATAAAAATAGAAAATTTGGGCTATTGAAAATGTTGATAAAAATACAGAATTTTGATGGCTATAAAAATCAATATTTTGCTAGATTCTTTTTAACATATGATTTCTTCTTCTTGCATATAAAACATGTTAATATTTGTACAAGACTACTTTGATTGCTTTAGACAAAATTGAAAATAATATTTGAAACTTATGTTCCAAAATTAGAATGTGTTTATCACTATGTATGAACCCTCAATATATTTTGTAATAAAAACAATTTGTTATATCTTTTTCTAAATATAAATCAAAGCTTTTACTATATGCTTCTCTCTAATGTTAATATATTAGAATACAATTATTGAGCATCCATTCAGCATAATATTAAATTGACAAATCTAAACTGTTTAGTTTTATCAGCAAAATTCAAAACAAACATATGATAAAATAATTACAGGGTTTGAAATAGGATGTGCACCTGTACGAAACATACATGAAATCCGAAAATCCCACATAAAATTACAGGACGAGAAATTGGGCATGCTCTCTGTTGCCCTCCGCTTTACACAATCCTTAAATTTTGAAAATGAAAGTGAAGAACACAGTTGGCCATAAGAGACAACAAATGGAAAACAGAGATAAAAATGTTTCACAGATCGGCAGTGTTTCTTCCAAGAAGTTCTGTATTTCCCAAAAACTTCCCCAGCAGCTCCTCTTTTCTAAAAAATTTCCTAAGTATCACCATTTTACCCGAAAAATTTTTAAACAACTTCTTCCAAGATAGCTGCAATGTTTCATTCCATTTTTCACTAGATATGGATAAATTGTGTCTAGGTGATTTTTTAATAACGGATGGGATATTTTATTTTTCCTTGAGTGTATTGACAATTTGCACGTGATGTCACAACTGGTAAAACTACTTTCTGTCATCCCTGTGTTGAACAGAAAGATCAGTTCCTGTTCCATGTTAGAGATGTTTTTCTTGTTGTTTGAAATATCTGCTATTACAACTGCATATTTTTTCATAGGATATGATTATAAATTATTTTGCTTACAATATATGTCACAATTTTTCAATACACCTTTTCTCAAAGGCGTACAATTATGTTTTTATAGTATCTTATATATATGATATCATGACTGGATGCGTTACCACATTGAAGTTTATTCTGTACAACATGGAGATGTAAACAACTATGATGTCACATTACGACGAACATAGAAATGGTCGATAGGGTAGAACAGATTCGCCACCGTCATTCTAACCTTCCCAAATTCTTTTTTTGCTTTGTTCAAAGATTTTGAATTTTTGGTAAAAAACATTCAGATTTTTTCGATAAAAATATTCCAATATCCTCAAAGAAATCATAATGGCTTACGTGACCATGCCCTTCAGACATGATGCACTGCACAGGATTCATGTTGTTACCCAAAATTAATAAAAATTTCTGCAAAAAGATGAAAGAGTTTCATCACCTCATTTGCGAGTGGAAATTTGGTCTACTAAAATTTCGTTACCAAATATAGAGTGTGTTTTATAATATATATATATATATAGCAACTATGAAATGTCATTTTAGGCCTTCTGATTGGCCTCTTCAAAAACTTAACCTAAGCAATCAAGTTTTCATTTTCTTGGTAAAATCCAAGTTTTTCATCACTGGGAAAATATACAAATCTTCACTTTTTTGTAAAGGACTTTGATGGAATTATTTGTAGCAAGAACAATCTTCAATGACATCCTATACTTAAATGAAAATGGCTATTTTGAACCCGATTTGGCTTTATTTATCTCATTTATTAGTTAAGGATTTATAAAAGATAGTTTAGCAATATCACAGAAATTTGCATGCAAACACATTCATCAGCATATTTCATTTTATTTTAAAATATTTCAATCTGTTTGAATCTACTAATATTCTTATATTTATTGTGCTTTTAATGCTGAAATATTATCTTTCAAACATATTGTTAATGAAATTGAAATATATGTTTAAGATAATGAAATTAAAACATTTTTATTCATTTAAGCATTTAAAATTATTTGGGCTCATTGGAAATATATTTGGAGAGCATAAATTAGACTTTGATATATCTGGACCCAAAATTGAATCTTCAATTAAAATTTAACATCCTTCTCCTCTTAATTTTATTAAAAGTATTTAAGAAAAACATTTTTAGCTATTCAAAATATTTTGACTAAAATTAGCATGGCAAGGTGCAAATATAGACTACGATAATTCCAAATGCACTGTTCTAAAAGTGTATTAATCACAAAATAACTGCATATATTTTGCTCTTTTTTGATATATATTTTCTATTTTTATCCACCACGAAAAGAAGTTTTAAATTTATTTGAAAAATAAAGTTCATCATTCTCAAAAACAAGGCTGTATAAAAAATTAATAATATTGGTCGAAAATATTAAATGCCAATCTTGAACGCTTTATGTTGTAATATTGTAACATAAAATAAAACTGAAAATATCCTTTTATCACATTTCAACAATAAAAATCCTGGATTTTTAAAATTTCCCTTCAATTTTTTAAAAATCACCCCCAAGAATATTTGTAAAGGGAAAATATCTATCACCCCCTCCCTCTTTAGTTTTAAGCCCTATTTAAAACCCTGAATTATATACTTACATACTGTAAAAAAACAAAGTTTAACAAGCATTTGAATAAAATTTGCATTAAATATATACAGTAAACTACAATAATGCAAGATTTAAAGTATTACAATCAAAACACATTTTGGTGATTTTGATTTCAATGTACTCATATATTAAAATAATTTATTAATAAATTTATATATAATGAATGCTTACTGCAAAAGCTTACCAGCTAACGTTAACAGGAGTCCTGTCAGTAATAGTGTTACTTGATGTAACTACTATGCTGTATACAAAAATGTGCTGCATGAGAATATATGCTATAAACCAAGGGATTAATAGATTAGTATATATAATGCCCAAGCATTATGTATAATGACCAGAGGATTCAGGATACAAAGTAATGAATATTTATTAATTTACCACTTTGACAAGAAGTATGCATAATGCTACATACACTCTGGGTAATGTATTTTTTCAATAGAAAACTCAATTGTTGTTATCAACATTAAATCGACAAATGTTTTATAAATTAACACAAATACTAATTTTCCTCTATAGTTAACCACAATAAAAAACAAATAAAAGTAAAACATTAATTTCTCATACATATTAGGTGTTTGTTTATGTAATTTCTAACAATATACATAATTATGTAATATTAAAATAAAACTTACTCCCAATTAAAGCAGTAATTTAACACAGTACTCAAAAGCTGAGATATAACTATTTTCTTTAAAATATACTCAGATATTATTTATTCTCATATAAAAAGAAAAAATAATAATGACACTAAATTGTACTTACACTTTCATAAATTAAAACTCAAAAATTGTTCCTTCTCATATATAAATGCAAAAATTAATTGTACTTGAACACTTTTGTAAAATAAAATATTTGATTGTTATAATGTTTCATAAGAAAATTGTTATATTTGTTTAGTTGCTTTCCTAAGCAAACATAAAAAAATTATTTCCTTCTGTAATAGTAATGTAAAAAAAATAAATCTATACAGTTAGAATCACCTAATTATACTTGCATTAGTTTTACAGTTAAACTTCCTCAAAAAAAATTTATAAGCCTTCTAGAACCTAATTCTAAATCATGCCCCTTACCACTTGCAATGTATTCAATGGGATACTACACAGTCTGGAAAGATCCCGGCCGTCCAAATAGGTGCTCTTAGTCCCCTGGACGAGTCGGACGGTCTGGGTCTTCTACAGTCTGGAAAGAAGAAAAATTATGCATACTGCCCACTAAAATGATTGCATAATATGTATAATGACTTCTTTAACCACTTAGTCCACAACGTAAATGGCTCAAAACTAACTATCTCTTTCACTCTCTCTGTACGTATATATATATATATATATATATATATAAAATGCCTGCCAACTAAATTGAATGAAAATCCAATGGATTTAATAGTTAATATGAATTACAGAATGCAATGTCCAAACAAACCACGGCCACCACATTTCCAGTTTCGTATCCCATAAGGTAGTATACAGTAGGTTTATTGTGCAGAAGATTATGGCTACACATTATTAAAATAATTAACCCATAAAACACAAGGACACAACACAAATTAAAATATGAAGGTCATTTATTGAACTTCCTCAAAGACGTACAAAATAGTTATAAAAGTCAGAGTGCTTTCAAGAGTATAAACGCCCTTTATCAGTGGCAAGATAAAATGTAAAACATTCAATTGTTCATACATAGTGACCAGAAACACTGCAAAATTTGCATAAATAAAATGGTAATATACAAGGCTATTAATAATAAATTTCTAAAATCCAAATAAACAAACATGCACCGATTATTTAAAGCAGGCTAATTACAAGCAAAATACAAATATGACAAATCTGCAAGCCCGAAAATACAAAATTTTTTTTAAAAAAAGAAGTCAAAGGTAACTGCGAAGAGGCTTGAATTGCGTAGAGTCAAGAATGAGTCACCAGGCAAAACTTAAAGTCTGAACGGGATCAAAATTACAAATCAAAGCACGGTAAATATAAACGAAAAGGGATTCATCAAGAAGAATATTGTAAGGGTTATTGCAACGGATTAAAAGAAAAGTTTTTCAAAAACAGGCAGAAAATTATCATTTGCGACATACTGAGCAAGAGCAGTGGAAAGTTTACAGTTCTTGACATCCTGTGCGTGTTCCGCTAAATGGATGCTAATAGTAAGTTTAGTACTGCCAATGTAAAAACAATAATTACCATCAGGAGGTTTATTTGGATTTTAGAGATTTATTATTAATTAATAGCTTTGTACATTACCATTTTATTCATGCAAATTTTGCAGAGTTTCTGGTCGCTATATATGAACGATTGAATGTTTTACATTTTATGTTGCCACTGATGAAAGGTGTTTATATACTCGAAAACGCTCAGGCTTTTATAACTATTCTGTCTTTTAGGAAGTCTATAAGTCTTTTAGGAAGTTCAATAAATGACTTTCATATTTTAATTTGTATTGTGTCCTTGTGTGTATTATTCAAGTTTAAATAGACGTATTACCTACTGGATTAATTAACCCATATTTGTAAAAATTTTTAGTACATGGTATAATGTAATATATGTAATGTTAAAACATTATATACATTACAGTATGCAGTATATATATATTTTATTAATACATTTTTCTTATATATATATATATGAATGCAAAAGAAAGAAGGAAATAAGCCAACCGGATAGTATAAAAGGCCGAGGGGGATTGTGACCCCTTTTTCCCGGTTATAGCGTGCTATTACGCCCAGGCAATAATCCCGGAACCATTACTATGCAACGGCTTATCTTCTGTAAATGTGTCAAGCTTAATGTGTCAAGTTTATTTCATTCTCTCTCTCTCTCTCTCTCTCTATATATATATATATATATATATATATATATATATTACTTCCATTTACATAAATGTTTTAAATGAGGTAAAAATTTACGTTTAAAATCAAAAATACATTTTTGTAAAATATAAGAAATTAACTTTTTATACAGTCCCTTGGTCCCTAATTCAAAGTTTCAATTATTAAAATTTTATCCATACATTAACATTTAATTAACATGTAACATTAACATGTGGACAATTTCTTCAGATTTGTCTTATTTCGCTATTTTGCACAGGTTTTTAAAATGCTTATAGCTTTAAACTGTTTCACGTAGCTTCATATTTAATGTTTTATGGCCATGAAAACAAGAATCAATTATTACTTACAAATTGCTTTTACTGATAAAAGTCAATAGTCACTAATTTTGTAGTTATGTAAGAAAAACTCTATAATTTAAATTAATGTTATATAGAATTAACAATTATAGAAAAGGGAAAATAATTATTTTGGGAATTAACTTTTTCATGACAAAAATGTAAATTTTACAAAAATATATATATAAAATGTAATTACATTTGGTACAAATGTATTTTTAAAAGTCCAAAATTTTTAAAATAAAATAACTTGAGGGTGGGGGTGAAGAGACACTAGTTTCTCAAGCCTTTAAAACACTAGTGATGGTATATTTCATAAACTCTATAAATTGCCAACCATAACTAATAAAATGCTGCTCAAATTACCAAGAATTTTAGCTCTTTTCTATAAAATCATGAATTATTACTCTTTTGAATAAAATATAGAACTTTAGTGCCTTTAAGTTAAATTGCATATTTTAGCACCTAAATCAAATTGCAAATTTTTGCACTATTGGCTGCATATTTTAGAACTTTTAAATAAAAATTATGAAATCACTCCTTTTTATGAATAGCAAACCTAATGCTTTTTACTAAAAGAAAATATTAGCGCTTTTTCAAAAATTGCTAATTTTAATGCTCTTTTTAATAATTGCAAATTTTAGCCTTTTTTCCATAAAATTGCATATTTTAACATTATTTTATAAAAATCAAGAATATAAGCACTTTTTATTTAAAAGAATTTTAGTGCTGTTCCCAAATTTTAGTGTTCTTTTGTAAAAAGTATGAATTTCAACAAAACATTTTGATAAAAATCGTGAATTTTACAGCTTTTTTTTATATGCAAATTTCTGCACTTTTTTATAAACATTATTAATTTTAGTGCTCAAAATCACAATAAGTTCTTTTTAAATTCACCCATATTTGAACTTACGTCTAAATCCAAATCACTTTGTAAATCAGCAAAATTTGTTTCAAATGCTTAGAAATTAAAAAAATATTTTTATTCCAAAAAATTATATTATTATGTTATTTTTATTCCTAAAATTATGTTATTTCTTTAGGAACAGCATCCTCCACCATGGACGTGTGAACATATGCAGTTTCTTCTTAATGACATTATACCATTATACATATTTTGATTGGCTGGTCCATGTCATGTTATGCATACAGTCAGAGCAAGCATGGATTCTATTGGTTGACCAAGCATAGAACATAAACCAGGAAAGTAAATCTGGTTTTTATAAGAATGTTTCTTGAAAATAGTAACTAAAATTGAAAAAAAGTAGCTCACATGCATAAAATTGTTTTCTTTTTGGTCCTTTTACCATAAAATAGTTGACTTGAGAGAAAAACAATTGCAAAAAGTTGCCTTTTTGTCACCTATGGTGATCCTGTAAAAAAGTGTTTAATGTGAATCGAATTTATAGTGTTTTATCATTGTTTAATTGTGCTGTTATAGTCAGTTTGTTTATTTTTGTTTATTTTCAAACATTTTACAAATCTGACTTTACAAGTTGTATTAGCACAATGAAAAACTGGAAGAAACCAACATATTAGCAGATTCAATTTATTAGCTTTATTTCTACATGCTACTGCAGTTCACTTTTTACTATCATTAAATCAGCATAAAACAGAATCAGCTCTAATTAGAATTTAACTCTAAATATTGCAACTTTCAAATGCCAAAAGTCAGTCCAGGTATAAGAGTCTGTATAAGACAAAACTATTTATCATGATTCTACCTTAAATATGTCTCACGGCGTATGTGTTGTTGTTGAGACCCAGACCGTCCGACCTACCAGAAAGGTGTAAGGTAACTGTTTGGATGGCCGGTTTTCACGGCGTATGTGTGTAGAAACAGTGAAAACATATATATAATTTATAAAAGTTTCTATCAATTTAAATTTTCAAACTGCAATATTTACTTAACTTACTTTAACAGAACTATATATTAGTATTTTTGTTCATTTTATACATGTATAGAAACCAAACTTTAATTGAATATAATAGGATAATGATATTCTATATTATATTCCTAGGGCATTCTATATTATATTCCTCAGATATTCTATACTATTTAACTACATTTTAATTTCTTATTACCATTCTTCATAGTAATCATTGTAAAATTTGGGGTTATTTAGTGAATTTATTTTTTATTTTGCTCAAGGATGCTACAGAAAAAAGATGTGTTTATTTATTCCCATTGAGAGGGTTAACAATATTTTGGTTGTCTGGAAATATTTAGCTGTTTGGAATCTCATGTTTATTTGTTTCTATTGGATATATTCTATTACTCAAATAACTGTATTTTTGGTTGTCAGTATTTGGGGATTTATATTTTGAAAAATTATAATCAAATGGACTTAACTGACCAATGTGAGCTTAACTGAGCTTTCAGTGTACAATATTTTTTTTAAATTATAGTTTTATAGTGCAAGGTCGTGTTTTAGTTCTTCCAAATCTAACTAATAAGAATTTCTTTTGAAAGAATCGAAGGGGTAATAGATAATTTAATTAAATTGGGCATTTGATAAACTATGCAGTTACATAATAGAATATTGAAAAATGAGCAGCTTAGATACAAGGTGTTATTATATCTGAACTAGGAAAGCCCCCTAATGAAGTTCCAGATTATGATATCCAATTTTCTAACTATATGAATTACATTTCTGATAGTCAGATTCTTTATACTTGTTTGTTTATACTTCAGTTTTGATATTGTGTACATTCTGTTCAACAATATATTATATATAATTATATATAATTTTTACTTATGGCTTATATATTGTACAAAACTTACAATTTTAATTAAAAGCTGACAAAAATGTTAACAAGAAAATAAAGACTTTTTTGTCCATATATCTATATTTCTTCAAACACACACACACACGTGTGTGTGTGTGTGTTGGAAGAAATATAGAAATATCTGTACATATTTCTATATTTGTATAAAAAGTTTGAAAATTTAAACAAAAATGATTTTTAAACACTTCAATTCCAGTTTAGGCTCAAGTCGAATGGCCAATTTTCCAATTGTTCCAATTTCTGTATTTTAATGTGTGGTTATTCATACTCTTGTTAACCCTCGCCATTATATCGGGTATGTATATTTCTTATATAATATATATATATATATATATATATATATATATATATATATATATGTGTGTGTGTGCGAGCAAGTGTTGGAAGGAACAAAGAAATATATAAATATGCACAGAGAAAATTTTGTTATTTTCTTGTTTTATTTTTTTGTTTGTTTTTTCACATTTTTGTCAGCTTTTAATTAAAATTGTAAGTTTTGTACAATATATTAGTCATAAGTAAAAATTCCTTAACTTCTGATTTAAAATTCAGATACTCAAATGTTATGAATTTACATGGTTAAATATAACTATCAATCTTGATTATTGTTCAGTTTACTGCATTTTACAGTGAGATCTTATCATATACAATTAAAATATAACAAGATAAAAGTCAAGAGTACATATCAGAAAACATAATGAAGGACTTAAAAATCATACACACATTACAAAGACTACATGAATATATATTTCAACATGCAGCACTGAAATTCAAATGAAAGAAACAATGAAAATTTTAAATGCATGTTAAATAAGCCAAAACTATTAAAATGTGTATAATAAGCAATACATGACACTAAAGAAATGGAATGTGAAATAACAAAAAAGGAACAAAAAAAACATGTTTTACATAGAAATAACCTGATATAAGCAGGAACTATCAATTATGTATTATTAATTGTAAAGAGAGACCATGTAGAGAAAATTGCAAATAAACCTTTTTCATATTGGTACATAAACATAAGTTAGAATACAGGATTATTCGTAATTGAATGTTATACATACATGGAAGCCTAAATTCCTTTGAATATAACAGGAAAATGATACTAAAGTGGAATGTTAGTATCTATTATTTCATACCACACTCAAATTATTTTAGTGGAAACATTTACTTCAACTTATAAAATCAAATTAAAATTTAAGAAAGACTTTAAATTTGATGTTAAAAATACTATTGTCTGATGACTAGGTCAGTGATGCAGTCTTGATGTGTGATATAGCTGAATTAATTGTTCATTCAGATTCATTGGATATATTTTATACAAAACCAATGAAGAAGTTATCACCTTAGATAACTTATATATTCATAGTCACATAACTATACAAAGGTATGAACAGTAGTGCATAATTTAAACTTCTTTAATTACATGTACATTTACACTTTATAAGTAAGAAATAGTCTCTTAAATTCAATGACTAACAAATATAAAATATGCATATTTTATTTATATATATATATATATATATATATATATATATATATATATATATATATATATATATATATATATATAATAACACACACATATATATATGTATATACATATGTAAACATATACTATATAGATATATATATATATGACAATGGCAATGTTCTGTACAAGACGATAGTCAAGCATGAGCTGGATTTCAGAATTTCCAAGAAATTTTCCAGTTCACTTTACTTAATCAATATATGGAAGATAAGCTCAAAAGAAATTGGTTCACTCTGAGCAGAACCTGATAGTCTTAATATTACTGGAATCAGTCCACAGTCCAATGCATTCATATAAATAGCAGGAAGGGGCTTGCCACGAGCTCCTATATCATACTCTACCTGTAACACAATTGGAATTTAATTGAACTATTTCATATTTATAAACAAAAAGAAATAAAAAATATTTGTAAGTGCAATGCAGCTTTTAAATATAGCTATAATATCAAACACTAAAATAACTTTTAAAAATAAATTTGACGAAAACAAAAACATTATTATTATGTTTCTAAAACAAGCTTCCAAATACTTAATTTAACCTTTAAGATTATCAGGCATTAAAAAAAGAAATTCCTCACATCAAACTGAAAACCATTCAAATGAAAAGTAATATGCATTTAAATTTACAGTTCCAAAATTATGACTCTCTGGATCAAGAAAAAGCAATTTACTTTTATAAATTATATAAAAAAAACTTACAATTTAACTAGAAGTTTCAACAGAACTTTGCAACAAAACATGTAAAAAATATCATACAGTTAAGAATTAAAAATGAAAACTTGTGTAATAAAATACTCAACTTGTATAATGCAAATTGCAATAACACTTTTATCATTCTATACCTTAACTTAGGGTTCAGCAACCATGGCTATACTACATATAACTCATTCAAATTGTATGAATACAGCTGACATAAAAAATAAAACAAAAATATTATGGATACACAAAAATCCTGTTGATTATCAGACTATTAGAAACGTAATTGCATCCACTACTTTTTAACATCTTTACAATATTATAGAGTGTAGTGCTTAGTCAATTTAGAGGAAAATAGTTGACTTTGGTTATCAAAGTAGATTTGCAAATACTTAATTTAAATGGGATATTTTCTGGTACTCTCCTGATATCTAATAGGTTAGCTTACTATAAGAAATCTGTAATCCATTTGCATTTGATTTGCAAATGATTGAATAATAAACTTGATTTTGTCACTTTTGTTTCATCCAAACTAAAATAATTCCTGTTTTCTATAATCTCAATAAAATCTTATTTATTTTTCTGATTGCATCCCTAGCAGCTGCAAGGCAAGAGAACAATGGTAACATGTAAAAAATATCATACAGTTAAGAATTAAAACATGAAAACTTGTGTAATAAAATACTCAACTTGTATAATGCAAATTGCAATAACACTTTTATCATTCTATACCTTAACTTAGGGTTCGGCAACCATGGCTTGTATACTACATATAGCTCATTCAATTTGTATGAACATAACTGATTCGCTTCTTTGGACAGAAGCTTACTTGGAGGTTAAATTCTTAGGAATTTATTTTGACAAGGGACTCAATTGGAAGAGACACTTGGAATACTGTACAACTAAAGCTAGAAGAATCTTCTGATCTTGTAAGAAAGCTATTGGGAAAACATGGGGTTTGAATCCCAAAGCCATCCACAGCATTTACTCTATGGTAATCTGTCCTATCATATCCTATGGCTCCATTATTTGGTGGTCTAGAATCAGATGTGAAACTGCTAAATTAGAACTAATTAAGCTTCAAAGGATGGTGTGTATTGCAATCTCTGGATGCATGAAAACCACTGCAACTCTCGAACTTCCACTTGGATTGCACCCTCTTTACATGCATATTGAGGCTGAGGCTCTCATCTGCATGAACAGACTCAAATATCTGAAACACTGGGAAAATTACTCAAAGTACTTATCTTGGAGTGGTCTAAACAGTAAAGCTGTTAATCATCCTTACTTCCATATGCCATCTGATGACATTCGTGTCAAATATACTTTTGACAAGCCTTATGTAATTCAGGTCCCTTCGTGGGACGACTGGAAGAGGATTCCTACCTACATTAAACAGAGTTGAATTGTTTGGTACACGGATGGCTCGAAGCTAGACACTAGTACTGGTGCGTGCTGTCCGGATGATGGCACAAAACTGTCTTATCCTCTCGGCAGTTATGCCACTGTCTTTCAGGTTGAGGTTTTTGCCATTCTCATGTGTTGTAGAATTTGCTATGACAGAAAATACAGGAGCAACCAAATATTTATCTGTTCTGATAGTCAAGCTGCTCTTATGGCCCTAGGGAAATCCAGTATGACATATTCCCTTGTCTGGTAGTGCTATAATGCACTTTGTGAAATTGCTAGCAATAACAGAGTCATCCTCTACAGGGTGCCTGGACATTCGGGCATTCCAGGAAATGAGTTGGCTGATAAATTGGCTAGGAAAGGTTCTTGTACTCCCTTTGTTGGTCCTGAGCCGGCTTTGGGTATTCCCAATGAACTTACCAGAAGAACTGTTTATGACATCTTCAGAAAGCTTCAGTGCAAGAACTGGTGTAATACCAAGGGTCAAAGGCAGGCAAAAATACTCAACTACAATTGCCCCAGCATACGTCAGAAGGAATTATTTAAGCTCAGTAGAACTGGCATCAGAAGGGCTGTTGGGCTCCTTACTGGGCACTGCACCCTTAAAAGACACCTAAATATTATGGGTGTCACTAAGGATTCGCTTTGCAGAGGCTGCAATTATAGCGAAGAAACTGCTGCTCACATTCTTTGTGAATGTGAGGCTTTCTCCGCCCACAGGTTCGAACACATAGGACGACATGTCATTGAACCCTAGGAGCTGAATGACATTCCTGTCACATGCCTGCTTATCTTTGCTTCGGCTACTGGTCTCTTTTCGTAGAGATCTTTAAGTTTGGAGTAGTAAAATAGACCTCTGGTGGATGTGCTGGGCTCTCCTAGAGCCACCCGCCTTCATTTCATTCATTCATTCATGAACATTGCTGACATAAAAAATAAAACAAAAATATTATGGATACACAAAAAAACCTGTTGATTAGCAGACTATTAGAAACGTAATTGTATCTATTACTTTTTAGCATCTTTACAATATTATAAAATTAGTGTTTAGTCAATTTAGAGGAAAATAGTTGACTTTGGTTATCAAAGTAGATTTGCAAATACTTAATTTAAATGGGATATTTTCTGGTACTCTCCTGATATCTAACAGGTTAGCTTACTATAAGAAATATGTAACCCATTTGTATTTGATTTGCAAATGATTGAATAATAAAGTTGATTTTGTCACTTTTGTTTCATCCAAACTAAAATAATTTCTGCTTTCTATAATCTCAATAAAATCTTATTTATTTTTCTGATTGCATCTCTAGCAGCTGCAAGGCAAGAGAACAATGGTAACGAATTCATTCCCAAAACTCTATAATGAAAGGGGGGACCCTGTTTACCATGGGTGTATGGAGGGACCAACTAACTAGTTTGCATTGAACAAGTTAGCTGATAAGGAACTTTATATAGCTTCCAGGACAGGACCATTTTTATATTGTCAGGTCACTGCTGCTTTTAGCTTTGTTAAGTCAACTGCTCTTAATAATGTCATTGAGAAAATGAAAGGCACTATATTTAAAGCATAAAGTACAAATTTTGGAAAAGTTGATGAGAATACTGCGTTCAAAAAGTGAAATTAGCAAAGAAGTTGAACATCCCAGTGTCCACACTTAAAACAATCATATATCGGAGAACAAAATTGAAGAAAGGGCATCAGCTTGTGGTACATCTGCTTCCATAAAATTGCATGTGCAGACAGGAAAATTTTTGGAAGCTGAAGACATTTTGCAGTTTTTTACTTAATATCAAATAATCTAATAAGTAAACCTATGCTGACGGAGAAAGCAAAAGAGATTGCATATAAAGGACGCTAGCTTTTTAGCAGGATGCTCCATAAATTTAAATTATGACATGGAATTTCCTGTAAAATAATAAGTGGGATAACGAATGATGATCCATCAGAATCTGTTGAAAATCAGTTTGAGAACTTATTGAGAAACATCAAACATTATCAACTGAAAGACATTTTCAGCATTAATGAAACCCAATTATTTGATCACCTCATGCCTGCAAGAACTCTAACCTTTAAAGGTAATCAATGTAATGGACGATAAAAAAATAAAAATAGATTGACTCTTCTACTATGTGCGAATGCAGATGAGTCTGAAAAAATGACCCCCCCCTAGGCACTGGTATATCACAAAAACCATGATGCTTCAAAAGCATAAAAAGTTTGCCTCTAACGTATATGGTTAATAGAAAAGCATAGATGACAGCTGACATTTTCAGATTAACTAAAATAAATGGACGTGGTGATGAAACGGCAAATTGTAAAATTTTGTGATTCCATGGACCAATACACTGCTAACCCCCAAAAGACAGATTTTTTGCAAAATATCAAATTTATTTTTTTTCTACCCAATTTTATAACTAGAGTACAGCCCTTAGATCTAGGAATAATCAAGAATTTAAAGGAAAATTACCGAAAACAGTTAGTTCAACTTGTGGTTCAAAACATTACAGTAAGAGCTTCAAAAATATTAAACATATTTGGGGGACTGAAATAATTTCCTTTTCATGGGCCTTGGTAAAGTCTGAAACAATAAAAAAACTATCTCAACAGAGGAGGATTTTCAAACACACTGACAGATGTAAATGCCAATCATGAAAGTAATGGAGATGAAACTGTAATTCTCGATGTAGAAGACTGGAAAATGTTTTTAAAAAACTATCTCAACAGAGGAGGATTTTCAAACCCACTGACAGATGTAAATGCCAATCATGAAAGTAATGTAGATGAAACTTTAATTCTCGATGTAGAAGACTGGAAAATGTTTTTAAAAAACTATCTCAACAGAGGAGGATTTTCAAACCCACTGACAGATGTAAATGCCAATCATGAAAGTAATGGAGATGAAACTGTAATTCTCGATGTAGAAGACTGGAAAATGTTAGGAACTGACATCACTTTTGAAGAATATGTAAATTGTAATTCCGAAATAATTCAAAACTATTCTCAGTTGAAGGATTAATAGAAGCTAAACTCCCTGAACATCTAAATAGTATTGACGAAGATGAAGTGCAGAAATTATCTCTTAGTCATTTTAAGAAGTAGTGAGTAACATTGAGACACCCAGAAACATTTTTGTATGTCATTCTACTGGAGAAGAAGCCTTTGGAACCTTTATTTTAGAAATATTTACATTTAGAAACTTTTAAAACTCGCATGAGTGAACTAAACGCTGGGCACTTGACATAAAGAAATAAAGGGCATCAAACTTGGGAATAGGGCACAAAGACTCTCTGACCATAAAATGCTTTTCCGAGATGAATTGCCAATGTTGCAACATAATATATTGTTGCTCTACTTTAACCTACATAAACACTCCGGGTAAAATATTACAAAATAAGATTTTACTGAATTTAATACTTGGTTACATCACCATGTGCCCTGATCACCGCTTAGAATTTATGGGGCATGATGTCCAAATGGGGCCAGATAGGGTCTGCAGTGATATTGGCCCACTCGTTTATCAATCTGGCCATCAATTCCGCTAGTGACTGCGAATGTGCAACACTCCTCTTGACAGCAATTTCCAAAGCGTCCCACATTTTCTCGATAACGTTAAAGTCTGGCGAATTGGCAGGCCAAGTAAGGGGTGGGAGATCAACTTCATGTTCTGCGAACCAGTCCTGAACACATCTGGATACACAGTACAATTGCCATCTTGGTAGACATGTTCAGTGACAAGGCCCTTTCCACAAAGAAAGTCTCCATAAGGGAAGATGTAGTCATCACACTCCCACCACCAAGCTGCACTGATCTCTGGAGAGTCCGGATGATACGTCTCTCTGAACCTCATAGTGATGCAGAAACGTGTGTCACTGGCATACAAGTAGAAGAATGATTCGTCTGACCATACTACATGTTGCCAGTCATCATGTTTCCAGTCCAGTATCGATGTTCTTGAGCTTATTGGAGTTTCTCCTGTTTTAAGACTGCTTGAATTCGATGACATCGCCAGGGTATACGGCTGAATAATTCCATATGATGCAGCTCCCAGCGCAGGGTGCACTTGGAAGTAGATGGACCTAGTCCAGCATTAACCTGTGCCACTAATTGGTCCCTGGTTTGGAAGCGATTAGTATATAGAAGCGATTTGATTATATAATCTCTCGGGGTTAGTATTGTCTTGTGGCCGGTATTGCATCGCCGGGAACAAACTGTTCCGGACAAATACTTTTGCTTATGCACTGTACTTACTGCAGATGCTGCCACACCCAAGAACATTGCAATATCTGCAACCTTGTGGCTGTGTTCCTGGCTAAATACTATGACCCCCTTTTGCCAGTAGGTGAAGTCTCGTTTGAACCCATTTCCAATTTTACATGCGAATGAAGCACACTGATCTTAAGGTTTCGTAACGGGTTCAACCTTCCTTTACGACTTCCACCTCTGTTCTGTTTGCATATGTGAGGTGCACTGCAGACATACGCTCTTACAGTGTAGGCTCACGGTAAATGCTGATTTCATAATATTTTGTCCGGGGTATTTATGCACAGTTCATAAAAGACTATAGGGCAAATATAAGTTAGTGTGGCATTGGCTAAAATAGTGCCATACCTGCCAACATTAGATAATAAAATCCAGTAGATGGTATGGTGAGCATTCTTTTATAGCACTCTACAAGTCAGCGTATAACCTGTTCAATATCCCTTGTGGAAAAATAGGGATTTTTTTTACATCACACAAAAAATGATAACTCACTATAACACTGAAAATGCCTACTGCATAAGAAAAATGTCTTTACATAGCCAGTGTATAAAAAAACATAGTGGTATAAACAGAGAGAAATGTTAGAGGAGGGCTCACTGAAACAAAAGATGTTCAGTTGTAATTTAGTTAATTAAATGAATATGGATAGGAAAATGCTTTAGGGACTCTATTGCCTAGAAAATAAGGAAAAAAGAGCACATTTAAAGAAAATAATCCCTCATTTTTATGTAAACTACAAAAATGTGAAAATACTATTAAATTAGAGATTTTATCAAAAATAAGATGGAAAGAAAAGTATGTTAAACATTACATGGGAATTTAATCTACACGTATGAAATTACACTTAATAAATATTTTACAAACATATTAATTACAAATGAAACATACCACAAAGGAATTAATATTATACATTTTTTAATTCACATAGTTTGAAACTAAACATGGATGGAAAAGGATGTTTCAACATTGCACAGGAATGCAATTCATACCAAGGAAATCACACTTAAAAAATAATCAATATTTTACAAAAATATTGATTAATAGTGAAAGCTACTACAAAGAAATGAATGTTGTGTAATTTTCATTCACATAATTTGAAATTAAACATAGATGGAAACGGATATTTCAACATTACACAGCAATATAATCTATATACACGAAATTGTACTTACTTGAAGCAGCATCTATCAATAAAGTGAAAATGATGCAACCTAGTATTGGTACTAGGTTCATATATGGCAGAAACAAAATGGTGGCCACAAGTTCGATCAAAATTCCCTTTAACAGATAATTTTTATTGAAAAATCTTTAACTTTAAGGAATTCTAAAAAAATTGACAAAATCTGGGAGATTTTCATCTAAAATCGAGAAAAATCACCATAAACCAGGAGTTTCTCAGAAAACCAGTAAAGTTGGCAACTATGTAGTGTGTTTGAAGGCTACTATCCCAGACATACTTCTTGTTAATTTTAAAGATAGATTGCAAAAATTTCATATTTTTTTAAAGTCTCTGCGCACAACATTTTCTTGCTCAGAAAAATTTTAGATTTCCTTTTACAGATTATACCCTGTTTTAAGTTATTAATCTGTCATCGATGATGCAAAAAACTAAAAATGTATAGATTCTTAATGTTTACAGCTTAGTTGTGTCTTCAGAAATGACAACTGTTAAACAACTATCAAGCTGAAGTTAAATCGGTTGGTTTTATTTTCAACTTACCTGTGGCTAAGGAAGGGTCATGACAGTCCCCCTGTTGGTCGGAAAATTCGAGTAATACAATAAAAGGCATATGTTTTTAGCAATACAAAATAATATTTTTTAAAATCAGAAATGTCAAAATATTGCAAAAATAAAATTTCGTCAAAAGGAAAAATAATTTACTTATTATAAAATAAATACATTGGGAAAACTTTAAAATAGAAAGGGCTGCTACGTTCATAATGTCCAATAATATTACAAGAAAAATTACTGAAATATCGCTATCACGATAATTGAAAAGTTACAGTGTAAATTATCAAAAGATAATAACAAGTATATATATGAATTAATTGAAAATCACCAAAAATCATTAGTAAAAACCCGTAACTTAAAGAAAAATTAGTGGCCGGCCTTCTTAAAAATAAATAAGGAATAAATAAACAGCTTTATTAGCTTGGAAAAGTAAAAAATAAAAGGATCAATATGAGAAAACTGAAAAACTTAAGAGAGAAACAGGAATATTCGGAAATAATATGTAATTTTGGAAAAAAAAATTAAGACTGAAAAATCTTGAGTAATTAAAGTGCTATAGGGGAACATGAATTTAAAATTGCCCCTCCCCCCCCCTAAAAAATGTATTTGAATGCTTCATGGTAAATGATTTTTACTTTCTCATACCATGTAATATAGTATAAAGCATTGTTTTCACAAAAATTTTCGAATTCGAGATTTTGGTGCTAGTATAATTTGCAAGACCTCCCTGAACACATTTTGACTATTTTTAGAGTGATGTCTACGTCAATTTCCTGTGTAAATGATAGCAGCCACAAATATTAATGGATTTTCATGACACTCTATATCCAGCTTTGCTATAAAAAAATCCAAAACAAGATAGAATTTTTTTTAATTGGAACGAAAGCTTCGAAATTTATTTGATTTTTATATTATTTTAGCATGGCAGCATAAGACAAAATTTGACATAATCATGCATAAAAGGGTTTATTTATGGCTCAATGATCACAAGACTATATTAGTGGTTAATTTCAATCAGTGATGTGAAAATTAGTTGTCATACAATTTTTTTTTCGTGATGTTATTAACCCCATTTGAGGGAAATTTCTCTCCCTAGGGAGTACACATTTCTCTGCTAGGGAGTACATTATCAAGTATGGTATCAATCAAAAGATTTTGCCACGCTCTTTAAAGTGAAGGGTAACATGCTATAATTGTAATCATTTGGACCCACAATATAGAATTTTCAGAATTTTTCTTGTAATTCATTTTATAGATTGTATATCTTGTACAAGTTTATAATATATTTTGTGGTTAATAATTTTAAGAATATTTCTTAAAATAAATTTTTAAGGATCCATATTTCCTCTCAAAGGACCCACATTTTTTACATTAATGGGTACCTGGGACCCAGATTTGTGAACGCTCAAAGCAAACATTGTAAATAAGCTTTTTTGATACACACTAAATAAATAAGCTCTTCTGATACACACTAAATACTTTTCTCAAGTCAATGTATAATTCAAGATCTTAACATAATGAAGAATTTATGATATAAGATATATTATTTAACCCAGCATGAGCGAGACAATCATCAATGACAATACATTCTAATCATTTTTAAATGCCAATGTTAACTAACATTTAACAAATATAAGGCTTGTTTATTTCCAATAAAACGTACAGATAAATATTGCTTTGTATTGAAAATTCAATCCAATCTCAATACAAAGTAATGTTAAATTCTTTTAACGTATTTTGAAAATACGTGTATTTTGTATTTCACAAAATATATGTATTTTGTATTTCATGCCCCAAAACCTATGTATTTTGTATTGAAAATACATTTTCAATGTATTTTCGATACAAAAGAGATACAGAGTTGGGCAAAATACATTGAAAATGTATTTTGCCCAACTCTGCATATGATGCACTTAGATCATGCAGAGATGCCAAACAGATGATCAAGATTTTAGTAGTGAAAAA
Organism: Amaurobius ferox; assembly: GCA_951213105.1. NCBI lineage: Eukaryota > Metazoa > Arthropoda > Arachnida > Araneae > Amaurobiidae > Amaurobius > Amaurobius ferox. The sequence goes on along the minus strand of OX578142.1, from coordinate 89,907,632 downwards.
GGAAAATATCAGCAGCTTTAAAACTTTTTCAGACGTCAGGTTAAGAAATGAAATATATACATTCACATACAAAAATGCATATACATAAACTTCAAGCATATGTATAATTATGCATTAATATATACATATTTATATTTTCATATAAGTTTTAATTCAGCCCAAATTACTTTATATTAAAAACAAACCTTTATGCTTGGTAAAACACAAGTTTACTAAAGATAATAACAAATATTGATACTTAACAAAAATAAAATATAGCAACGTATGTATTTAAAGATGTGGATATATATATCCCTGCCAAAATGGTTGCTTTTTATTTGCCAAAATCATTATTTTAATATGGTTCATACCCATTTCTCAAAATGGGCACTGTTTGTGAAAATAATTTTAAAAATGACCCTTAATAAGTATCCTTAATAATATGTTAGTTTAGTCAATCTAATATGCAATATTTAGAAGATGGAGATGGATGGTAAAAGATACTAATGAACTCTTGGAAATTCACAAGAACATATAATGAACTGTGCAATCATACTGTGTATGTGAAAATAATTAAAACACTAACCAGTATATGAAAATAAGCTAGTTTAGTCAATCTATTTTCAATATTTAGAAGATGGAGATGGATGAGAAAAGATACTAATGGATGCCCTGTGATTCACTAGAACATAAACTGAATTGTGCAATCGTACTGTTTATGCAAAAATAATTAACTAGAATATGAAAACAAGCTAGTTTGGTCAATCTAATATGTAATGGGTTAGAAGATGGAGATGGATAGAAAAGACACCACTCAGCAGTTCATGAGAACATATACTGAATTGCGGCAATCGTACTGTGCATGTGAAAATAAATTTAAAAAATAACCAAAATATGAAAATAAGCTAAATTAGTCAATCTGATATGCAATACTTAAGATTCAGACGGATGGAAAAAGACATCAATAGCCTCTTAGCAATTCACAAGAACATAAACAGAATTATGCAATCATACTGTATATGCAAAAATAATTTAAAAATCAACCTTAATAATTTACCAGAAAATGAAAATAAGCTAGTTTTGTCAATCTAACATGCAATATTTAGAAAACACAGATGGATGGAAAAAAATATTAATGGACTCCCGGGATTTACAAGAACATGAAATGAATGAGCAACCATACTGCTTATGCAAATATAATTAAAATAATTAACCTGAATATAAAAAGAAGCTAGTTTGGTCAATTTAATATGCAATATTTAGAATATGGGATGGATAGAAAAAGATACTAATGAAGTCCCGGCGATTTCCGAGAACATAAACTGAATTGTGCAATCGCACTATTTATGAGAAAATAATTAACCAGAACATGAAAATAGGCTAGTTTAGAAAGTCTAATATGAAATATTTAAAATATGAGGCTGGCTGGAAAAATATACTAATGGTTTCTCGTAAATTCACGAGAGCAGACACTGAATTGTGCAATTGGACTGTTTATGCAAAAATAATTTTTTAAATTAACCATTTAACGATTTATGCTAAATTTGACAACTTTTAGGAACATATTTATTATTTTCACAAAAAAAAAATGATTTTAATTTACATTACACGTGGCCATAAATCCCTGTTGTCATGCTGACTGGCATTACTGTAAACACAGCTGTAAATCCTCGTTGTCACTCTGCTCGGCATTGCTGTGCACACAGTCATAATAAATATACATAAAGCAATTTTCTGTAGAAAACTTTGAAAATTAGGTGATCCATTGTATGTTTCCCACAAAAACTATGGAGAATCTGTAGAAACTGACTTCTACAACGTCAAGTACTCCCATAACCACATGATCTTTAATGAGAATGTGTGTGTAGTGCCGTAGTAGAAACTTTATAGTGCATTTCCGTCCACACCCGTTTTAAGAAATGTTACAAAAATGGAAATCTGTTCTGTGGACGGAATACTTGCACCCATGATATAAGCTATAACTTCATTCCTGAACAAGTTGCAATTGGAGAATTTAATGAGGGTCTATAAATTAAACAGAATCAAAAAGTTTTACATATGAAAGTTTTGTTCAAAGAGGAAGTGTTTAAACAGGCAAACTTACTTTCAATGCTATAACATACTTCATGTATAATGTTTTATCAATCCACTGTAACTGTTAAATTCTACTCTTTTCAAAAATTAATCTTTTGATTACAGTCTGTCTTTCATATAGGTTAGTTAAATGCTGATTCAGCTACAGGTTTATGTAACTTTGTTTTAATAAATGCATTTAGATGTTAATCATGTTTTAATGTATGGGTGTCAATAAGCTACTGACATTTAACAATACATAAATATCTTCATTTTTTGACCTCAAGAAATTGCTTACTTTCAATCTTGTCTATTTTAAATCAAAGTTTAGTTTTAATATCTGTCCTATTTATGTATCCAATGCAGTATTAGCATTCATTCAAAGAGTGTAAACATTTGTCTAAAACATGATGAATACAACTATTATTTGATTGTTTTACCTTAGGTCACTAATAGTACTAAGGGTAATTATACAATCTTGACAGCAGGTGTTACTATGACAGTGACAATAAAATCTGCTCAAACCGTGTAAATGACAAGTTATGTGAACTCTGTTAATTATTATATATGAATTTAAAACAAACTCTTCTCATGCAATACAATAAAAATAAGAGATAAAATAGCATCTCGATAAAGAAACCTCAATAGAAATAAGAAGAAAAAAAGCAACTCTCTTTTGCCTAACATGCAAAATGCTACCAAACTTGTTTTTTATTTGACAGAAGTACTAAAAATATCATAGCTGGACTTTTAAGTTAAGGAAAACAGAAGTTTAATATATATAGTACAAATTTTTGCAAACTACAAATCACCTGTTAAGTGTTCCCAAATTTTGTCAAATAAAAATAACAAAAAGCTGATCAAACATGTAAAGTTAAAAATAAAAGTAGAAAAGTCAAAAAAGTTATTTCCTTCCTTCCCTTGTTTCAGAAAAATACATATTTTCAACACTGGAACAGAAATTGAAAATTGGTACGATGGCAAATGATTATAACAATTTATTTCATTTGCTTTTACATTGTTTAAAATAATATAGACCATATAAGTTCCAAACAATAACAGAAAACAGAAATTAAAAAGAAATATTCTTACCCTGTCTCTCTCAGAATCTAAAGTAACTCTCAAACCAAGTTTAGTTAGTTCTGATTCAGCAAGCTGATCAAGATATGGTGCAAGAGCCATACAACAAGACTGTGCAACTGTTTCTGCAAGACGACATGGATCTACTAACTCATGCCTAAAAACAATTAAATACAGAAAATAATAAGAATAAGCAAATATTTTTTAAAAAATTAAAACTACTACTTATTCATAAAGGCAAAAATGTTAAATTTGTATACTTACTGGATATTGCTACCACTTTCATCTACTTCAAGAAAAAATACTTCAGTCCATCGAATCAAATAGCTGTCTCCAGCATAGTCAGTAGAAGTATGTATTCTCAGATTCGGGGTGCCCTCTAAACTTTTGCTATCAATAGGACTTCTTACCCTAAAAATTCATTAAAAATGTTAAGTAGCAAAAAAAATTAAAAGGATAAAATATTTATAAGCTCTATATGAAAAACTTAACTCTATCTTATGAAAATTTATTAATTTACTTTCATAAGAAATGCTACTTTTAATACATATTCAGGGATGTATCTAGAGAAATGTGAGTGGTGGTTGATTTTCCAGAACAATTATAATTGAGAATATAAAATTTCGAAACGAGCTTCACGTTAATCCACACACACAAACAGTATTAGTATTGTATACTTTTATATTAAAGAAAAACATTTGATAAAATTGAATATAACTTTTTTTAAATGTAATTATAATATGTATATTTTTTGGATGAGTGGTGGTCGAAAATTCTGAGTGGTGGAAACCCCGACCATTACCGACCACTGTAGATTCATCCCTGATATTATATTGTTGTAACTCATTCAGAACTTGATAAGATTCTCACAGAATGTTTTATATTCTTGATGTCCTGAAAAAAGTTATACAGATAGCATTTAGTTCTATTAAGCAATCAAAATTTATTGATAGCTCAAGCATGTCAGCAAGGTGTGCACTTATTTCATGACTTGTGTCAAATGTTGGGAGTAAACAATACTATGCAAATCCTCTTATCAAAATTTATCCAAGATTTGACATTTCAAAGCTTAGATTTAAATTTTCAGATATAGTAAAACCTTTAAATAACTGCCACCAATAGGCACATGAAGGTCTCAAAGTCAAAATTATAGAAAAATAAACTATATTTAAAAATAATTTCACTTTTATAATTTAAACCATTTGTCTTAGTTATTAATTATAATATCAATCTTTCTCCTTCATTTTTACTAAACAATTTTTTAATCAATATTAAAATAGAACAGCACAACCTATACCAATCTAGTTTACCTGGGAAAAACTTTTAAAAAGCACCTCAACGAAGCACTTAAAATATTTCTGAAAGTTCCTTAAACAGTGTCTATAATAAATTTAAGTAGTTAGTAGGCTTGGGCGATGTTGGAATTTCAACATCGTGATATATCGGCAGTCTAACATCGCGATATTGCGATATATCGTGATGTTAATCATGTGATCAACTCACGTGACTAAAAACTAAACGCGCTGCGACGCAAGTGAACAAACGTACTATTTATGCGAGAAATAATTTGGTTTAGTAAAATATTTGCTTATTTTTAGTCGCACTATAAAAATAAAGATATATTGCTCTGATATGGGATATTTATTTAGAAAATGAAAATAGATGCAAACTCTATACAATTTATCTGCATATACAGTAGTACAACCTCAAAAATCTGGACTTTGCCAATTTTGGATTATAGAGTTTGGATAAAATTCAAACTTAAGCACTATAAAACTAAATACACTCTTCAAACTAAATACACTATAAAATATTGTTTTTAGAAAAATAATGACAAGAGGTTAAGCTAACTCATTAAAAATATAATTTAATACAAAAAAAAATAATGGAACAGAAGAAATTAAAAAAAAAATATACACATATACAAGAAAGAAAAAGTTTACATGTTATCATTTTGTTTAAACATTTGAACTAATGTTTGTTGTTTCATTAATTTTGGTTTGTAGAAAGAGCAAATTTTCTTTTATCTTTTATCCTACAGGTAGATGGGCATTATTTCTTATTTGGTTAAGAAGCTCCTTTGTTCAAGACCATTAATTACATGATCGACTGTTTGTACATGATTATAAATGGGTATTTTCTCTGTCGACCCCACCCCCCTCTCCACACACACCTCAATTCACTGGTGAAATGTCTCCATAATTTTAGTTTCTCATACTATAGAATAGAGGAAGTATTGTTTTTCTGAATATTTTCTATTTTGAACTTTTGGGGGCAATACATGTTTTAGGACCTGCTGAACACATTTTGACTATTTTAGAGTAATGTCAATATGTTATAAATTGCTAGTGCACACGATAGATGCCATAAATACTAATGGATTTCACGAAACTTTATATATCCGGCTTTATTATCAAAAAATCAAGAACTAGATAGAATTTTTTGGAATTCGAGTGAAATTTCATATTTCCTATGCCAGCATGAAACAAAAGTTTACATAATAATGCATAAAATGGATCATTTATGACTCAATGATCACGAAACATAACAGTTTCATTATAGTGATGCTACTCAACTGATGAAGATGTCAATAGTGAGAAAAAGAAAATATCAGCAGTTTTAAGACTTTTTTAGTAGTCAGGTTAAGAAATTAAATATATAGGTTCATTGTTCACATAATACAAAAATGCATATACAAAAAATATTTAAGCATATATATATATATATATAAATATGCATTAATATATATATTTATAAGTTTTTATCCAGTTAAAAACAATAAATAATTATAAAATTAACGTTCAGCGATTTATGCGAAAATTAACTTTTAAGAAGTACATTTATTACTTACATGAAAAAAAAAACTATCTTTTACATTCCATGCAGCGGTAAATCATCATAGTCACGGTGATTTGATTGGCATTACTGTGCACGCCGCCGTAAATATCCGTTATCACGCTAATTTGATTAGCATTACCACGCACGCTGCAGTATCCCCCGTTGTCATGTTAATTTGATTGACATTAACGCCCATGCCTCCGTAAATCCCCGTTGTTACGTTGATTTGGTTGGCATTACGGTGCACGCGGCCGTAAACTTACATTGGCCTTTACAGAAGACAATTTCTCATAGGAAACTATGCAAATTCCGTAATCGCAGGTTGTTTCCCGTAGAAACTACGAAGAATCCGTAGTAATCGGCACCTCTGTGAGCAGGTCGCCAAGTTGAAAATTCCCTGATTTTTCCAGAATTTTGAACGAAAAATCGATTTTCCCTGCAATTTCCCTGACATTATAGTCCACTTTCAAATTCCCGATTTCCAGAGTGCGCACGAACCCTGTTTATTAATAACTAAAAAAATCAATATAAAACTTACGAGGGGGGGGGGGGATCAGTATAAAGCTTACGGAATAAAAAATCTAGATACGACAAGATATTTCCCACGTAGCCACCATAATCTTATGTTTACGTCATTACTCATTCAGAAACTATGTTCCATTCCCTGGTCCACCGCCTCACTCCTTTTCCTATAAACAATCATTAAAGTTAACTAATGTCATTACCGCGCAGAGAGATCTGCGGCATCTATTAAAAACATTCTAGTCAATAATTTACATCCTTTCGCAATCAAAATAAAAGTAAAACATGAAAGAGCTTGGAATGCAGACTATTAAAGTTGAAATGCAGACTATTAAAGTTGATTAAAAGTTTCTTGGGTAATCAAGACGAACTTAATTGTTGCAGTTTGTGAATAAATTGTAAAAATAGAACATTAAGTTATTTTTACATTAAAACATAGCGAATGCGATAAAAATCGTTAGATGATTCGCACTTCCTTAATTACATAATTTCAAAAGATAATCCACAGATTATATATATTATCCATATCCCGAGAAAATATCAATGTGAAAATCAACAAGCGACGTATCTTAAAAGATTCAATGATTATTAATTAGTATAAGATTCTTTGGTGCCACGGCATTGAAAAGCAAAGTCAGTGCTGTAATATACCGGGAAATCACGATATACTAGTGGTAACAACGCCGGGAATTTGTGCGTGTGTGCGGTGAAAAACCGCGCAAAAACATCAGAATCGTAAAACTCGGCGATGGTGGTTTTCACCGGGATATCGCACATGCGCTATGAAAATCCCAAAACCGGAATTATTGTTCTCAAGATCGGCGCTGGCGATGTTTGTTATCGAGAAATCGCGCATGCGCTATGAAAATCCCAAAACCGGAATCGTCGGTCCTAAGATCGGCGATAGCGATGTCTGGGATATCGGAATATCTCACGATTTACAGGCGATGACAACGCCGCGAATTTGCACATGCGCTGAGAAAATCCCAAAACCGGTATCGTCGATTCCAAAATCGACGGTTAGCGCTGGTTATGAATATCGGGAAACCGCGGCATCGGGAAATCGTGATATCACGATATAGAGAGCGATATCGCGGTATATCGTCGACTTGTAATTTACGAAACCGGTATGGCGATGTTGACTTCATACCGGTATTTCACGATGTATCGATACATCGCCCAGGCCTAGTAGTTAGACATTAAATAGTCAACTATAAATAAAAAGTTACTACTGAATACTATTGAACATACAAAATGTACAACAGTAATACCCACTTGTACTTGCATGCTTTTACTTGCACTTTATTAACTTTAATTCATAATACATTGATGGTCTTCAATATGCCCTACGTGAGAGTGAAAATGAGACACTAAGAAGGAGTGGGCAGAAAAATATGCAAATTGCAGGGTAGACGCAGCTCACAGAGTTATGCAAATGATGCGAAATGTACAGCTGTCCAGCACACATTGAGTGAGATATAAGGGAAGGAACCTGCAGAATCACCAATAGTCGTGCTGCTCTGTCTGCCAGGGAAATTATTTTGCAATTTTTTCTTTGTCTGAGGAAACGTGTAATAACAGAGAATGCCAGGCTGTCGCAAACCGGGGCAGTTCCAGCAGACAGATGATTTAAAGAGGGGTATGGTGGTCGGACTCAGAAGCGTATGTTGGTCAATACATCAAATCTCAGTGGACAGCCATCTACAAGTGTCCATGGTGCACCGGCTGTGGCGAAGATGGTTGGAACAAGGAAATATTGCACGTTTGAGGGATGCTGGTATGGCCAGAGTGACATCAGCACACGTGGACCGATGCATCCGCCGGCAAGTGTTGGTGGCTCTGCAGGCCACTTCTGTCACCCTTTTGCAGCATGAGCAGGACACCCTTGATGCTCCCATATCGACCAGGACCATTATCCACCGATTGGTCACCGGCGAGCTGCACTAATGGTGCCCGTTAAGAAGATTGACATTGAACCAACAGCACAGATGCCTCCGTTTGCAATGGTGTCGGGATAGAGCCAAGTGGATGACGAAATGGCACAGGGCCATGTTACTCAGACGAGTCATACTTCTGTTTCAGCAATACCAGTTGCTGTGTACGAGTCTGGCACCGAAGTGGTGACAGGTCCAATCCGGCTGCATCTGTGGAAAGCCACATAGCACAACAACGTGGCATCATAGTTTTGAGCATCATTGCTTACGATAGCAGGTCACCTCTAGTCCGTATTGAGGGCACTATGATGGCCCAACGATACGTGGATGATATGCTGTGGCTGGTGACACTACCCTTCCTTCAGGGGGTGCCCAATGCCATTTACCAGCAGGATAACGTAAAATCACACATGGCATGCATCAGCCAACATGCCCTGCAAGGTACCCAGGTGCTTCCCTGGCCACCAGTCTCCCCTGATCTCTCATCAATCGTGAGCGTCTGGGACTTGATTGGATGCCGTTTGCGTGAGCTGTCACTGCCGCATTTAGAAGATGAACTCTGGCAGATGGTTGACAGGGAATGGGCAGCCATCCCTCAGAACACCATTCACATGCTCATTGACTCTGTGCCTAGACGTGTTGCTGCCTGTATTGCAGCCCACGGTGGTCCTACAACCTACTGATCACACGGTGTTATCGCTCAGTGTATAGGTGTATCATCTTGTAATAAACATCACTTATTGTTCATTGCTGTCTCTCTCTGTTTGCTGATTTTCATCATTTTTTGCCCACTCCTTCTTAGTGTCTCATTTTCACTGTCACATAGTGTATCTTAAGAATGGTTAACTATTGTGGATAGCAAAAGTGTATATCTGAGGTAAGAATCAGCTGGTACTGATTCTAAAAACAATGATTAAAGCAAATGTTTAAAAACATGTGTTTAATCTTTGATCAAAAAAATTTTCTTTATTTTTTAAAGGTGTGCACATCTAGTATACCTTGAATATGTATGTCCCCAATTAAACCATTCTAATTTGTCACTTCTTTATGACAAAATAAATAATTTTAAATAGCATATTAGCAATAAAAAAGAATCCTAAAAATATTTAGAAAAATATATTCACAAGTATGTCAAATTAGAATAATTCCAGTAAATATACCCTATATTGAATTTTTTGTCATCTCTTGTCCACTGTACAATAACAACTTCTTCAGGTTCAGCTGCATTTATCTGTCCACATTCAACTGTCAAATCCTTCATATCTCTAAGAGCCATATGAAGAGCAACCATAGTTTCTTGTGGTATTTGCACAAGAAGCCCATCTTCAACAATACTAAATTTCGCCGAGAGTCCTGATGAGCTTTTCAAAGCTCCGCTGAAAACGATGAAGCTTGCACCAGTCACTAAATTAAATAATAAGGAATTAAAATGCAAATTCAAAGAACTTGCAATAACTTGAATCATGAAAATTAAAAATAACAAAAGCAACAAAATAATAGATTTACTAACACATAACTAATTAACTTTAACCATATTAGAGAAAAAAAAAATGTACCTCTTCTAGTAGTATTTTCAATATTAATTGCCTGAGTTTGATAATCGCCTTCCTCTTTCTGCATGCAAACTAAATGGGAATCAGCTTCTGAACTAAAATTAGAACCCAGTGCCAAAACATGTTCAACATTGTTGCTGTTCAATACTTTCATAACCTATAAATTTAAATTTACATGACTTTAGTGATATAAAGTACCAGCAAAAAAAAATTTACAAATGACCATAAATATGAAAGAATTAAAAAAATACACCAATTTCTAATTAATGTCTTTATTAGCATTAAAATATTCACCTGTCCAACATTACTTGCAAAAAAAAAATAATAATTAAAATCATTCAAGAGAGATGAACTCAAGCAGATGCTAATGAAACTCAAACAGAATGCCAGATCTCAAAATTTATCTTACAAATAGTATAGAAAATGGGTTTTTCAATGTCAATAAGTACATTTTTTTAAATTATGAAAAGACAGAAATTAACATCATTATACTAATGCAAATAGTGAAACTCTTGACCTGTGAAAAGAAAATCTGATGATCTTTAGGAATGTTATCTGAAAATTTTCCATGTTAACTGTTCAATTATATAATACGCTAGAACGAATTATCTGGCATTATCCGGGTCCTAAATAAGCACCCACTAATAAATAACACGAACACTGAAACCCATTTTGACCTCTCATGAAAACACAAAGATAAAAGCAACATGCATAATACAAAATCACAACTAAATGTATGCCTAGTCTAAACCTCAGCAAGGATTGCACAGGAATGAATAAAGACAGGCTTTAAGAGTATGGACAGTTGTTTCTTAGAGCAGTCCGGATCTCTAGACTTCAATTAGTTAGAAATGCATCGGAGAGGTTTAAAACACATGAAAAGCCTCCTGTGTGTAGGGATTGGCTTCAATATATACAACAGCTCCAGAAAAAGAGCATGATTTCCCCAGTCACATGAGGAGTGGCTTCAATTGGCAAAAGAGTTCCAGCAATAGTGGGGTTGCATGTGCCTGAGAGAAAGCCTGATAAAATCAAAGACATGCTTCGAACAAAAAATTTATAATTAATCAATAGATGGGTTTATAAGCATTTTTTTTTTAGTAATCTGTGATATTTTAAACAAGTGCTTATATAAATGAACAATGGATGGCAAGTCAATTTCTGCATATTGTAATATAAAAATCCAAGAGGTGTAAACTACACAGAAGTATATATATTTTTTTAATTCACTAAAAACCAATTAATAGGATTACATTCCCAGTTTGTTAAAAAGATTTTTTTTTCAATCTTTCTGATGGTGCTAAGGTGGAAACTCTGTAATAATATATTAGGTCACTAAGGAATCGATTTGTGCAAATATCAGCAAAATCATTGTGAATTGGGCTAAAACATAAAATAACTAAAAAACTAATTTGTGTATCAAATTTCATAAATGTACGACACTTAGATTTCAGCTACACACACCAACGACACACACAGGATCTTAATTAAGTAAGATCTTCCTTTATTAACCCATTAAAAGCTGCTATTAAATTTACGTGATGTGAAACCATTTTGGTGACGCAATGGCGTTTTACAGTATCATTACATGTGCTCCCAAATTGGGAGCAATAGCCCTTTACGATATCATATCAAGTGTTCGTAAAATGGGAGAAATGAAGTTTTGAAAATTGCTCTCAGTTAGTGAAATCAGTAATGGCCATAATTAAATGTAATATATGTGTTCAGTAACGTAGTCAGAAAAAAAAATGCGGGGGGGGGGGGGGGGGGGGAATAATATTAAATTTTTTTTAGGGTCAGGTTTTACTTTGTTATTGATGCCTATTTAATAACATACAGGACCAAAATTTTAGTCCACCTCCTGCCTACGTCCCTGTATGCGTTATTTGTCTTATAAATACAATAGAACAATTTGATAAACATAATAAGTAGCAAATGAAAGCTTTAATTATGGAAATACAGTAACTGTATCTATATAATAAAAGGCAATGTCTGTGTGTCTGTGTGTCTTATACACTATAGGCTCAGCGACTGCAAGCCCCAGAGCTACGAAATTTGGCAATCGGAGACCCAGGGGGGTGGGAAGGTGACATGTGAAAACAGATTTTTAAAATTTGAATTTTTTTTTTTTTTGTTATTTAATGTTTTATGCGATTTCGACTGTTCTTTTTCCTTTTCCCCCTTTTTTTCTCCACCATCCAGACGTGTAGAAAAAACAAATCACACAACCGGAAAGAGCAGACAATTGCGAGTAAAAATATATCAATTTCAAATCTCGGGAACAAATTCTAATATTTTTTAAAGATTTTAAAACAAAAGTCACTTTCGACTCAAAAAACCGAACTTTCGCTTTTAAATCCTCGCGTCAGGGAAAGTACTGACAATTTCAACTAATAATTTACATTTTTAGAAAGCTCAAAGATCAGGCATTCTTATAAGTCTAATCTGGTCAAGAAATAATTAAAAATAGTCGCACGATCTGGATTTTAAGGAAGTCATGATTTACAATTTCTCGGCGAAATGGCGAAAGGAGTTCGATTTCTCACCCACATGCGTGCGCAGGCGCACGATGTTTCTGTGGTGACGGTTTTCTATAAGTAGTCTAATCTGGTCAAAAAATAATTAAAAATAGTCGCACGATCTGGATTTTAAGGAAGTCATGATTTACAATTTCTCGGCAAAATGGCGAAAGGAGTTCGATTTTTCACCCACATGCGCGCGCAGGCGCACGGTGTTTCTATGGTGACGGTTTTCTATAGTGACGATTTTTGGCCTAGGGACAATTAAAAACTGAATTAGTGTTTGGTGGTATCTGGCTGATATATTTGGGCCATGCTCTTGATACCCATGCGAATATTCTGTTGAAGATATTCGCATGGGTATTAAATTATATTTGCAAATGTCATCAGTGATTGCTTTTTATACGGTTTTTGGCCAAGGGACAATTAAAAACCAAATAAGTGCTTGCTTTCTGTACGGTTTTTGGCATAGGGACAATTAAAAACCGAATTAGTGTTTGCTTTTTATAAGGTTTTTGGCTCATTGTACTGGATTGAATTGTGGTGATGTATTGTTCACATCGGGTGGTGGTTGGGACCACAATGAAAAAACTTAAACACTGAAGAAATAGAAAAATAAATAAAAAGAAAGTTATGGTTAAGGAAAGTTGTCATGGTGCATTTATGCATCGGGTGGTGGTGGGGACAATAAAAAAAAACTTTTTTTTGCTGAGCAGCATCGTTAAAGCAGTATCGTTATTTCTTAAATACTAAATTCACATTCAACATCATCAGTCTCAAAAATACTTTCATGTCATTTGCGATGCAATACTAAAAATGCAGACAAACGGATACAATTTCATTTATGTAAAACAAAAAATAGAGGAGCATACCTGGAGCAGCTGATCCAGGCTGTGAGTACACATTAAAGGGATCCCTTTCCTAGGGTTACAGGTACAGAAATCTTCAGAATCTCACAGTTCACAAACATTAGAATAAATTCACATTACAAATCAATTTTCAAGAACCCCCCTAAAACATTATTTTTCATCTTAAAATTTCATTATTAGTTTTAACGTCATTAAATTAAAACAAATTTTGCTAACTCCACGGGGTTATGGTGCCAGCGAGTTTGCCATGGTCAGAAATTTCAAGGGTAGTGAACAGGCTGGTCACCGAAGGCGGCTAGTGTTACATAAAATTAGAACATTTGATGTATAAAAAAATATCCCAGATAAATATCTGTTATCGGGTATGGGATGCAACTGAACATGCTTTATGAAGCATCACAAAGCATTTGTTGCAATGCAATCGTGTGTTTTTCCAACACATTTTACAACGTGATTACTTGTTGCAATTTTCAATTATAGGGTTTATGCCATCAAAACATACCTTAGTGTTAGTTGGGTAACTCGGGCCAGAACGATTTATCACAACACACTTAGCACTGTGCAACAAAGCCATTGTTACATGTCACAGGAAATCGAACTGAGACATTTGTCTGGTCAGTTCCCTATATTTTCCATGTTGCGATAACTGCCATATTCAAAGCATTACTGAAAAATGGTCACCACCACTTTTTCCCTCTTATTCTCTGACGATAGTTGCTCAAACCTGTCCAGGAGATCTATGCCTCCCATATAGCTGTTATATGAACCAATTACATGAGGCTGTTCAATATCGACTTTTTTCCTTTCTGTTCAGCTCCACTTTTTTGCTTTAGAAGCTGGATCTACAGTTTCAAAATTGGATGCTATGTTTAAAACTATTGTCTCGCCACTTTACAACCACTAAATTATTAGTGATACACACATCGTGACTTCCACGAGGTTCGTTTGACATTTAAGATTTTAATTGGACAGTGTTGTAAATGGTTTTCCCTGAGTGTTCCTGTAGCTTTGAATCCTTTGTTCCATAACTCTTCTAAAAGAGACAAAGAAGTGAAAAAATTATCGAAGTATAATTCATGGCAGTAGGGATTTTCAACACATTTTATCAGATCTAATACTACACGATTTCCAAGGGGCTGCTATTGTGCCGATTATTATTTTTGTTGATTAAAATTAATATTGTCAAAAATGCATTTTACATTAAATTAATTATTTATTAGTATATTAATTATACATGTAATCGGTTCTAACTTACTGCTGTGTACATTGCGTTGGTGGCCGCAAAACCCACCTATTTCTGTGCTTAACGGGATACTAAGTTAACAAACTAAAAATTAAGGTTAATAGTAAAGGAACAAACATTTATTTATCACATACTCAATTTACACTCTTTAGTTTTACAAATTAAATAAATATCACACATAGTGGAATACATCTCAATGGTAGTTCGGGGGGTGTAATGCCAGATGAATTGATATTTGGTTGGAGCACGTGGTGGGATGCATTAATTAGCTTTTCCTTAAAAACACAAATTTAGACAAAGAGGTTATCCTCATATAGTTTAATTGTATGGTACCTGATCTTCTTTCATATAACTTGGGTAACACCGATGCTTTGTCACACTTTACACTTGCAATACCAGATGAACATGAGCTCTCCTTCGAATTCCTATATCAGAGACGCACACACAACTCTTAACTCTGCTACCGTCGCTTCTTCTTGACTAGTCTAACTCCAACAGCCTGCCTTGACCAATTCTGACTCCCACTTCGAGCAACTCTCACTTATATCCCTTTTTCGGTCGGCGGTCCACGTGCTGAAATCTAGAGCTGAGGGCTAATCCGTAGACATGGCGTCGCCGTCTCGGTTGCCGCCAAACGGCTTAACGTGGTATGTAAACATGGGCGTGGTATGTAAGATATGGGGCCACCTGTATATTATCGCCCATCTGCTTAGCGTGGGGATAATCCGCCCGCATTCCTGGTTCCATTATTTTTTAATCCTTCCAAATATTTATTACTTTACATTTCTGGCATTACAGCTATAATTTCTGAATCAACATCTTCTAAATACTGCACTGCTTCTGATACAGTAAGAAATTTTTTTCTCATTGGTTGTAAAATAATTCAATCACAGTTCAAAGAGTGTCGTAGCATAACAAAGAGACTGGGAGTAGAATGGAAGATTCTAGACCTCTTGCATTTGCTAGTAATGCTTGATTAGTGTTGCCATATGTTTTTGGCAGTGTAAAGAGCCAATACTCCCACTTTGGGAACACATAATAAAATCACCAGAAAATCACAAAAAAAAAAAATTTTCAAAAATTTGATTCCAAACTGTGAAATATAGAACCATATCTCGGCTTTCGGAATATAACACTTATAAAATTTCAGGGTTTTTTTTTCTGGGTATTTTCACAGGAAATTTATAATATTGTAGAAATCTGAATTTCATAAATATTTGAATTTAAATTTCGAAAAGAAATATTAAAATTTAAAAGATACAAAAATTATCAGAGATTTGGACTAGACTATAGATAATATTTGTGGTGAAAAAATTTTTATTCGTAATTTTGGGGTTGCCAGAAAAAATATTTTATGGATGTTCCCAATATGGCGCTTAATGGGTTAAGTAAGATAAACTGTAAAAGTATTTTAAACTTCAATTCACTTAACACATTTGCACTCAGTAAATAAGTTAGATTGATTGATAAAAATTTAACTTTGATACTATTTGCTAAAAACATAACTTTGTTGTTAGGTTCACATTAAATATGATTCTTAAGAAAACTATCATGAAAGAATTCTAAAATTAAATTACTGCAAACAAAATAAAGAAGGAAGAGTAAATACACATGCAAAATACATTTAACAAATATATTAAACGCACACTTTTGACATAACATTAAAACTGACAAAGTTTGCTTAAGTATATATTTCTGATAATTGTCAATTTTGTAAATAAGACAGATATTTTTTACAGTATTTGTTTAGAATTCAATCTGTTTGTTCTACATGGTTTACAACAAAAAAATTTTTGTTTAAAAATAATAAAAATACATAAAAAAATTAAATTAAAAATAAAATATTTTAAATAATATTAAATATGGTTTTGACTTCATAAAACTGCTTGGTCATTTCTGTCCCCCAGTGATAAATTGATAGTTCATCTCTTAATTACAACAGTAAAAAGCATAAATAATGAACATAAATGGATAAAGTTTAGGAAATTATGATTCTAAATTGTAAAAAAAACTTTTTTTTTGTAAAAATTCTAACGACATTCTTTTGCAAAATTGCTTTTATATGCTTGTCTCTGGGAATCGGCAATAGTACAATGGTGTCTGAAAACTCATCTTTTTTTATCCACTAGATCGCGATGTGAAGAACATTATTTAGAATTTTTTCCATATGTATTTGAAGTGTTAGAACATAAAGATTAATAGACGAGTGAAAAACACAATTTTATTATTCATTTCTGATGCATATATTTATTGCCTGTCATTCCTGTCAGCATATAGATATTATTACTTTAAATGAAAATTTAAAAATAAGATGTCTTTGTTAGCATATAAAGACAAGTTTTGCATAGTGTATATGTTGTTTTTCAGGGGCTAGTTTTGATTTCTGTGGGCAAAAATAAAACAAATCATTATTTCTGTCATGTGAATGGAGTGGTTTGCATCATGGGAATGATGAATGGCCAAAATTGACTTTGAAATGATAATAGGGATTGCACGCAACTGTTCCTAAAAAACAAGAACAAAAACAGGAATTTTGATGTAAAAAAGAAAAAGTAGTAATTTTAATTCCCATCCCCTCATAATTAATGCCTGCTTCCCCAAAAATATAGTGATGAAATATGCATAATACAATCATAGTGCTTTTGAAGCAGCAAAAATCCCATTTTGTAGAAGTTAACTATGAAACTTTGAATTTGGAGCAAAAAAAATTTAAATTTATAACAAGAAAATTGATGAATATATTTATTGGCTATCATTCCTGTCATGCATAAGATATTATTTATTTAAATGAAAATTTAAAAATAAGATGTCTCTGTTAGCATATAAAAGCAAGTTCTTGTAGCAGTTTGTAACAAGGAAATCAGCATTCTGAAAATTTCAAGAAAGAATATATTAACACTTTTTATCTGGATAAAACAATACAGGGTGATCGGAAAATGTCTGGCCAAATTTTAAAGGGGGTTAGAGGGGACGAATATAAAAGGATTCCCAGTACAATCCGTGTCCGGAAACACCGTGTGAAGGTTGTAGAGGGCGCTGTGTAGGGCAGTCGAAACAAGTCGGCAATGCGGGAAATTGTCATTCCTTGCTGTGATTTCATACAGCATGCAGCGCTTCACGAATGCTGAACTAGCAGATATCCATCTGACGTATGGAGCTGCGAATGGAAATGGGAGAGCTGCGCAAAGGTTGTACAGGGCACGATTTCCCAACAGAGAAATACCGAATCGTCAAACTTTCGAGCGAGTGCACAGACAGCTTTGCGAAAGCGGGTCCTTCAATGCCAGCAGACATGATGTGGGCAGGCCTCGCTCGATGAGAACAGTGCGAGTGGAAGATGTCTTACGTGAGGTTGAGCACAATCCTTCCACAAGCACGAGAGCTGTTGCCCAGACTGGGTGTGAGACAGTCACTTGTATGGGAGATTTTGCATGGCAAAACGGTATGCACCCATACCGTTTTCAAAAGGTGCAGGCATTGATAGAGGTAGTTTTCTTCTCCGTGTAAACTTTTCACGATGGTACTTGCAACAGGCTGCTGTACAGCCCGACTTCCCTTCATACGTCTTATTCACGGATGAGGCAACATTCACTCGAGAGGGTTTGTTTAACAGTCACAATGCTCATGTTTGGGGATATGACAATCTGCATGCTACAAGACCGTCTGCTTACCAGCATAGATTTAGTGTCAATGTGTGGGCGGGTATGGTGCACGAATACATGATTGGGCCGCACATCCTACCTCATCACTTGGACGGCCCGAAGTACCTCATCTTCTTGCAACAGGTCTTGCCCGAACTGCTGGCCGTTGTGCCTCAGTGCATGCAGAGACTTATCTGGTTCCAGCATGATGGAGCGCTGTCACACTTTAGCCGTGATGTCAGGAATTACCTGGATGCTACTTATCGACATCAGTGGATTGGTCGAGGTGGACCTGTTCCCTGGCCGCCACGATCACCAGATCTGTCCTGTTTGGATTTCTTTCTGTGGGGCCACTTGAAAAGCATCATCTACGATACCCCTGTGGACTCTGCCGACGATCTCATCACCAGATTGACAGTTGCTGCTGGAGATGTGCAAGGACATGGCTGGTGTTTTTGCTAAGGTACGCATTTTTATGCGACGGCAATGTGAAGCTTGTATTATGGTTGGTGGTCGCTCTTTCGAGCATTTGCTATGATACGTTGATTTAATAAAGGGTTTGTTACATTTGTTTGTATCTCTTTCCTTTTACCTTTCCACTTTCTTTACTCTTCAGGGCTTTTATGCAGCATTTCCGGACACGCATTGTACTGCGAATCTTTTTATATTCGTCCCCTTTAATCCCCTTTAAAATTTGGCCAGACATTTTTCTATCACCCTGTATATAAAATTTTGAAACAGCTCACAAGAATCGGCCCTGAGGAGAATAAATATGAAATGGGACCATTAGTCATATTGTCAAAAGTGCAGAAGTTGGAAGCTTTGCATTTTATTAAGTAATGCATTGGAAATGAAAGTTAAGATTAAGCAACAAAGTTATGCACAAATTATAACACAACAATAGATCCCCTCCGTTAACAAACATTATAAGTCAAAAAAATGAAATGAGCTATCAAATTTATCAAAAAAATCAAATTTATCAAAATAATAACTTAGAGAAGCTAAAAGATTTAGTATTTCTGTAGTGCTAAAATTTATCATTTGCATGAAAAAATACCAAAATTCATGGACAAAAAAAATGCTAAAATTCGAGAATTTTATGAAAGAGCACAAATTGCTTTCTGAGATAGAATGCTAAAATTAAAAATTTTTAAGATCACTCTAAAAGTTTAGTTTTTTAAAGAATGCTAAAAAGTAATTTCTTTTAAATAGTACTAAAATTTATGATATTTGAGAAAAAACGCTTGAAAATGCAATAGATTTGTAATTTTTGAGAAAACATGATAAAAAGCACAATTTCTTTTAAATAGTGCTGAAACTTTCTTTTAAATAGTGCTTATTAGGAAAAAAAAATACTAAAATTTGCGATTTTATGTAAAAGTGCTAATATTACATTATTTTACTTAAAAGATCTAAAATATGCAATTTCATTCAAAAGCATTTTATACATGCTGTAATTTAAAAGTACCAAAATTTGCTGTTTAAAACACCTAACATTTATGGTAATTTATTTTAAAATGCTAAAAATAGGAAAAAATGTCTTACTGATCTCAAATTTTAGCATCTGCTCTCAAAAATTATGAATTTTTATGTTCTTTGAAAAATTAACTTGAGAGTGGCTCAACTTTCAAGAAAAATTAAAGATTTAAAAATTGTATCATGGCTATTCTTCACAACAGTGATAGAAACTATCATGGAAGTCTCGAAATCATTGAGTCATAAATAACCCTTTTATGTATGATTATGTCAAATTATGTCATATACGGCCATGTTAAAAAATATAAAATTTTTAATACATTTTGAATTTTTCACTCGAATTAAAAAATAAATTCTATCTAGTCCTAGATTTTTCGATAACAAAGCCGGATATAAAGTTTCGTGAAAATCCATTAATATTTGTGACAGCTATCGTGTACACATGAAATCAACCACAGATAGACATCACTCCAAAAATAGTCAAAACGTATTCAGGAGGTTCTATAATATATATATATATATCAGCATCAAGATCCCGAATTAGAAAATTTGCACGAAAACAATACTTTTTCTAAACTATATTATAATATAAGAAAGTAAAAATTAGGAATTGAAAAATTATGAAAAATTATGAAAGGAAATGATAAAATAGCATGCTTCGGGATGTGATAAAGACTTTAATTTGGTGTACGGGTGGATAGTTCGAAAGGAAGAAGTATGGAATTTAAATGTACCCATATTTTCATCTTTAGGGGGTTCTGTACACCAAAATATTCAATTTGCCGAATAAATGTGAAACGTAAATTATTCAAAAATTTGCATTATTCGGGGACTGCTCATTGCGAGACCGTTGATTTTCAATGGATATTGGGCTAGTAAAGATACAATACTGCAGATGGAATGTGCTTTCAACCGCAAATTAGTTTATTTTTCTGGCTTCAATCACAATGATGTTTACCGACAATTCGTCTGTCAAACAAAACAGTTAGCAATTAAACTAAATTTACTAATGCATTTGTTGTACAATTGTTTCTAGACAATTTTGCAATTTAAAGAATCGCATGCTTTCAATTCAAATATCTTTCAAAGTGAGCGAGATAGCCCAGCCCCTCAATAAAAGGGGGGGGGGGTCAGTCCCCCTGAAAGTTGTCTCATCGAGTAGTGCCATAGGAGTTTTCTATTCAGCTGCATTAAAAAAATAAGGATAACTCTCTTTGCTCTCGAGAAATTTCTCCCAAAACAGACTTTCCTAGACACACACCCTGTATACTATAAAAATTCAAAAATTTCTGGAAAGTAAAACAATTTCCTTTAAATATGATATACTGTAAAGATGATTGTTGAAGGCCCAGACCACACGACCAACCCTAGGGCTTATGGCAACTTAATGTGTGGCCGGGTAAAGAAGATTGCGTACTTTTTTGCCTTCTGATTTTTTCCAATTGACAGCAAATTAAGCATATACTAAAATAACTTGATATGAGCTATTTAATAAGAGTTAGATTAGCTTAACAAAAAAACGTCATACATAAACATAGTATTTAAAACAATATTTTTAGTCCATATTGATGTGAAAATGAAAGGGATTTCATAAGAACAGCAATGTGCCACAAACCTCATTTGTTTTTTAACCAGTTCTAAATCAAATATCCTGCTGCTACGCATTTGAAGTATTTAATTTATTGGTTTTTCGTATAAGAAATTGAACATTTTTAATCAACCACAGCAAATTTTCAAACTCAATCCAAGTTCATAATGAAAATTTCTAAAAGAAATACAGTGCAACCCATTCAGGCCTCTAATGAAGCTGAAAAGACAAATATTTACTTCCATTATCATCACTCCGTTGTATATGATTAGAGCCATAACGTGATACCATTGAACATGACGTAAAAATTCTAAACAAGCATTAGCTTACAGTATCTTCCCAATAGTACACAGCCTTACAAACAGCTTGCTAATAGTCTCAGAATGTATTTTTCTTTATGGTGAAGTTTGTATGGCGCATCACGCTAATTCAAGCAAGAAACCCTTTCACACTGAAACATCAGTCTCACAGATGAACTAACTGTCGGAAGAATGTAAACAAATATTATAACTCACCATTTCCCTGAATGATATTCATAAACACAACCTTAGTTTTGAACCACTTACCTTATTCTCGGGAATAACTCACGGTGTTCTTTAAACAGATGTCTTCATGCAGATTGGGTATCTGATGTGTATGCAAGCTCATTTGCATAATATGGAATACATCCCAGATAACGTAATATTCCAGAAGGTACCCATACCAGAGTATCACCCAGGGGATCAATGCAGAAACAAGATAGCTCATTATAGCTTGTAGCTGATAGCTCATAGCTGGATTTAGCTTGTAAGAAGCTAAGAATGAAGTTGACGGTCCAGTCGAGATATGTATTGAACTTAGTTTCAGATAAATTATGCAACCAAGTAATGGAGATTATTAATTGATGTCAGACGGTCTGGTCTGTGCACAACAGTATATGTCACAATTAGTTTTTAATGATAATTTACCAGTGAAGTCTTTGCTTTTAAAATTCAAGTATGAGTTCACGCATACAGTATGCATGTCTAATCATTACACTTCAACGGAAAATGCAATTTTAATAGGTATTATGTTCCAAATATGTGACCAACAAGTAGTGAATAGTGAAAGGAATATCAACAAAGAGGTAATATAAAATTACTATTTATCCATTTTCTGCACTGATACCTCTTATGCTAAATGATGTCAATAAACTATTTCATAAATATGTTCAAAACTGTTTAAGTTTACAGCAGTAAGCCATTTTTGTAATATTGGCAAAGATACTGTGCTTTAATAAAAATAATTTTGAGTATTTTTTCCCTGAGAAAAAAGACTTCTGTGTTCTTTCTTAAATACTGTGTAGGTCTTGCTAAAGCCTAATGATGTAGTTTGATGTTTTCTGTCACTAAGGAAGACAGACATTCTGCTATAGGCTGAGAACGTTGATTAATCAAATTACAAATTAAATTTACACATTCCAACACTAACTAGTCAACACATCTGTTTTATTTCGCAAAGTATTTCCATCACCAACTATAACAGACCCAGTAATTGTAAAATAGAGAAGAAAAAGCTGCTGAACACAATGATTTTCATAAACATCCGACTGAACAACAGGAACACGTTTGAAGCTATCAGCATAAATTTTGTTTGTTAAAGGTTGTTAGTTTAAATGTTTTTGATTTATTTATTTTGTTATTTAGAATTTTTTTATGATTTTTGTGATTTTTTCCAGGTCGATCGTAAAATTGGTGCAAATAAAGATGATAATGCGGGTTTTGAAGCAGTTTGTAGCAGGTAATGGGCAGATACTGTCATTGGTGGATACAAGGTTAATAGCTACTTCATCAACTGCACCGTTAGCTGTTACTTGAATGCACAGCAGAGGTAAGAGATTCACAGCTAGCTTATGAACTGTATTGTTAGCCGTGCCTTACGCCTGCAGTGAGGTCCGTGATCAACAATTTCTTCATGAACTACACAGTTAACCATGACTTGTGCTATTAACAGCTATTTTAAAAACTTTACCATTAACCATGACATGTGCGCATAGCAGAGGTATGCGATCGACAGCTACTTTATGAACTGTATTATTAGTTATGATCGGTGCATGTATATCAAAAGTGCGAGGTCAATAGAGACTTCATGAGCTGCACTATTACCCTTTGTAAACCTCATGGTCATCATAGAAAGCTGTTTAATTAATATGCATTGTTAACCATGACTTGTACATATAGTAAAGGTATGAGGTCAACAGCTACTGCATAAACTACACCATTATCTTTCATAAACCTCATGGTCAACATAGGAAGTCCTTTGACAGGGTGGCTACAGAAACTTAAAAACAAAATTCCTTGAGTTTTCCCTGATTTCCAAAGTGTTTTTCCTGAAATTCCCTGATTTTCTTCAATCATCTATTCGCATAAGAATTTCCCAACCATACTCATAAACTCGACTAAACTAAAAACTGATAAACGGATAAATGAATATAAAAGACAAATATAAAACATTTATATATATTGTATAAGATACGCAGCATAAAAAAATGAGTATCAACTTTGAAGTAGAAAACATTGGATGAGTTTTTCACATAAAGAAGCAAAGCGAGTAAAAATAATTTAGTAATTTCAACGTGTTTTTACCTACATCATGCAATGGTTTTTTCAAGTTGTTTAATGTTATGCAAAATTAAATTGTATGTTTTAAAATAATTTAGAAATTTGCTCTTATTACTTAGTACTTATAATAGATTTATTGTACAGTAGACATAAGTCAAACAACCAATCTTTCTCCCTTGAACTGATGAGTACTTTATCAAGGTATCACTATATGGCATGAAAACTCCTTAGCGGATCTACTTTTATAGAATCTATTATTTTGATGTTGAGGCGGAGGAGGATTTTAAAAATTGGGGAACATTTAAGATATTGGCAAAATACAAATTTTATTATTATTATTTGACAGTAACAAAGACAAAGTCACAGAAATATTTTAATTTATTAATGAGTAATATTGTTAACATGCATTTATTATTGCTATCTTCTCATTTTCAACATTTAATAAATTTTCAAAACTTATTTTAAGTGGTTTTTTTTTTTCTAAAACTAATCCTTTTCTAAGTTATTGTCACTCTTGCCATTTTTTCCATTTCTTAAAGGTTTGTCAAATTTAAATTTTTCATTTATCCATTGTTTAAATATTTTAAACATTTATATTCACTAATTTTTTTTAATCTTGCCAATGATTTTCATTATAGACCTTTTCAAGTGTTTTATAATATTTGTTTTCCAATACATCATAAAAAAATTCATTTATCATGAAGCAATCAAATACATTTTGAGGCAATTTTAAATTCATTTAAGTTTTCTCATCTTGATCTTTTTATTCTCTACTTTTCCAAGCTTATGAACTGTTATTTATTCCTCTTTTATTTTTAAGAAGTCCGTCCACTAATTTTTCTTTAATTTCGAAGGTTTTACAAATGATTTTCAGCGAATTTTAATAAATTAATATTCTTGTTTTATATTTTAATCATTTACTCTAATTTTTTAATCACCACGATCGTGATAATTCGGCCTTTTTTCCCGTTATATTAACGGACGTTATGAACTCTTTTATTTTAAAATTTCCCCAATATGTTTATTTCATAACAAATAAATTCCTTATCCTTTTGAAGAAATTTGATTTTTTTTAATATTTCGACGTTTCGAATTTAAAAAATGGCATTTTATATTGCTAGAAACATGCTGTTTTATTGCAATACCCGAATTTTCTGATCAACGGAAAAGGGGCCGTTAACTACTCCTGGCCCAGTGAGTAAGTTGAAAATGGAACCGATTTAACTTTGAATTTATAATAATTGTTAACAGTTAGCACTTCTGAAAATACAACTAAGCAAACATTTTAGGAATCCATACATCGTCAATGAGAGATTAATTTAAAACAGGGTGTAATCTGTAAAAAGAAATCTGAAATTTCTCCTAGCAAAAGATTGTCGTACATCGAGATTTTAAAAATTATAAAGTTCTCGTGAACAAGCTTTAAAATTAATATAAAGTATGTCTGGGATAGTATCCTTCAAATGTGCTATTTTAGCCAATGCTACACACATTCATAATTTCCGTATAGTCATTTATGGACCATTCATATGTAGGTTAAAGTAGAACAATAATACATAACATTGCAATATCGGCAATTCAGCTCGAAAAAGCAT
Organism: Amaurobius ferox; assembly: GCA_951213105.1. Taxonomy (NCBI): domain Eukaryota; kingdom Metazoa; phylum Arthropoda; class Arachnida; order Araneae; family Amaurobiidae; genus Amaurobius; species Amaurobius ferox. The sequence goes on along the minus strand of OX578142.1, from coordinate 89,882,143 downwards.
TCCCCCATCCCCTAGGTTGATATCCTTTATTCGTGCCGGAAGCCCAGATTTAATTTACTCACGCCGGCCCCAAGCGACAGCATATTCCCAAAACTCATTTATATAGATTAATTCTTTTAATGTTTCAATGTGAAAAATATGCTATAATGAATATTTAACCAATAAATAAATTCACAAGCACGAAATAGTGGGAAATAGCTTCACACACCATTTTTATTTTAGCGAGTGATTTTAATTCTGTTCATGCATCCGCTTTCGGGAACCCTTTTAAATTTGAGTCAGATGTAAAAATGGGGGGAACCCATTTAAGCCATAATTATTATTTTGCCATGCTCATTGTAAAGAGCACGGCAAAGACGCTACACCCCGGAATGCCGTAAATCACATCAGTGATTATGGGGAGGGGTGGGATAGGAATGTGGATTGCACTTATTCTCGCCAACAAATACAATAAATTATGATCGCCTCGTAGGGGAAAAACTATGGGAGAGCAGTAGCAGTATTATAGCAGTTGTTGACAGATTTTTCTCACTCCACAGGTGGATTTGTTTAGGGAGAATAGCCATCCTATGCTATCAAAGTTTGGCTAGTAATTACGATTTCATTAATCGCCAGTTTTTCAAGTTTAATCGCCATGTGGTGAGTGGGAATTTTAAGCTTTATGATGTCATCTGATCAATAGTCAATCAGAATAAAGTTTTATTTAAAGCTATTATAGTTAAAGCTATTTTAAAAACTGTGCCGTTAGCCATGACATGCATAAATAGCGGAGGTGTGTAATCTACAGCTACTTTATGAGCTGTATCGTTAGCTGTGACCTGCACGTGTATAACGAAAGTACGAGGTTAACAGCTACTTCATGAGCGGTACAGTTATCCTTCGTAAACCTTACTGTCATTATTGGAAGCCCTTTGATTAATATGCATCAGTAGCCATGACTTGCGAATATAGCAGAGGTGCAAGGTCAACAGCTACTTCATAAACTGCACTGTTATCCCTCATAAACCTCATGATTGTCATAGGAAGCCCATTGAATAATCTGCCCAGTTAGCCGTGACTAGCGTGCATAGCAGAGGTGCGAGGTCAACAGTTTCTTCATAAACTGCACCATTAGCTGTGACTTTAATGCATACCGGAAGTGCATGATCTACCGCTACATTATAAACACAGTTGTTGTTGTTGAGACCCAGACCGTCTGACTTACCAGAAAGGTGTAAGATAACTGTTTGAACGGCCGGGAAGTGCCACCCAATTTAGACCAAAACCCAGTGGGGGAGGCATCCATAGGGACCGTACCCTCCTTCCCCTACCACCAACCTCTCGGAAGGACTTACGGACTTACATGTTTAACATGATCGTACTCCGCGTGAACACGGCGGCAGTTTTGCCAGTGGCTGGAATCGAAACCGGGCCAACCGAGTGCAACTCTAGCGCACTAACCACTGGGGTGCCACGCCCATTATAAACACAGTGTAGCAGTTAGTAGGTGCACAGTGTAGCAGTTAGTAGGTGTTATAAGCACTGTACAGTTAGGCGTGACTTGTGCATGTAGAGGAGAAGTGTGATCAACCCTAGCTACTTTAAGAAATGTACCGGAAGACGTGACATGTACTTCGTGGAACTGGGGTGTGAGGATGACAGCTACTTCATGAATTGCATAGTTAGTCGTGACTTGTGTTATTAAAATTTGGATACAAAGAAATTTGAACTTTCCGATATTTGCAGAGTATACTACAGTGAAAATATTTCTCGCAAATAAAGAAGCATTATTTACAAATAAACTGAGCTTTATTTTACACAGTAAAACAAGACATCTAATTAACTAGTAAAAGTTTCTAGTAAAACATGAGTTTAGATACAAAAACATACTAACAGCATGAGCTAACAGCACAAGTTAGAAGTAAAATTCTCTATAGGACTTCACCCTGATGCAATATGGTGGCATTATTAGGTAATAAAAACTGTTACCTAATTAAATAGCGTGCACTTCGTACATCCACCATTGCTTGGCATTATGCTTGGTAAAAACCATCAATCATTAACTTGATGCATAATGTGAATACTTAAACACTGACACTTTAGTAAAATGGTAAAATGACTAGATATATACTTTCGTCGTGTCCACTGATGAAAAAACTATTATATCTCACTTCAAGTCATAAATACGAAAAGAACTTTTACTTCACACAAAACTTGTCAGATTATTCCACATACCACACTTTGATATATGTCCACAATACTACATGCACCTTCAGTGGAAACTAAGTTCTCGGTATTAAAAGCTAAACTGACGATAATGACGATAAATCATCCATCAACAGACAGTCCTACTCGATCTAGACAATCTACCGATTGCATCAGATTGATTCCTATATATATCCAGGGATTGGAATGTACCAGAATGCTATCATCACCAGAAAAGCCCTCTACATACGTAAATTACCTGTATACGTATCGAACACTTAATTTGCATGATAAGCATGTGAGAAAAACACTGCGATTCATTCTCGAGAATGAAATGAGTCATTCAAATTTATCAAATTTATCACAGGTTAAACTTTGTTCAGGAAAATCATAATTGCGATTGTTTGTTTACATTTTTCTAACAACTTGCATCTGTAGTGAGGGTATGCAATCGATAACTACTTTATAAACTGTACTGGTTGTCATGACATGGACATGTAGCGGAGGTGCAATGTCGACTACTACTTCATAAACTACACAGTTAGCCATGACTTACATGCACAGCAGATTTGCTCGATCAGGGCTGCCACAGGAAGCACACATTGAAAATAGTTGCTTTAGTAGCCTCATAAGCTGAAAATAGTTGCCAAAATAGTCTCCTACTAAGGTGAAAATAGTTGCTAAAATAGTCTCCCAATGTCGCTATTTTAGTTGCAATTTAGAAGCAAAATTTGATAAATGTTCCAATGTAAAAAAATATCATAATTCTAATATTGTTAAATAGAGAAATTGAGCAATCAATGGTACTTGCATGTTATCACAATATGAAATGACACCAACTACTTAATAACACTGTGGTACTCCCGACACTGAACTTAAAATATAATATTTAATAAATGTAGTATATGAATCAGACAAAAGCAGAGATGATAACTACCATATAAGGATTTGAAACATCTTCGAGAGTACATAAATGCTATTTGGGAGCAGGTCTACAAGGTTTAGGAGGAACATTTTAACAAATTACTTTCTATTTTCTACCTCGTACTCATTAATTTTTCACCAACATAAAAAAAAATACATTTTGCAATATATGGATGAATTATTATGGGGCAGCCCTAAGTAGACTATGTTGCATAATTTCATACAAGCTTTATGAATGACGCGTGAAAAACTCAGACCACACGACAGACCCGAAGGCTTACTGTAGAGTACGAATGAGGTGTGTTTTAATTTATTTAAATTTACAAACCCAAAAATAAATAAATTATTCCTTTAAAAAACATTTTTTCACACAGTAAGAAGCCTGTTTTGGAGCAGATATGTTGTATTGGAGCAATGGAAGCAGAATTAACTTCACTGTAAAAAATCAATAATTTTAAATTAAAGGGATTTTTTATAATGATATTGTACAGAATGAAAATAGTGACTGAAATTCACTATATACTGAAGTTAATTTCAAATCCAATATATTATAATATATATGTTAATTTGTGCAATATTAGGATTTAGGCTTCTTAGTAAAGAACGAGTCAATAAGGCTAGACTTTCACTTATTCATTATTCTGTTCAATTTTTCTTCCTTGTTTTCATGTTCTCGCTCTTTTTTTCTTAATTTCAATGTCCCTTCCATCATTCCTTGTGCAACTCGAATTCCATCAAAATCCTTATTTTTAATTGCCAGTTTCAATTTGTCATTGGCAACATTGAATAAGGTATCGGCAGATTCTCGAACCTCTATTTTCTCCTGTAGTACAAGCTTAGCTTTTTTTTCTAATATTTCTACTGATCCTTTTAAACTTAAAGCCTTTTCCTCTTTCAATTTCTGGAGTTTAAGTATTTCTTCCTTCTCTTTTTCTTCTCTTAATTTTTGTTCTTTTAATTTTCTTTCTTCTTCTAAATATAGTTCATATGAGTGTCGGGCATTGTATGCCAGATTTAAAAGTTCCTTTGAAATTTGAACTTCACTAACATCTGTATAGTTTTTTAGTTCATCCCTAATCGTTAATCTGTCATTTAAGACTCTCTCTGAGATTGATGCTTTATCCTCAGCAAGGATCCTACGGGACAAAGAAAATCCTCTTTCCACATCACTGTTTCCATGTGATATTGCGAGAGATGCCTTAATTACTTTAGTCAATGTTGGATATTGATAATACCCAGACTCAGTTTTCTTAGCAAAAATATTGCGCCAAAAATGGTCAATCCTGTTTTCTTTTTCAAAACTTTTCACTTCATTTTGAAGTAGCCTCCATTCATCTTTAACTTCCAGCTCGTTAATACCTTTCAATTGTAAGAGCTTCGCTACCTGAGAAATATACTGAACACTTTTTGATTCACATATTTTTTCATAATTCAGGCACTGCAAATAAAACATGACATTGTCAGTTTGCACTACATTCTTTTTTACTATGTAATTGTAAGATGCAAGATAATGTTGCTGAATTTTGTGGTATATAGGCATTCTGTCTTTTTCATTCAATAACTCCAGTTGAATTCTTGTTTTTTGCCCAATATCTATATCAGTCACTCTTAAAAGGTGTTTGCTTTCAATAAGACCTTCAACATTAATTGCATCAGGCTTGCAAATTCTTCCTGCAAGTTTTCTTAAAATAACTAGCAGTTCATTACTCAAAACATGAATCAAAGGATCCGATTTTTGGAAGAGTTCCATGAACCGTGAATATATTTCACAACTATCTAAGATAAAAGTGAGTTCAATTTTTATATCAATAAACTTGATGGCTTTCACAATATGTTTGTACTTTGTTGTCTGCATCAACTTTTTGTAATTTGCAAGTACAAATATCAAAAAGTAATGCTCAATTGCAGCCCACTGTTCTAAAACACGATCTGCTGCAGGCCCTACAGTAAGCCAACGGCTTGACACATGCTTTAAAAAGCGATGGTGAACAACATTCTTTTTAGCCTGACAATTTTCAAAGTCTTCCCACCTAGAGGGATATTTTTTAAAATAGAAATAAAGATCTGTTATGAGTTCGCATACTGAATCCCCATATTCAACAAGTCCTTTCAAAAAAGAATTGTGAATAACATGTAAATTGCATGAACCGATGTCCAATAAACCATGACCTCTTTCTTCTATCAACAAAGTATTTAACAATCTCCATACTTTTTTATTTACATTAGGCTCATCCGATCCCAACATTAGCAAATTATTAATCGATAAACAGGCTTTATTTAGCACTTGTTGAATTTGCAATAAAATATCTTCTGCAGTAGAATGTCCAAGAAATACAGTTTGTAAATGTCTACACACAATTTCACTGGTTTTTGGAGACCAATATCTGATTTTAAATTGGAGCTCCTTTTTGTCAGCATTATTGGTTGTTTCATCAAACAACAAAGAATAGTATGCATTCTGGGCATCATCAATAAACTCTTTTTTAAAATAAGGCCCTAATGCTTCAGTGATGAAATAAGTTATTTTCGTTCGGCCTAAACGAAAGTTTTCTGCGATATCAGAGCCTGGAAACATTACTTTAAAAATATTTTTTAAGTCATCACTTGCAGCAGCTGCCATGTTGCATTGTACAGATTTTAAAGCCCACATAACCTCAGCCCTGGTAACAGCTTCTTTATAACTATATAACTGGATTTGCTTAGCTGGAATAGGAATAGATGCACTTGTGGAAGCCTCGTTGCTTGCTTGATCTTGAGGTTTTATAACCAAAGACAATTGACTGTGGTGCAATTTTAATGTAGCATTTTCCTTATGCACATTTGTCAAGACATGTTGGGATAAGGCAGCAAATCCTTTTGTTCCACAATAAATATTTTTATTGCAGATGCTGCAGAATACATCTTTTTCATCAACTTTCTTACACCACATTGAAAATTTATAACCTAAACAGTCAGTCCTTCTAAACCATTCAGATAGAACTTTATATGTCTTCCCCATATCTAAATATCAGAATCTAAAAAAAATAAGATATTATTAATACTTGAAAATAATGCAAATGCTTTACCAAAAGCAGTTATTTTAATAATAGATTTATTAAAAAATTAAATTATTAATATATTCTGATTTTCCCCTCCTCAATAAGTAGTTAAATATTAGTTAAACAATTGGCCCAGTGGCTATGACCATGACCCCTCCCACAAAAATGTATATTGATAAGCTGCCTTTAATTTTCAGAAGTAATGTGAAATTTCATACAAAATGCCATCCATATTTTGCATAAAAAATTGCTTTCTAAGATTTTTTTAATCTAAATTATATTGTTTTGCATCGTACATAATTTTATTTCCTGAGGAAATGAAGATATTTTTGACCCTTAAAACTACTTGATACTGTTACTAATTTGTTTTATTCTGTTTTTAAATAAAGATTTTTAATGTTAGCTGATTTGAGCAATTCATGAGCATTTTAAAGTTGCTTTACTGAAATTTTACGCATGCTGTATTTGGCATGGGGGCGGAAAGTATCAAAAGGTGCTTAAAATTGCAACACTGCAATTTCTCTATGTTAATAAATCACTTTTTTCCCCTATAATTTATTTGTATACATATGTATTCCTCCGTAACAGATTAATTTTTTTATAAAGTACAAATTGCTACTTTTATTTTAGACACAAACATTTATCCATTTTTATTACAAAAACTATTACTACCTCAAATGAAAATTATGAACGTTCATTGCATGACTAAAATTCATGCATTTTCGCGCTAAATCCGCAGCCCAATTCTACCCCCCCCTGGTTATACCTAATTTTCCCTTCTGCTTTACCAGCCCAAGCCACGAGCCCCCTCAGCAAGCCAGACACCCGGCTCACCAACTCATTGGCCATATCGGGTTTGACTTTTTTTTTTATTTTACACTATTTCGGGATGGCCGTGTTAATTTAAAAAAAAAAAATGGATACAGCCGGCAGAACGAATTTGAAAATATTTTAAGTGAATTTTAATTTAATTACATAAAATTATTATGTGTATTTCAATTATGTAAATATAAATGTTTGGCTAAATTTAAACGTTTGATCCGATATTGGGTTATAAACTTTGTTACATGCGATGCAGGCAGACCTCTAATTGTGCTATGTAACACGTATACAGACATGCCAACTTTCCAAACAGAAAAAGCAGGAGACTATTTTGTCGCAAATATATTGTTTACTTATGACACTTAATATTTGCTTAAAACATTAAAATACTATATACCATTTAAGTACATTATGCTTTAAACTTATCTGAAAAAAAAAATTCATGAGCTATCTTTTGAATTAAAACAGTGTTAGTAACAAATTACAAAATAATAACTTGATAATATTATTCTTGATTATTTATTAAATCTTAATGCACCCCCCCCCCTCCCCGAAAAAAAATACTGCATTAAATATCAGGCATAGTACTGGTAGAATATGAAAATTCAAGACACCAATTTTATAAAATTTCAGGACAATAAATTGTAAAACAAAAAATATATAAAGGTTTTATCCGGTGAAAATTACTTTATAATGAAAACAAATATTTATGCTTGGTAAAACACAGGTTTTCACTAAAGAAAATAATAAATATTGATCTTTAATAAATATATATATATATATATATATCACTGAATTATATTTCTGTCAAAATGGTTTCCTTTTTATTTTCCTAAATCATTGCTTTAATACCACTTTTTAGAAAATATCCCTTCACAGAGTTCATACTACCCATTTTTCAAAATAGAAAAATTTGTATTATGCAAATATAATTGAAAAATTAACCTTAATAATTAGCCATAATATGAAAATAAGCTAGTTTAGTCGATCTAATATGCAACATTTAAATGATGGAGAGGGATGGAAAAGGATACTAACGTACTCTCGGCAATTCTCGCGATGTAACTGAATTGCGCAATCGCACTGTTTATGCGAAAATAATTAAGAAATTAACAGTAATAATTAACCAGAATATGAAAATATGCTAGTTTAGTCGATCTAATATGCAACATTTAAATGATGGAGATGGATGGAAAAAGATACTAACGCACTCTCTGCAATTCCCGCGATGTAACTGAATTGCGCAATCGCACTGTTTATGAGATAATAATTAAGAAATTAACCATAATAATTAATCAGAATATGAAAATAAGCTAGTTTAGTCAATCAAAAATGCAATATGTAGAAGATTGAGATGGATGGAAAAAGATACTATTGTACTCTCGACGATTCATGAAAACAAACTGAATTTCGCAATCCGTGTTTATACGAAATTGATAAACAAAATAACATTTTAGTGATTTATGCTGAATTAGACAACTTTTGAAGAAGTATATTTATTACTTTCATAAAATAAGCGATCGAGATCTTAATCTACATTACACTCGGCCGTAAATCTCCGTTAATATGATTGGCATTACCCTGCATTTTATTATGGATTTATTACGATCCCGGGAATGGTAGAAATCAGTGCTAAAAAAGCGGAAAATCGGTGTTTCCGATTAATTAAGGAATTATAAAAGGAATTATACCATGTCTGGTTAATTGATAAATTTCAAATTAAAAAAAAAGACAGAGAATTTCGTTAGTAATCCGGAGGCCGGAGAAGTAATGAAAAGTCCAGAGTCTCCGGCCAAAATCCTGAGAGTTGGCACGTTTGCGTGTATTTATGTAGCGAAATCCTACTCTTGAAAATGATATTAGCATAAAAAATAGGTAAATTGTACTTACATATATTAGTTGTAGAGTAAATATCTTCTTTCTTTACAAATTCTCCAAATGGAAGATCTCTAAGAGAGGCTTGAATAAAAAGACTAAAATAAAAAAGTACCTAGTAAACCAATTCGAATGAATGGATTGCGAACTTCCTTACTTGCGGTCAAGGTCACTTAACCATGTTTTCCATCTGGCACCCCCATAATAATCAAGGAATGAATAACATTCAGAAGTGCTTTGACTCTATGGTTATTGTAACAAGAACTTCTAGTTTCAGTTTACCCCCCTGCATGGGCGTGGTTGACGGGAGATACGTTCTTTATAGTTCGCCGTGCTGCATGGGTTTGTCACGTAGCATACGGAATACTATGCGCAGAAGATTCCCCATGTATAAGTGTCACCAGGGACTTGCAGCTGAATTCTAGATTTCAGACGCCGTCGGACGTTGGCCATGACGTCATGACGCAAGCATTGATTCTCGTGGTTGAATGGGACAAAACAAAACCTGAACTTTTCTTTAAAATAGTCGCCACAATCGAAAAAAAGTAGCCACTTGCGTAAAATAGTCGCTTTTCAGCCCTTTTTAGCTAAAAATAGTCGCCTCGGGCGAAAAATAGTCGCTAATAGTCGCCTGTGGCAGCCCTGCTCGATTGACTCTGCTACTTTAAGAAAGCTATTAGAAGTTAAGAGCTTTTTCAAAAAGTGTCAGAGCTAGTCGCCAAAGATGAATATTAAATAATAGTTCTCCCATATTTCTCTGAAACATGCTAATCAAGACACAAATTTTCTTTCTCTTTAATCATTCTGTATTTTGACAAAATCAACATAAATAAAGTCATCACTCATATACAAATCATCATGTATTTTGCAATGGAAACTTGCATTGTGGGGTGTTATTTGTTGTTTGTAGTACAGGGTTTGAAAATATGAAATTTGAGTTTTGAGAAAATAAGGATGAGTCTGTGAAAAAGGGGAAAAGAACTTACGACCGGCTTTGTATGATTTTTTTTTTCTACAGGAAGGAAAATATTCAAGAAGTTTTCAAGAACGTTTTATATTTTCAAGTACTTTTAAGTACCTTGAAAATGTCTGCTAATGTTGAAGGACTTTTCAAGGTCTTCAAGGTGTCTATGAACCCTGATCCATCAAATCATTATGAAAGAAAATGCATTCATTTAGAAGATTGTTCTAAGAATATGATGAAATAAATAGTTATACACTTCAATGCATAAACTTTGATATATCAATAATGTAAAGCAAAAAGTGACCTTTTCATAACGATTACGAGGAATGTTGACACATGTTTTCTTTTCTTCCATATGCACCACAAGTCCCGGAATAACAGGAATGGTAAATTGATAGTTTCGAAGATCCTGAAACATAATTAAATTATTTCATACCAAATTTAAATCTGCTTCTGATACTAGTCTAACTTTATGAAAAATATTTAAACAGTTATGAATCTTACAACCTACGTATTTATTTATTTGATAAAACAAACCTTGTATTGTGCAAGTTTTAAAAACTATGAAAGATGTTTAAAAAAAATCCTAATGTAAATTATGAACCCACCATACAATTTAAAATTTGGAGACTTCTAACATTTGGCATAACTTAATCATAAATGCACAATTTCAAACAAAAATATAATGCAACTAACTGAAATCAAACTCTAACTTGAATATAATATTGAAGGTATCAAACTACAATATAATATTGAAGGTCCTGTCAATAAAAGACGAGCTGAATGCTATTATGGAATAACTTACAGGACAGGCAATAATACCGATTGGCAGGGGAAATAGACTTGAAGAAACTGATGCACACACACATGGACCACTAAACTGAGCAGGCATCGCATCACATCACATGATCGAAAAGAGAGATAACCCACTGTATATGCCATCCAAGCAATCGTTGCTGGCGAAAACTGAATGCATCAAAGGAGGAACAGAGAACTGCAGTATGGTTTTTGACAGTAGAAGGAGCAGGAGGTACTAAAATCCATCAAATGACAAGCAAGTATGGAGAATATTGCATGTCTCTTGCAAGAATAAAGGAGTGGCACATTCAATTACATGAAAGGTGAACATCGTTGGCTAACAACAAGTGATCTGGGATCCCAAATCATATTACAGATAGCATTATTGTAAAAGTGGATTCATGAAGACCAGCCTATAGTAAGAAATCAAATCGCTGAAGAACTTGACATCAGCCACAGAACTATCCATTTCATCATCACAGACAGTTTGAAGTTCTGTAAAGTGCACAATGCAAAAGTAAAGTGTGTGCACAATAGCCTCACCATTTGGAAGTTTCCCAAGAAGCATATTGTATGATAATGTCCCTGCAACATCTGAGTGCAGGGTTCACACTGCTTTTTCAAATAAAAGTAGGAACAAAAACAGAAATTCTATCTTAAAAAAGTAGAAAAAAATAGGAAAGTATGTTTGCAGAATAAATAACAAAACAATAATAATATCTGAAGAAAATTAGTTTGATGTGAAGACTCCACAGAAAGTGTATGAAGACAAATGTTAAATTGTGGCTTTCAGCAATAGATCACAATAATAACTTATATGTGCCAATGCTACTGTATTATTGTAACAAGATGCAAACTAACTATGGATGCAAAAGGAACCTTCATTTGAAAGCAAACAACTTTCAATATTAAACTAACTTTAGGTGCATGACAGAAATGTAAATTATGTTATATGTAAATAAAATATTATGAGTTTCAAAAAATGTAATAATTGCACACTATATTACTGAAGGTAAAAAAAAAACATATAATACTGTATTTAAATGCTGATTCAAATACAACTTACCTGACTACTTCAGTTATCAATTAACTTTCTTTACACAAATGATTAGAATTTAGATATGTAAAAAACCTTAAAAGAAGCAGATACACTTTGAAAATATGTATTTTTACATTTTAATTAGCTTTTTAATTTAGGCAACTTAACATCTACAAAATCTTTTTCCTGTCCAGTTTCAAACAGCATTTTTATGTACTTTTCTAATTCATCTTTAGAAGTTTCTATAATACCACTAACAAGAGTTATTTCCTTCGTGTCCTCAGAACACGACTTAGTCTTTCTAGACCTTCACCAAGCAACTGTTGGCTTATTTAAATATAATTTTGGAGCTTTTCGGCATTTTCTTTCAACTTCTCCTCTACTTATCATTACTTTTTAATGCTATCTGCTTTTCGTTATTTTCTTTTTCTTGTTCTACAAATATTTTCTTTTCTTTCACCTTTCCTGATGTTTCAGTTCAAAAATGTTCATGTCAAGCTTTTTCAACTTTTTTAAGTAATGCTAAAATAATTAGAACTCTACTCATGGTATTACCATTTCATCGAATGACGACTTTTATTATATGGATAGATTTATTGTCTTTTCACCAAGGTGCATTCTCTTTATTTATATGGAAGCCATGTTCAGTATTTGTGTTTCCATGGAAATGTGCCCAATACGCTTTAATTAGCTAAGACAAATTGAAATATTTTGGCTTACCAAAATGCATACCAATCACTTCACAAATTGTGACCAAATAAACATAAATTCTTTCGTAAGGGTTTTAGCATTCAAATTTGCTTTATGCTTGATATACAAATATTCAAAAGCATTCCCACACTCACATCATATCACTCCCCACACAAGATGCCCATTCTCATATGATTTTGTCAATATTATCATCATTCAATTTTAACATTTTTATGCATGCACATAACCAATGTAGATTGTTCACAGTTAACCTCTTTTTCTTTACCAATGGATAAAGTATTTTTTAAATCTTTATCCAAAGAATTGCAGAAGCTCAGAAATACAAATGTAGCATTGCCTAAAGTTCAAATAAATAGGTCTTGATTTTGCTGCATTTAACACAGCAAGAGTTTTTCTTACACAAGCCATCTCCATTTGTTTCAGAGGTAAAAGATTACGCCCATCAAATACCTGAAATTCTTTACACTTTTTCTATAACAGATTCAGGTTTCATATAACTATTCAGCAAAATAATAAGGACTTCATTACATTTAGAATCAGTTTGGAAAAGGGAAAGAAACTCTGTAAATGTAAATAATGCAACAATAAATAAATATAGGTTAGTGCAGTGGTACCCAAACTGGGGTCCCCGGACCCCTGGGGGTCCGCGATGAGGTTTTAGGGGGTCCGCGATGAGGTTTTAGGGGGTCCGCGAACAGCACGCAATATTTAACTAATAAATAGTTAGCTTTAAAAAAAATAAAATTCATTATTTTTCTCCACTCTTTTTTTTATTTTATTTTTTTAAATAAAATAATAATGAACTTTTTTTCTAAATAACTTTGAATTAAATACATTCATGAAATTAATTTCAAACTGATAGGTTATATCTTCAAACAGAATTAAATTGTTTGGGAGTAGGTTTCGTTTTGGCACAATGCCATGATTAACGGTGACGATACTCTGATGTAGCTTGGACGTCAAAGCACTTGTAACTTCGAGCAATAATACTACAAGAGACCGGATGATGTCAGCTTTGAATAGAGAGGGGAGGGGCGTAGCGAACATCTTCCGCCTCGATCGCAGAATATATCCAGAGTTCAGAAGACAATGTTCCACAGGAAATAATCAATATTATTAAATTACACTTGGAACAATTGCATTTACAGCTAGATGAATATTTTCCCGAAACCAATGACTGTGACGTGTGGATATTGAATCCATTTGCTAGTGAACTACTAACCAACCACTCTCTTACACCACAAGAAGAAGATTTTTTGGCGGATCTTTCATCAGATTATTCTCTAAAATTAATGTTCTCACAAGTACAATTAGCTGACTTTTGGTTTTCAGTAATGACTGACTATTCTCAACAAGAAAGAAAGGCTCTTAAGTGCTTAACTCCCTTTCCCACAACTTACTTGTGCGAAACAGCTTACTCCCACCTGACACATTTAAAATCTAAGTTGAGAAATAGACTTGAAGTTGAAAGTCATTTAAGACTGAAATTACCAGACATTAAACCAAATATTACTGAGCTGCTATAATTGCAAGAAAGCAGCATCACTGTTCACACTGAATTATGCTTGTTGTATATATCCAATAGAAACGCGCGCTTGCAATATGGTTTTAAGGGGTCCGCGAAATTTTTTTTTTCTTTGAGGGGGTCCGCGGACCGAAAAGTTTGGGAACCACTGGGTTAGTGTATTAGGATAATTTAGATAGTGCCTTATTCTTATATATCCAGCATTTGATGAAATATTAGTACAACTGGGTTCCTTTGGGAGGAACTATAGGAAATATTTCCAAAATAACACTATATTGTCCGATGATGCATTTTAGTACTGGATCGATATTAAGCCATATAGAACTAACATGCTGTAAAGAAACTAACATGCTGTAGAGAGTCTTCTTTCAATGAAGATTTTCATTTGAAAGAATCTGAATTCCAGCCAAATCTTCCTTTCATGCAGCAGTTTTAAAAAACAAGCAAACAAATCAGTGGCAAACACATCAATGTCTATCCAAATATTTCAAACCTTTCGATATTACATTGTGAATCTTATGTAGAGAACATGTGCCAATATCTAAGAGTACTGCTTCCCCAATTGCTTGCAGTTCAAAATTTAATTTCTTTAACACAAACTTATTTGCATTTGGGCTGTCCATTGACAATATAGTAAGTTTATTAAGGGTAACTGATGTTATTTAAAAATTTTAAGAATAGTGTCTTTTAATATTTCTGCTGTTGCATGAGCTAGAAGTACACTTGCACATTCAAATATATTTTTCGATTACTAATACCGTACATTGACATAAAATTACTTTTTTACCTGAGCAATAGTAATTTTATCAAATGTAAGTAAATATGTATTGTTGTCAATATTTTGTCACATATCTTTCTTAAGAGCACAGAAGTGAAATATAGAGCAATTCCATAGGATATAATGTAAGATTTTTTATTTTTTTTGTCCAGATTGGTATAATATATGAAAATACATTTTCCTTTATTAAAAAGTAGAAAAAAGCAGGGAAAAAATAGGAAAAAAGTAAATTTTTTAAAAATAGGAAAAGTAAGAAGAGTACAAACCCTGCACCTGAATCGATATGTCATTGAAGTCAATGAAGAGGGATTTACTGTCACAAATTGTCACTGGGGTTGAGAACTGGTGCTATCATTTTGAACCAGAATCAAAACAGCAAAGTCTGCAATGGAAACATGCAAAATTTCCTCCACCCCAAAAATCCAAGATCATTTACAATATTGCAGTGATGCTAACCTTCTTCCTTGACCGAAATTGGAGTACTCCTTGTAGACTTCTTAGAGCATGGAGATACGATGAATGTGCAGAATTATGAAGAAATGTTATGAAGAAAACTACCTTACGATGGGCAATCAAGTCGAAAAGACCTGAAAATCTTTCCCGTGGCATTATCCTGCTACATGAGAATGCCTGCCCCTATACAGCAAATGCCATCAAAGAGTTTTTGCAGAAATTAAAGTGAAAAATTCTCAGTCATGTCACACACACACCCTCTACAGTTCCAACCTATCACACTGTGACTTTCATGTTTTCGATGAATTGAAGATGCCAATTCTAGACAAGCGAACTGGAAGAGAGAGAGTTTAGATGTGGCTCCAGGAACAACCCAAAGACTTCAATGAGAACATCATAGCACACCTAGTGTCTCAGTGGGATAAATGTCTGAATCATCAGGAATAATACTTTTGAAAGTTAAAGCATTACCATGATATAGCCTTTGGCTTATTTTTTATTGACTGCACCTTATACCACTTTTACAAGTACATAATATAGTGCACAAAAAAGGACAAAGAAAATAGTTATTATCATTGAATAAATAAATGAGAAAATTATACAGATATACTATAAAACTTTAAGGTTCATTCAATAAATTAAATGCAGCACTTGATTTTCACTTAATTAATTAATAATAAGACATGCATAATCATGTGTTATTAATACTTATATGAACAATACAGAAAATAAGCAAAAGAGAAATGGTTGAAAGGTGTTGTTGCTTTAAATAAGAACTTTAAATTTGCTTCAGAAGCAACAGTACTTACTGAAAGCGGGCCAGTAATAATGTTCAACCAATTACACACCGACTATATCTAGTACCTCAACTGATTGGTTGATTAGAGATATTTGGCACAAGATCCAAAGAAGATATACTGGGCCAGACATATGCAGGGTTTCATACTCAATTTTGAAAACAAAAATTAAAGCGTTTTTAATGCCATATCAAAAACTTTTAAGGAGTTAATAGATTACATGCTTAAACCCTCTACTTTATATCAGTATTATTTTCCAAAGAAAAATATGCTTCAAAAAAATTGATTAACGCCTGTGCAGCTGCTTAAATTACAAATGTTTTTAAACAATCCTAATATACAATCAAGTGCTACATAGGGTGATAATAAACTCTTTCAACAAAAAAGGGAGGGGTAGTAGTACACATCAAGACAAACAATATTTGCAATGGAACCTAAGATCGCACTCCACTCGTGCCAGAAAAGAGTAAAGTTACATATCCACGTTGATCCTTCAAGAGTGAAAAAAAAGATTTTACTAATTTAGGAGTTTCACATTTCAATTTGCATCAGAGAAAGACTCAAAGTAGCTGCTCAAAGTGGTGTCCAAGAGCATCATTGCACAGCCAACACCGGTGAATGAAAGACTGTTGCACCCTCTCACAAACTCCTGGTGAGGATATATTCACCAGGGAAGGTATTTTTAACAGTCACAACCAGCACATTTGAGCTCAAGAAAATCCACACATCACTAACCCTCACAAACATCAGCAGAGATTCACCATCAATATCTGGGCAGGTTTCCTTGGTGATTGTATGGTGGTACCTTACCTCTTGTCAGAAGGTCTGACTGGCACAGTATACTATGTGTTCCCAGAGCAGGTGCTTCCCAGTCTGTTACAGGGTGTTCCGCTCATTACACAGAGGGATATGTGGTTTATGCATGATGGAGCCACAACACACTTTTCCACCGAAAACCGATATATTTTAAATGTGACATATCCTGGGCAGTGGATTAGACGTGGTGGACCTATGGCTTGGCCTCCATGTTCTCTAGAACTTAATCCACTGGACTTCCTTTGGGGTGCATGGAAACATTGGTGTATGAGACACCTGTGGACTCCTTGGAAGTCTCTAGTCGAAAATATTTCCTAGAACCCCCTCTCGTCATGAAAAATCATTGTTGCTGCAGATAAGATCAACACCACACCAGGAGTTTGCAAGAGGTGCGACAGGCTTTCATTCGCCGCTATTGAATGTGCAATGACGCCCTAGGAGGCCACAGCCTTTCTCTGATGTGAATGGAAATGTGAAACTCCTAAATTAATTCTCTTTTTTTTTTCACTGAAGTATCAACATGGATATGTACCTTTACTCTTTTCTGGCACTATGAGTGGAATACTGCCCTAGATTCCATTGTAAATATTGTTCGTGTACTATCCACCCTCTTTTGTTTTAGGAGTTTACGATCACCCTGTATATTAATAGCATAAATAAACATCAGGTAAAACTAAGATTAGTATCAGTTTTGCAGCAGCCCAATGCACCAATCGAATGATATGTAGCAGTGGAAATTCATTCAAAGTCAGTACTGATGCGTGCAGCTCTACCCCTTTCGTATCACACGCACATGAACTCATTCCCGAGCATACCTCAACTGAAAATCAGTTACTTGCAACTATATATGTAAAATAGTTAACAAATTGAAAAATAAACTGTTGATTTCATTTAACAACTCAAATTTAAAATTTTAAAGAGGCACAAAGAACTGTTATAAGAATGAACAATATATACATTATGAACTTTTAATGTTAAGTACTTACAGCTAAAACACTCATTATTGTTTGACCAATTTCAAAAAACACAGGTTTCCGATGACGAACACTCACTAATGCACAAGGGTAATCTGTAAGGGAAAATACATTTCATGAAATTTCATAAACTTAAGACTAAATGAACAGTTGAATGCAAATAATACCAGAAATAATGATTTAAAACCAAATTTAATTTAGGATGGGCTAACAAGTAAGCTATAGACTAATCTAAATCAAACCAGATAACAACAATGTTGAACAAGACAAGACAATCAGGTTCAGTTTAGGCAATCCTGGTGGTCACAAACTCCCGACTCATATGTTTAGACTAATTGATTTTAGTATTCACACTTATTTTACATTATTTAGCTCAAAAGACACACAGCCAGTGTGTGAATAAAGCTGCATTTAAAGTTGTCTTCCATATGTTGATCCCTACATAAAATTTCATAAATACACCATAATTATAATAAATAAAATTGCTGCTGTTGAAAATATAAGTTACAGGCATAAGTCAATTAGTCACCTAATTAACCTATGCAGTCACCTAACAGTCGACCAATACAGCCTAATTGACCTATGCCTGCTTTCTTCAAGGCAGTATTAGAAAGTTACATGATATTTATACTGATTCTGACATTACTAAGAGAGGCGACACGTCACGATTTCAAATACTAATTACTAATAAATGACAAATCATACTGATCTAAAAGTCATTTTATTTTAAAATCATCCTACAGACGTAAAAACAAAACCACAGCGCTTTCGGACATCTTACATGTCTATCCTCGGTGGCAATACAATCAGACAATGATGCCACCGTGCTTAAATACAATACATGTGCAGTCAAGTAAAATTTGGATATCATGAAATTGACAATTACGCAAAATCATAATCCACTATTTTGTGCAATTGTCAATTTCATGATATGAAAATTTTACTTGACAGTATATATGTATTGTATTTAAGCATGGTGGCATCACTATCTGATTCTATTGCCACTGAGGATGGACATGTAAGATGTCCGAAAACGCTATGGTTTTGTTTTTATGTCTGTAGGATGATTTTAATGTAAAATGACTTTTAGATCAGTATGATTTGTTATTTATTAGTAATTAGTATGATTCTGACATGCCTAAAGTAATATCTGTTGGCAAAAGCCTTGTACATGTTGCTAGGAAAATAGATGGAAAACTAAATTGGATTGATAATTTTTCTCTCCAGTAGTTGCATGCTCCATGATACATTCAAAACCTTCATATTCATTTTTACTTACTTAAAGTTAACTTCTGAGTACTGCAGAATCTTGATACAAAATGGAATTTTTATAAGTTTAGAATTTTTTTTTTATCAGATAATAGAACTTCATCTGTCTGAAATTTCTAAGATTTGACAACTATACTGAGCAAAAACTCAAAATAACATAACAGGTTATCTGAATGAATTAATTAACTAGAGGCTTAAGTTATATAGGGCAGGCACATGGATGTAAACAATTCATCTTCCTCTCCAGTTTAGGTGGATTCTCCCAATTCGACTCACCATTGTGCACTCATGGTTTTTTTTTTTTTTTTCTGCTTTTTCAGTTTTACTGTTGAAAACAATTTTAATGAATTTTGGGATTTTGCACGATAATCTTTCAAAGACTGGGATTATTGTTTGACACTTATATCAAATTGGCAAAATATCAAGCATATCAAACTGCCAAAAATTAATAAAACCAGTTTCTTTAAAATTTACATTTGTTACATGATTTTTACTTGCATTTTAATTTAAGAAAAAACACATTGTAATGCTAAACAAAGGAAAATTTTAGCATTATTTTCAAACGAAATGGCCAACTGCATTGTAATAAGATGGCAGATGATTTTTATTAAATTTATTTAAATCTAAATACTTAAGAATACATTCCATAAAGTAATTTAATAAAGAAATGAAGGGAAATTTTATTAAACAAGAGCAAAGTATGTCCAAACTGTCAAAGTAAATGTTTTCTATGGTAGACAATCACCGGGAAACTATGCCATATTTATGTTATATGCCTGGGAACAGGCTCGTAACAAGGATTTCATTTCGGGGGCGGGGGGGGGGGGGGGCTGAACCTTATGCTTGAAACCGTAATGAACCTTTACATTTCTAGCGTTAACTTTTTCAATTAGTGCCGAGCTGTGACCCACCTCCTCCACCCCATCGACTATGAGCTTACTTACCCTTCTTTTTTTTTTTACGATTTCATTTTTCCTTTCGATTTTTATATATTACAACTTAAACTTGTTACACCTCAATATTTAATATAAGGAAGTAAAATTAATTACTACAGTATTTTTTTAATTAAAAATTTATTACCACAGATACCTATAATTATAAAAACTTTGAAGGTAGAAAGTCATAATTTACTTATTTTATTTATATTTTACTTATTCAAATTCTAACAGCGAATTAACTGCCATACAAGCTTAATTGCAGATCGACATTTTTTATTTGCTACAGAAGCAATCTCCTCGACTTTTTCCCTGCCATAATATTTATGACCTTATCCGGTTCCACAGTAATGTTGGCGTGAATTGAAATCATGGCAAGTGCACTCAGTCTGTGATCACTCATAAAACTACGGGGCAAAGTTTTCACTCTTTTCAGTGTCAAAAAGGATCTTTCTACACTAGCAGTTGTTACTGGCAATGTAGCCAAGACAGTAAGGAGGTACCTAATTGTACGATAATAGGTACCATTACAATGCTCTAACACTTTCAGGACCTCAATGTTAGCCGTTAACCTCAGGGTTGGCTGTGTGGTCTGGGTCTTCAACACTTCAACACCACAGTTCATAGGCCAACGGACCTACCATGCTGAAAACACCGGTTCTCGTTAGATCACCGAAGTCAAGCAGCATTGGACGCAGTTAGTTCTTGGGTGGGTGACCACCTGGGAACACAGCATGCTGTTGGCACATTTCGGGTGCGGTAGCCCGGTGGTTTGCACACTGCCACAACTGCCGCCGTGTTCATGCGGAGTACGATCACGTTAAACATCTGGATCCGTAAGTCCTTCCGAGAGGTTGGTAGTAGGGGAAGGAGGGTACGGTCCCTGTGGATGCCTCGCCCACTGGGTTCCGGTCTAAATTGGGTGGCACTTCCCGGCCGTCCAAACAGTTACCTTACACCTTTCTGGTAGGTCGGACGGTTTGGGTCTTAACAACACCACCACAGTTCATATTCAGCTTTCAGTTTTGAGAGTGACATTTTATCGTCGAAATATGAAGACAGACTTTCCAACTTGCTTGTGTCATCAACAGAAGTAAAACCAGGAGGAAGTATCTGGAAAGTTGGTAGAATATCCTCATTTGAAACGAATCTATCAAGTAAATTTTGAATCAGACTATCAACACAAGGAATGAAGATAGTCACCCTGTAGTATTCTTCAACAGAAGTAGTTGGAGGATTTGC
Organism: Amaurobius ferox; assembly: GCA_951213105.1. Taxonomy (NCBI): domain Eukaryota; kingdom Metazoa; phylum Arthropoda; class Arachnida; order Araneae; family Amaurobiidae; genus Amaurobius; species Amaurobius ferox. Next base: position 89,860,999 of record OX578142.1, on the reverse strand, counting down.
ACATGTTGTTTGCTTTAATGTGAGTCTTGGAATCTTCAATTCAGTTTGGAACACTACCTCTGCCAGCTGTGAAGCAGAATTAATCATTTCTTGAAATTTTTTTTTTAATGCTCTCGTTTTTGAAGATTGACTAAAATCTCTTTAGCATAATCCAGGGCTGATACCAAATCAAGAGACTTCTCTTGAAGAAACACAGACAATGGTAGAGTAAGGCTGAAGATTTTGTCACAAACAAGTAGGCTTACAAGGAAATCGCTCTTCTCCATGGCTGTCAATAAAGCTGAGGCTGTTGAAGAAATCTTCCATGTCCTCTCTGAGATCTCTTACAAACTGATACAAATGCATTTAAATAGCTCAACAAAAGTTTGGACACTTTCACGCCTTTCAATGAATAGGGTGTTACAGAGGTGAAGAAGTCTTCTTTTCCTACTCTATGGGGCATAAACTGAAATAGCATCTCGAAGACTTTTATTTGCATACAAATGGTTTCTAAAACAGTTAGCTACTTCATTGACAGTTCCAAGACAATTTCTTACCATAGGGATTGACATGCTACTTGATAATGCAAGGTTTAAACAGTGGCTTGCACAATGAACATATCTAATATTTGCATATTGCTGTATGATCCTAAATTGGACACCACTAATATGACCAGCCATATTGATTGCTCCATCATATCCCTAGGGGATGATCCCTAGGGGGATGATCCCTAGGGGATTCTTTCTTTCTTTTTTCTTTCTTTTTTTTTTTTTAGATTTCGGGGGGGGGGGGGCTTCAGCCCCTCCCCTGGCTATGTGCCTGACAGGAAATAATGAAAACCTAACATGCAAAGTTTGTCAATAGCATGTGATTTTTAAAAGTTACTTTATTTTGAAGATCATGCTTTTTCGAATGGAACAGGTAAATATGCAATTATTAGAATCACAATATATCTTTATCAACTATTCTATTTTGACACAGAATATGAAGACTTCAAATTTTTCGTGATATATCAAATATTTTATTAATCAGATATATAGATTCGCACAGGAACTAAAATTGTTTCAGAAATAGAAATGAATAAACTTTTATAAGCTTAAGAATTTTTTAACAACAATATGATTTTAAATGCGTTTATAATTCGTATATAAATTCTGAGCAATATCGAGCACTTTCTCATTCTGTGATTAATTTACAAAATCTCTTTCACTGGTGAGCAAAAATATTTAAGTAGCAAGCTTTTTTAGCCTTTTTCTAAAATCTTATAATTTAACTAGCAGTATACCCGATCTTCGTATGGAGTATATATAATATAAAGAACTTAAAATTCACGATCATGAGCAAATTCCTATAGTATACTACATGACATTGTTAATCAAAATATTTTATTAAAATATTTAATTTAATGCTCCTAAAAAGAAGTTTAAGAATATATGTTCTTGCTATAAAAATTATCTTCATTGGCAGATCTGAAGAATAAAACATCCTGGCCCTATTTGTAAACAAATTTACAAAAAATATAAAGTTGAATCAATATATGAAAAATAAAAGCACTAAATTTATATGGGACACATACTACTTATAGTCGTGAATATTAGAAGATATACCCATATATTAGTGTAAAAGATTACACATAATACAACATATGAGTTTCTAAAATCTTTGCAAAAATAAAACAAATAACATAATAAATTGAAAATATCAATAATCCCATAATCTTTACACCTAAAAACCATAATTGATTCCAATATATGCCAATATATGTCAAAATATACGCCAATATACCTGTACTCCTTATAGTCTCGTAAATTAGAAGAAATACCCGTGCATTTGTTGAAGATTACTCGTACTACATACAATATATATGTTTCAACAATTTTTGCAAAAATAAAATAATAACGTAACAAATTGAAAATATCAATAATAATCTGAAGACCGTAATTGATATAATCCAGTCAAAAATGCAATATCGGTGAAATTTATTTTATATACATATCTTTATCATTTAAATGGGAAAATATTTAATAAAAATCATCTACAGCACAAACACATTGGATTTAAACCTGTTGCTATGCAACATATAATTTTCTTCAAATAAATTGGCGGGAAAAAATATTGTCTGCATAATGCTATCTCTATGGAAGGTTTAATTGGTCGTTTTTAATTAATATCTAGACAACCAGTGGTCTTCGAAACTCGAAACGTGGACTAAATTATAAGTGGGGCTATTTCAAGGCTACCCAAAAAATTAAATTAAAATTACCATATTAATTACCAAAATTGAATTATTAAGTTCTAAAATGTAAGAAATAGAAATCAAAGATAACAAACGAAACTGTGCAAAATTATATTAATGGAGACTATTTTCTCTTCATAAAGTCAATGAATAATTAATAGTTGAATGTAATTATAAGTATTTAATATTGAAGTATCCATCCAGTTCTATTTACACATCGACACTACCAACCAGGAATCAATATAATAAATTCAATTTGCAAGCGAAATTACACAGTAACAGAGGTTTTATAATGTATTACAATATGAAACAATGCCATTAACACAAAAATCTAACCACTCAAATGTTGTCCTGTGTGGTTCATGATGTCCTGTGTGGCTCTCCTATTCAGAGTTATTGAATATAGACATACATGTACTTGTATGAAGTTCATCGAGTTTCTACATTATCGGCTATTATATGAATCTAACCATTTCACTACTGCACATTCAATCATGACATACAGTCATGTGGGATAAATTAAGGTCAATTAATTTCCAATGTTCCAAAGGTAAAACTGGCTAACCACTACAGTTAGTTGATTGTAATCTCAAGATTTGAGATTTTCCTTGCAGACTACCATTTGTTTTGGGTATTTTATTTCAGAAAACTTATACATATTTTAGCTTTTCACTGAATGTCGCTAGTGATCTTTAAAAGGGATTAAATAAGACACTTAGCTTTTCTTTTTAAAAGATCAAGTCAGCAATTCTGAGGGTGATTTTAGACACTTTGTATTTAATAAAGAAATTGAAAGTAGGAAATTACAATCCAATATGACTATAATGTGACTTTCCCAATAAACAAAGAATTTTGTCCCATTTGTATTTGTTCAAATGATTAATTTTAATTCAGGCAAATTCATTGAATTTTCAAAAATATAAGACAATGGTGTAGTACTATTTGCTGTTTTGCATGAAATGATGCAGCAGAATGCTTTTAATCTTCGCAGATCTACTCCATATGAAGTGATCATCTAAAACGATTTTTCATAAAATTTTATATGAAAAATCTATGCACTTGATAATATTAATAATATTTGATTTCTTGTGAATCAACTCAAACACATCGGCAATACATATACATGCAAAAAAGGCAATACATATACATGCCAGGTACATGTACATCAACAGCATATAATGTAATTTTGCTTTCTGGATTAATGAAAGTATCCCCTTCAAGACGCCGTATCACTTCACTAAAAAAGACCTTAGGACTTCATTCAACATTAAAAGATCGAGGAACATGAGCATATTGCCTAGACCTTGCAATGTATAACATGGGCTTCTATCCCAAGGAAATGTCAAAATTCCTTTTCATAGACACTGATGTCATGAAAGTCTGTTACGCTACAAACTTGTATATCATTTATTAGGTGTGGGGAGAAAGTGATGCATGCCAGCTGTTATTGTAAAATCACAGAGGACATTCACAAACTGTCTATCAGATGCAAGATCATGCACCTGCTACTTGAACTTAAAAATTTTCTTAAAATAGACAAATCACATCAGATAAATATTTTTAATAGAGGAATAAATATTTCAGTCCACATTCATTACATTTCCTGATAGTTCGACATTTAAGCCATGTTGCAATAGGGTCATTCCATGTCAAATCAATGAGACTCACAATCTGGAACATTTACATTTTAAATAAAATTTAGCATGCTAATAATACCAATTACTTTAATTAATAAGGTATTTATTCAGCTATTTTAAACAATACCTTTTGAATTATGCCACTTAAAAAAATACTCGCTTAGCTTAGTAGTCATTTGCACATAAGTTGGTTTTTAATAAAGATAAAGTAACAAAAAACATAACTGCACTGAAAGTTTATTTTGCAGGCTTTCATATGGTATGCAATATGCTGAAGAAATGTTAGTTTAGCATTTCAAGGTCATTCAAAGTTCACTTAGACCTTGAATATTTCAAAAATGGCTAAATTAAAAATCTAAAACTAATATATATTTAAGATGCAAGACTCGTCTTATAGCAACCCTCAATTTAGTGACTTACTAAGATATAACGACCGATTCAGAAGGTCTTGAAGTTCTATAGATATAATGAAATTTTACAATCATTTTAACGACCACAGGAATGGTAAAAATCTCGTTACAGCAACCTTATGGAACACTGAACAGCAGACTCGAAGCGCAAAAGTATTAGTAAGACATAAGTATTGGAATCCCAACTTTCCTTGAATTGACTTGCACCCCACTTTTCTTTGCACTCTCGTGTGACAAACAAAAGCTGGAAACATTTCATAAGGGGTTTCCGGGAATGTCGGCTATGAAATTGCCTCCTTTTCTTTTGTGTGCATTGAATGAGACACTTATCAAAATTGAAGACTCTGAAATGCACTATGATAGATTTTGTTCAATTGCTGTGAATAGGAACAACCTATTTTATCACCTCTTCTCATACTTTTACAAAACTCTCAATTCTGTATCCCCCCTTGATTTTCAATCAGAGGTTTAAAACTAGTATCCACCAGTTTAGGACTCAGTAATCCTTGAATCTTCAATTGCCGGATGGAGGTACCATTTCAGTAGAGGACATACAACTGTGTGTAGTGTTTGCCAGTTAGATAATGATGTCGCCTCTACCCAAGACCAAGCAGTCAGTATTGTCCATTGTGACAAAGAATATCTTAGAAAATGTCGATAAAAACCATGTTCCATAAATGGAGACTGGGAATTGTTACTCATTTTTATCATAATAAAGAATAAGAGCTCGATATTGCAAGCTGCAGTTTCAGGTGTTTTACCCAACACAATACGGAAAGACTTCAAAATGCAGACACAAATAGCATTCTTCAAGAAAAGCTAGAAAGTATGCAGTACTTATTACCTTTTGCTTTGTTTCATTTCTGCTGCATGTCGCAATAAATTGATTTTTTTATTTTATTTTTAATTTTTAACTTATTTATTTTCAAAATTTTCACTACACTATAGTACTTTACACGACACTGTTGTAAAAATTTTATTTAAACCCCACCCCCTCAAAAAATAAAACCTCATGAGAGGTTTGATATAATGACTATTTCATATAATGTCCCTGCAGTAAAAGGTTCCTTCAGTGTTACTATAATAAAAGTTGGCTTAGTAACAATTACTTTAACTAATAAGAAATTTATTCTGGTATTTTAAGCAATACTTTCTGAATCACGGCCCTTTAAAAAATAGAAAAATGCTCACTTAGCATAGTACCTGATTTTATATAAGTTGGTTTCTAATTAATATAAAGTAAAAAAAAACATAATTGCACTGAAAGGTTATTTTGCAAGCTCTCATATAATATATAACATGTTGATGTAATGTTAATTTGACATTTCAAGGTCATTCAAAGTTTGTTTTAACTTTGAATATTTAAAAAATGGTAATACAGTACAACCTTGCATATCTGGAAACCTTCAAAATCCTGACATTTTTCAAAATTTTCAAGTTTTTTTTTTGTTTTGCTTTTCAAACTATCGGACTAATGAAGTCACGGATTCAAAACAGGAATATTATATTGAATCATATACACTGTTCGCAACTGAAATCGCAACAGTAAGGTGAGATATGCAAATGATCACAGTTTCGTTAACCAAAATTATCTCAGTATGCCAAGAGTACATCAATATACCGCATACGTTCAGTTGTCATCAATGGAACGGCAACAAATCATTGTTTTAAGTGAGGGTGGAATGAGTCTTCGAAGGATCGCTGAACTATTGGATCATTATGTGAACACAGTTCAACAGTGTGTTGTTGTTGAAACCCAGACCGTCCGACCTACCAGAAAGGTGTAAGGTAACAGTTTGGACGGTCGGGAAGTGCCACCCAATTTAGACCGGAACCCAGTGGGGGAGGCATCCACAGGGACCGTACCCTCCTTCCCCTTCCTTAGTTCAACAGTGTGTTGTTGATGTTGTTGAAACCCAGACTGTCCGACCTACCAGAAAGGTGTAAGGTAACTGTTTGGGCGGTCGGGAAGTGCCACCCAATTTAGACCGGAACCCAGTGGGGGAGGCATCCACAGGGACCGTACCCTCCTTCCCCTACCACCAACCTCTCGGAAGGACTTTCGGACCCACATGTTTAACGTGATCGTACTCTGCATGAACACGGCGGCAGTTTTGGCAGTGGCTGGAATCGAACCTGGGCCTACCGAGTGCAACTCCAGCGCGCTAACCAATGGGATACCGCGTCCCGTTCAACAGTGTGTGAAAGCCCCAGGCCGTCCGGCTCGTCCAGAGGACTTGGAGCAACAAAATGGACGACCGGGAAGGGTTCAACAGTGTGTGTTACAGTTCATGGCAGACAATGAAAGACACAAAGACCAGGTAGTGGAGCTTCCAGGTGTATCACACCACATGAAGATCGTATGCGTCTGAGAAGTGTTGCGTGGGAGTCATTTACCACAACAACCGTGTTACAACAACATTTATTCCACACTGCAGGTAATGTGGTTTTGATGCAAAGAATTCGAAACCATTTCCATGACGCAGGACTTTGAGGTAGACAACCTTTTTGACACCTACCATTTCAACATCGTCATTGCTTACCTCACCTCCAGTGGTGTCAAATGAGACGCAAATGGTCGACAGAATGGTGAAACATTCTGTTCACGGGTGAATCATGATTTTGTTTTAGCATGCTCGATGGACGTACTTGCATATGGCGGCGCTTTCAACAATGCCACCTGGAAGCTTTTCTATCAGTCACCACACAGCACCCCTAAGGGTACCATGGTTTGGGATGGTATAACATTTGGTGGACGAACGCCATTGGTCCACGTTTCTGGCAATATCATAGCACAACGATACATCTCTGACATTGTGAGACCTGTAATACAACCATATCTGTCAACTAGGCCTAGGCTGCTTTTTCAGCAGGATAATGCCAGGCAACATACTGCACAGGTAGCCATGAATAGTCAACAAGATTTTGATATCCTGCCTTGGTCAGCATATTCTCTGGATTTGTCACCAATTGAGCATATCTTTGACATTATGGGTCGCCAATTAAGAGAACTACCAATTCCAGAAAACTATGTTGCATGCTGTGCTATCCAAGAATGCTATCCAAGCACACCATTGACCATCTCATTGACGAGATTCCTCGTCATACTCAATCCTGCAAGCCGCTGGCAGTGGCCCTATTCCATATTGATCTAATGTCAACAAAGTTCCATGCTTTCATTTTCCAGGTATGATTTTTTGATCATTTGCACATCTCCATGTTACAATTATATTCGGTAAATTTCATAAGGTTACATCAATTTCTTCATGGTGTTGCAATTTCAGTTGTGAGCAGTGTATTATAAACAAATACCGTATTTTCTGGTAGACTTTTTGAACCCCAAAATGTTAAAATGTATGGCAAAAGTTTAGGGTTGACATATACACCGGATATAAATATGGACAGTCATAGATCGGCTCGTGGTTGGAGAATGAATTGCATTGTTAACATTACCCCCCCCCCCCCCCCCCACATGCAAGTCATGATTCCTGATTAATTATTTCATGCAAAATATACATCATTATTTAAATACCGATTTTTTTACTATAAAAATTTAATTTTCTCATTATTGGTAAAGACATTTTTCTGAAACAAGGTAATTTTTAATATGAAACACTTTCCCATTCCTTAATGTATTCTGTTTTGTTTAAAGAATCCCCTCCACCCACCCAATATCTGACGAGTTTTTCGTTTTTATCGAACACCCTGTCAGCTTGAAATCGCCTGCAGATTTTACTTGTTTTGTTTGAAAAGCCATATTTACATACTATAAATAGCAAATAAATAACTAAATAATATCATATCGCACAGAACTGAGCAACAAGGCCATTAACACAGTAACCTCTCAAAGGGTGGTCAGCTACGTTTACGATTATGAACCAAGCAAATTTCTTTCTCAGCTTTCCCTGCCCCATATTTATCCCCACAAAAAACTGCTTTCCCATAAAGCAAAATTAATGAAACACCAAACCAAATATGTAAACGAAATTATAAAATGTAATTTTATCATTTTGTTTCATTCACACTTCTAGATGATTAATGTATATATTTTTTCTTAGAATTTTCTTTTGCCTCATTTTTTGTATTTAGTAATATGTTTTAATTGATTAATTTAGCTATTTGTCATTCAGTTTACTAAAAATAGTGGGTATTTATCGGTTATAGGAACCATGGGTTAGAAACTGCTTTTCCGAGTTGTCGCCAACAAGAATATTGGCGATATAATCCAAAAAAAGAAATTCACTACAAACACGATTAAAATTTAACATATAATGGGGTTTCATCAACTTTACTTAACAAAAAAAGTATTGTGTTACATTGAAATTTGTGGCAGCTAAAAATCAGCTATTGCCGATAAAATTTCATTAAATGTATCATTACCGGTAACATTTCGCCACATAAATTCTGTGAGATATGTACAATATCTGGCTTAAGCACTTTATTTAAGCTGATTTTTTCGTTAACCCCCCCAACACAGTTGTTATTAGATACTCTCTTCAATAAACAAAACAAAAAAAACACTTTCAATTTAAAATCCTGCATTATAGTTTTAAACAATTCGTGTTACAGAACTATTTCTGAAAAGAGCCATTTTTTGTCCAAAACGATCGGCCATAATCCGAGAAGCGAGAGATAAACTTCGAACGAAAATGTATGCATATTTTTTGATGATGCGATACATTGGTAGTCGGGAGGGCAGTGACACATGTCAAATTTGAAGTGCGCAATTGCGTAATTACTACCGCATCGCTTTAAGAGGGATTGCCTCGCAGGAAAAATAACTTTTAGACATACGATTTTTTTTTTTTTTAGACTCCGCGTATAAGTCGACCCCCCCTTCACTTTGAGGGGGTTTTTTGTCACAAATTTCTCGACTTATACGGGAGTATATACGTTATATCGCCAATGTTCATGTTGGCGACAACTCGGAAAAGCAGTTGCTAACCCATGAGCCCTATAACTGATAAGAACTAAATAGTGCTTTATAGTGTATTAAGATAATATTAAGTTTGAATTTTATTTAAACTCTATAATCCAGAAAAATCGAAAATCCAGAATCTGTAAAGTCCCGACGAGTCTGTATTTTCGAGGTTGTACTGTATTAAAAATCTGAAATTAATATACAGGGTGATTCAAATTAAACATGAGGTGTTTAGACATCTATGTAAGAAAAACTTCTGGGCGAATCACAACCACATTTCGTACACATACTTTCCTGAGTATGCAGTTTCGATTTCTGAAGAAAAAAAAGTAGTTCAAATTTCTGCCACTAGGGGTTAGTATAATAGTTTACCCTAACTGACGTAAAATTCAAATCAAAATTTCTAAACTTAATTCTTACCTTGAGCAGTACTTTTAAGCTTCTTGTAATCCAGAAATCCAGGTGAAAACTGTTGGAAAAACTTGTGTATAAACATTGCAATTCACAATTCCCCTGAACGAGATTCATCTTATAAATTCTTTTTGAACGACTCACTTCGTTCTCGGGAGTGAATTGCGACATTTTTCCTGCATGCGAATCATGCAAATTGTGTGCTCACCGCATATGCAAGTATTTTGCATATCCGGAGCCATTTCCGGTTACGATTACATTCTGAAACGATCCAATCTTTATATATACTGGACTCATCTTAAAGCAAGTCAGATTAGAGATCACTAGAAGATCAATAGTAGATCCGGAGATCAGTGAATGATCAGTGTCTGAGTGATCATATTATGTTTAACCTCATTAAGTGTCCTAATATTTTCTTTATGATGTGTTGAAGTTACGAACGGTGAATTTCGGTAACAAAATTACTTGGAGGTGTTTTTTCCAAAGGAACCATTTTTGCCAAGCGTGATACCAGTTCTGGTGGCTACAGTGAGTGCACATATCAAGATTTAGATGATATAGTTATTTTCTATTACCTTGATGATCTAAACTGCTTTAAGATGGTTTAGATAGAAATGGAAAAACTTTTGAACTTGTTAGCTCATTTTGTAAATATAAATGCTTTACCTGTGAATTACCAAGTGATGTAATCTTACTTGTAATGGATATCTATCAAAAATAAAAATGATTAGACTTTTCAACATTGTATTTTATTGCTTCTTCATATGAAGACATTTTTACGTACCACTTTGCAATGACATTACTGCTTTCTACATATATGCATTTAATATCTAGCGACGAACAGGTTATGGGCCGCAGGCACGACTCTACTGCGATTGAAAGCCCTTAATAAAAAAAAATGTCTATTAAAAAAAAAAAAGGAAAAACGTTAATAATAAAATTAAAATAAAAATGTCTAATGCTTTTTTTTTTTTTTTTGTGAACTACGGAGTCGAACAGATCAGTGCACCATTTGCATGAAAAGGTAAACAAGTGAGTTTTTGCACTTCTTCTTACACAACCTGCCATGGAGGCAATAAAAACAGAACTATTGACATGCAACAACCGTAAGACCAGTAGATGATCAGACGTCACGTTGTGACCATGTCGAATAAGTCGGAGAGATAAAGCATTGGCAATCCTTCACCACAGTCTGTCGCCAGAATAAAAGGAGCTGATAATTATCACCAATGACCCGACTGATGCTTGGGATAAGCATAAACAACATTTCGACGCCCCCTACTTATGTCAACTTTGTCCGATTGCTGGACGAGTTCTTTTCAATATGCCTGGAATGTGACGAACCAATTGACATTTTTGTGTGAGGCTCCGGAAATCCGTGACGAAGCTAAAGAAAGTGAACCACCCAATTGAGCAATCTCCAGCTGACCATACTACAGTTGTGAAACACTGGTTAAATAACGAGTTTCCAGATAAGTGGATTGGCTTGCATGAGCCAGTTAAATTTCCCCCTAGATCACCTGATTTAATGCCTGTGGATTTTTATTTGTGGGGTTGTTTACACACAACTGTTTATCTGTCACCTCCCTTAAATAAAGCAGAGTTCCAACAATGCATTCAAGATGGTTGTCATGACATCACCGAGCAAGAACTTGATCAAGTGCACAGAAGTGTTATCAGATGAATACAGTTCTGTATTGGCATGGATGGAAAACATTTTTAACAAGCTTTGTAATCTTTGTGTAAAGTTATTATTTCTACCCAGTGTAGATACTTTTGTACCAATAAATAGCAAAATTATTATTTATTTATGTAATCATTGTTTTCTTTCGTAATTTGTGTATGAACCCTGAAACGCGATCTGCGGACATGATCTTCCCCCTCTGAGAACCCATGTCGATGCATCGAAAAGTGGTTTAAGTCAACATTTTTGTCTTTTCATATCTCTAGGACTTTTTATGACAAAATGCTGAAATTTTGTACATGACCTTATTAGTGTATGGGGCACATTTTACTCATTGGGAAATAATTTTGTACAGTGGCAGTATAAAAATTTTAAATTTGTTTTTCTTAAAATTTAATTCCCTTGAAAATGTTAATTGGTTTCATAAAATTCTGTACCTTTTTTTATGCAACTTTGTAATTTATTATATATGTCTAAGATCAATATTAAAGGAATAAAAGCCGAGGTCAATGTTTTTAGAACACCCTGTATATGCATAGCTGCCATCATTTAAATATGAAAAACCAGAAGATTCTCACATGACAACGCAAAGTATATTCTTAACAGCTATACTCATTCTAAATATTGTAAGCACAACCTTTCAAAAAAAAGAACTGAAATATAAATTCCCCATGATTATAATTAACAGATTTAAAATAAAACTAAATACAGATATTTGCATATTAAACATTTGTTAAGATTTAAGGTATAGAAGTCTTCAAAAGCATATGAAAATATGGTGTATATAAAACAGTTCAGGTGGGATGACATTGATTACACTAAGAAATAACAGACTAAAGGACACTAGAAAAAAGATTTACAAACACACTAGCTAGAAAAATTGAAATATACCCAATTCATGTCATTCAAATGTCTATTTATTCTGAAAAATTATAGTTAAGCCTTATTATATAAGAGAAAAATTGAAATTTGCACATTAGTTATATTAGTTAAAATGCCATTGATAGAAATATATTTTAGAATTTAAACAATAAATACAAATTTAACAATTAAAAGCATAAAATGATTTAAAACTAAGTTAAATGTCTTAGATTTATGGTGCTGCTTGAGAATGTTAACTATAAGAATCATCTTACTTCCATAATAGTTAATTCGCATAACATTTAGTTAATTATGTGAAATATTTCTTTAAAAGTAACCACAATATGAAAATAAGCTAGTTCTGCTTTCTGTACAATAATAAGAGAATGGAGATGGATTGAAAAACATGCTTCTAGACTCTCAGCAATTCACAGATATACAAAATGAACTGCACAATCACACTATGTGGAAACCCCAGATCGTCCGACTCATCCAGAGGACTTGAGTAACCATTTGGACGACCGGGAAGGACAATCACACTATGTGAAAATTATTTCATTTCATGAAATTAGGGGTATTCTGATATCCGATATCAATTATCGATTTCACTAATATATCGGTATTTTCCCGATACCAATGATAAACCGATATTTGAGAGCCAATATTCTTTCTTCTTCTATACTTCAGCACTGAGGAAATGGATTTTCCTTAATTGCCTTTCATTCTGAAAGGTGGACACTGCAGGTCAGGGATAAGTCTGTCAAATCCTGTGCATCTATGTGAAAGAGAAACTCTCAAGTTGAAAGTCATTTGGCACTGTGATCAAATATATATTGTCAATCGTTCCACCCTTCTGTTATTTATTCATCCTTAAAACAATATGGAGATCTTAACTCTTGATACATAAATGAAATTTCTTTTTAAAACTGAGCGAGTTGGTCACAAGCAAGTCACATGAGACTTAACAAAACCATTCCTAATCAGATATATAGTATAAATATTAAACTTGGTGTTTCAACTTAAAGACAGGGTTGCCAGATTGGGTGACATTTTGTTAATTGTGCTACTTTTGAACCCTTATCACAACTTGTTGAAACATAAATTAACTAAAAATCTAATTCAAACTTTTAAAAAAAATGACAGAGGTGCACCTTCCCAGGTCCAAAAATTCCAAAATTAATCCATAGGAGGGTTGGAGGGGGGTCGTGGTTTTATTCTCTAATATCTGGTTCATATTTGATTAAATCTCGCTATTGCACCAGATATGAATAACTATTGTTGTACGAAAGTTAAAATAGTGTTCAATATTCAGCCTCATTATTCTACTATTTTCTTTACTTATTTTACTTGCATCTTTTCCTGTAAAATTTTCTTTTCATTAGCCAAATCAAAAGAAATAAGCAAAACATCTTCTATAACATCTACTAAAAAAAAGTAAATGAATAATAGTAGAATGAGAGATGGAAAGACCATGAATGATGTGCTTTCCCATATGCCCAATAAATTGTAAGTTTCGTTTTCTTTAAACGAATTCAGCTCAATTATTCTTTGTTCGGCATCAATTTGGACTACAAAGTTCTGAAAATTTGAACTCTTTAAAAATGTTTGCTCTAAAACTAATATTTGGAGATATAATTATTCGGATTGGGATTCCCTCACATTCCTCATTTGCGAAAACGCTGTTTTCACCCAAGGTTAATAGAATTAACAGGTTGTTTCGTTCGCTATTCCCCCCATGGTACCATTTCTGGGCGAGCTGTGACGTCACTGCTAGACCTTCCGTTCTGTTGACAAGCGGCGCTTCGTTGAAAAACGTTGGAAAACAGCACGGTTTTGTTTAAAAATGCCTTGCTTTAAACATCAACGAGATACATGAAATGTTTCCGAAAATAATGTGCTAATGCTGAAATATGACAAATGAACTCAAATTTGAATTCAAAACGAACTAAACTGCTGTAATTAACGGATGAGGAAGTCAAAAACAGCCGTTTGACAAATTATGTATTAAGACAAGGATATGATTTTCCGGGTGATTTCGTATAACAAATACATTCATCTTCTTTTTTACACAAAATTTACATATTTCATGTGTAAATTGATAATCTTTATTAATATTTTTACTTACAAATATATTGCATGAATATGGATTTTAATATAATATTTTTTAACAATTACTTTTACAACACATTAAAGATTTTAAACGAAATATCCCGTTCAAATTCATTAAATAGAGACTGTGCACTTTACTGTCTGTATTTTCTATTAAAGGTTTGGAATAGGATACAACTGATGAGAAATATGTAAAAATAGAATTAAATAATATTTATTTCTATAAAACTCTCCGTATTATCTTTATCAATTTGCAATTACATTTCTATTTCTTTAAAAATTGGATGATTTAAAATTTCCTGCATATAAATGCTATGGCACTTATTCTATCGAATAAGCGTACCATTCCGTTCCTAATAGTTCCTATACAAAAAATATTTGAACTTTATAATTTTCTGAAAAATGTCATCGATTTGATCTTAAAATATTTAGATTGTATCATTGCATTCACAATGCATGCAATTAATATTTTCATTTTATATGCTTAAAGAAAACCCCGTTTCTATATATTTAATGATATACATCTGCTGTTTAATTTTGTTTATTTGAAGTTTTTGTGAATTCATTTAATTTCTTTTATGGTATAGATATTACCATAGAATTCAGTCAATCAGCACTTTAAAATGCGACAGAAAATCGTGGAAAATAAAAGGGGGGGGGGGGGTTAGGAAGTATCATCCAGAATTTCATGCTAAAAGAAACAAAAGCTATTTTTATCATTTTATTCGACGACGAATTTTTTTCTCCGAAATTTGTCCAATATGTATGGGGAAGGAGCTTCAAACTAAAAAGATTCCATTCACCGTTTGCTTTAAAATAAATAGGGGTAAATGTATCATTTTAATGCGACTATAAATTTATTTTGTTTTTACAAAATTATCCATAAAATTACACTTGTTTCTTTTAACTTATGAATATTCCTTTTTTGAACAAAAACCATTTTTATTGAATCGAACTACTCCGTCTTACTCATGATGAAGTCCTTCAATTTGACGAATCAAGATATAAATGCCTTAGCAAAAACTTTATTAACAAATTTACTAACAAAAACAATCTTAACAAACCACAGTTGACGTGACTAATAATTATTATTGCAATGATTTGATAAAATATGTGTTTTCAAATTTAAATCAATTTCTGTTTTTTCGTCAGATGATTTTGAAAGTTTCCTGACCTTCTCTCAAATCCAGACGATATATTTTTTCTAAAACATGTAAAATTTTTGAACTAGACAAAAGCTATGCATTCATTGCCTGGAAATAATATTTATTCTAATTTATACTGCGTTATTCATGCCTGTAAACTTCGGAATACAGTCAATATTTAAATGATGACTGATTTGCCACATTTAGATTAGAAATATATATTTATATCCTTCTCAAACCGATTCACATAACACACCTAACACCTATTGGCTCTTCTCTGACCATTCACTATTTTTTATACATAACTTTTGCTCATTCAATTATCTTTCAACATAGCATTCAGTAATCTTTGTATAAACTTCACTTATGTTATCAATGTTACGTAATCGTACGTACGATGATCAATGTTACGTAATTTCAGACTATCAGAAAATAATTCTAATTACCACAGAAATGACTGAAAATAAAAATCTAAAAACTGAATTAAAAATATACATATCAATAAAAAAAACTCCATGAAAAGATAGTTGAAATAAAAAAATTGTTGAAACAAAACACTTGCTTGTCACATCTTGTGCCGATTGTTAATTTTGTTGATTAAAATTAATATTGTCAAAAATGCATTTTACATTAAATTAATTATTTATTAGTATATTAATTATACATGTAATCTGTTCTAAAACTTACTGCTGTGAACATTGCGTTGGTGGCCGCAAAACCCACCTATTTCTGTGCTTAACGGGATACTAAGTTAACAAACTAAAAATTAAGGTTAATAGTAAAGGAACAAACATTTATTTATCACATACTCAAGTTACACTCTTTAGTTTTACAAATTAAATAAATATCACAATAGTGGAATACATCTCAATGGTAGTTCGGGGGGTGTAATGCCAGATGAATTGATATTTGGTTGGAGCACGTGGTGGGATGCATTAATTAGCTTTTCCTTAAAAACACAAATTTAGACAAAGAGGTTATCCTCATATAGTTTAATTGTACGGTACCTGATCTTCTTTCATATAACTTGGGTAACACCGATGCTTTGTCACACTTTACACTTGCAATACCAGATGAACATGAGCTCTCCTTCGAATTCCTATATCAGAGACGCACACACAACTCTTAACTCTGCTACCGTCGCTTCTTCTTGACTAGTCTAACTCCAACAGCCTGCCTTGACCAATTCTGACTCCCACTTCGAGCAACTCTCACTTATATCCCTTTTTCGGTCGGCGGTCCACGTGCTGAAATCTAGAGCTGAGGGCTAATCCGTAGACATGGCGTCGCCGTCTCGGTTGCCGCCAAACGGCTTAGCGTGGTATGTAAACATGGGCGTGGTATGTAAGATATGGGGCCACCTGTATATTATCGCCCATCTGCTTAGCGTGGGGATAGTCCGCCCGCATTCCTGGTTCCATTATTTTTTAATCCTTCCAAATATTTATTACTTTACATTTCTGGCATTACATTCTCACCCCCCCCGCGAAAAAAAAGTCCAAAAGTTACTCTCCCACAGTTTCACCCCAGTGGTAAGAAATTAAGTTCACAATGGTTCCTCGCAAACACATAAGTTCATCCATCGTGAGAAAGGCTGAGTTCCACTTTTTAGCCTCGTACAACTCGTAGCTTTGATAGTTCTTTGTAGTTTCTTGATAGTTCCCTGTCAAGTTAGTCCATTATTCATAATTGACATAATGTACCATAAATTACATGAGGATTACCAACATTCACATTATTATTAAATTGTAAATTTTGATATATATTATTTGCAATGCATAATTTTCATTTCTCCTTTTACATAATTATTTACATACGACATATCATTACATAACAGCATTCATTACTTTATTATTATTATACATTTTCTTGTTATCATTTCATTTTGTAACATATTGTAGTAGTGCAACTATCAACTTCCGATTCTTGGTTATGGTTGAATTCCATACCACCATATTATTTATAAATTACTTTGTTATTTCACTTTTTTTTTTTTTTTTTTTTTGAACTTGCCATATATGTAATGTCAGAAATACATAACATACTTTTTGAAATATACTTATCCACAATTTAAAACATAAAAACATATACATATACACTCAATTATCACTTTCTATTTATGACATTAATTACAAACTTTTTACATATTTTTCATATTCTTTGTTTTATGAAATTACTATTTACAACAATTCGAGGGCGAAAATTATACCCTCTGGCATTATAACAAACCTCATCATCATTTCTATTATTTTCATAGTTTAATTGCTTTTCTTTAGTGACCTTCCCTTCCTTAATTTGACTTTGATCATTATTTCTAATCACTTTCTCATTTTGATTTTTTTCTTTGTCCTGTGTGTGTGTGTGGTTTGATTCGCTTTCGTCACTATCTTTCAAATATTGTTTTCGCTCCGCTGCCATGTATAGTTTATTTATGTGCACTTTATACGTTTTATTTTCATCACTTTTAAGACATATTATAACATTATTATTTCGGACTAATTTCGTAATTCTAAATGGTCCATCATATCGATCCTCTAATACCCTTGGTTTTAGGAACTTTTTTAGGTACACTGTCGCTCCTATAAATATATAGTTTTTTCTCACTATTTTATATTTCTTTATTTGTTTGTCATTTATCAGCTTTTGTTGTTCCGATGCGTCTTTCACGACTTTATCTATATTTTTTAAATGCTGTGCCACATAATTTTTATAATTATTTACATCACTATACATTATATCTATTTCTTCCTTACTTGGTATGTTTGTTTGTTTAATATTTTCAAATGGCAATGATAAATCTCTAAGATAGAACAGGAATGAAGGCTCAAATCCTGTATTACTGTTAATAGTGTTATTCACATAAAACTTAAACCATTTTAAAGATTCATCCCATTCAAACGTAGTCTTTGACAAACACATTATACATTGTTTCATGTCTCTGTGTATTCTTTCACAACGACCTAAAGAACTTGGGAAATAAACCGAACTGTATCGCCTTTCAATATTTAATGCATTTGTAAAATCTATGTATTCTTTACTTTTAAAAATTTGAGCATTATCGCTTTGAATAATAATTGGAACTCCATAAGTTGTCACGAAGTTTGTTAGCTTATTCACTATTGTTTTAGCAGTAATGTCTCTGACTGCATAGGCCTCAAAGTATCGTGAAAACATGTCTACAATTGTAATTACAAAATTATTTCCTCCATTACTGCGCGGTAGTTTTCCTACGCAATCCAGTTGTAAATATATTCCTGGTTTTAATATTTCTGGCATAGCCTGAAGTCTGGCTGGTGGTATATTTTTGTGTTTTACTAATAAGCATTGATTACAAGACTTACAAAAATTTTCCACGTCTTGGAAAGCCCCTATCCAAAAATATTTTCTTGAAAGTAATTGGTATGTCTTTTTTACTCCGAAATGAGGGAAATGTGCTATCTCTATTATCTTTCCCTTTAGCGAGTGCGGTATTACAATCTTATTCTCATTTATTTTCCTATACGTTTGTCTTTTATTTTCCTTCTTTACCATTAACAGTTTATTTTGGCTATCAATATAGTATACCTTGTTATTGTGATATCGGTTTCTTCCTTTTTGTAATTCCTCTCTAATTTTACTTAATTTTTCATCTACCATTTGTTGCTCTAATATTTTCTCCACATTTATCTCATCATTTTTAATTAAAGTATTTACATATTTGATTTGGTTATCATTGTCAAATACATATCTCGAGCAATAATCACTTGCGTTATTTTCACCTTTTTGATATTTGAATTTAAAATCATACTGACTTATGTCAATTAGCCACCTCGATATGATATTTGGCATTTTGTCTAATTTTATGTGGTACATAAGGGATTTTGCGTCACTCAGCAAGGTGAAACTCCTTCCGAACAGATATTCTCTGAAGTGTTGTAAGGATGCGTGTATAGCTAGCAATTCTAGCTTTATTGCAGGATAACGCTTCTCTGCCGGGTTCACAGGTCTTGAATAAAATTCGATAACATGATCGACTCCATTTACCCTTTGCATCAAAATACTACTAATTCCCTTACCTGAGCCATCCGTAGTTAAGACAAACGGGTTTACTTCATCAGGCTGTCTTACAACTGGTTCTTTAAAAATTGCATTTTTTAATTTTTCAAAAGCTTTTCTACATTCATTATTCCACTCGAACCTAACATTCTTTTTTGTCAAATTTACCAACGGTTCTGCAACTTGTGCATAATTTTTTATCAGACCTCTAAAATAGTTTGTTGTCCCAAGAAAGCTTTTTACTTGTTTAACCGTTTGGGGTTGTTTGAAATTTTGCACTTTTGCACAGTTTTTTATTGATGGGCTTATACCATTCGCATTTACTTTATATCCTAAAAATTCAATTTGCGATTTGCATATCTGTAACTTCGCGGGGTCGAGTGTTAAATTATTTTCTTTCAATCTTTGGAAAACAATTTTGATTTTCTCTAACATTTCGTCGTTATTTTGTGCGCATATGACTAAGTCATCTAAGTAAAAGTATATTTTTAACTCTGATAGATCTCCTAACACTTTGTTCATTAAAAGTTGAAAATATGCTCCTGAGTTTTTAAGACCAAACGGAATTCTTTTAGGATTAAAATTTCCCATAAAAGTTATGAACGTTAAGGCCTTTCTATCTTGTTTTCTTAGTTCGATCTGAAAAAACGCCGCCTTCAAATCCATAACTGTATAAATTTTACTACCAGCGATATTTTGTAATATATCCTTCACCTTTGGTAAGTTTATTGGCAAAAGTGGTAAATACGCGTTTATGGCCCTATAATCAATAGCAAGTCTATATTTAGGTTCTTCATTTGGTTTACTTGGTTTCTTTACAAGAATAATGGGACTAGCGTACGTGCTTTGTGAACTTTCAATAATGTCATTTTCCAATAATTCCCTAATTTCTTTTTGCGCAATTTCTCGTACTGCTCTCGGAATTGGGTATGGTCGACTCTGAATAGGATAATTGTGCATAAGTTCGATTTTCGGTACTATTGCTGATGTTTTACCTAGGGTAGCATATGACTTTGAAAAAACCTCTGTATTGGTCATCATTAATGCAATAACTTTATTTCTATCTTCCTTATTTAAGTGCTGTACTTGAAAATCGTCTGGAGATATTTCTTTCTTTCTTAATTCCCGAATTTGTTGATAATCTGTTTTATTTAAATTTTGAATATTATTAATTTCCAACGTGGGTTTACTGCTTTTATTTTTTGTATCAACAATTTCGATTTGTTCTGTTATTATACCCACGTTCATATTTTTATTAAGTGTAATTTGGCAATTTTTTTCATTGTATAACAACATTCTAATCTTATTTTTATTTTCTATACTTTGGATCGCTTCATCCGTGATTAATGTTCTTGCCATTTTTATTGGAGAAAATAAAACATCCTGTCCCTCATTTAATTCCTGTGACAAAATCAATTGGACTATTTCTGACTCCCCTGGCTTTAATGTTATTTTTCTTTTCAATTTAGCGAAAATCTGCTTTTCCTCTTTCTTTTTAACATTCTTATTCTTATTACTTTCATTAGAACTTGGTAACCATTTTTCATCATTTACATTATCGCGAGTGCTACAATTTTGCATATTAGCGTTTTTTCTATCGTTATCGCTTTCATTATCCTCGCTTATTCTACCTTCATTCTCATTATTGAATTCATTACAACAATTATTTATTTCCTCATATTCGTCGTCATCATTATCATCGCTTATTCTATCTTCATTCTCATTATTGGATTCATTATAACAACTATTTATTTCCTCATATTCGTCGTCATCAGTATTATAATTTTCATAATTACTATTATATCTATTTTCATCGCGAATTCCCTGGCTTTGTGGTTTTTGTTTTGAATTCTGTATTGGGTTTGTATTTTCACTTTTATACAATTTAATCGCAGTATTCCCAAATTGTACTTCGTTATCTTTTGTATTTAAAATTGCTTTATGTGAGGATAAAAAGTCGTAGCCTAAAAGCATTTTATATTGCCCCTGAAAGTTCTGTTTTGTCACGAAAAAATAATTTTTGCATGCCTTTTCCCCAATTCTAAATGAAAATTGAATGCAATTTAAAAATTCTATATTTTCTTTAGTAAACGTCTGAAGTATTACTCTTCTGGTTATGTATTTTATTTTTACATTTCTATTCTGTTTTAGTTTTTGAAATGTTTCCAAATCTATAATACTAACTTGAGCCCCACTATCAATTACACTTATTATTTTTATTCCTTTGCAATCTATTTCTACCATCGGTAATTGTGGGCTAGATACATTTTCACATTCGCTTGAAAGGATACTTTTGGTATCATATTTTGCTTTATCATTATTTTCATAATATTGTCCTCTCTCCAAATTTGTATAGTTTTGCCAGTCATCTCCATTTTTGTTATTTCTATATGTTTGTGAACCGAATTTATTTATTTCTCTGGAATTTGTACGATTCGTTCCTTGGTCCCAAATTCCAGCTCTTAGTTTAAATTACTATTATTATTGTTTCTCTCATATGTGTTTGATCTTATATTTCTTCCGTTGCGCCCCCTAAAATTTCCTCTTATACTTTGCCTCTCTCTATTTTCTACGTTGGTTTCTAATTGATCGTAATAATTTCTTTGATCATTATTATTTCCTTGATATTCCCTATTATTTCTATTATATCCTCCTTGTTCAAAATTTCTGAGATTTTCGTTTCTGTTTCCTCTGATATAATTCGTTTGCTCCAACCCATATTGCTGATAATTCATTCATTTGGGATTCCTTGCAAATGCAGTATTACACTCATTGTACCAGCAATCTGAGAAATAATGTCCATTTTTTCCGCACCCTATGCAAAAAACAGCTCGTTCCATGGATTGATTTGGTATATTTTGCAATTTTAATTTATTAATTTCTAAAGTCAAATCTTGAACCTGTGTTGTAAGTAACATTTCTTTCAGTTCGTTATGTGATTCTTCTGGAGTCCTATCATTAAGAATTATTTCAAACAGTTCGGCATCTTTTATGGCATCTTCAAACCGCTGCGGATCTTTTTTCTTCACTTCAATTGCCAAATCAGGGCGTAATGCGCTAATGAATTTTCCCAACATTATTTTATTGGTTATTTTCTCTACCTCTCCATCTGTTGTATCCTTAAGGTTCAAAAATTTACGCGCTGCGTTTTTTATTTTTAGCACAAGCTCGTCCACTGACATATCAGGCGTTTGTTTTATTTTATTGAAAGCGTCCTGTTCTTGCGTTATCGTTATTCTGTTTGAAAATTTATTTATTAGTAATATTTTTATTTTATCAAACTCCTTTTCGTTTTGTAATTCAGGGTTTTGAATTAAAAACTGCATAGCCTTATCTTTTAATCTGGTTTTAATGATAGCCACTTTATGCTCTTACTTCCAACTTGCTAACTCCGCTAATTCATCAAATTGTTTTATAAAGAAATTTATATCTTCCTCCTTACTCCCACTAAATAATGGCAGGATCTGCATTACTGGAATATCCATATTTTTATTATTTCTATCCAATTTACTATAATTTTTATTTGATATTTTTTAATCTTCTTTCAAACTTGAACTCCTTGTTATAATTGAACTTTTCACCACTTTTTTAACTGGTCCCATTCCTATATCCCATTTTTCTAATTATACCTTCGATCTCATTTAGAAGAACCATTTTTTCCATTTCATTGAAAAAACTTTACATAATCATACATATAACATAAGGAGAAATGAGAATTGTGCACAATATTTTCACAATCATCTATGTCGCCACCAGTTGTCCAACCTTATCAATATTTATTTTTTATTATTATTATTCCTTTTATTTTTATTAATTTCATAAATCCTTATTTTATTCCCGTTACTGCTAAAGTCACGAGCACCAAATGTGCAGATTGTTAATTTTGTTGATTAAAATTAATATTGTCAAAAATGCATTTTACATTAAATTAATTATTTATTAGTATATTAATTATACATGTAATCTGTTCTAAAACTTACTGCTGTGAACATTGCGTTGGTGGCCGCAAAACCCACCTATTTCTGTGCTTAACGGGATACTAAGTTAACAAACTAAAAATTAAGGTTAATAGTAAAGGAACAAACATTTATTTATCACATACTCAATTTACACTCTTTAGTTTTACAAATTAAATAAATATCACAATAGTGGAATACATCTCAATGGTAGTTCGGGGGGTGTAATGCCAGATGAATTGATATTTGGTTGGAGCACGTGGTGGGATGCATTAATTAGCTTTTCCTTAAAAACACAAATTTAGACAAAGAGGTTATCCTCATATAGTTTAATTGTACGGTACCTGATCTTCTTTCATATAACTTGGGTAACACCGATGCTTTGTCACACTTTACACTTGCAATACCAGATGAACATGAGCTCTCCTTCGAATTCCTATATCAGAGACGCACACACAACTCTTAACTCTGCTACCGTCGCTTCTTCTTGACTAGTCTAACTCCAACAGCCTGCCTTGACCAATTCTGACTCCCACTTCGAGCAACTCTCACTTATATCCCTTTTTCGGTCGGCGGTCCACGTGCTGAAATCTAGAGCTGAGGGCTAATCCGTAGACATGGCGTCGCCGTCTCGGTTGCCGCCAAACGGCTTAGCGTGGTATGTAAACATGGGCGTGGTATGTAAGATATGGGGCCACCTGTATATTATCGCCCATCTGCTTAGCGTGGGGATAGTCCGCCCGCATTCCTGGTTCCATTATTTTTTAATCCTTCCAAATATTTATTACTTTACATTTCTGGCATTACACATCTGAAGAAATTAAAACAAAGAAATCTGATGTGAGCAACAGGCATTCCTTTTATAATGCAATAAATTTACTCCTTTTACAGTCAAAACATAATGTATGAGATTCACAGTACTGTGTTTTTAACATTGAATTGTACATTTAGCACTTTTCCAGATGACAACATGCAATATTATTTCAAAATACCCAATTAACTTATATTTCATACAACTCTAAATTAACAATTATCAATATTGATAGCATCCTCAATAAGCAATATTGTCCAAATACTAAAATATTTTAATAATTAATTCATTAATTAGGTGTCATTTTCATTAATTAAGCATTATTTTTGTAATTTTGATGAAATTTTCACCAATTTAGGGCAAAATATCGCTAAGTTGTTGATATTTTGCTAGATTATTTGCCAAATGCATCACCAAGTGTTACAGACAAACGAAGAGAAGAGCATTTCTTATATACTAGAATGTATGCCCATTATATGACGACATCCAAGTTTTTGAAACATTACTTCTCATTTGGCATCATTTTATAAATATCATGACATTTTTGTCAATTTATCAACATTTAAAAAAGTAGCCAAATTAACGATGTTTTACTGAATTTCTCATCAAGCTTTATGGATGGGCAGAGAAATGAGTTATTCTTACAGTCTATTCTTATGTTCTTACGTAGACACTGTACGTTTATCAAGTAGTCGTCATTTCATTAATTCAGCATCAGTTTCATCAATTTGGCGAATTTTGATCAATTGGGTAACATTTTTGTCAATTTGACAACATTTAAAAAGTCACCAAGTTAGAGATATTCCAAAAAATTCGTCACCAAAATTTTATTCAAACATTACGGGTGGAAATATATGTTATTCTTATACACTATATGGCCAAAAGTATCTGGACACCGTGGCTATGTACATCATAGAATAAGATAAAATTAAGCACAATAGCCTTGGGCGGTCATAAATATGCATTAGAAAGAGAATGAGTAGGTCGGCAGAGCTGAGTGAGTTCGAAAGTGGAATGATAATTGGATGCCATCATTGCAACAAATCAGTTCATGACATTTTGGCATTGGTGCAGGTGTCTCAATCAACTAATCAACTGTAAGTGATGTCATTGTAACATCTAGTATCTACAACTTCAGGAAAACGAAGTGGTAGGCCGTAAAAACTCACAGATTGCAACCATCGAACCCTGAAGAGGATGGTGCTGAAGAATCGCAAGGCCCCTGTCACAGCGTTCACAGGTGGTGAGTTCCAAAATTCATCTGGCATCATCCATAGCACCAAGGCTGTTCATTGGGAACTGATAAAAATATGTTTCCATGGTCGTGCAGCCACTTACAAGTCCAACATCAGCAAGGTTAATGCGAAATGTCGGTTACAGTGGTGCAAAACTCACCACCATTGGACTGTGGAGCAATAGAAACAAGTACTTTGGAGTGATTAATCCCGTTACATTGTTTGGCAGTCTGATGAATGCGTCTGGCTTGGAAGATGCCGGATGAAAGCTTCCTGCCAGAGTGTATTGTGTCAACTGTAGAGTTTGATGGTGGCAGCATCATGGTTTGGGCTGGATTTTTGTGGTTCGGCCTTGGCCGAATATGTTGACAATTTTGACAACTCTGCACTTCCAACTCTCTGGTAATAGTTCAGGGAAGGACCATTTCTGTATCAACAGGATAACTGTTCTGTCCATATAGCAAAGGCTGTGGAAATGTGGTTTGCTGAGATAGGTGCTGAAAAATTAGACTGGCCTTCACAGAGTCCTGATCTGAAAATCATTGAACACCTCTGAGATGAATTGGAATGCAGAATACGTTCAAGGCCAAATCGCCCATCTTCTATGGCCAAACTCACTGCAGCTCTCATCACCAAATGGAAGGCAATTCCTATTGAAATATTACAAAAGCTGGTGGAAAGTCTCCCAAAAAGAGTTCAGGCTGTGACTGATAAAAAAGGTGGCCCAACGTTCTATTAATATGTGCAACATGCCTCTCTGATTCCACAACGGTAGTTGTCCAGATTACTTTTGGCCATATAGTGTAATACTGGTAGATTCTTATATTCCTTCCAAGATAATAAATTTTTGTTAATTAGTCATTATTTTCATTGATATGACTTAGCATAATTTTTATCAATTTGGCGACATTTTCGTTAATTTGGCAATATTTTAAAAAGTTGCCAACATTCTGCCAAGTGTTATGAATGGCGATATAAATTATTTTTATAACAGATAAATGACTATTGGCATCAAACTACAAAAGTATTACCCAGGGTATTTTTTCCCATGAATGGAACGAGCTAGATCCACGAGAATGTCACCCAATTTATCACATGATATTACATATGAAAAATGAACATATTTCACCATAGTTATAGTTAATATTTTTTTTTTATTTCATATAACTTTTTGACAAATTTATTTGAAAAATGTGCAATATCTTGAGAAAGGTTCATGCTAGCATTCTAAAGTTTGTGTTAATCGTTTTCTAATGAAAAATTATATAAGAAATAACTATTTGCATAACTTTATAAAAGGTTTTGATTATTTTGGTGATTTTTTCAAAATTTCATTCGAGAATTTAGTGGGGTTTTGAACATTCAATTGAGTTTTAAAACAATAGGCTTCCAGTATTCACAGGTTATAATTTTTGTACCAAATTTTGTTCGAATTGCTTCATTTGTTCGTGACATTTCGTCTCCACAGACTCACTGACACACACGGAGACATCACCTCAAAAACATCTTATTCGTGTTCAGGGATGCTTGAAATGCACTATCCCATCGAAAACTCGAATTTGAAATTTCACCCTGTAATAATACTTTCCTTATATATTATACTATGTATATAAGGAAAGTAATAAGAACATCAGAGAACGAAAAACAGGCATGAAATCAAAACAGATATACAATCAATTTTACCAAGAAAGGATTTTGGAAGAAAGGAAATAAACAACCCTGACTCATAATGAAACACAAAAAGAGCTATAAATGCTCCTGGAAGAAAACACACCACGGCCTCACCCGTATATCCCGAGGACCTTACCTCATCTTGCACATCGAATTTCCACTACCCATCTCTCTCCCTTATCAGTGTCCGAAATCCATATACAGGGCTAGTACAGCTAGAATATGAAAATTCAGGACACCAATTTTACAAAAATTCAGAACAAAAAATTATAAAACAAAAAATATATAAAGTATTTATCTAGTGAAAATTACTTTATAATGAAAACAAATATTTATGTTCAGGAAAACACAAGTTTTCCCTATAAAGAGAATAACACATATTGATCCTTAAAAAAATACATAGCAATGAATTATAACCCAGCCAAAATGGTTGTCTAAATCATTGTTTAAAAACCACTTTTTGGAATATATCCCTTCACAGGATTCAAACCCATTTTTCAAAACAGAAAAATTTGCATTATGCAAATATAACTAAAAAATAACTTCAATAATTAGCCAGAATATGAAAATAATCTCCATTGAAAAGATGGAGATGGATGGGAAAAGATACTAATGTAC
This sequence comes from Amaurobius ferox, assembly GCA_951213105.1. Classification (NCBI taxonomy): domain Eukaryota; kingdom Metazoa; phylum Arthropoda; class Arachnida; order Araneae; family Amaurobiidae; genus Amaurobius; species Amaurobius ferox. The sequence continues at coordinate 89,833,280 of OX578142.1, read as the reverse complement.
TCTCGGCAATTTACGAAAAAAATTGCTCAATCACACTGTTTATACAAAAATAATTAAGA